>CAMZMU010000035.1:5186897-5862942 GCA_947311845.1 Poa pratensis
TTTTTTCAGCGGGCAGTCTAGTGACCCACACCGGATTTGGGCGACCGAGGAGGACTGGGACGGGTCAAATGCTGGGACGTCACACGCGGCGCCGCAAGGTTTGCACTGGAGAAACGTTTGCCCACCGGCCATGGAGTCAAACCCGACGGTGAGGCTCTGCGCCGGAGTGCCGTAGCCGATGACGACGTGATACTCTGCCTGAGATAGGCCTGGGAGATCGTTGAGGTGTTTGCGGGTGACCGAGAGAGAGTTTGGTGGGGCTGCCGCGGAGTCCCAGCCGGACCTGCCGGGACGAGGAGCAAGAAGAAGAAGAACAAGCAGAGTTAGCAGGCGCAAGTGCACGCTGGAAATGGCTGAAAAAGCCATTGATGTGTTTAAGTTTTGTATCCTACTGCGCTGCTGATACGTCGTAGAAGATCGTAGTGCTGCTATATATACATATATGGTGTTGTCCTGAACTGATCGATGATGGTTGACGATGGGGCACGTAATTATTTTTATATGTTCCATCGTTCAACACAAAGCTAATTGCCTTCGCACAGCTAACACAGTTGTTAAATAGCAATTGTCTCGTGCATATGGAGACGATGATGATCGTGATTGACGCTGGAACACAGGCAGAGGAACTGCCACAAGAAAAACGGGCACTTGGCAGATGGCAGCTCTCTTGCTGTTTCGTCGAAAAAGAATTGTGGGCTCCATGGTGTCATCATCGTTCATGGTGATCTATCATAGTTATGTCGACCATTCTCTTCGTCATCCCCTGGCGTCAACCGTGGAGAACCGACGATGGATCCCCAATGGAGGAGACTGGGTTTTATATACATAGCAAAGAGCTTTACTCTGTTGATTTATAAAGATGACCTAGTTAGGCCATCGAGCAGCACAGATCCGAGGCAGGATGACCTGAGGTAGTTTGGATGTTTGCAAGAAGAATTTATTATAAGTGACTCTCAGTTCGTGAATATGTCTGTCGAGTTTTCAAGTCAAATTAAATTTGCATTAGGATTTAGGAGTAGAAAAAAAGATGAGCCAATTACAACGTCATGAATTATGTCATATATAACAAAAGTAACTTTATTAATTATGGTTGCACTTGTAGGATTTGCCAGTTGTCACTCCAAAAGCGTTCACACACACAATTTGTCAAAAATTATAAGGTCTTTTTCTTTTAAAGGTAACTTTCAATTTTCAGGGTAAAAAAAAAAGCTTCAATACTAGATTTATTCAAGTTAGCTAGTTACAAATAGATCGATGCGACCAATATAATAACTGAGAATTACACATTCCATCCTGATACCTGCTGTTCGAAGATAGCTTTTGAATAATTTCAAGAAGGACCGACACGAGTTATTAGCATAGAACCACCACATTTCCAGTGAAAGTTCGAAAAACCACCACTTTGTGTTTTGATCACAAAAAATCACCAGTATTCACGACATTTGTTGCAATGTGCGCTAAGCTGGGATTGAATACGAAATTGACAGCGATTCTGACAGCGGACCCACGTAACAGGATGACGTGGCACTGTTGACTTTTCAGCCCGATTTAAAAAAAGAAAAAAGAGGCCAAGGCCCCCGTTTCCCAACTCCCAGAAATGGCCGCGACGGCGCCGCTCCTGGAATCACATAACCATAAATATTTTTGACAATCACAACAGCAAAACACCTTGCTGAAACAGATAACGCATGAACAAAAATTCAACACAATACTTCAACAGGGAGCTAGAAGCATAAATAAACAGGCAGAGGCATCACGATTTAAGAGGTCACAGAGATCAGGATAGCACATGTCAAGTGAAAGGGGAGCAGCACTGCCTCTGTCTCAGAAACTGAATCAGCTAGCTGTTGCGAAAATGGCTACGAGTACTAAAACTTCAATGAGAAACAGATGTATAATGTATGATCAGATTGTCAGACTGGAGACATGAAGCCTATGCAGAAAGAGCATGCTTGCGTGTCACCCTCCTAATTTCTCATGGGTGAATAGATTGGTGCTATATGTATAAAGGATACTATTGTTGTAGAATATGTACCTGTGCTGTGACATCAAAATTTGGAGCCTCCTATTTGTCAAAACTGATTTCTCCTCTACTAAATTGTCAAACTAACTGATGTACATGTAATTTGTCCTGGATTGAAGAAGAGGCATATGGCCGAGGACCGGAAGATCTGGCAGGGTACAATCGTTGATGGCTCTTAAGATGATCAACTCCGTGTCTCCTAAGAGCATTTGGATTGACACCTGCCTTGTGAGCAGCAACAACTCCAATAGCTTCCCAGTAGTTCTGAACATTCAGCTGGGGAGAAAAAGAACGATGCAGCTTAGAATTACTTGCATACAGGAGTGAATTGTGTGGCAGAAATAGGACTTGAAGAATGATTATCAAGACATATTACATACCGCTTCTATACTGAATTTATCTGGGGTATCATCAAGAACCGTCTCATTTTCTTGAACAGTAATGATCAAGGGCTGCACAATGACAAATAAATATTACTACCACAATTATGCAAGATAAGAATGGCGAATGAATGGTACAATTGGTTCTGTGATTAGCTTCACACACCATGACCAATATCTGTATACACACTATATTCAGTTGTAATTCCAATGGTAAAATACATAATCAGTAATGTGCCCAGAAGAATGCTACCTTGTTCTTTCTTGCAGTACGAGCAAAAGCAAGAGTACCATCACCTCCACATGCGTCTTTTGGAATAATCACACTAGCAACATCACTAGCCACTATGCAGCTATTGTCCAAGATCCCCTGCCTCCTCGTCACATACTGAGGAGCACTGCTTAACCCCGCGAGCACACAAGGTAGAAAGGTATAACCAATCTGTTATAAAACGTCAACAAGAGTAAACGAAGAAACAAGTGGTGAGAATAATCAGCACTATGTACTGCTTAGTTTGGCATTGGAGTTCTGCCACTGTTGTTCATCACTAAGAATATTACCTATAAATATTCTACTCAAATGCACAAGCAATTTGGCCTACGGCATAGATACCTCTTCTGCAGCAGATCTTGGGGACACTGATGGGCTGAGTGGCGGGGGTAACACCGCTGGAGCATGAGCAGCAGGGATTTTGAATTCTTTCACAATTAGGTGACTGATAATTGCTTCAACACCTGCTAACAGATCAACTCCCTGCATACATCAGTCAACAACGTGCAAGCTGAGAGGGTGAAACATCAAACATGCATGGAGAAGATAGGTAGTCGTACTACTACGATACATTTCAGAGAAAGAAAAGGGTAACCGAGAAATAAGATGCAGCCAAGAAATACCTTTCCTTCGCGATAAAAGTCTAGCTCATCAGGATCATCATCTGGAAAGCGCGTAACAACTGCCACAGCGTTCACGCCCGAATGTTTCACTAGCGCGTCAACCGCTCTAAACAGAGAATCGGAGTTCCCAACACTCCCCGTCGACTTCCCACATTTCGGATCGTACCATGTCTTGATCTACGCCAAACATGAGCAATTCATACATCAAGACTGAATATCGGTACACTACCGAGGAATCGGGTAATATTCTGAACCAGCACGTCAAAGAATAGAATGCACACCTCCAGAGGAGCATCTGTGACAGTACTCGACCAGAGGGAGGCCGAGGGAAGCCCTCGCGGCGTCGGCGACCTGCAGGTGGCGGAGCCGGAGATCCTCCTCGATTCCGGAGTCCAGCACCAGGCCTACCTGGGTTAAATCAGTCACAATGCGTTCATGTTAAAACATAGTGGTAGCTCACAATCACAATTGCGGCGAAGTGGTTGGTGTGGGTGTGTGAGATGAGTCAGCAATCATCAGCAGTGTGTCACTGACCTTGTTCTGGTGGACTGGTTGGAGAGCCCAGGCGCCCTCGGCGAACCTGTCGAGGGCGTATCCCTCCACGTAAAGCGTATTGGGCATCGGCCAGTACAGCATCGCGGCGTTGAGCACCTAGCGTACGTGAGCGTGGGGGATTCAGCAATCGGAGAAGTTCCAACAGAGCAAACGGTGAGAGATTACGGAACTCACATTGGGGTGGGATATGACGCAGTCGGCGACGGCGGAGAGGGCGCGCGCCACGGGGAGGGCGTCGCCGGCGAAGCCCCCCACGGGGCGCGACGCCCGTGGGGACCACCAGGACGGAAGTGTATGGCCTCCTGAAGGAAGCGGGCCGCGCGTCCGCGGAAGCGGATAGGGAATGCGCCCGGGCGCGGCGGCGCGGCGGCGGGAGGCGGGCGGGGAGGAACGGCGGCCGCGCGAGGTGGAGCGCCATTGTTCTTTCACCGGAACTCGCGAGCAAAGAGAGCGGGAAGCGCGGGGAGATAAGGTTGGACCACGCCAGCCCGGCCCACGATTTGGCTGGCCAATTAATCCCTACAAATGGGCCAGACATGCCGACCCGTCTTCCTTGTAAATTTCCAACGGGTCACGACGACGCGCCATGAACAGCTCACCGAGAGCAGCGCATGCAGCTGCCTCTGTTTCTACTGGCAATTCCTTGGCAAGTTCTACGTGGCCTTGGGCCCAACGAAGAAACACATGAACAAGGAGGGAGATGCCTGATGCCATGCACAAGGCGAAGAATATTCCCGCCATCGATCAATCGTCCACGCACCAGTGTTTGCGCGCGAAAACCCTATATATAAACACACACGGCACCAGTCCTACGTATCAGTAACCTTGGACCAACACTCACACATACACAAGCGCAATGGCTTCGGCGGTGAACACCTGCCTTCTTCTTCTGCTTCTCGTCCTCCTCGCTCCTCGCCCCGGCAGCGCCTCCCCCCGCTCCTTCGTTTTGGTGTCCCGCTCCTCCACCATACCTTCCGGTGAAGCGCCTTGCTACTACTCAAGCTCATACATACTACTGTATACAAAAGAAAATTACTTTGCGCTCCTTAACTAATTAATCACATATTCACATTGTGGTTGCGCATACACGTACGCGTGCATTATTATGTTTCTCTAATGAACCACTGCGTGGGGCGAATACTTCCATTCCTACGGGTGAACCACCTTGCATTGATCCATCTAATTAACATAACGAGTTAGTGTACCTATGGTTCGTACTTGATCGCGTCCACTAACATGCATGTCTGTATTTTGTAGGAGAGGGCGGTGGGATAGAAAAGCCGGGAGTGAACCCTCCTGGTAAATTACGTGGAGCGAATTCACCGATATGAAATCATTTTTCTATGTTGATATGTTTTCCTCAGCATTCACCGATTAACTCGGTATTATATAGGGGATGGAGGCGGAATAGAAAGGCCACTGCGTGGAGCGAATTCATCCATTCCTACAGGTGAACTACCTTGCATTGATCACATCCCCATAGTGTCTTGATCACCGTCATACTTATCGCATATGCCCGGCGAGAGAAAAAAAAGATACTATATTACATAGTGCAAGATAGAAATTGAACTATTATATTGCTTATGCGCAGAGAGTGGGTAAGTGTAATGGTGGTTTGAAGTTCATTTGTGTTTATTAACATGTCTATTTTGTAGGAGATGGCGGTGGGATGGAAAAGCCGGGAGTGAACCCTCCTGGTAAATTACCTTGCGCTGATACATATGAAATCAGCTATGTTCATATATATGTTTCCCTCAGCATTCACCTATTAACATCGCATCCCCCATAGTGTTGTGACCATGTTCATACTTATCGCATATGCTGGCAAAAAGAAAATTAAGATACTGTATTACATAGTGCAAGAAATAAATTGAATATATTATCTCCTTAGGTGTCTAACCACATACAGAGTAGTGTGTGTATCATCATACATATGGAATGATTGAGTTCATCTCGTTACAGGAGGCAAAGGAGATGGCGTGTGATGTTCGTGCAGAGAAGACTGGATTTGTCTCCAATCACTGCCGATCAAACCACGAGGACTAGCGCGTCAATTGTATCTACGCACTCATAGTTGTTTACTAAACACTGCACTACGCATCTAGTTTTATTTCCTTCAAAGATGCATATGTAATGTAATAAGAGTACTCTTGAAAGGAGTCGTTGTGAAGTGTGATTTGGAGTTGTATCTGCACTAATGGCTGTGCTACTTCTTAATTATATGAATATTGTGTAGATTAACGCCACCTAAGTTTCAAACTATTCAGTCTTCTTCGTCTCCGGCGCAGGCGGTGTCGCGGTGCTCTGCTCTGGATCTGGTTCCACTGCGTATTGTACTTTGTTGCTTGTACTTTGTACTTTGTACTGGGTACTCCGATGATTATACGCAGCCTTTTCTAAAAAAAAAAAAAAAAAGTTTCAAACTATGAATTCTGGATTTTTGATACTCCTCAAATTATAGCAAAATATCAGTGCCATTTTTAGTTAACCGACTATATATGTAACGGAAGAATTCACAACAAAATTGGCTGAACATTGATCTGAGCTCATAGAAATTTTGTACTGTACTATATAATTGGCTGAACATTATCTAAGTTCGTTTACTACATATAACAACGAAATCCTCGATGATGCATGGGTTGGGTTACATCCAGAAGGCGGTATCAAAACTGATGTCATCGCCGGGCACCTCATAGTACCGATCAGGGCGGTGAGCTGTGGTGGTGAGCTCCCCGTCCTCGTCGTACTTGACACGGAACATGGAGAGGCGAAGCACGCTCGTCGCCATGTCCTCGACCAGTAGGTCCTCCACGAGGTAGTACTCGCCGCGGTCGGCCATGTACACGAGCCGATCCTCGGGGCTGGGCCAGTCGGACGTGTCCTCCCGGAGCAGCGTCTCTTTGCTGACCTTCCACTCCGGCGGCTGCCGGCTCGCGCTCGCCGCGGACGTGACGCGGAACGCGCACAGGTGACCGTCCGTAGTGTCCAGCGTGCAGCGGTCGCGGTGGAAGCCGACCCACGCGTCCAGCTGGGCGTCGTAGTGTCCGCGGCCTATGAACGGCAGCTCCCAGTAGCCACGGCGCTTCCACTTGCCGCTCCCCGTGCCGTAGGTGAAGGTGCCCACGTCCACCAGCGCCCCGCCCGCGGACACGAAGATGGTGCGCCCCCGGGGGTGGACGGCGTACGAGGTGATGCTCGCGGCGTGGAAGGGGAGTTCGGTATGGGGATCGTTGCAGCTCCAAGAAAAGCCTGGGGAGTTAGGCAAGGCCCGCCATTTCCACAGCTTGTCCTCCTTCGTGGCGCCGGCCCGCAGGCAGTGCAGGCCTCCCGGGAAGTGCACCTCGCAGCCGTAGCAGCTGTGGTAATTGTGCGAATGCGATTCGAACACGTAGAGCGTGTCCCCGGCGGCCACAACTCGATCGGGACTGTCGTGGTGATTGTATATCGCCGACGGAACAAGGTCCGACGTGGCCAGCTCCGCCGTCTTGGTGTCGTAGATGGCGGTCACGCCTTTGTGGGCCTGCCAGGGGTAGGCGCCCATGCCAACGATGCTGCTGCCCAGGGCGGCGAACTGCGTCCATCTTGCAGTCCCCGTAAAGCGGACGGCGGGAGAGTCAGGCAGTGAACCACTTTTACCATCGGTGATGAGCAGAACGAGGCTACGACGCGGTGGTGCACCAGTGGAAGTTTGTGACGGAGTGGTTCACGGCAGTAACGAAGGTCAAAGAACACACTATACACTAGCTGCAGTCTAAACACGTAAATAGCTCAGTACAAACATCTACTCGTATAAATCTATCAAACGCAAAGGACGCCTTATTCTGATCAACAGTGTTGCCACTGCCACTGCCACATATTTCCTGACTGCTTTCCCTGCCGAGAAGTGGATGATCAAGAAATTTGACAAGCTCAGGCGCAATTTTTTTTGGGCACCTGAAGAGGAAGCCACGGGGGACAAATGTCTGGTTAGTTGGAAGAAAATCTGTGCACCTCAGGAGTATGGTGGCCTCAGTATCAAAGACCTTGAAGCGTTCAGCCGTGCTTTGCGATTGCGCTGGGAGTGGTTTAGATGGGATGAACAAGACAGACTTTGGAAGGGGAAGGCCACGTCGTGTGACAAGTTGGACAAGGCTTTGTTCCAGGCTTGCACGACCATTTCTTTAGGGGATTGGCCTACTGCCAAGTTCTGGACAGATATGAGTGGCTTCACGGATATGCGCCAATTTCCTTAGCACCTCTGATCTACCCTCTTGCTGCTAGAAAAAACTTGAATGTCAAGGAGGCTCTCTCAGATGGAAGATGGGAGAGAGGTTTACACCGGATAAGTTCAGAAGCGCAACTTGACCAATATTTCGAGCTTTGGCAGCAAATTCAGCATGTTGACCTTACTCAAGAGAGGGATACCGTGGTCTGGAATCTCACCTCAAATGGGCAATACTCTGCGAAATCTGCCTATCATGCTCAGTTCCAAGGGAGATTACAACAACCAGACCTGAATGCTGCCTGGAAAGTTAGGGCCGAAGGGAAAGTGAGGTTCTTTTTCTGGTTGCTCCTGCAAAACCGAAATTGGACTGCTGATCGCCTGAGAAATAGGGGGTGGCCTCATGATGATACTTGCTGCTTGTGCCACCAGGAGTTGGAACTGCTAATCACCTAGCTCTTCACTGTTCTTTTACTAAGGAGGTATGGAACTTCTTCACATGCACCATCATGCCTTTGATCCATCTCCTGTGTCTTTCCAATTCCGTTGGTGAGTGGTGGAGCAAGATTCGGAGACGTCCCGTCTCTGAACAGGTGAAGAAAGACACCTCCATTGCGATTTACATCTTTTGGCATGTTTGGAAAGAGCGAGGCCGGCGTATTTTCCAGGAAAAGACCCTTGATGCAGCCTCGATTGCTGCTTTGATCAAATCTGACGTGGAGTTGTTGTACATCCCTGTTAGCACCTTTCCTTAGTGTGTTGCCTGGTGTTGGGTTTACGAGTACATAGCGTGTTGAGTTGCTCATTTTGGAGCGTGTGTTGTAAAGGTTTCTTCCAAACCTGGTTGTACTTGTTTCTCTCTCTCTAATAATGCAAAAGCAGAGCGCCTGCTGTTCCCGTTAAAGAAAATTACAACACGAAAGTTGTGCGAAACGAAAAGTTTAATCTACTCATCAAAGGAACTAAGTACAACGGATTTGATAAAATTCGTCCAATAAAAGGCAAACATCGGTCCAAAATTGAGAAGTTACAGTTGACGAAACTCGAACCGAGCAAGGAACAGAACCTACTCCTCGGCGCGCATATTTTTTATGTACACTTTATTTTGAATCGAACAACATTTATGTAGATTATATAAGTCACTAAGTGAAGCAGCGGAGCCACCCCACGTGCACCCATGTGGGTTTTTCGTCTCTAACGAGTCTGGCTCTGAAAAAACAGCCAAATTGAGCATTCTTTAACCCTCGAGTGCTTTAAAATTCACGCTGACCAACAATATGGAGTGGGCTGGATAACCAAACAGACTAGAACTTGCATCGAACAATGGAAGACGAGGCCTTCCAGAAAAACAAAAACGCCCCATGTCTACATCGTGTCATCCGTGATCTCATCTTCCAAGCCGAAGCATCATCATCATTAATTCATCAGGCTGGTGCTGCAGTGCCTACGAAAACTACGGTCCATATTATTTGTAGTGTAGGTAAGTCTAGGGCATGGACACAAAAGATTGAGCGAGGAAAATGTTCAACTTTGTATAGACCCATTTCTAAGTGTAAGCCGATGGATTAGTCTCTACTGGTTAATATTGTAAGAAACTTTTCATATTTTAATCTTGACCATCAAAATTATAATCAACTAGGTATATACTTTTAGCAAATAACCATATCGTATTTTACCGTTTGTACTCGCTACAATTTAAGAAACAAACATCATGTGCCTCCCGATCCGGATATTTTTTGTACTACAACAAACGTGAATTTGACTCTACATCAAGTTTTGGTTATCGATAGGAAAATTTCCCAAGGGGTGTCGTTACCACGGTTACCGGAAAATCCCGACCGATTACCTGACGAAAATGAAAACCAAAAATTTGATTTCAATTTTTTTGTTCCTAGTATGACTATTTGCAAAGAGTTTTCGTTAAAATACAAAGAAAATCAAATTTCCGGTATTTTTTCCGGTATGACCATTTCCTGGGGTACTCGGGATATCTGGTTATTGACGATAACCATATTTCCCGACCGGTAACCAAAACATTAGTCTCCATACAACTATCAAATTGACTTCATTCTAATTAATCTATGTTCAAACCTAAGCGTGCAACAGATTGATTTTGCATGACCTCACTATTTTCCTTAGCAGTTTCTTCTTTTATTCCTTGCTCAAGAAACATGCATGTTGGACCGACTCATGTATATTCCCTTCCATGCAAATACAATGTGAATATCTAATTGCTTCTACAAAAGCAGCATGCGTGCATGTAATACCTCCTAATGCATCCACTTCATTTTGGTAATTCTCGTCAAAATATATGGCCCATTTCTAAGCTGCCCCTCTCCCCAGTTTCTCCCATAAGCCCACCAGTCTATTACTTGAGTCTTCTAGTTTAGTTATGCCTTATGGAGTAATAAGTTTAGAAATCCCATGTAATAAGTTGAGCGGCTTTATGTGATAGTCTGGGGAGGGTAGCTTATATTTTTTATGCTGCCAAAAGAACTGGGCCATATATGCGGTGGAATATACCAAGCATTGATAACTTGATTATTGGTTTGTAGCAACAGTTTATCATATGTCCCCTTGACAACCTGAAGTGTGTTTAATCGAACAAGAATCGTTTTCTTACGAATTATTAAATGGATAATTCAGGATATATTTATGTGTTTAAATTACAATTTTGGTACATAAATAATAAAACAAATAATACTCATATACACATGTATAATACAGATAACGATAACATGAGGATGAATGGAAAATGAGGATAACACCTCCTTTTTGTAGACTCGGCAAGAAAAAATATGCGTTACATGAAGGAAGAAAAATCCTTGCAGAGGAAGTGTGATCACATACGGAGGAAATTAAAGAAAAATCTTGCATGTGATCGATCACATACTGTATTTGTCAGGACATTGTCAAAAATCCCTCGGGAGTGCTAGTTAACCCGAGAGTATGCATGGGCTACGTTAAATCCAGAAGGCTTGCGTATCAGAACTGTCGTCATAGCCGGGCACCTGGTAGGACCGAGCAGGTCGGTGAGCCGTGGTGATGAGCTCCCCGTCCTCGCCGTACTTGGCGCGGAACGGGGTGAGGCGAAGCACGTATGTGGTGTCATTGACTACTACTAGGTGCTCCAGGAGGCAGTACTCACGGCGATCGGCCATGTACACGAGCCGAGATTCAAGGCGGCTCCAGCCCGGCGGGTCTTCTCGGAACAGCGTCTCCTTGCTGACCTTCCACTCGGCGCCTGGCGGCTTGCCTCGGCCACGGACGTGACGCGGCACGCGCACAGGTGGCCGTCCGTGGTCTTACTGGTTTCCCACCTTAGGTCCTCTAGCTCAACGTCGTTGGTATCGACGAGGCGGAGGCCAACCCACGCGTCCAGGTCGGCGTCGTAGTGCCCAAGGCCTCTGAACGGCAGGTCCCAGTAGCCGCAGCAGCGCTTCCACCTGCCGCTCCCCGTGCCGTAGGCGAAGGTGCCCGGGGCTACCCGCGCCCGCCGGCGGACACGAAGAGAGTGCGCCTTCGTGGGTGGACCGCGTACGCCCTGATGCTGTCGGCGTAGAACGGTAGCTCCTCGGGCCTGTCGTTCCAGCTCCAGGAGAAGCGCGGGGAGTTGGGCAAGGGCCGCCACTCCCATAGCTTGTCGGTGGCGGCGTCGGCCCGCAGGCAGTGCAGGCCTCCCGGGAAGACCACGTTGCAGCAGGAGCACCTGTCGTTGTCTGAAGTTGATTCGAAAGCGTACAGACTGTTCCCGATGGCCACAACCCGATCGCTGTAGGAGAGTCCCGGCGGAAGGAGTTCTGACGTGGCCAGCTCCGCCGTCTCGGTGTCGTAGATGGCGGTCACGCTGTCGTAGCAGGGGTAGTCGGACCTCTCCCCTTCTTTGGCAGGCCGGGGGTAGTTGCCCATGGCGACGATGTTACTGCCCAGGGCAGCGAACTGCGTCCAGCCTCCGGTCCCTACGCGGCAGGCGGGAGGCTCAGGGAGGCGCCGCAGCGGGGTCGCCGCTGTGTCGCCGTCCAGGTCGTCGTCGTCGTCCATGTCCAGCTTGTGGATGTCGAATCCGTACTCGCGGCCGGGGCTCACGAGCACCACGTAGAGATGCCGCTTTGTCGTCGACGTCGGAGCGGATCGCGATCTGTAGGATCTGGATGGGACGTGCGGCAGGGGAGAAGATCGAGCTATCAGTGACGATGCTGGTTGCTGCTGCAACAACGTCCATGGCGACGATGCCGACGGAGAAGGGGAGGAGGCACCGGGAAAGTGGTGGAGAAGTCGACCTAGACGAGGAGTAGCCGGCCCTGCTTGAGAGGAGGAAAAGACATGGACTGCTGGCCGCCGCCCTCATCATGGCCGACGACGGATGTCGAGATCGGAAGGAATTAAATACGACGGCTCGCGATTCGGATCAATATATATAGCCCGTCCCCCTGATCGCGGGGCGAGTCAGTGTCGACCCTGATCGCGCATGTCCTCTTTCCCATGTCATGTGGTTGCTCGCTGGAGAAACGTACGTTCACCTGCGTCGTGCCGTACGTTGTTTGACTAGTCGGCCCGATCCCCCCGCATGCGCCAATCCGTCAACCCAGTCAATGGGCGGCGAGGTGCTCCTTTTGCGGCGCGATCGATCTCTCTTGGATCAGCGTTAATTAATTACGCGATCAATTGTGCTCGATCCGAATCGAATCAACGTGCCAGCGCGGACGGGCGGGATCAATTGTGCAACCTATTTTGATAGGGGCTATATCACACATATATAAACTCTGTAAATAACATTGGTATGGGATGAGGTGACGCAGCGGGCTTTCGTCCACACACACGATCCGGAAAACTCGTATTTGTGTTTGTCTTTTTTGGGATTTTCCCTGGTCTTAAACTCTATAAATAACATTCTATTCTATCTAATCGGACGGCGGATGCGGCCGTCTTATAAGTCAAAACAAAATCACACATATCTCTGTAGTATTTTACTACTCAATTTCTCTTTTCAATATATTTCCCATACATTTTGACATATGTTTTCAAGATTTCCCCGTCATCCATTTTTGGCACATGCTATAGCACATGAACTTTCATAATTTTCTCGCCCAATTTTTTGTTTCGGTAGCTTACCGCCAGTTTTCGACACGCGTGTTATACACACGTGTTTTAAGATTTTCCCGCCAAAATCCCCGTTTTTATAGTTTCCATCCGCTTTTGGCACTATAGCACATGAATTTTTAGGATTTGCTCACCCAATTTTCTTGTTTCAGCAGCTTCCTGCCCATTATTTTCGACAGGGCTATAACACATGTGTTTTCAGGATTTCCCTGCCAAAATTCTTGTTTCAATAGCTTTCCACCCGTCTTTGGCACATGCTATAGCACATGAATATTTAGGATTTTCCCACCCAATTTTCTTGTTTCGGTAGTTTCTCGCCCGCTTTCGGCACGGGCAATAATACATGTGTTATCAGGATTTTCCCGCCAATTTTTTTGTTTCAATAGTTTTGCACTCGTTTTCAGCACACTCTACATATACCACATGAATTTTGAGTATTTTCTCGCCCAATTATATTATTTCGGCAGTTTCCCGCCCGTTCTCGACACGGGCTATAACACATGTGTTTTCATGATTTCCCTCCCAAAATTCTCGTTTCAATAGCTTTCACCTGTTTTCGGCAAAGGCTATTCTTGCAAATTTTCTTGTTTTGGTAGTTTCCCGCCTATTTTCGGAAGTTTACGTTTGAAAGAATTTTAGATTTTGAAATGTGTTCAAATTGGGAAGTTATTTAGATTTGAATTATGCTCACATTTATAAATTTTCTAGGTTTGGAAGGCATTTTAATTTTTGAAATATCCAAATTTCTACGTCGCGGATGTGTGGTAAAATTCAAATTTGAGATTGTATACATTCAAATATCGTTTAGGTTTGGAAATTATAGAAATACAAAAAAGTTCCAGTTTAAAATTGTTTAGATTCATAAAATAGTTCAGTTTGGGAAGTTATCTAGATTTGGATTGTTTTTACTTAATAAAATGGTGAGGTGTGAAAATCGTTTAAAACGTTTTTTTTTGAAATTCCACCATATGACATTAGTAGTGAGCTATTTTTTTGTGTTATTTTGTTTTTTCATTTTTTTTCCCGGTGGATAGATTTAAATTTATTGAGTTTGTAACATTATTTATTTATCTGAAATTTGTATTAATTTGTAGGGCCCACATGTAAGTAATTTGTCATTTTTGGCAAAAATAAAAAATCTGACAGCCTAGACCTACGCTGACGACGCGATGACGTCAGCGATGGCACAGGCTATAGCACATGTAGTTATAGGATTTTCTTGCCCAGATTTCTGGTTTTGGTAGTTTCCACCCGTTTTCGACACGGGTTCATACATGTGTTTTCAGGATTTTCCCGCCAAATTTTTCGTTTCAATAGTTTGCCAACCGTTTTTGGCACAAGCTATAACACATGAACCTTCAGGACTATCTCACCCAATTTTCTTTTCTTGTTTATGTAGTTCCCGTTCGTTTTCGACACAGGTTAACACATGTGAAATCAGGGTTTTCCCGCCAAAAATTTATTTTCAAAAGTTTTTTAGCTATTTTCAGCACATGCTAAAGCACATGAATTTTCAGGATTTCTCACCCAATTTTTTTGTTTCGTTAGTTTCCTGTCGTTTTCGACACATGCTATATAACACATGTTATCAAGGTTTTCCCGCCAATTTTTTTGTTTCAATAGTTTTCCACATGTCATCGGCACATGCTATTGAACATAAATTTATAGGATTTTCTCGTCCAATTATCTTGTTTCGGTAGTTTCCAGCCCGTTTTCGCATGGGCTATAACAAATGCGTTATCATGAATTTTCCGCAAAAAATATCGTTTCAATAGTTTTTCACCTGTTTTCGGCACAGTCCATAGCATGTGATTTTTTTATTATGTTCTCGCCCAATTTTCTTGTTTCGGGAGTTTTCCACCTGTTTTCCCCACTGGTTATATAACACATGTGTTTTTAGGTTTTTCCCATCAAATTCTCGTTTCGATAGTTTTCCATCTGCTTGGCACATGCTATAACACAAGATTTTTAGGATATTTTGGCCCAATTTTCTTGTCGCGGTAGTTTCCCACCTGTTTTCGTCATGAGCTATAGTACATGTATTTTTTGAGGAATTTACCATCCTAAAATTTTATTTTGATAATCATTTACATTATATACACGTACTTTTAGGACTTTCCGGCCCGCAAAAAGAGGGTACTAGTAGCCATGCATGCATTTATTATCGGTGGTATCGTAACTTACGCGCATTTATCCACCGGTGGAGTACTAGCTATAGGTGGATCACCGGGCCAAGACGCACGCATGACATAAAATAATTAATACTCTAGGCAGCCAATGAGAGTCCGTAACGAGGTACACACGGATCGGCCATCTGAACCGTCCAACGCACCAAACCGCCTGCACGCGCGCAATTAACGGATCGTAATAACTTAAGTACGCGCGCGTGGTAATTAATCTCGACGGAGTGTAGACCGATGAGTCACACTCCCAATCCCCATTTCCTCTCTCCGCAGCTCACCACATCGCGGCCGCCGCCGCCACTTCACTCTCCCCGTCTACCAACAGATCGACCGCCACTCTCTCGCCTCCCGCCGCCGCCGGGCGCGAAGAGGAGCAGATCCTCCCGCCGGAGGATTGCGTCGCGTGCACGCAGATGCGGCTCGCCGCCGACGACGACGACGCACACAAGCAACTCGCGCCAACCCAAAAAAGGTGCGTCGGCGTCTCCCCCGACCCGCTGCCGCCCCTCAAGCACGCGACCCCCTCCCGTGAGCTCCATTCTTCCCTCTCCGCCATCATGAGCCAGCACTAGTATTCAGCACGGGCTTGTTCTTTTTGGAAAGCGAAAAATGCTTGCATCATCTACTTCATTTCATCTCCGCCTGGATCCCTCCGCTCATAAAATACTTCAATACTGCTTGATCCCCGTCTTCGTATGTTTACCGAATTTTCTAGGTATCATTTTTGCTCCAGGTTATTATAGTTTCTGAATGCATACTTGTGTGGTGGATATGCGTTAACCTAGGTCCTTATGAATTCTCACAAAGGTGCAATTTTTTTTTGACCAGCTTGGCGTACAAGGACTGAAGGTAGGGGTCCTGCTGCAGCTTCATGTTCTACATGCTGTCCGTGATGCGCATGAAGCCCTCCATTTCTCCGTATCGAGCCTGATGACGACGGCTCATGATGACCAGGTCTCTTCTTCTTGTTTCTTTTTTCGTTATTTACCATACAATGCAGCTTTAGATTTGTTACGTGTACTCTGCATAGCTAGATATTAGACACACACACAGTCAGCAAGTCAAAGCCGTAATGCATCTTTAAGCTTAATTACCCCTTATGTTGGTCTCGGACTGCACCGGGAGCCGCTGCTGCCGCCACCCAACACAACGCAGGCCATCTCTCTCATGTCGCTGGAGAGGCCGCCACTGTCTTGCTGCTCGAGACCGTATGATTGGTGCTGCTGCGGAATTGCCACTTGTCGAACCTGACCGGTGATGCTTGAGGAATTGTTCTGTTTGGTATGCATGAAGCTATTAGTTGTACCTTGCTTGAGATTGAGAATATATGTAGTCGATCCTTGGGATTTTTTGGATCGCCACAACACATACATGCACAGAAAACATATATCAACCACTAGCATTCAGACTTCGCATGTCCTTTTTGGGAAGCGAAATTGCTTGCATAATGAGTTTCTTTTCGTCTCCAGTTATCCCTGTGCTCATAAAATGCTTCACTGCTTGATCCCCATCTTAATATATTTACAGATTTTTCTAGTTATCATTTGCTCCAGTTGATTATATTTTCTGAATGCATACTTGTGTGTTGGATATGCACTAACGTAGGTCCTTATCAATTCCCAGAAAAGGTGCAATTTTTTATCAGATTTAAGTTATGTTGCCAATCTATGCTTTTTAGCTGTTTTCGTACAGATCGATGGATTAACAGCTTAGTTCTTTCTCGTGTCCGGAATTATGGATAACAGCCTCATCTGCTATCCATTTGTTTTTCAGGACAAGTTAACCACTTCTGTTGGTCTCGGACAACACCTGGAGCTGCCCCTGCCGCCACCCAACAAAACGCCGGCCATCTCTCTCATGTCGCTGGCCAGGCCGCCACCGTCTCGCTGCTCGAGACCATATGATCGGTGCTGCTGCGGAATTGCCAGTTGTTCAACCTGATTGGTCTTGCTGCGGGGAACTGTTCTGTTTGGTATGCCTAGTGAGTTAGTGGTGCTTATTTGCACACCTTTTTGCAATCTGAACAGGATTGAGCAAGGCTCATTTGTACAAAAAAGAGCATGTCTTGTTCATTCTTTCAGTTTTTGCAGTTGGTCAAAATAATTACATTCACTATGTCGGATGTATTATCAGCTTAATTCCTGGAGGATTTTACCATCTTTTAAAAAAATTAGGCCGGCTGTGCTTTTCAAAAAAAGAATCATGGATTCTTCTACAGCGCAATTAAATGCTATAGGATTTCTTCAGGCATGCCTGTAGGACATTGTTATCTTGTTTGTTTTCTATTTGTGCGCTTCACAAACCATGTCGGTGGGTCAAAGTTGCAGTTAATCATGCATGCTGGAGCTTTGAAGATGTTCTTTTCTTTTGGCGAAGGTGCTATTTAGTGTGTATGTTCATACCATTTGACTCATTTATGAAATCGAAGTGTTACCTGTGAAGGTTTTGAGTAGATTTTGGCACTATAATGAACTTACTGCATGATACTACATTAAGATATGTGCTCATTGTCTAGCACCTAATCCCTGCATCAAAATCTCTGATCATCTGTCACATTTTTCTTTGTATCTACTTATTCATTCACAAAATATAAACCATGACACTAAGTCTGAATGTTTCTCAAAATCTTCTGCTATTCCAGGATAAACATCTTTTTTTCTTTTTCATATGGCTGACTATTGCTTCTTCTGGTAAGCTTTAGTCATAGTAAAAACTAAAAAGGCATGTCTTGTCCTTTTTCTCTTCAATACTTGTTGGTCGGTTGTACTTATGTTTACCCTGATAAATGATTTTTTTTAGCTTTTAGTTCTTTATCGTATCTACCACGATGGTTAACAGCCTCATATGCTGTCCATGTGTTCTTCAGGTCAAGCCAACCACATGCGTTGATATTGGACAGCACCTAACGCTGCTGCTGCTTCTGCCGGCCACCACAGGGGACCGACATCTACCTCTCATGGCGCTGGAGAGGTCACCGGTCCACTGCTCGAGACCACCTGGTTGGGGTTGCTGCGGAGTGGCTGTCTGTCCAACCTGACCGTGTGCTGCCGTATTAGGGCGGCGAGCAGATGCTCGACGTTGAGTTCATGCCGCACGACACCTTTGGTGAAGCACCTCTTCCACTGTATGTTTTTTAGTACTTGCTGAGCCAATTTCCATGCATCCCTGATTTACATGTCATGTTGCAATTTATGTTTGCATGAGCTGTTGAGCACTAGTGTATATTTCTGTGTATACCTGATGTGATACTCTCTGTTTCCTTTTGCAGTTGACTTGCTGAAGCTGAAGCCAGGCACCAGCATGCTCTTGAGGTGAACCACGAAGAGGATTTGTCTAATCATCAGGTCATACCTACAAGAGCCACATGTCTTAATCCGTTTACACATTTGTTTAATTAACTTTTGTGCAGTTGATTATTGTTTCTCAAATATCCGTATTGTTAAATATACAAGTTCACAACCCCTGAATTCCGACCATAAGTTTTAACCTGCTTGCACATTTATTTGCTACAATTCTAGAACTAGTTCCTCTTCTAGGGAACTTACTCGTAGTAAAAGAACATGTCTTGGTTGATTTTTTCAACACTTATTTACCATGCAGGATTGATTAATAACTTAATTCTTATCTTATCTACCTATGATGGCTAACAACCTCATCTGCTGTCCATGTGTTTTTCAGGTCAAGTCAACCACTTGTGGTGGTCTCGGACAGCATCCGAAGCTGCTGCTGCTGCCACCGCCCCGCTGCTCAGGACCACGTGATCGGGTGCTTCTGTGAGGGCGGTGAGCAGCTTCTTGTCACCAAGTTCATGCCGCGCACGAGACCTTGGCCAAGCACCTCTTTCACTGTCTGTCAATTACTCAATTTTTTTCACCTGTGGTTTTAAGTTCGGTTGAGGTTGGAAATGCTTTTTGTATACATTCATAGATGCACCAGCCTTGTATGATTAAGCTACCTTGATGCAGTGGGGATTGGATATACTCTTACAGCTGATTATGTGCACCCGAATTATTTTTTAATGCTTGAAGCGATAGTTGATAGTCTGACTAGACTATATGATCTGCTTCATCCACCTGTGTGTTTTAAGTTTGAGACTGCTTGCTCGATCTGGTTGAGATTGATCGATGCATACGGGTTGCAAGTGTTTTCTGGATGCATCCATAGATGCACCAGCTTGGATTGTATGATTAAGCTAGCTAGATGAGGTGGTGATTGGATATACTCTTAGATCTCATTCTGTGCACCCGAACACATCAGCTGGCTGAGTATCAAGTTAGGTGTCATTTGTTGATATTGTTATGCTTACTTTACTGATCAAGTGCGGAGTTTCCTTAGCTTTTGTCAATAGGTTCTTCCACCAAAAAGAATAAACCCAACATGATAATGCATGCACCACTGATTTGAACTTGTGCTCTTCAATTGTATGTTTGCCTCGTACGTGTCATGTTCAGCAAAGCAATGGTGCTCCAGATTGCAACCCATGTAGGTGCATAGCTTGAGTGAGGCTGTTATCGCACGTGCTCTGTGTTGTTCAGGAATTTTTCATCGAAATTACTGCACTTGCTCTCATCGGCGAGATGTTGTTTCTTCACATTATCTGTTCCATCTCATATCCTCCTTTCGGGGAAACATTAGAGATGTATGAGTCTAGGATGCATGTTTGCTTACGGAACCAAATGCAGTATGTTTTTTGATTGACTGGTTGTCCTCCTAGCTACTCTGTCGTGAAGAAGCTAGCTAGCCATGTGCGCGAGCCCTGATGGCTCCGTTCATGTGTTGCTGTTGTTTTATTACCTGATATACTTAAAAAAAGTGGCTGCTTAATCAGTACAACTACAAGTTGTGTGCCTAGCTAGCTAGCCGCTGACTGATTCTTGGTGATGACATTAAGATTTCCTTCGGTGTGAGAAAATTTGAGTGACTCTGAATAGTCGGCATTTCTTTTCCCGTATGATTTATCCTATGTTCTCATATATCCGATATTTGATGTCGAGCTCCTTTTGTTAGTGTTAGTCTATCGATGTCACACATGTTACCACTTGAAGCCGTTAATGTTTTTCCTTTTAACTATCGGTCCTCATTCCTGATCTTGGTAGTTTAGTTGTGATATTACTTGACATCGTACTACCTGTTTGTGCCATGAAGGTACATACCCTTGTTGTATCTTACTACCTTCCCTGCTCCGTTAACTATTCTGGGATCTTTCGAATGTTGCCAGTCTATGCTTTTTAGCTGTTTTCGTATCGATGGTTATAAATCCTATGATTCTGCTGTGATGGATGGATTCATAGCTTAGTTCTTTGTCGTATCCACGATTATGGTTAACAACCTCATATTGTTTTTCAGGTCAAGCCAACCACTTCTGTTGGTCTCGGACAGCACCAGGAGCTGCTTCTGCCGCCACCCAACACAACGCCGACCATCTCTCTCATGTTGCTGGAGAGCACGCCACTGTCTCGCTGCTTGAGACCATATGATCGGTGCTGCTGCGGAATTGCCACTTGTCCAACCTGATCGGTGTTGCTGCGGAATTGTTCTGTTTGGTATGCATGAAGGTATTAGTTGTGCCTTCTGAGTTAGTGGTTCTTATTTGTACACTTTTTTGCAATCTGAACATGATTGAGCATGGCTCATTTGTACAAAAAAAGCATGTCTTGTTCATTTTTTTCAGTATGTGCAGTTGGAAAAATTCTTATATTCACCATGTCGGATGTATTAGCAGCTTAATTCCTCGAGGATTTTACCATCTTTTTAAAAAATAGGCTGGCTGTGGTTTTTTAAAAAGAAAATGTTTTCTTCTACAGTGCAATTAAATGCTATAGGATTTCTTTAGGCATGCATGTAGGACATTGTTATCTTGTTTGTTTTCTATTTGTGCGCTTCACAAACCATGTGGGTGGGTCAAAGTTGCACTTAATCATGCATGCTAGAGCTCTGAAGATGTTCTTTTCTTTAGGCGAGGGTGCTCTTTAGTGTATGCTCACTACTATTTGAATCGTTTATGAAATCAAAGTGTTACCTGTGAAGGTTTTGAGTAGATTTTGGCACTATATAATAAACTTCCTGTATGTTACGCTAAGATATGTCCTCATTGCCTAGCACCAAATCCCTGCATCAAAATCTCCGATCATATGTCCATTTCTTCTTTATACCTATTTATTCATTCATAAAAGATAAACCATGACACTAAGTCTGAACTATTCCAGGATAAACAACTTATTTTTCTTTTTCATATGGCTGACTAGTGTCCCTTCTAGTGAGCTTAGTCATAGTAAAACAAACATGTCTTGTTCATTTTTTCAATACTTCTTGTTGGTGGGTTGTACTTATGTTTACCCTGCTAAATAAATTTTTAATAGCTTAGTTCTTTATCGTTGTACCACAAAGGTTAACAGCCTCATATGTTGTCCATGTGTTCTTCAGGTCAAGCCAACCACTTGCGTTTGTCAAGCCAACCTTTTGCTGACATCTACCTCTCATGGCGCTGGAGAGGCCGCCAGTGCCCCACTGCTTGAGACCACCTCATTGGGGCTGCTGCGGAGTGGCTGGCTGTCCAACCTGACCGGGTGCTGCAGTGTTAGGGCGGCGAGCAGGTGCTCGTCGCTGAGTTCGTGCCCTCACGACACCTTTGGCGTAGCACCTCTTCCACTGTATGTTTTTACTCACATTTTTCCTTGTTCAGGTGTGTTGCCTCTGCAATTAGTAGCATTCTTGGCCAGCAATGTTGTTTCTGGTTTGGTGGTATGAGTTATGTATGCCACATACATCTCGCTGTTCTTTTA
Source organism: Poa pratensis (assembly GCA_947311845.1). Lineage (NCBI taxonomy): Eukaryota > Viridiplantae > Streptophyta > Magnoliopsida > Poales > Poaceae > Poa > Poa pratensis. The sequence continues at coordinate 5,209,016 of CAMZMU010000035.1, forward strand.
TCTAGTATCCTTATTCTACTAGGCTAAACCAGAAATTGACACATGAATTATTCCATAAAATGCTTGTGGTAATTGTTCTGTTTCCTAGGCATGAAGTTACAACATAACCATCATGTTATTATTTTGATCTAGTCCTATATTTTGTTCTTCGAGGCTAAACTAGAAATCAACACATTAATTCTTTTATAAATGCTTGTAACTGGTGTTCTGTTTGTTATTAAGCATTAATGTGATTAGCCGTGCCTTTCTTGAGAATATATGTAGCGGTTATTAATTCATGGCAATATGCCTTATTGCATGAAGTAATGGTAATGCAAGGACAGTTTAATTGTGCATGTATATGAAATTGACAGTTCAGGGATTATAATTTAATGGTATCCATAGGAGCTTCTGAGTGGATGCATTTGAGTGTAGTTCCATTTTGCGTCTCATGGTGGTTCTGCTTTTCAGGGTGGTTCTGCTTTTCAGGGGAGGCAAAGGCATCAAGCTGGCCTGGCCATGAGGATACGTATTGCTTCAACAAAGGATGGGCTATGTACTACGACCTCCATGCATACAAGGGTCTGAGGTGGTGAGTCACTAGTGCTTCTGAGTTAGTGATGCTTGTTTGCACACTTTTTTGCAATCTTATCACTTTTTTTGGTATCTTGTGTGCTTATTAGTGGTCTTGATGCTATTATTCTTGGCAAGCCAATGAAGTTGATGATTTTGTGTTAGTAGGCTCAAAATTTCTGTTATATGTTTCTTGATGCTACTGGTTAGTGTTGTCTTGTGTTCATCAGGTATTGATGTCTTGTTTAGGTAGAATAACTTCTTTATTTGGCATTGTTCTAGTTCTAGTTTGGAAATAAGTTTTTTTTACAGAATTTGGCTGCTAAATTTAGATAATAGGCATGCTTTCATTTAACCCGAGTCGGATGTGATTGGCCTTTGATCAGGCCTGAGATGTGATGCTGCTTCTCTGATCCGGACAGTTACAATATGTGCTGAACATGAGTAGTAATGTAATTGTTTTCATTGCCGATCCATGAGCGTTAGTAGTATCAGACTTGGCGCGATTTTCTGTCATAATACTTCTATGCTCTGGTCTTCTGTGATGTTGTTCTACAGTTTTTATACATTGAGTCTCTAGAGCCAATTTCCATGCATTCCTGATTTACATGTCATGCTGCAATTTATGTTTGCATGAGCACTAGTGTATATTTCTGTGTATACCTAGTGTGATACACTCTTTTTTCTTTTGCAGTTGACTTGTTGAATCTAGGCACTAGCATGCTCATGAGGAATACGAGAAATGATGAAGTTGTCAAGTGGGTGTGTGAAGGTTATCTAACCTGCTATTTTTGGTGTGAAAGAAGACAAAACATGGTTGTCCAGAACGATGACAAGCTGCTGCTGTCAGGGAGTACATGAAGCTGGTGTGAGAGGTGCACCACTACAAGGATTTGTCTAATCAGCAGGTCATACCCGCATAAGAGCCACCTGTGACCTGTCTTAATCGGTTTACAGAATTTTCTAATTACCTTTACTCCAGTTGATTATTGTTTATGATGGCATAGTTTGCGTGCTGGACGCTTGACCTATGATTTCATTCTTTGATGTGGTGCGGCAGATTAATAAGAAAGTCTGGCATGCCTTAGAAAGCTGCCACACCTGACACTTTAGCTTGCAAAGTAGTATTATGCATTGGGGTTTGATAGATGAGATCACCGATTGCATCAGTGTGATAGGTTTAGCTATCTTTTGTATCCGTATTGCTGAATATACAAAAGTTCACAACTCCCTGAATTCTGACCGTAAGTTTTAACCTACTTGCACATCTTTTGCTACAATTCAAGAACTAGTGCCTTTCTTAGTGAACTCAGTCATAGTAAAAAAGAACGAACATGTATTGGTTCATCTTTTCAATTGGAAATTTATATATTTGCCATGCTGTATGGATTAATAGCTTAATTCTTATCTTATCTACCCATGTTGGTTAATAATCTCCTCTTCTGTCCATGTCTTTTTCAGGTCAAGTCAACCACATGTGGTGGTCTCACACAACACCTGAAGCTGCTGCTGCCATCTCCCCGCTGCTCAGGACCACCTGATCGGGTGCTTCTGTAAGGGCGGTGAGCAGCTGCTCGTCACCAAGTTCAGGCGGAATAGACAGGCCATTGCATGGAGCGAACCCTTCTATTCCTACAGGTGAACTACCTTGCGTTGGTCCCTCAAATGGAAGCATACTCCTAGTTTCTTGACCGCGTTCATACTAATCGCACGTGCCTTTATCTAAAAAAACTTATTGCACGTGCCGTGAAAGGAAAATTAAGATGCTACATTACATAGTGTGAGATCAAAATTGAACTATTATATTCTTGATGAACAGAAAGCGAATGAGTGTACCAGGGGTTTGTAGTTCATTTTCGTTGAGTAACATGTCTACATTTTATGTAGGAGAAGGCGGTGGGATAGAAAAGCCGGGAGTGAACCCTCCTGGTAAATTATCTTGTGATGGTGCATATGAAACCATTTTTTCTATGTTTATATGTTTCCTTGAGCATTCAACGACTAACTCGGTATTTTGTAGGGCATGGGCTACTGCATGAAGCGAATGCTTCCATTCCTACCGGTGAACTACCTTTGCATTGATCACATCCCCCATAGTGTCTTGACCACGTTCATACTTATCTCATATGCCAGCAAAAAATAAATAAGATATTGTATTTCATAATGGAACCTAATAATATAACTATTATAATTATTATACAGAGTGAGTGAGTAAGTATAATGGTAGTTTGAAGTTCATTTGTGTTGATTACCATGTCTATATTTTGTAGGAGATGGCGGCGGGATTGAAAAGCCAGGAGTGAACCCTCCTGGTAAATTACCTTGCGTTGAATCATATGAAATCATTCTACTGTGTTTATATGCCTCCATCACCACTCACTGATGTATGGGATGGAGGCAGAATATATAGTGGAGTGGATCCTTCCATTCCTTGGGAGAACTACCTTGCATTGCTCGCATCCCACATAGTGTCTTGACTCTTGACCATGCTCAGACTTATCGCGCAAAAAGAAAATCAAGATACTATATTACACAGTGCCAGATATAGATTGAATATATTATGTACTTAGGTGCCTAACCAGTAACCACATATATACACAGTATTCCGTATCATCATACATAAGGAATGATTTGAGTTCACCTTGTTACAGGAGGCAACGAAGATGGCGTCTGATGTTCGCCAGGGAAGATTGGATTTGTCTCCAACCACTGCCGATCAAACCACAAGGACTATCTCGTCAAATATATCTACGCTTTCATAGTTGTTTACTAAACACTGCGCATCTAGTTTTATTTCCTTCAAAGATTCATGTAATGCAATAAGAGCTACTCTCAAGAGTGGCTGTGTTGTGAAGTGTGTGGTGTGGAGTTGTCTCTGCGCTAATGATTGTGCTACTACTTAATTATATGAATATTATGTAGATTAACGCCAAGAAAGCTTCAAACTAAGAATTCTGGAAAAATAATTATATGAAAGTTCTTAAATTGTAGCAAAATATCAGTCCTATTTTTAGTTAGCGGACTATATGAAACGGAATATAGTTCATAGAAATGTTGGCTGAACATTGATCTAAGCCCGTAGAAATGTTGCTGTACTATATATTTGGCTAAACACTGATCGAAGTTTGCTTACTTCAGTATGTTACAACGAAATTCTCCATGATTCATGAGTTGGGTACTTGGGTTACATCCAGAAGGCATGATCAAAACTGAGGTCATCGCCAGGCACCTCGTAGTACCGATCAGGGCGGTGAGCTGTGATGATGAGCTCTCCGTCCTCGTCGTACTTGACACCGAACATGGAGAGGCGAAGCACGTTCGTCGTCATATCCTCGACCAGTAAGTCCTCCACGAGGCAGTACTCGCCGCGGTCGGCCATGTACACGAGCCGGTCCTCGGGGCCACGCCAGCCGGACGTGTCCTCTCGGAGCAGCGTCTCTTTGCTGACCTTCCACTCCGGCGGCTGGCGGCTCGCCCTCGCCGCGGACGTGACGTGGAACGCGCACAGGTGGCCGTCCGTGGCGTCCTCCGTGCGGCTGTCGCGGTGGAAGCCGACCCACGCGTCCAGTTGGGCGTCATAGTGTCCGCGGCCTACGAACGGCAGCTTCCAGTAGCCACGGCGCTTCCACTTGCCGCTCGCCGTGCCGTAGGTGAAGGTGCCCACGTCCACCAGCGCCCCGCCCGCGGACACGAAGATGGTGCGTCCCCGGGGGTGGACGGCGTACGAGGTGATGCTCGAGGCGTGGAACGGGAGCTCGTGATGTGGATCGTTGCAGCTCCAGGAGAAGCGCGGGGAGTTAGGCAAAGCCTGCCATTTCCACAGCTTATCCTCCGAGGCGGCGTCGGCACGCAGGCAGTGCAGGCCTCCTGGGAAGTGCACCTCGCAGCCGCAGCAGCAGTGGTAATTGTGCGAATGCGATTCGAACACGTATAATGTTTTCCCGGCAGCCAGAACCCGGTCAGGGCTGTCGTCGTAATTGTATATCGGCCGCGGAACGAGGTCCGACGTGACCAGCTCCGCCGTCTTGGTGTCGTAGATGGCTGTCACGCCTTTGTGGGCCGGCCAGGGGTAGGCGCCAGTTCCAACAATGCTGCTGCCCAGGGCGGCGAACTTCGTCCATCTTGCATCCCCCGTAAATCTGGCGGCGGGAGAGTCAGGCAGGGTCCGCATGTCGCCGTCCAGGTTGTCGTCGTCCATGTCCAGCTTGTGGATGTCGAATCCGAGGGGCTTCCCTAGCACCACGTATAGATGCCGCTTTGTGGTCGATCCTGATCGGTAGGATCTGGATGGTACATGCAGGGGAGAAGACCGAGCTATCAGGGACGATGCTGATTTCTGCCATGACCATGACGACGCCGCCGGAGAAGGGGAGGAGGCACCGGGAAAGTGGTGGTGGAGAAGTCGATTTAGACGAGGCAGAGCCGGTCCTTTAGAGGACGAAAATAGATGGATTGCTGGCCGCCGCAGACATGGCCGACAGGATATCAAGATTTCTCGTGAAGGATGAGATGCCGGCCGTCGTCACAGCGCAGCCACCGCGAAGGAAAGACGACGCTTGGAGATTCGGATCCATATATAGGCCGATCGCGTTTTCCGACGATGAGGCGTGTGCGTTTACAAGACGATCGTGACTAACTATGTTGTGGGTTCGATGAGTTGGACTTAGGCACGAGTCAGGATGCGTATCTGTTTTGTTTATGTCGTGTCGTCCTTTGGTCTCGTCTACAAGCCGAAGCAGCTAGCTGGGCATTTTTTTTTCCGCAAAAAGCTAGCAGGGCATCGTCGCTATTGCTGCAGTACTGCCTACGAAAATTGTCAGTTTGTCACAGACGGTATTATATTGGGAGTTCATATTTGAAGTGTAGGTACGGGCAAGATTTGTTGCATGCTGGATAACGGCTGAGTTTTTTCTAGGCTAAAACCCTAGAACAACTGTTTGGCGGTAATTTTAATATACATAACCACATATATTTAGAGAGCAAAACAAAAGATATGATAGCTATCCAACACCAGTTTTCTCTAACATGATTAAAGAATAAAACTAAGAAATAACATAATCCATTAAATGCTCCAGACAACATGCTTTTTCTTAATACGATAACTCATCACATGAAGATTTATTATAACGAGCTGACGCCAAGAAGAATCTCCATTGAAAATGAGACAATTTCTTTGCATCCAGATCATGGTTGAGTTGCTTTGGAAAATAGTAGATGATACCTCACACGAGTCGATGGAGAGCTTATATCGTCCCCGCGGTAAAAAAAGCGGAATGTAAGGGCAACTCCAACACATCCACACATTTAGTTTACCCGTGTCCGTTTATATCTAAACATATAGGAGTCATGACCCGACGTGGCACCGCAAACAGACAACCGGTACGGGACCAGTCACTTTTCTAGGCCAAGTGAACGACATATACATGTTTTCAGACTGCTATGTGACAGACACTTGGCAACTATGTATATGCCGACTAATACGAGATGCCAGTGTTGTGCGCCGAGTGTTACGCTTGGCATACAACTATGTCCAGTGTAACCTTATTTTTGTCGAGTGTCGGCCAGCCTTACCTGAATCTTGTAGTGATGTATGAACAAGACATATATCATGCATATAGTGTCAATAAACGTCGAAATAAATATCAAAGATTATCTGTAGGATATTTCACAGAAGTAATACTGTAATGTAAAGTTCAGTCATCGGATTTAAATAGAAATTACAAACCCATGAAGTTGGATGTAAGAAGATCTTATATTATACTATTTAAGTAAAATGTAAGTTGATGCAAAACAACATGGACACGAAACATTGTGGGAGAGAAAACGTTCAAATTCGTATAGACCCATTTCTGAAGTATAAGCGGATGGATTCGTCTCGACCGATTAATGTTGTAAGTAACTTTTCATATTTTAATATTGACCGTCATAATTATAATCAAGGCGGTATACAAATTTAGCAAATAATAACTGGGTCGTATTTCGCCATATAAAACTGTCGGCAGTTCAGGAAACAAATACCAAGTGCCTCTCCCGGTCTGGATATTTTTCTTCTACTAGCTAGTGCCAGTTAACCCGAGAGCATGAATGGGCTACGTACGTTAAATCCAGAAGGCCTGAGTATCAGAACCGTCGTCATAGCCGGGCACCTCGTAGGACCGAGCAGGGCGGTGAGCGGCGGTGACAACAAGCTCCCCGTCCTCGCCGTACTTGGCACGGAACGGGGTGAGGCGAAGCACGTACGTGGTGTCATTGACTACGAGGTGCTCGAGGAGGCAGTACTCACGGCGATCGGCCATGTGCACGAGCCGGGACTCGAGGCGGCTCCATCCCGGCGGGTCTTCCCGGAACAGCGTCTCCTTGCTGACCTTCATCTCCGGCTGCCGCAGACTGGCGGTGGCCACGGACGTGAGGCGGCACGAGCACAGGTGGCCGTCCGTGGTCTTGCTAGTTTCCCACCTGAGATCGTCCAGCTCAAAATTGTTGCTGTGGAGGCGGCGGAGGCCGACCCATGCGTCCAGGTCGGCGTCGTAGTGTCCCTGGCCTCTGAACGGCAAGTTCCAGGTGCCGCAGCAGCGCTTCCACTTGCCGCTCCCCGTGCCGTAAGCGAAGGTGCCCGGCGCCACCCCCGCCCCGCCGGCAGACACGAAGAGGGTGCGCCCCCGGGGGTGGACAGCGTACGCTCTGATGCCCTCGGCGTCGAACGGGAGCTCGTGGGGTCTCTCGTTCCAGCTCCAGGAGTAGCGCGGGGACTTGGGCAAGGGCTGCCACTGCCACAGCTTGTCGGCGGCGGCGTCGGCCCGCAGGCAGTGCAGGCCTCCCGTGAAGACCACGTTGCAGCAGGAGCACCTGACCTTGTCCGAAGTTGATTCGAACCCGTACAGTAGCGTGGTGGATTTCGCGTAACTGCTAACGCGCGTCACCCCAATCCTGACCGTCACCTCTCCATGCAGATCTGTGCCTCGGGTTGACCATCAGCCCCACAGCATTCTGTATTGTACCCAAAAGCAATGTATATTCCATTTTTTGTCTCAGGTATTTGGATTGATTCCCTGCTGATTTGACCTGCATCGGCCCCACTCTGTGGACAGAGCGAAGTGACCAGATGTACCATAAAGCTGCAGCATGGTGAGAGCATCTCCAGTCGCGGCGCCCAAATGGCCGCCCAAAGGGCTTCCGGACAGGCCCTTTGGGCGCTGTCCGGAAGGCCTGGGCCATTTGGGCGCCCTCTCTCCCCACTCGCGTCGCCCAAAACCGAATTTGTAATATTTGAAAACAAGTAAATTTCATTGAAATTCGGCGGTTTGGATACATTTCATCGAAATTCATTAAAACGATACATAATTCATTGCAATTTAAATCTAAACCTATTCTAGCGCGACGGATAACACGCCGGGCACTGGCAGTTGGGGCACTCGCCGGCCCTTGCGGCGGCGAGCACAGGACCCCGGCGGCATCTGGAGTAGATGCAGTAGATGTAGCCGCCGGCGGAGGTGTTGGCGGCGGCGGCGGCGGCGGAGGCAATGTCCGCCTCGATGGTGCGCTGCATGTGGCCGGGATCCCACTCCGGCGTTGGCGGCCAGCTGATGTCGTCATCATCCTCCGCCGGTTGCTGCGGCGGGGGCGGCAGTGGACGCTGCTGGCGGCGTCGTTCCTCCTCCCTGGCCTCGTGGCGCACCCTCTCCCTTTCGACGCCGGCCCAGAAGTCCTCGTCGGAGGTGTTTGTGAGGGCGTCGTCGTCGGAGTCGAACCAGTCCGCCGGCGGTTCGTCCGCGAAGAACGTGTTCAGCCGGTAGTTGTACTCGAACTCGACTTGTTCGTCCCAGTACGCCGAGTTCGGCTCGAACTGGGGGTCGTCTTGCGCTTCGGACGGCATGCCTTGCATGCACGCGGTGACGTAGTCGAGGCGCGCCTGGCCGGCGAGCCTCGGTGCGACCGGGACATGGACCCGGTTCGTCACCGAGCCCTCCGGAAGGCGGCTCGCCGCCGGCACCGGCGTGTTGGTGCGGATAAGCTCGCGCGCCTCATCTTCTGTCAGCACGTGGACAGCCGGTGGCGGAGGTGGTGGCGGCGAAGGCGGAGCAGAAGGCCCCGCCCCTTCGTTCCAGCGCCTCGTCAGCTCGAGCTGACGAGGAAGGTCGCGGCGTCGGCGGCGGGCCGCCGACTCATCGACGCGTCGTCCAGGATCCATGGCTGGCGTCAGGTTTGTGATGTGTCTTCGCCGGTGGTTTTGCGGTGGAGAGACGGCGACGCACCCCGCTCTAGATAGTGGCCGGGGAGGCGAACGGATGAGAACGCCTTAACTCCGGGCGGCCAACGGCTCGCCTGCCACACCATTAACGCCGACGCTTCAAAAGCCGCGCCTGGCACTGACGCCGCCGTGGCGCAGACGCTTCGTCGCCGCAGGGTGAAGAGACGCCTCGCTGCGCCCGGCTAGGAAACCGAGACGCCGCCTGCCATTAATATTTGACCAGCGGTTAGGTCGCCTCTCGCTGCCAGGCGTGGCCCGCGCGTCGGAGGCGTTGGTTTCGGCGTGTCCGGGGCCGCCTCAACCCTGCCCAAGTTGAGGGCGTGGGCTGGACGTGCCGGACACAAAACTGGACCGCGCCGGACGAAAACAGGATTTGGGCGGCGCGACTGGGGCGAAAAAAGTGTCCGGGGCGCCCCAAAGGCCTTTGGGCGGCCGTTTGGGCGCCCCGACTGGAGATGCTCTGACGCCATCCTCTCAGCTTTAAACAAAAAACACACCCAAACAAAAATGTATCGTAACTTTTACAGATGTTGTGCAAGTTTAGATATAATTATATATTTGGTTTACTTATTGTGAGATCTTTCAAACGAGTCTAATTACCGATATATTTCAAATTGTAGAAATAATATTATGTTTAGATATAATATCACTAATCGGTGAACATTTTTGGATATCTTCATTGCTTATCATCGGATATCCACCTAGATATGTTCAGTAATTCAAAGTAGTATACCCGGTGATGGACAGCTTTAAATGTTTGAAGATATCTAGGTTATGTTTCATGGCTATCCCATGATAATCAATGGAGATATCCACAAGGTTCACCGATTAGCGATGAAGACATTCTCGATTGGTAACATAGATATCCGGTGATGGCTAACTTTAAATTGTTGAGGATATCTAGAATAAGTGTCATGGCTATCCGAAAATAAGCAATGAGGATATCAAAAAGTTAATCGATTAGCTATGAAGACACCGACATGTGGTAACATAGATATCCAGTGATGGCTAACTGAATGAATTTGAAGATATCCAGAATTTGTATCATGGCTATTTGAATATCCGATGATAAGCAATAAAGGTATCGCAACGTTCAAGCAATGAAGAAATGTGGGTCCAATGAGATACACAATATTTACCTAAGAGTATGTAAATGATATTGGACTCATTTTATAGAGTTCACAATCTCCATCAAAATGTTGCAAAATAATTATAATTTAGACAAACTGTTTATAAGATATAATTCTTCAAACATTTGTATGCAAATGAGCTAGCTACCGAAGCCGCGCGGGACGTGCTCTCTTTCGTTCCCCTGCTACAGAGCTCAAGCGGCGAAAGAGAGGCGACTAGGTTTTCCCCCGCGTCCGCCGGCGGAACCGTGGGTTCCCCTTCCCTCCACCGGCCGCTCCGGCGGCGGGAGGGGAGGGGAACCTCGGATCTCCGTGTCTGGCGTGTACATAGGGTGGAGTTAGGTGTGAGTGCCGTCGTCGGCCTGGTGGAGGAGCTGGCGGCGGGTTTTCTTTTCTTTCCCAGGCTTGATCCTCTTCTCGGCGGTGGCCTTTGTGGCGTCATCGTCGAGCCTTTGGGAGTGGGGTTCCCAGATCTGGCCGGCGTCGCGGCGGATCTTGGGAGTTGTGGTGCCAATCGAGACTGGTGCGGCGGCGGTGCCGGTCTGGAGGTGGCTTTTGTACTCTGGCTCCGTCGTCGCGGCGATGCTTGCTCCGGCGTCGACGTGGAGCCACGGAGCTTGTATAGGAGCGTGCTGGGGAGCTCGCGCTCGGCTCTGGTGCAGGGTTGGTGGCTTGAAGGTGGTGGATCCGGTGCGGCTAGGCTGTCCCCGGGACGGGCGGCGCGGGATCTGGAGGAGGGGGCGGCCTGGCCGTTCCCGTTCATCGAGCTAGATCTCGTCGCTGTGCGGCGAGTGGTTTCTGCGGTCTTCGACAACGTCGGGGTCCTCTCTCTTCCTGGTTGGTGGCCGGCCTGCGTTCTTCTTCTCCGGCGATCGTCGGCGGCGTGGAGCGGCAGTTGCAGTGGTGGTTCAGCGGTGCTTCTCGCCGCTGTTGTGCCTTTGTTGAGTGTGGGTGCTCGGTTCTGCGTGTACGTGCGTTTGTACTCTGTATTCTATGAATATACGCAGTTCTTCCCTTTCAAAAAAAATGAGCTAGCTACCATCTTTTTATTACCCATCGATCAGCGTCATGGTGCATGCACCAGCATTGCCGCATGCGCGGTGGGCTCCACTACATGGTAGCACCAAAACATGTGAGGGTACTACTACATGGTCTCACCGGGACCCGCATATCACGTCGTACCAGGAAAAAGGTACCGTGTATGTCCGCGTATTCCGCTTGGTAGGCGGTCAACGCGAGAGCTCCGAGGTGGAGCCGAGGCGCGGATCTCGAGCAGGAGCCAACCGCAGCAGATTGCCGTTCCCGATGGCCACAACCCTATCGCTGTAGGAGAGTCCCGGCGGGAAGGAGCTCCGACGTGGCCAGCTCCGCCGTCTCGGTGTCGTAGATGGCCGTCACGCTGTCGTAGCACGGGTAGTCGGACCTCTCCCCTTCAGTGGCGGAACCAGTAAATACACATAGGGAGGCCGAGACTGAGCACAACGCTAAAATGGGAAAAAAAATGTACATAGTATATAGATTTTTACCTAGATTTTAACCTTCTGAAGCAAAATTAGACCATCATACGACATCAAATGTTGGACGCACCTAAATCTCAATCGATCGTGAATTAACATTGAGGGAAAAATAGCGGTGAACTTTTTAACACGGAGGAAAAAATAGCGGTGAACTAATTCTGGGGACTTGGTCGCTTGGGTGCTTTGCTTTGAATATTGAAGCATAGAGAGGGGAGAGAAATAACGGGAAAAACAAAAGCACATGCACATGCACCATGCAGACTCGTGACTCGTAACTGAGAGAAAAGTCAGCTTCTCATCTCTAAATGGATCTTCTGTGAGCAGCGTATCTACACTTTCGTGTTTTACGTATGGATTTAGAATAGGACACATAGTTATTGCATAACTAATCGGGGGTGTTGCAAATTTTTCTGCATGTTGGGGGGAGCCGTGGCCCCTGCTCGCTCCCCCTTGGTTCCGCCAGTGCTCCCCTTCCTTGGCAGGCCGGGGGTAGTTGCCCATGGCGACGACGTTACTGCCTAGGGCAGCGAACTGTGTCCAGCCTCCGATCCCAATGCGGAAGGCCGGAGGCTCAGGGAGGCGCCGCAACAGCGGGGTCGACACCGTGTCGCCGTCCAGCTCGTCGTCGTCGTCCATATCGAGCTTGTGGATGTCGAACCCGTAATCGCCGCCGAGGCCCGCGAGCACCACGTACAGATGCCGCTTTGTCGTCGCCGTCGGAGCGGATCGTGATGCGTAGGATCTGGATGGGACGTGCGGCAGGGGAGAAGATCGAGCTATGATCGGTGACGATGCTGGTTGCTGCTGCAACGACGTCCATGGCATCTGATGCCGACGGATAAGGGGAGGAGGCACCGGGAAAATGGTGGTGGTGGAGAAGGCGGCCTAGACGAGGAGTAGCCGGCCCTGCTTGAGAGGAGGAAAAGACATGGATTGCGGGCCGTCGCAGACTCGCCGCCGCCCTCATCATGGTCGCTTCTGCCGAGGACGGAAGATATAGAGATCTGAAGGAATTGAAGACGAGGCCTGCAGGCGATTCGGATAATCGGATCCCAATATATAGCCCGCCCCTGATCGCGGTTTGATTCTGTGCCGCCCCTGATCGCGCATGTGTCCTGTTTCCCATGTCACGCTGGAGACTTTGTACGTACGTCCATCACCTCACCTGCCGACCTGTCCGTAAAAATCAAAAGAAATGGACTACGAATACGAATGGGCATTGGTATAGTAGTCTAAAAATTAGTCCAAGCTATGTCGCCCCAAGGGCTTTGGTGGTCTGCAAATTCTTTGATCTCGAAAAATTGGCTTGTGCCCTAAGGGTCTGTTCGGTTCGGGAATCGCATGGAACGGGCTGGCACCGTTCCATCCCGATGGATGATTCTCGTGTTCAGTTTCAGCCTGGAACGGAACCAAGTCGTTCCTCAAAAACGAATATCCGCGTCAGATCCGGAATACACCCGTCCGGCCGATTCGGCTGGACGAGGTGGAACCCTTTGCTAACCACGCGCTAACCACGTTCGCTAACCAAGGCGAGCGCTGGCCCGTAGCGCGGAGACCCGAGGCGCGGCGGCCGACCAAAGACGCGACGACCCGATGCTGGCTCGGCTGCGACCGCCCAGAGACGCGACGGCCTGATGCACGGCAGTGCGCGAGGCGCGCCGGCGCGGCTGCGACCGCCCAGAGGCACGCCGGCCGGCCAGAGTCTGCCGCCTGCCGCTGCCCACCTCCCAGCGCCGCCGCCGACGTGCTGTTACCCGTGCAGCAGGTCACGATGGGTTGAGGATCCAATTGCTTTTTTTTTAATTTCTTATCAAGGCCTTCTCTGTAAAAAATTGGACTTGTTTGTAATTAAATTTCTATATTTAGAGGACATATTAATTAAAGTTGCTTAATTACAGTAAAAACTACACTCTTCAAAGCTTTACACCACCGTTCCATTCCTCCTCATTTTGCCTATACCGAACATAGGAATGGAATGGAACCGTGACATTCCATTTTTGTGGAATGGAATGGTTCCATTCCATTCCATCTGGTTCCAAAAAAGAACACACCCTAAGATTATGTTGACGGGGTACGGGCTGATCCGAAAAAATCATGGATTCGGCTAGAAACTCCGAATGACCAATATACCAAACACCTTTTCAATGTTACAAATCTTCAGCGCCAGCTATCACACCTGCACCCGCAAAGTCTTCTCCTCACCTACAGCTATGTTTTCGCGGCAAGCCGCATCTTCTCCGACTATGGTCAGGTCCCTTCCGAGCCTCCCCTTGCCTCGCCGGCAACGTCACGACTCACTACCAGGTGTGTCGTCCCCGTCTCCATCTCCAGCGCTTGTCCTTGTCTTCTCCGACGGACCGCAACCATCACCGTTGCTATTCCGAGGGGAAGGGTGTTAGCAGCAGTCTAACAATGCACGGAGAATTTATCATTTGACTCGTTTTACTCTGGCTCTTCATATGGTGGCACACATTAGTTGGCATTTTATTATTTGCCACATATTGCACGGATTTATTACTATTTTTCCCTGTTTGTCGTTTTACACATATATCAATATTTTTTACTTCAAAATAAAATGTAGGGTTCACCTTGGGCTCAGCATGGAGCATTCCTGGGCCGTGCTAAGTGTTGAGACCCTTCTCCTCGGCCCACCAGTCCACCTAGTGGTTTTCAGGGCCCCACTTGCCAGCCAATCCCCTCCCCGCAGCCACTAGACGAGAGACAGAGGAACACGAAGCTCCGCCGGCCGCCGCCATGTCGCCGCCGCCGTCGCTGTGCGCCGCCACCTGCTCCTCCACCCCACTCCGCGCCTCCCCGCCCCCTCTCCTCCGCCTCCGCCGCTCCTCCGTCCCCTCCGCGTCACGCGCCACGGCCCCGTCCGTCTCCGACGACCTGGTCCTCCGCATCGCCGAGCAGCTGGAGGACTCGGCGCTTGCCTCCCCGCTCCTGGCCCCGCTCCGCTCCGCCTCCGCGCTCTCCCTCCTCTCCACGCCCTGGCCCACCCGCCGCTCCAGCGACGCCTTCCGCTTCACCGACGTCTCCTACCTCCGCTCCCTCCCCATCTCGCTCCCCACCACACCCCCACCGCCACCACCACCGCCCTCCTCCGAGTCCCACATCCTCTTCTCCGACGGCCTCCTCGTCTCCGCCTCGGGCCCCCACGCCGCCGCCCTCGCCTCCCTGCCCCCCGGAAGCCACGCCCAATCCCGCGCCGCCGCCGCCCTCGCCGCCGCCGCGGACTTCTCCCACCGCGACATCTTCTACGACTTCAACGCCGTCGGCGCGAGCGACGTCGCGGTCGTGTTCGTGCCCGAGGGGGCCAGGCTGGCCGCCGACGACCCGGTCCACATCATGTTCGGGTACAGCGGCAGCGGCGACGGGGCAGCGACGATGGTGATGTCCAACCCGAGGGTTCTGGTGATTGCCGAGAAGGGCGCGGAGGTGGCCATCGTGGAGGAGCATTTTGGGACCGGGGAAGACGGCTGCTATTGGGCCAACCCGGTGGTGGACATCGTCGTGGAGGAGGGCGCTAGAGTGGTTCACTCCTATGTGCAGCGGCAGTCGTCCGCCGCGGCGCATACCAAGTGGACCACCGTCCAGCAGGTACATAATGTCTTGTGCATTCAGTTTATTTGATTATGGGGTTTGCATAAATATTGACATACCGGTGGTGATGGTAGAAGTTTGGTCGAGCTATATAATTGTTTGCACATTCAGCTAGGACAGTGATCGGTGATAATGAGAGAACCTAAGGTGATTCAGTGATGAAGAAATGTGGTTACACTTAATTAGACGATTGTAGAATCAGTAATCACATTAATACTTTGAGCTATATTGTTGTTGCAAATAATCATGTTTGTATCTGTTCTCTATTGTTGTGGTTATCTATGGTATCAGATAACTATGCTTGCTGTTATATAATGTAAGACGAGGATATATTATACGTAGATAGGATGAGTTAGTCTGTTAAGTCGGTCTTATGTACACCAGATACAGAAGGGGAACATGATCATTTAATTAATTAAAGAGACCAGGAGTAAGACTCCCCCTGACGTGAGTAATTTGGTAAGTGCTAGATGAGTGGGAGAACATGATCATTTCATATTAGAAGAACAATGCATATGTTGATTTAGCGACCAATAAAACCAAATAGATCCCCCGAAAGCTTACAATTCAGAGTAATGATTGCATAGCTTAGTTTGATTGTACTCAATGTCTCAATATTATTGTTCTCAAGATCTCTTCCTGTGAAATTAGAAATAGCTTATTGTGCCTCAATATTATTGTTCTCAAGTTAGCAAGGAAACTAGTAGAATCTCAAGAAAAAACAAAAGAAGCTAGCGAAATCAGCCTCAGTGCCACCAGCCAGTATGGCCATTAATATTCTGAACTAACCATCCATGAAATCAAACAGACATTCTGCAGGCTAAAACTTTCATAGTAATAGACACATAGCTTGTCTTATTATGCTTTTAGTGTTTTTTCTATGAAAGTGGATTAGTTTGAAGAGCTCATCGAGTTCCTGTTCATTGCTGAGTTAGTTGCAAGGTTGTACTTGTTCTCACAGTATATGAAGAGTCAGCTGTGCATACTATTTTCCAGTGCCTGCGAAAAATGTGGCAAATTTGTAGTTAGTAAGTCTTATTGAAAGAGAATAGTCAGTCTCATTTGTTGTTCATTCTTTTCAGAATACATCTAGTACATATGAGTTTGTTGAGGTCAGCACTGGAGGAAGACTGAACAGGCACAATCTTCACATCCAGCAATTGGGTCCTGAGACAGTCACAGAATTATCAACGTTTCACTTAACATCTCAGAATAAGCAGATTCATGATCTGCATAGCAGACTAATACTTGATTACCCAAAAGGTTATTCACGGCAGCTCCACAAATTGATTGCTTCTGGTGCAGGAAATGGTATTTTTGATGGAAATATTCAAGTCAACAGGTATTTTGTCAGACTGCTTTCATTTATTTACCTTTTTTTCTTAATGAAGTATCTACAATCATTTTTGAAACAGCACTGCAGAAATGCATATTTCTGAGTTTGGAGTACTACCATCTTACCAAAGCTATGTAAAATTTATGATTCTTCTCTTGCGTATATACTTCACTGTTGCTGAAAACAGCACTTTGTAAGATTAGTTTTTGCCGTCTCATGTTGATTTAGAGTACTGCAGTATTTTTGGATTGAGAAATGGTGTGCTCATGAAAATGTAACCAGTAAGCTAACAGAAGCATGGGTTGGCTGTAGTGTTTGTAGGCTTGTTGTTATCAGACCACAAAGCAATTATTTTAAGATTTACCAGTTCAGGAAACGTATGCTGTTATTCTCTTACACCTATTGTTATAATCAGATCACTATATTTGTCCGGCCTGATGTTTTGATGCTGTTCATTTGCAGGTACGCACAGCAAACTGATGCAGGGCAACAGACCAAGTGCCTTCTCTCACCGAAGGCTGTCGTGAACGTGAAGCCAAACCTTCAGATCATCGCTGACGATGTCAAATGCACACACGGGGCTGCCATCAGCGGGGACCTCGACCCAAACGAGCTCTTCTACTTCCAAGCGAGAGGCGTCGATTCCAAAACAGCAACCGACGCCCTGCTTTTCTCGTTCGGGGCCCAGGTGATAAACCGCATCCCGTTCAAGCCCCTAGAGCAGAGGACATTGGCACAGCTCAAGGAGTTGCTCACCCTGTCAAGACAAATTAACTGATCAGATGCTCCGAGGGGCTTGTCGAGGTAACTCAAACACATTTTGGTCTGAGATGGAAAGAGTCGGGTGGGGACGGTAGGATGGTTTGGCTTCCAAACAAGGTGAGGAAGCACAGCTATGTTGGTCAACTGTGATAAAGAAAATACGACTATAGCCTTCTTCCAATTCGTCATATTATCTGTAAATTACTTGTTTATCCTTATCAAGAGCAAGAATACATGAAGCTTCTTTGACGGTAGATGATTCTTTAAATAGTACAGTAGTACTAATTTGTGGGTGTTCAGGCAACTAAAAGTTCATTTGAGCATCAAACCGACGCTCCCGTGGTCGTGGACATGATGAATCACCTTTGCGCGCTTGTATGGTGCTGGTGCACTACGAGCGTCCCTAATCTGAACACATATTTATATCTGAATTGACAGGGATGCTAGCAATTAGCTAGGAGTGCACTAAGCTGACTACTGGTCCTGTGGATGACAAACCCAAAAAAAAACGGCGACACACTAGTAGAAAAAGGAGGCATTAGTACCGGTTGTATAGCGCCTTTAGTAGGGTAGGGACTAAAGGGGTAACCCTTTAGTACCGGTTGTATAAGTACCGGTACGATATACAACCGGTACTAAAGGCTGTCCACGTGTTTCTAATTCCGCTATTGGTAAATGCTCCTTAGTTCATTTAAGGAAAACATTTTGGTCCCATCAATGCAGTTGAGTACACAATCATTTCACGTTCATGGCCTGTTGAATCTTGCGTATATATTCCCGTGAGAAAAGTATATGGTTAAATGAGTCTTACGTGATAGCGTAGGCAGGAACTTCGCACGCCCCAAGCCACCTTCGATGACTGTAGCTACAGACTGCTACAGTACGATACAATACCAGTAAATAAGCTTGCGTTTTAATCTCAAACCCCGGGCCAAGGCCAGGGTGGCCTGGGCCTGGCTACGCCCCTCCTTACATCCTTGATGTGTGTGAGAGGGGGGCATTTGCCCCCTCCCCCCTTCCCAACCCTAATTGAAGTGAAAAAGGTGTGGCTCACTCTATACTCATATGTCACATAGCCACAATCTTACTTGGAATGAGCCGTCCAAAGAGTGCAACTATTTGTGACAGTGATATCACTGCCGCCCACCTATCTCGGTATTGTGTATATTCGGTGTCGTAATACTGGAGATCGTAATACTGGAGATGCTTCCTGACGATAACAGATGGTACAAGAGCTTCTATAAGGCTATTAAGAAGAGCTCATTGCATCTTCCCTCATGTGCTGTTTTGACGTACAGTCTATTGCACTGTTACAATGCATGAGGTGCTACATAAGATTTTGCGTCTCTTTCGAAAAAGCTAGTGATGGAAACCGGGAGCATAGCATGGAATGGGTTGGCCGAGTTTTGGAAGGAGATAATCGCGGATGTTGCTTCGTTAGGCAAACCCTGAGAACCACCTGGATTTTATCCTTGACCAAGGTCATAACGCTCATGTGGGCATTTGTAATAATGCACTAAGGGCGTGATCAGACCCTGCTGATAGATCGAGAATGTCGCTTAGAGGGGGGGGGGGGGGGTGAATAGGCATTTTAAAATAGTTACGATTTAGGCTTGAATAAATCTGGAATAAAACTAGCGTTTAATTTAACAAGCACAAAAACTAAACAAGCTAGGTTCACCTATGTGCACCAACAAATTATGCTAAGCAAGATAACCACTAAGTGATAGCAAGATAGATAACTTCAAATACGATGGCTATCACAAAGGTAAATGCATAAGTAAATGTTTTGGATAAAGCAGTAACCACAACGAGGACACGAGGAGATGTTTCCCATAGTTTCTTCCCAATGGAAGTATGTCTACGTTGGAGGAGTGTGGAACCACCTAGGCGCTCTAATAGCACGGATGTGCTCACTCTATTCTCCGTGACTTTCACCCTCGAGGGATTGACTCGTTTCACTATGAAGTCGACTTGAAGCGTTGACCAAACCAATACACAAAGGTCGGGGAACTCCACAATAATTTAGAACCTCCCAACAATGTATTTTGAAATGTGTTTAAAATACATTTTTTCAAACTGCATCGGGGAACCATATATAACACCTTTCGACTATTTGTAAATGCTTCTTAGATTCTTTAAGGAAAATGATAAATTTGGTCCCACAATGCGCCTAGGATTTACACGACGGCTTGGTGAAACGATCGCGTAGCCTCTCAATTCTTATAATCTTATGATATTTTTAATACGCGTCAGAGAAGTTCGTTCGTATCCGTGAAGGTCTGGGTTTCCTTCACGGACGCGACTAGGGAGTGCCCGGGCACCCGTTTGCGCTACAGGGTGCCCCTCCTAGAAAAGGAAAGTTCGGTCCCCCCTTGCCGAGAAAGGAAACTTCAGTCCCCAGGCTAGATTTGGCACGGCGCGGCGCGCAAAGGGGCAAAACTCGTACATACACGCGTGTATGATTGGCCACCCGGACCCCACCACGTACAGACGGGGACGCTACTTCTCTTTTTCCTCCCCGCAGCCACCAGTTGCTTCTCTTCTTCCTCCAGGGAGGAGTTTCTTCAGGGAAATACATCATAAATCACGGAAAATCTCCGAATAATCTTTCTGAACAGCCACAAAACCACAGCAAGAAACCCCTCCCAGGTCTAGGTGCAAAGAAACACCCAAAGAAATGTGCAGAAGTACATCAGGTCGAAAATTCCCAGGAGAAAAGGAACTCCATCAGGTTGACATCCAAGGACGCAACAATACCTAACCTCCTGCACAAAATACACCTAGCTGCAAAAAAATAGAGTGAATCTTCCTGCACAGATACACCTAACTGCAAGAAGAACAGAAAAAAAGCACAAACTTCAGGAACTACATCATCTTGGGAATTCCAAGAAAATCACAAGTACTGGAAAGTAGTTTGGTAGTAGTTCATGCAAAACAGGGCAAGAAACAGAGTTCTAGAAAAAGTAACAAGGTCCAGCGTTGTAGTTTTATCCACAAATCCAAACGTAGAAACCACAGTGTTGTTTCCATTCTAGTATGAGCATGTGTTAGAACTTGTAACTTCTGTGCTTTAACTTTCTCCCAGAACTACATTTGTTTGCGCACAAGCTTGTTCTTAGTCTCCCTACTCTGAACAAGCATGTTGAAGTAAGAAATGGCAACTGCATAGACGTAAATGTATAGAGCAAACTTCTTGTACTAAAAAAACTGAACTTTTTGTTGCAGATATGGACATAGACTTTGTGATGGGTGGTATTGATTTGAACATGCCAGCAGTGGATGATAATAATGAGCCAGTTGTGAATGAAGAAGGAATTCACCGAAAAAACACATGCATAGTATAAATTGTATGTGGAACCTGACATGGATTTACATCAAAATTATACATTATGGTTCAGTAAAACTACATGCGATAATTCAGAAAAAGCACCTCTAAAATTTCATATGGAACCTGACATGGAGTTTACATCTAATTTATACATTGTAGTTCATTAAAACTACATGCGAGAATTCAGTAAACCAACATGTGAGAATTCAGAAAAAACAGTACCCTAAACAAATAATAAATATATGAGTTTCCATTTGTATGTTCCAAACTTTACTACATGCAAAATAAATTCAAACTGAATAATTATGACTAAGCAAAAAGGCAAGCAGTACATTGTTTTTATTCCCCTCTTCAACTTCTTCATTTTGTGGAACTTGCTCGTCAGGTTAAGGAGGAGGGGCATCATTCTGCTGTGGGGGTGGAACATCTTCTATATCATCTTCAAGTTGTGGGTCTGTAGGTCCCTTAGGGGCTCGCACTTTCATTTGCAGCCTTTGCTTCATTCTTTTAAACTTTGAGAGTCCATGCTTGGGCAAACTTTTAGCTGCAGGGAGCGTCTCTTAGGTACAGTTGAAATCATCATATAGGTCTGTATGATTCCCTACTGAAACTGAAAAGATAAAGCATGTTACTGAAACTACATTTTCCAATTGCTAAGTATAGATTATTTAAAAAAACTTAAGGAATCATGAAGAAAATACACGGAGCATGCCATGGAGTATACATCCTACTTAAACAGTATGGGTGATGAAACTACATACAAACATTCAAGAAAAATATCGAAATTGTTTTAATAGTGCTTTTCATAATGATTAGTTTTTAAGATTTAAGACATACACAGGGCCGGCCATAGGGCGGGACAACGGGGCGCCTGCCCCGGGCCCTTGTAGTACGTCTCTTATTTCTGCCTTAGCCCAAGAAATCAAGAAAAAAAGGTGGCCAAGGTGCAACCTATAAAGCAAGATGAAGCCCACGACGTCGCTGTGTGCATAGGAAAACTACATGTAGGCTGTATACATATACATGTGCTTTACATCAGTGTTAATGAGTGAAAAGCTAAATATACATATAGAAGAACACATGTGAATATAATACTACATCAAGAATTCGATTACTTACATCAATTCTGGAAATGAATACTTCCATGATAGCTAAGTCTGATATATCATACACAATCTGTGGTTAATCTCATAAACAACCACAGACCAAAAATCAGGCACATAGTTAAGTACCCTCGAATATCTGTAGGAAACTACATGTAATACACACCCAGACCATCCAACTTGTCATCACAATTGTAATATATAACTAGTTCCGGGACTGCATAAAATTGATGTTCCTCATACCCTGGATAACTACATCACTATAAACAACACCCCAAAATGGCGTAGAACACAAAAATAACTTGAGCTAAGTCACTGCTCATATAATTTGTAGGGCAAACCTACATCTATCAGGCTAAAATCAGGAGGGCTTGCAACTACTTAGATGAAAATATACATGGAGATCCTGACTCACCAGTCCCAGAAACTCACCCAAACTTAATGGTCCTTACGCACACAGAACCTGCAAAACAGTACACGAATGCTATGGATTAGAAGCCAGAAATCAAAACACAAAAATCCCCTTAAAAAACTCAAGCCCAAAATCACCAGAGACAAACTAGTAGTAGTACTTAGGGTTCTACCTTGAATCACCTGTAGGAGAACTAACGGGGATTCCACTCAACGTAGTTAAAATCGAATGAAATCCGCCGGTGCGCAACTTCACGGCAAGCCCGAGTAGAAGAAGGTATGCAATCAACTCCGCTGCTCTCACAGAGTCTCACACAACCAAAACGAACGCGAACAGTCGATGAAGAATCTCGGCGCGCTCGTAAATCCGGTATCTAGATGTCAACTCCGGCGGAAATCATCACCGACGGAGCTCGATTTTGCGCCTGGCGTAGATGAGAAGACGGGGTCGGGATCCACTCCCCTGCTCCCAAACCACCAAATCGAAGCCACCAGTAGAGTGAGAAGCTCGTCGGGCGAATTCCTCCAGTATTCGGTGGCCAGGAGCGCCGGGAATCGCCGGCGACATCGGAGATTGGCGAACGCGAGGTACGGGAGAGAGGAGGTGAGCCTCGCAGGCGAGAGGTGAGGATGGGGAATGCACGTCTCTCGAAGCGGACACGCGCAGGCGAGAGGGAGGTGTGTTTTGTCCGGAAGCGGACACGCGCACGAGTTCGCTCCGCGCCGTAGGATCGCGATCGGACGACGCGCGTGCTGGAGCACCGTGTAAGAACGAGCGAGTGCGCAGGCACGGAATAGATTTTGTGTTCCTTCACACGTACGTGATTTTGTGTTCGTATCCGTGAAGGGTTGTTTTCTGGTTCAATTCGAAATCTATATGTAGCCTTTGTAGCGACGCCCAATATATACATCCAAGGCTAGCTAGACAGCATCGAGCGGAAGTAGCCAGATGGAACCGGACGGCCACGTCGACCTGGCGGCGCTCCTGCCGGAGGACGTGCTTGCCAACGTGCTCCGTCGCGCCGTGGTGACGCCACACTGTTTCGCGCAGCGTCTGCAAGGCGTGGCGAGCCATCATTTACGCGGAGAGCCTCCTGCGCACAGAGCTCCCGTTCAGTGGCATCTTTGTAAACTTCGACGTGCTCCCTTTACCCGAGTTTTTCTACCGGCCCTCCTCCAAGGGACAGAACACGGTGAGCGGGAAGTTCGACTTCCTACCCTCACTTATTGATCCTTTGCGCGAGTACTCGGGCAAAGGCTATTACATCCGGGATCACTGCAACGGGCTCCTCCTGATTAACACCTATCTTGGTGACGCTTTTGTGGGAGACACCTACGTGGTTAACCCTGCCACTCGACGCTGGGATCTTCTGCCATCATGCCAGCCCAACCGTGCCACGAGGACCGTTCGTGACATCCATCACTATAACTCTTATGTGGCCTATGATCCCACGGTGTCATCCCACTACGATGTGCTTCCTATCCCCTATTTGTTTCCGTATTCGAGATATAGAGAAGAAGATTTTGACCCCATGGAGGAGGCCTCCCAGTGGCCTCCATCTCCGTATATCTTACATGTATTCTCCTCAAGGACACGTCGTTGGGAGGAGAGGTCTTTTGTTCGACAAGGGGATTCTGCGAGGACCGTTGCCAACTCACGTGTCGATTCGAACCAGCTCCACTCTGTCCACTGGCGAGAATCACTTTATGTGCATTGCCAAGCTGATTTTGTGATAAGGTACCTACACAATTCCGTTAATAATTTTATTTTAACTTTCATGTTTGTCCGAAGGAAAGCAATATTCAGTTCTTCGAATTCTAAAATTTCCGTGACGCTTATTTTATTTTGCAGAATATCGTGCTCTAAATATGATTACACTGTGATTGAACCACCAATGGATATCGGAAGTGACACTTATCTAGGATTGTCCGAGAAGGGAGTGTACTTTGCATCATTTGTTAAGGGTCACATTAGGATTTCTACCCTAAATGAATCGTGTGATCATACAAAGTGGATGTTAAAACATGACTACGACCTTAAGCCCGTGGAAGCATTTGATCGACGGGTTATTCATGGACCCTGGATCTTTGATGACATTAACTATGACTGGCGACACCCTTGTCTCCCCGATGCCAACAAGAAATCAACAAATGTGGAAGATAAATTTGAGTGGGACTCCGACAATGATGATTTTCATGACAATAGAAGCATGGTTGAAGTGTTCCATAATCAATATCTCGAGATTCAGATACTTGGATTTCACCCATACAAAGAGATCATGTTTCTTAGCAGGTCGGAGGCAAATAAATTGACAGGATTTGCCTATCATTTAAATAGCCTCAAGGTTGAAAGGCTAGGTACTATAGACCCAACGGATTACGACCAATTTGACTATGGCCTATTCGACTTTCCGAGCATCAAATCCTTTCCGTACACACCGTGTTGTTGGATAAGGGATATTCCAGAAATAGTTAATTAATCGACGATAGCAACTGTTCGTCAACTGAGTTTGAGTAGGCAAGGGGTCGGCCTGTTATTCCCAGTTTTCAGTATGTTCAGTCAAATCTTCCTAGCATGAGCTTAGCAATAAGCTGCACCTTTTCTCACAAGCATTGTACATTTCCTTAATTTTTTGATTTACAGTGTGCCGCTGGGCATTTAATTTGTCTGTCCTGCCATCCCAAGCTCCGGAACAAGGACATGCACGGGTGGAATTACCTCGACGGAGCGAATCGAGAGTTGGGCTTCTACCCTCAATCCGACTGTTACTTTAACGGCTCAACCGCCGAGCTGCTAAAACATCTCATCCACGATAGCAACTGGCCGTCAACTGAGTTTGAAGACAGACGACGTTTCAACATGCAGATCAAGAAAGGAACGCACGTTGTCCGAGAATTGTTTCCTCGGTTCCATCCTTGTTGAATGTTCTATTCTGCAGCCCCAAGGTTGCAGCTGAACTATAGTAATTTGGTTGTGTGCATCTTCGGATGTAGAGATTCTATCTGTCTTAGTTATCTATGTTAACTGGTGTTTGAATTACATGTTGCAATCTGAAGCCAGGGCTGATATGCATGCGACTGCTAGATTACATAACAAGCTGTAACCCAATCACGTATCTTTGATAATTAGCAGCTACTCCCTCCGTTCGGAAAAGGATGTCACAAAAATGGTCTATTTATAGTTCATTTTTGTGACATCTTTTTCCGAACGGAGGGAGTATATTGTTATGAATGCTCATTCTAGATTGGTTGCTGCTCTCAACTACGTATGCAATGTGTTTGTTTGGCTTGTGCTGTCGGCTTTAGTGGCTGCTTGTAATATAGCTGCTGACATTTCTGTCAGCTGAATGGATGAAGTAATACGGTAAAAATTAGTATAATCTGGCTTGCTAACAGTGAAGCTTGAAACTACATAAACAAACTGCAATTGAATCACGTATCTCGGATAATGAGCAGCTGTTGTTATGTGATGCTGATTCTAGCTTGGTTGTTGCTCTGAACTCTCTGTATGGCGTGCTGTCAACTAGAGTAGCTGCTTGTTATGTTGTCCGCCGGCACCCAAAGTGGCAGATCGTCGGCCTCCAGATTGGATCGGCCACATCGAACTGCTCGCGTCTTCTGCGGACTGCGGGGCTAGCAAGCGGCCCAGGAGTGCATGTATGCATGCGGCACATGTACGCGGGAGTGTAGACTGAGCACATGGATGCAGAGAAGATCAGGAAGCTGCATCCACCTTCTCACATCAAGGCCACAGTCTGCCTGTTTGATTCTCTTTGGTTCAGCCATCGATGTGTTCTGGATCTTTACCATGGATTGGCGTTAAGCCACTGGTTATCTGGTTAGGATGGATCCCGTCGTGTGCGCCCATATCAGCCTGCTTGGTTTAATAAGGGTGCATCGCGAAGCTCCGCTGCTTGTTGGAATCATGGGACATGTCAGTAATCTCGACTTCCATGTTGTACACAACGGTGGAGAAGGTCATAGTGGCTGAGATTTGAGGATCAAAGTTAGCGGAAGGGTTCTTTGTGGTGATGAAGATTTTGCTTCGCAGGAGCCGATGTTTGGATACTTTCCGGACATGGCACTTGTGTGCCCCGGGTGTTTGATGACTTACAGGAACAACCTTGGCATGTGGGGGCTGCAGCACTGGAGGAATTCAAGTTTGTGGCGCTCCTCGAGTGCCGAGTCTTGACTTTCAGGGTGAAAACCTATGGTCTGGCTTTATTGGTTGTGCCTGACAATGACCTTGTTATAGGCATTGTTTTGAGAGCTCAGACTTTTTCCAGGGTGAAAACTTATGATCTTGGATCAGGCGACGATGGTGCTTGTGCACTGTTTCCTTCTTGAAGGCGCCGCTTTTGGAGTACACTTTTGTATTCCGAGTGTTGTATTTGGTGGTGGTTTGTTGGGTTGCTGCTGTGAGGAGTTGACTACCTTGGCAGGGTTTTTTCTTTCCGTTTTTGTGTTCATTTCTCTCTTTCATGCTGTGTGCATCCTGAATGTCGTTTGTGACATTTTGTTGGTGCAGAGGCTAGCGATATTAATATATTTCCTTCATCTAAAAAATATAGATTTTGATATTTCCCTCTCATTCAGTCGAATGGATGTAGTAGTAGTGAGTACAGGTGTACTCTGTTTTGCTGTTGGTAAAACTTGAAACTGCCATGAATAGTCCAGCCTGTTCAAGCAAAGCAGCGTATACTTTGCCATCACTCAGACCTAATTTCGTGTTAGGTTGACTTTAGTATTGAAATCTTGTAAAACAGTAGACTGGTAATTGTACCAAATGTCGCTAAAACTGGCTGATTACAACGGTAGATTGACATTTGTACCAAGTCGACCTTGTTTTCTCCCCTGCAATTCTCCTTTTTCTGAGTTCATCCGGAGAGAACATGCAAGGTGTTCGGCGTATTGTCGACGCCGAGTCCCTTGTGAGATCAAGTCTTGTTGCCCACTATACGCCTGAGATCGAGTGAGACTCCGATTGCCCTACCAAGCCTCGCAATCGGAGTCTCAATCTCACAAGACCTGAGAGTGAGTGAGGACAATAGAGACGTGGTTGAAGCGCAGCCTTGTGGATATATCAACATTGACATATTTGGATTTCAGTACTCCCTCCGGTCCGTAAAAACGTTTGGAAGAAAACAGCTTCGACAGCACAAGTCCTACTTATCACGTCCGACCCTTTTTTGGATCGGAGGAAGTATTTGATTCGCCTATCAGTTGAATAGCTTAAAGGTTAAAGTCTTAGGTAGCATATACCCAACGGTTTACAGTTATTTCGACTCTGAACTTCCTAATAAGAGCCGATATAGGCCATGTTGTTGGATCGAAGAGATCCAGAAACAGTAAATTGATCTAGATGCTTATCTCAAGCATGCTCATATGTGCTCAGTTTTTTCATCGGATTGTTTTCTGTGCCACTATTATGTTTTAGTTAAAAAAATTGAATTTTATGTTTTAGTTATTATTAATTGTTTTTTAGATAATATCGCAGCTTTATTAAAAAAATGAGATAATATCGCAGCTTTTTTCAATTGTTATTCATCTTGATATCAAGTTTTTTTTTAAGATGGTAGTCATTGTTATCTAGCCTAGCGGTCATTGCTAGAGTTCTGTATGAATCTCAACTAGCAATGACTGCTAGGCTAGATAACAATATACCAACACCCAAACCTCGTGTTCTTCTACAAGATTCAGAAATATATTATTGGCCTTAAGTTGCTCCTCTGCTGCCATCGTAGCATGTTTTCGTTCAACTTCGTGTTGTAGCTAAAATAAACAACCTGATATTAGTTACATATAGAAAAGTAAAGGGGAATCACCAAGCAACACTCAATTTTTTCACTAGCACCATCATCCCTCTGAAAGGCAATGTAGAAAAACATGTTACAAATTCTTCCTAATTCCTATCCTGCTAAACCTTTTGCAACGTAGCAATTCTGAAAATAGATTTGCATAATTCTAGAAGATAGAATACTATTATGTAGGAGAAATATGCAACCATTCTCTCCAGAAAATAAAAATAAGGCTAGAAAAAACATGCATAATTACTTAATGGGAGTTTTCTAGCACGGGAGAACGTTCGTGCGACGGACAAGACGCGTGACCCATGATATGCCATCTGTTCCATGCGTCTCCAGCCAGCGCATTAGCCGATCAGATGGCCAGCCACACGTCACGCTGAGAGCTGCTCGTGGACAGTTCGCTCTACGTAAATTAAGTATTTTATAGTAGAAACAACGATATCAGTCATCACATACCTTTTCCTTCTCTTGCTGAATGATTCCTCTATGAAAGTCAATTTGCGCATCTTGTTCATCATGCTGCTTTAATCTTGAGTCATGTTCCTGCAACTTGTCCTCTAATGCTGAATGGAGCTTTTGATTCTCATCAATGATTCCCTGTGTATATATGTGATAGTGCTGCCGCATCTCATGAATTTCTATATAAAACAAGTTTAGAAGACCATTAAATAACTGAACAAATCAAGTATATCATGGCGACATAGATGCATACAAGCTGATGGTTAGACCATAACAGAACCTATAAACAGAAAATAATCAACAAACCTCCATTTTGAGACTTGTGAAGCTTCTCCATATCCTCCTTCACCTTGGCAAGTAATTTGCTCGTCTCGTCATACTTGCATGTATGCTCTTGCACTTGCAGGTCCATTACCTCAGCCTGGCGAATTAAGCTTGCTTCGAGTAGGTCATTTTTACGTGCTTCTTCATTCTTACAATCAGCAATGGTTTTAAGATCCCGGTATCTCCGCAGCCAGGCCCCGATGGGGCCATGGGATCTGTAATCTTCGGCTCTTGCAAGCCAACCCAACATGTCTTGCCCGTACTTCTGCCTTTTCCATTGGCTTTTGCCACGTCCTTGTGCCTCAAAATAATTTTCGAAGTCATTTGCATCTGTGAAACCACTCATATCTTTTGCAAACTGAACAATGGCACTCCCGGTATGGCTGCCGTGTTTGTCCCACAGAGGATTAACTTTGATTGGGCGAAATTGCAGGAACTGATCCCTCAAGGCGCATCCATTTTCCCGTTCTTCCATTCGGTGGGCACATTAACTAGAACACCCGTCCATGGCCAGACAAACTGCTCACCGTCTCTATGTTGATGAGGTTGATCATGCTCCATAGCCATTAGCTGCTACTGACTCGAGATAGCAATTATGGCTTCCTTCTGAAGTATTGTCCTAAATTGGGACCTGGAAGATACATAAATAAATGAAATAACATAAACAATCTCAGTATTAAAAACTAACTAGGCCAGCACTGTAGAACACTGAACAAGAGTAAATCAAAGAGAGTTGAACAACACACACAGACAACATACATACAGCCCCCAACATACATTCGGTGCGTATGGCCTTTATTGTGTTCACATAAAACAAACATTGTTCAACAGATCTAAAGGTCAGCAGAATGTGACATTAGCCAGACTACTGTATCACAAAAAAAAGCTTCTATATTTAGGTGTCAAGATTCAAACACCTCCTTATGGTACTCCTTTTTTTTCATATTTTTATCGTCTTCCTTATCTTCTTTCCATGTATGGTATATATTTTGTACTCTCTCCGTTTATAAAAGGATGTCTCAATCTAGGCCAAATTTGAAATCTTAGTGTGTAGATACATACAAATTTGGGCTAGGTTAAGACACATACTTTTGTGTACAGAGGGAGTACTAAAAGTATTTTCTAGAGCATCCTGATGACGTGATCTACCTCTGGCCCCAAAAAACCCCAATCTCAAGTACGTACTATAGAAGATCTTCTGAGAGAATCTTAGTAAGAATAGGTACCAGCAGTTTCAAATACAGCAGCAGTGGGCTTTGATTTAGCCGAGAAATGAACTGATGCGTTGGCTGATGGCGTTCGCACTGGTTCAAGTTAACCGACCTAGAATGGCTCCCATTTTCAGTTGATGGGCGGACGGCGAGGAGAAAGTAGTGTGCATGAGCGATGCACTTACCTGTCCCTTCCGCGGTTCCGCCACCGACGAGGATGTTGAGCTTGATCTGCTGATCGAGCCGAATCGCAGTCGCCGCCGCCCTGATCCAACCTGACGCCTCCAAGCAACCGGCCGCCGCCACCCTAATCCAACCTGATGCCTCCAGGCTAGGGCAGAGCGGTGGTCGCCAGTGGTGGGACCCCACAATGCTAGATTTTAAAAAGGTAACCATATACTAATATGCTTTTTCTAACTGATTTAGAAAACACTTTTTCTAATTAGTTAAATTATTAACTTTGAAAAATCTTGAAAAATCCGCAGGTTTTCAGTGATGTATACTACAATATAAGAATGTGTGGTGCATAATGAAAGCTGTTTTTATACACATGCCACTAGCCCACTAATGCACTATGAAAAAGTGTCATTAGGTTTGTATAATGTCACTACAACTTCCACAATAAACATTCGGATGTCATTATTCATCGCTTATATACACAACAAACTCAATAGGTATGAGTATTCATCAACATATATTTTTGTGGACAAAAATGCACATGACATGAGCTTACTTTTAAGAATTTTGCTAATTCTTCATTTGACTGACAATTAAGTAGAACCTGTTCAACTCTACAACTCAGATTTGCATCATAATTTGTCTGGTGCACATAAGTTGCAACTACCGCACACGCGTCTCTTCTTCTTTTAGACTCTCGCGTCGCTTTGCATCGGCGACTCGGGGGACCCTACCAGCTACCGCCCAGCCCTCCCTTCCCCGCCACCATCGGACGAGGTCGTCCAAGGTAATACAATGTTAGTACACAAATGAATACGAAAAAGGGGGTACAAGCCAGCCACACGAATGGAGATACAACCGTGGCAAACATAAGACAAGATAGAGAGAGCAGGAGTACACTAGTGCAGGTCCTCTCTAAGCGAGCTAAGAAGAGCACGGATCTTGTCAACCGTGGCACATGCGGAACATAAGACAAGATAGAGAGAACATGATACACTAGTACATAAAAAACATACGGAAACAGCGGAGAACCAGCAGATGCGGAGCAACAAAAATACAGGAAAAAGAAGTGCATGCCGCTTGTTCTCAGGAGAATGTTTGGAGGAGACAAACTCTTGTCCAAAATTAGGACAACCTTGATCTTCTCCAAAATTAGCAGCGTCCCCGACCTATATAACCACCCATGCATCTCGATCATCACCACATAAACCCCATTTCTCACCCTCTTACGTGCACCAATAAACAAGGATGGCCTTAAGGATCCTCCTCCCGCTCCTCCTCCTCGCCGCCGCCACGCCGGCGTCTCTAGCGGCCATCGACATCGTGCAGATGCTCGCCGGGAAGCCCCAGTACTCGACCTTCCTTAGGCTCCTCGTCGAGACCAAGGTCGCCGAGGACGTGAACCGGCTGAAGACGGCGTCGGTGCTGGTCGTGCCGGAGAGGGCCGTGAAGCCCCTGCTGTCGGTCCCGGCCGACAAACTGCGGATGGTCCTCCTACACCACGTCCTCACCAAGTACTTCGACCCCATCCAGCTCGCCGAGATGAAGACCAACGTCGCCAAGCTGCAGTCACTGCTCTCCACCACGGACAAGAACCTCGGCACCATCAACTACACCAAGGAGAAGGACGGCCAGATGTACCTCCGCTCCCCCGGCGCCGACAGCGAGGCCAAGCTGATCAAGGTCATCGCCGCGCGCCCCTTCTCCATCTCTGTCATGGAGATCAGCGCGCCGCTCGTGTGCAATGAGATCCTTAAGGCCGCCCGTCCCATTGTTAAGGGCAGGGGCAAGGTCAAAATGATGTCCGCTGCTGGCGACTCTAACGCCGCGCCTACCGTTGTGGCCTCGCCTCCCACTGTCTCCGCTAAGTGAGGTTATGCGCGGATGCACGGCAACGATGCCTCGTTGAGCCGCCATGAATAGGAAGATGGCATTACATATTTACGTGCCATATACTATTATTTTCATTATTTTCGTCTTAAACGTCAAGTGTACTGATCGTGGCGCATAGTTGTACTTCCCAGCGGAATTGTTTTTCACATTAGACATTGTTTCCCTGTATTTCCTGTGTTTCAGTTACATTTTTTCTTTGTCGTGTACAACCCTTGCTAGTGAATATTTCCTTTTCAACACCTCATTTTTTTGTCCAAAAACACAAAATTAAATTCAGGCGTTTTAGGAAAGAAAACATCCACAAGTTTTCAAGAAAAAAATTAGAAAGAGAGGATGGCACCATCAACTACCTTTATATGGACGGCTGAACGCGAAAAGTGCATCCATATAAAATAGGTATATCCGAGCATCCACACTCTAAGTAGAAATAATACATGTAAAGAATGGATAAAACGTATATGCATGTAAAATTTCAGTCTCTTATGTCGCCGGTTACAATAAATCACACAGAAACCCTAACATTTTTATTGCCTCCATAACTACATGATCGCACTGCAATCATGGTTGTTGCACTAATCTAAACGTTTTATTTCATATTTAATGTTAAAATCATATGGCTACATCCATTTATATTGTTTTTGTTTACTTCTTCATAACTACTCTTATCAATGAACTTATGTCTTTTTTAATTAATTTATCACTCTAAATACTATATTAAATTTCTATATCACTATCATAATCCATAGGGTAATTGTGCATCCTCATATGAAAATACATATTTAACATACATTGTAATATTTATCATTACCGGTAAAACAATTGTACTAAACAACACAAAAATTTCATTCAACATATTTTCTATCAATTTTTTGTTTGATAAAATAGCTTATTACACCTGAATTCACCTTAAATCCAAGCGAATAAAAAACACCACATTGAGCTATAAATTAGCCTGTGCATTATAATGTGTCATGGTATTATTAAATATCTACAAATTATAGTGCAATGTTCTAGAGCGTATAGATCTAATTAATAACCCGATGGAGGTTTCTAGAGTATATTAATAATATACTATCAGGCCTAGGTGTGTAGATAATTAATAAAGATTTTTAGAGTGTATGATTTCTTGATAATTAGTTTTTTCACCCAATCACCTCCCAGCACTTGCCCGTTGGTGTTGCTCGTTTCTTAGTCAAAATCGGTGGTCTTATTCTGAGGATGGGACGCGTTTCATAGTCAGTCATAGGCATTTGTGATATTCATAAGCCCTCACATGCATATTTCTTGTTTTCCTACCATGAACGCAAGGTGCATGATGCGCAATCTCATAGTGAGGATAAAACAAAGGCATGGTTAAGTTTTCTTAATTAGTAAAAAATTATACTCGTGTTGCAAAGTTAGTATCTATGTTCATAAATACTCCCTCTGTTCGAAAAAGATGATGCTAAAATGGATGCATCTATTTTACATACTACTAGTTAATGATACAAAACATGTTGCACAATTTGTTGACATTTATCTACTCCCTCCGTCCAAAAAAGATATCGCTAAAATGGATGCATGTAGACATATTTTAGTGCTAAATACATAAATCCTGAGCTAGTACATAGAAATCCTTTTACTACTTGATAATAGATTAGTATAATTTTCTACCGGCATAACATTTCCACATATCACCGTCATCGCTCTCCACAAGAGCTAACCGATCAATCAAATTTTAAATGGCTCTTGTCCTCGTCCGTGCTGGCGACGGACTCGTCTGCGGGATGCGCTGGACTCCTTCTGCCGCCTCCCCCCGCTCAACTCCCTTCAAATTTCAAGCCGACGCACATCTCTGAGGTTCCCTGGTGTCGAAGGAGCAGGGATGGGAGCATGTTGGGGGACGGTGTCACCCTAGGCTACTGAAGGCGCCTGCTCCGCCACCCAGGCAGGACACATGTCTCTCCCTGCTTCCGCTGCTTGTCGCCGGACCACTTCGTCGCCGACTGTTGTGGCCCCGTCCGCTGTCTGGGATGCCGTCACTCTGGACATCGTGAGAGGGACTGGCCGGCTCTTTTTTCGGCCATTCAAGCGTCGGACCGTCGCTCCTGCTCGCCTCCGTGCCGCTCAAGGGACAAGCCTGGCAGCTGCTCGCCTCTGAGCCCTCCTCGTCGTCCTCAAGGCTCATGGGCTGCGGTTGTCGCTCCTCTGGATGAGCCCAACCTGGTGGCTGGGCCGGGGGAAGCTGCTGCTGATGCAGACACTCCGGTGGCAGGTTTGAGGCCTCTCCTTGCAGCTCAAGCTGAGGCTCTGAGCACTGAGCTACAAGCCATGTTCACAACTAAATTGGAGGAGGTGTTCCTGCCCCTTCGCGAGTTGGTCGCCGTTGTGCAGGGTTGGTCTGAGCAAGTCTCGGGCCTTTGGGAGCTGATGGAGGCAATTGGTGGAAGGCTTGCTTTGGTCGAGGTTGTCGATTCGGCGGCGCTCGACGTGACCAATGGCACATCTGCTTGTGCGACAGATGGGGTGTCTGATGGTGTGATTCCGCAGTTTGTGGATGACTCTCTTGATTCAAACTTGGTCCTACCTGAGATGGTGTTTCAAGGCATGGAGGAGCAAGGCAAGGTTGATGAAGTTGGGCCTTCTTACAAGAGCTTGGAGCTGACTGAGGTGGACTTGCTTGCTAGATCAGTTGGTGAGGTGCCCGTAGAGCTGGGTGGCTGCGAGGTTGAGCATTTTGTGTCCTACTCTCCCAGGGGTGGGAGCCTTCCCTCGTCGGCGCTTCCTCTGGATTCCACCATCACGCCTTAATTTTGTTGCTTTGGAGCACGTATCCCTGTGATGTAGGGGCCCTCGATGAAGGATCTTGGAGCGAAGATGTCTTTGGCATTGGAGGAGTTGGAGAGTCCTGATACCCTTAGCCCGGAGGACAAGATTGCGAAGGTGATGGCTCGGTTTGAAGCGATTGAGCCAATGGAGAAGACCTTGCTGAAGGGGATCGTAGGCAGAAAACAAAAAAATTCCTAACAATGATATCTTTAAACTAGTCAGAATCTATACTATGCTGATATAGTAATACGAAGGAGACGGTATGGGGTTACGCTCCCGCACAAGCGTTGTCGATGAAGCCGACGTAGCCGACCTCAAGGTCGTGAGGACGAGCACCTCTAAGCGTAAGCGTCGACGAGCAAATGATCTGTTTCGATGACGACGCGATGAAGACGATGGCGGCAATGTCCTCATGATGGTGGAGGCTAACGCCTCCTAGCACCACTTGCGTAGTGCCTCGCAGGGCTTCACACACATACGGTGAAGACGATGGCTTCCGAGTTCCGATCCAAAGACGGAACAGCGGAAGACTTGGACCGGAAGACCAGCAGCACGGCGGAGTGCATATGGTGGAGAAAACCTCACCTCGGCGCAAATCCAATGGCGGAGTCACGGGTCAAGGAGAGAGAGAATTGGTGTGTTTTTCAAGGCATGGGGCACCCCTATATAAAGGAGGAGGAGGGCTGCCACCCTCGGTGGCCGGTCGGTGTGGGACTAAACTCCCACACCAGCCACGCCCCCAACAGGTGGGCCCCATGTGGCCCGCCTAGGCCGGCCGGCCCCTCCCCAATTTTCCTCCTTTTTTTGTTTTGGGGGTTTTTCCGTAATGGACCTCTAAGGCCCAGTATAGGAAAATAGCCTTTAAAAATTTGAAATTAATTAAATAAAAATATATTTAACTATTAATTACACTAATTAATATTAAACATATATTATCTAATTATTTCTAGCTCTGAAAACTATTTCGTCGATCCCAATGACGAGGGTGTCCTCGGCAAGTCCCATGGTTAGGTACCTAGGGTTGATTATGTGGTAGAGAACACGTAGTGTTAGTGGAATCGACGGCTGGCAAGCGGGATTTACCCAGGTTTAGGGCCCTCGAGTGAGGTAAAACCCCTACTTCCTGCTTGTCTGTATTTGATGTATGATTATGAAGGTTACAAGGATCCGGCGAGTTGCTGATCTCGACGGGGTTCTGATGGCTATGGATTGGTTGCCCTAATCGGTCACCCTCCCAACCTTTATATAGGAGGCTGGGTCTCGGGATACATAACCGACTAGGATTACAAGTATGGAAAGTATCAACCGACTATTACTGAAGCTAACTTGGGAAGTACTCTTCGTCTTGGGCCTCCCTTTTATGGGCTTCGATTAGCTCTTGGGCTTCTTTGATCATCACGTGCACCAGGTACCTTCATACTGAGGTACCCGCGGAGCATACCCTCGTCATTAGCCCCCGAGTACCTGCTTGACTCGAAGAATCGAGCATGTGCTCCCCTCATCGTGCACGTCGCAGTCTCCTGCTCTTTGTACTTCTGATCCAATGTAGTTCCTCTAGTTTTAACTTGTTTCGATTATTATGTATGCAAGCCAAGGGATATTGACATAGTAGGCCTGATTCACTCGAATATCAAGTTCAGTTAACTGCTCATTCGGGCAAAACCTTACTAGTCTTCAATCAGACTCGAGTCCCTGGGCTCGAACCTGGAACGCAGTCGAAAGCTTTTGCCTAGGGATATTGACATAGTAGGCCTGATTCACTCGAATATCGAGTTCAGTTAACCACACATTCGGGTGAAACCATACTAGCCTTCAATCAAATTCGAGTCCCCGGACTCGAATTTGGAACACTTTTGAAGCTTTTGCCTAGGGATAATGACATAGCAGGCCTGATTCACTCGAAAATCGAGCTCAGTTAACCGCACATTCGGGCGAAACCATACTAGCCTTCAATCAGGTTCGAGTCCCCGGACTCGAAGCTGGAACATACTGGACAGACTCGACTCAGGCCGTTTGTAGGTCTTACTGATTCGTTCTGTAGTTTTAACTTTTGATACCCAACGCGTCCGTCAGGATTTTCATCATGTCTGTTGACACGGAAAAATTCAAGGGAAAACACTGTTGTAGCGTCCCTCGGCCCAATTCGATTGCTCGACGGGTCTTACCTTTGCATTTGCGTATGCAGCATCCGAAACATCCGCGATTGGCGTAGTTCGGGAATTTATGAAGTATGATTTTTTTGATTTTGCGAAATATTTTAATGCATGTAGTCGAATCTGTAGTCGAGTAAGTTTCTTACCTTCTTTCAAAAATCTATGGGAGCGCGACAACGCTCCCGTGGGAGTAGCCCCCGAGATTGTGGTTTAGTGCTTTGCAATAGAGGACAATCTCAAATCATCCTTCCTTACTGGTTTTGTCAATCGAAGTTTTTGTTTATAAACAATCTATGGGAGCGCGACAGCGCTCCCATGGGAGTAGCCCTCGAGATTATGCTTTATTTCATTTAAAGTAGAGGATAATCTCAATAATTTTGCATCTTTTCGACCAATCAGAAGAATTTTTTAATACACTCCCATGGGAGTACTTTTGCCAGTCGAATCCGTTTGTCGATTGTGGCTTTGAATTTTGTGTCGATTGATGTTTTGAACCGTTCACTCGAATGTGTATGCTACCTTTACTTCTGACGTCATTCGTGACATCTTAGGCGTGCGCTCGCTGCTTTGACAAGACGTATCGATGTGGGCCCAATGCGCAAAGTTTTGACCGCAGAGGACGCCGCTTCAGTTCTGATTTGACCAGACGTGGCGTATTTTTCACCACGCCATCATAACCTCCTAGGGTTTTGCGTGTAATGGGCTGCGTGGGATGCGACGGTTGCCCTTTGTGTTCGCCACGTGTACGGCCAGATTTTATGCGCTTCTGCTTGGACGGTTATGATGAAATTTGCGTTGTGCGGTAAATAGTAGTTTCTTCGGCAGTTTATGATTTACTTGCCATTTGCTCTCCTCCTCTCATCTTCTTCCTTGCGCACCGCCCACCATTGTTCTGCCTCCAAAGCTTCCTGCTCTCCTCTCCATTTGCGATGGCGCCCAAGAGAAGCAAGCGTGCTGCAGCTCCGTCCGCCGTGGACAAGGCGGGCAAGGGGAAGAATGTGGCGGAACCCTCCGATGCTCTTGTGAAGATCCCTGGTGACTGGACGAGATCCTGCGTCACCGAGGATACCCTTTCTGAGTACCGCCAGAAGGGGTGGCTGCCACCGGTTGATCAACTGGCTACGCGTGCTCCAGGCCTGGAGGTACGCCCTGACCCTCGCGACGGCGAGCGCATCTGTTTCGCTGAATTTCTTCCTCGTGGATTTGCTCTCCCCCTCCATGATTTCGTGCGGGGGCTGCTGTACGCATACGGCGTACAGCTCCATGACCTCACCCCTAACAGCATTATGCACATCACCTGTTTCATGGTGCTGTGCGAGTGCTTCTTGGGGGTGTCTCCCAGCTGGGCTCTGTGGAAGCACATCTTCACAGTGCGCCACAACTGCCGCGGTAAGCGCCCATGACCAGTGGGCGGATTTGCTGTCCAGGTGCGAAACGATTCGCACTACTTCAGTTTGAAGGCAGTCGACTCCGCTCAAGGCTGGAGGACCAAGTGGTTCTACGTGCCAGTCGACCAGGTGGTACTCCCAGAGTTTTCGACTGAGAAGCCACCCCAGAAGACGACAACCTGGGACCACCCGATTTCTGTTGCTGAGGCGAAGGAAGCCTCTCCTCTGCTGAATGAGTTGAACAAGCTACTGGAGACCGTTCCTGGTGTTCAGTTGATTGCCACGTTTATGAAGATGCGTGTGTGGCCCATGCGCCTTCGTGCCCACCCAATGTGGCAGTATGAGGGTCTACTCGACGCCAGCAGGATGAGTGCTGTCGAGTTGTCTGAGAAGGAGCTGGGTGCTCATGTGAGGAAAGTCACAAGCATCAAGGCTTCGAAGAAGATCAACTTCAAATTTCCGCATTCCCCCTATGGACCATACAATACTTTACCCGAGGTGAGTACATATTTTTGCTGCTTTTCACCATATGCCTTTGCAATTTCTTTGTTTACGCTCATATGAATTGTGCTTTTTACCATAGGGTCACTCGACTGCAGCCTCTCTTCCTCCTCTACCCGAAGCTGGGCCTACTCCAGAAACGGTGGTGCTGGAAGGCCCCAAGGCACCCGTTGCTGATCCTGCTTCTGCTCACTCGACTCCTCAGGATAATCTTGCAGAAGAAAAAGGGGAGGAGGTAGAGCAAGTTCTGGTGGAGGATGTAGTCGAGTCTGACGCTGAGCAAGTCACTCGCAAGCCAAAGCGCCAGCGTTTGCTTCTTTCGAGGTCTTCGAGTTCAGAGTCCAAAGAAGATGAACAAGGGGACACTGGTAACTCGAGCACCCAATCTCCTGCGAAGAGTCGCCCTTTGAGCGCTTCCCCACTCGCATCTCGTCCTTCTGCTGCCTCGAGTGGCGTCTCTCGTCTGGGCATTTTTGCACTTGGTGCCTATCCTGATTCAGATGAAGAGGAGGCACCAAGGTTCGCTTTTCGATCCATTCTTTTATTTGTATCCATGCCTTTATGATTTTTGCTTTTTGATTGACCGTGCCTTTGCTTTGTGATGCCAGTGGCAAACTGCCATCTCCACCTCCAGTCGCAGATACGTCGATTGCGGCACAGCCATCCATCATTCCAGAAGCAGCACAAAGCACTGCTCCTGATGCGGCCAAAGATTCAACTTTGGTGGTAGCTGTCGATTTGAACAAGGGGAAAGCTGCCCCGACTGCAGATGTCGTGACCTCTTCTTCCACCTCTTGGACTGATCACGTGAGTGTGTTTGTGTTTGATTTTGATCATGCTTTTCTTCTTATGCTCTTGCTGATAGCATGGATATTCTGTTTTTAGCCGATGTTTGCTGCCATGGCCCCTTGGATTCAGGCTTTTGCTCGGGTGGAGAACGAAAGGGATTCTCTGCAATCGACCTCGTCAGATCTTGCGAGTAAGTATTTTCGTTAAAATCTTCGTCTTCCTTTGGAGTTATGACATTAATCGAGAATATTTGTGAACTCCGCAGAGGATAAAAAGTCTGCTGAAGATCGTGTGGGGGACCTGGAGAAACAGGTGAAGGATTTGGAGACCAAGCTCTCTACCCAGCAATCTGAATCGAAGAAAGCACTTGCTGACGCCCAAGAAGCCGCCACTCGCCGCGATATGGATTTTGCTGCGCGTCTATCTGGCTTGGCTCACACTGCCAAAGGTGAGTGTTTTGATTTTGCGATTACCAATACTTTGGCCTTTCATAACTTTTGCTTATGGCCTTTGTTTTCTGAACTTTGAAGGTTTTGAAGGTGCCTCGACCTCTGCTGGGACATCGAGTGATGCATTGTCACTCGATAGTGCAATCGCGGAACTCGAGTCTATGTTGTCCAAGACCCAGGGAGATCTGGCTATCGCGACGAGTACTCTTGGAAATTTGCATGCAGGGATGTGTCCTACAACCATCGCTCCATCGACTGCTGAAGGGCTCACTGCAGCATTTGGTGAAGGGTCGTCGATTGTGGTGGATTTTGCCCGCGAACTCACGGTACGCGGCTCGGAGTACACCCTCAAACTTTTGATGGGCAACGGTGTAGAGGCTGATTTCGATCTTGCTTAATCGGACTACCCGAAAAAGCATGATGGAAAGCCACTATCGTTCAGGGGTGTAACCGAGCCAGTGACGCGACTGAGCGAGCTCTGTGTCCGGACCATGGAGCGCCGAGCCGAGGCTGTCATGGCTCAGTCGCGTAAAAATAGGGCAGATTCTGTTTCGCAGGCTTAGGAAACTCTGAAATTGTTATGTAATTTGATTACTCGAACCGGTCCTGTATGCTTTTGCTACTTATGCTTGTATATACTTTTGAGTGCTTTTGCTTGAATGAAATTTGCTGAACCACCTGAATTTTGCATATTCATATGCCTGGATGTCTGAATGTTGTGTTTTGTGAACCAGCCACAAGGATGCGAGTCTGGTGGACCTTCTCCATCTCGTACCAGAACTCGAGTACCTGGCCAAGCAAAGGATAATACGAGGACACTCGCTGTTGCGAAGAATCGAGTACGTGAACTAGAGCAAGAACTCAAGAACACTCAAGCTGAGCTGGAACTGCTGCGGTCAAGGCCAAGTTTTGCTACGCAGCGCGAGGAATATGTTCTTGGCGAGATGGACCACATAAACAGGCAACTCGATTGTGAGTTTATGACCCCATCTCTTTGCTAAAAAGTTTTGTATTATTGCGTTATGCCTTGGTCCAGTAACTTTGGCCATTTGCAGGTTTTGTGCCTGACTTCAAGCAGGAAGATACGATAGTCAATCGACTTCTTGATAACGCCGTTGAGGTACCCACTACTGGCAAGCAGCATTTTTACTTGGATAAGGTGCATGCCCGCACTCTTCTTACTTTGAAGGATCGAGTATGGCGAAACGCCCAAGTACTCGAGATGTGCAGACGCATCTTTTGTCGCTTGAATTGCGCGCTTTTCCCATCTGGCCGTCAACCGCAAGGGTTGTTTCCTTTGATTGACATCTTTCGAGTGGCGGACTCAGTCAAAGAGTCTTTGATGCAAATAGCTATTCTTGGGTCCAATGCTACTATGGCCCACATCCGCAGTCGTAAGCCAAATTTTGCAATTCGACCTCCTGCTCCTGGCACGCTTGTATCCCAATCACAATTAATCGAGACGTGCGCTGTTGCGGAGGACTTCATCGATCGCTGCAAGGAGCAGCTGTTTGGTCCTGTGCTGGATATTAAAGATGAGGCAGACTCTTAACTCATAAAATATGTAATTGGGACAGTCTCCTACTGTAAATATGTAATCTTGTATGTGTATCAAGACATTTGTATATTTTATGACAGCCCCCGAGTCTATCGAGTGGGGTTTGTGTTTTATGACCCAGCACCCGAGTATATTAAGTGGAGTTGGGTTTTATGTTGACCCAGCCCTCGAGTCTATCGAGTGGAGTTGGGTTTTATGTTGACCCAGCCCTCGAGTCTATCGAGTGGAGTTGGGTTTTATGTTGACCCAGCCCTCGAGTCTATCGAGTGGAGTTGGGTTTTATGTTGGCCCAGCCCTCGAGTCTATCGATTGGGGTTTGGGTTTTTGAGCCAGAATTTTGATGCTTATGTTTTTATACGCAAGCCCCCGAGTGTTTGAGTGGGGTTTATAATAAAAGGCATATATGAGAAATATGGAGGAATATGTATCTTTATTCGAAATATGTGTTCGACCAGCAGGCCGCCTCATTAAAAACCTTCCAGTCCCCTTAGGTATCCTGGTAAGGGAAAGGGTGCGTCTGAAACCTGCTGGTTCTTCTGACATTGTAGTCTATTACATATGAGTTTAAGAGATCTATGCATAGAAACGTCGCAGATGCGCCACGTTCCACGGGTTGGATGCTTCTTCTCCTGTCTTCGCGTTCTTCAGTCGATAAGCTCCACCATCGATGACCTCCGTGATGATGTAGGGCCCTTCCCATGGTGATGCGAGTTTGTGCACCTTTTTCTGCTTCTCCCGCAACACCAAGTCTCCCACCATGAAAGATCGCGTGCGCAGTCGACGACTGTGGTAGTTGCGGAGATCTTGTTGATAGACAGCCGTACGTGCCAAGGCCGTGTTGCGTGCTTCTTCTAGCAGATCAGCTGCGTCTTCGAGTGCTTTGTTTGCATCACTTTCTTCGTATGCTTCAACTCGTGGTGCGTTGAACTTGACATCCGAAGGCAGTACTGCCTCCGCGCCATAGACCATGAAGAATGGTGTAGACAGCGTAGATGCATTTGGGGTGGTCCTCAGGCTCCAGAGTACCGATGGGAGCTCTTCAACCCATGCACCTGCGGCCCTTTTGAGTGGTACTAATAATCTCTTTTTGATGCCGCTGCACACGAGTCCGTTGGCTTTTTCGACTTGTCCATTTGATTGCGGGTGTGCCACCGAAGCGTAGTTTAGCTTGATGTTGTGCTCCTTGCAAAAGGATTTGAACTCTTCTGCTGTGAAGTTGGTACCGTTGTCGGTTATGATGCTATCCATTACTCCAAATCGATACATGATCGACTGTATGAAACGGACCGCCGTAGAAGCTGTCGAGCTTGTGATGGGGATTGCTTTGATCCATTTTGTGAACTTGTCGACTGCCACCAGTAGGTGAGTATGGCCCAAGAGACGATTTTTTGAGTG
Source organism: Poa pratensis (assembly GCA_947311845.1). Classification (NCBI taxonomy): domain Eukaryota; kingdom Viridiplantae; phylum Streptophyta; class Magnoliopsida; order Poales; family Poaceae; genus Poa; species Poa pratensis. The sequence goes on from CAMZMU010000035.1 coordinate 5,251,924, forward strand.
GTCCTACCATGTCGATTCCCCATTGGGCAAAAGGCCATGCCAATGGGATGGTTTTTAATGCGGATGCGGGTGCATGTGGCTTGGAAGCGAACTTCTGGCACCCGATGCACCTTTTGACGATGTCTTCTGCGTCCCTTAGCATTGTAGGCCAGTAAAACCCTGCTCGGAAGGCTTTGGCTATGATTGATCGACTGCCGGCATGATGCCCACAGGTGCCTGCATGAATATCTCGAAGGAGGTCTTTGCCATCCTCGAATGCTATGCATCTTTGGAACATACCTGAAGTGCTGCGTTTGTACAGCTCACCGTTTATGATGGTGTATGATTTTGCTTGTCAAGTGATGCGTCTGGCTTCGTTTATGTCTTCTGGTAACTCATTGCGAAGCATGTATGCGAGAAAAGGTTGAGTCCATGTTGGCTCGGAGGATCCTCTGTGCTTGGTGCTTTACCTTTGTCCGTAGTTGAAGTCGATGTTGATGGCCGTTTGTCGATTGACCTATGTTCGATCCGCTCGAAGAAGACACCCGGTGGTATGGGTGCTTTTGTGGAAGCGATGTTGGCTAGCTTGTCTGCCTCTTCGTTGCTTCCCTTCCTATGTGTCGCAGCTCGCAACCCTCAAAGCTGCCCTCCATTATGTTGTACATGTCTTGATATAATGTCATGTTGTCTGCTATTGCGTCACAAGCCTTCATTGTTTGCTGCACAACCAGTTTGGAATCACCATAATCATTAGTCGAGTGCATCCCATAGCTTTCGCCATGCGCATGCCGTGAATCAAGGCTTCATATTCCGCCTCGTTGTTTGATGGGAACTCGAAACCCATTTGTAAGATGTATCGGAGCTTGTCCCCTTTTGGCGATATAAGTACGACGCCTGCTCCTGCCCCTTCGTTTTTCTTGACCCGTCGAAGTACATGGTCCAAGAGTTTGATACATCTGGTACTCCTGGTAGCTGAGCTTCTGTCCACTCGGTGTGAAAGTCGGGTAGAACTTGTGCTTTGATGGCCTTCGGGTTATCGTAGGTGATTCCCAGCGGTCCCAGCTGATGAGCCATTTTGCTACTCGCCCCGTTGCGTTGGGGTTTGTGAGGACATCTCCAATCGCAGATTTGTTGATCACCGTGATCGGGTGCTCTGTGAAGTAATGCGCTAGCTTTCTGGATGTCATAAACATGGCGTATGCCAGTTTTTGATATTGCGGGTAGCGTTGTTTGGATGGGGATAGAACTTCACTTACGTAGTACACTGGTCTCTGTATGCTTTGGCTATGTCCTTCCTCCATACGATCGACTACCAATACGGTGCTGACCACTCGATTGGTGGCTGAGACGTACAGGTAGATGGTTCATTTTTTCGTGGTGCTACCAGGATTGGCGGACTTGTGAGCATATTTTTGAGTTCGAGTAAGGCTGCTTCGGCTTCGTTGTCCACTCAAATTTATCTGCCTTCTTCATCAGTTTGTAGAACGGGAGCGCTTTTTCGCCTAGCTTGCTGATAAAACGGCTGAGTGCTGCCACTCGACCGGCGAGCTGCTGTACCTCGTGTAGCTTGGTGGGTCTCTTCATCGTCAATATGGCCTGTATCTTTTCTGGATCAGCCTCGATTCCTCGTGCAGAGATCAAGTAACCCAGAAGTTGCCCTGCTGGTACACCGAAAGTGCACTTCTTCGGGTTGAGCTTGATGTTGTATCGATTGAGATTGTTGAATGTTTCCCGTAGATCTTTGATAAGCGTGTCTTCCTTCTCAGTTTTGATGACAATGTCGTCGACGTACACTTGAACGTTGCGTCCTATTTGCTCTTGGAGACAATTTTGCATCATGCGCTGGTATGTTGCACCCGCATTCTTGAGCCCGAAAGGCATGGTTGTGTAACAGAAGACCCCGAGTGGGTTATGAACGCCGTTTTCTCTTCATCTCCTCCTTCATTGAATTGATGGTATCCTGAGTATGCATCCAGAAACGATAATCGAGCGCACCCTGCTGTCGAGTCGATGATCTGGTCGATTCGAGGCAAGGGGAAATGGTCCTTTGGGCAGCATTTGTTCAGGGCGGTGAAATCTACACACATCCTCAGGTGTCTGAGTTTTTCTTTTCGACTAGCACAGGGTTGGCAACCCAGTCTGCTTTTTGATTTCTCGGATGAACTTTGCAGCACGCAATCTGTCAACTTCTGCTTCGATTGCATCTCTTTTCGGGCCTGAGACACGGCGCATAGTTTGCTTGACTGGCTTACAGCCTTTTTTGATTTGTAGAGAGTGCTCGGCAAATTCCCTGGGAACACCTGGCATGTCCGATGGAGACCACGCAAATATTTCCCAGTTCTCACGGAGGAATTTGACGAGCGCGCTTTCCTATGCGATAGTTAGACTCGACGACACATTGACCGTCTTGGAGGAGGGTCAGTCGGGTGCACCTGGTGCTTCCTTGTGTCGTTTGTTGCACTGAACTCTCTGTCGGATGCCAGCCTCTTGTGTTCTGGTAGGAGTGTGCGATCATTAGTGACCTCAAGTTCCGCGAGTGTCTGCTCCATCCCGTACATCTCAGAGATTTTGCTGAAGTCTCGATCACATGAATCTGATCTTTGGAAATTGCCATTAACTGTGATGACTCCTTTTGGTCCCGGCATTTTGAGATTAAGGTAGGCGTAGTGTGGGACAGCCATGAATCGAGCGAAAGTTGGGCGCCCGAGTATTGGTTGGTACTGCGACTTCCAGTCGACCACTTCGAATCAATCGACTCTGTTCTGAAGTGAGTAGGATCTCCGAACGTAACGTCGAGTTGTATTGTACCTTGCGGGAGTACCGCTTTGCCTGGGACGATACCGTGAAAGGTATTTGTAGATTTTGGCAGGTTTTCGACTGACTTGTTCATCCTGCGTAGTGTATCTGTGAAGATTATGTTAAGGCCGCTGCCACCGTCCATGAAGACCTTGGTCATGGCGTAATCTCTGATCAGAGCGTCGAGTACCAGGGCCGCATGCCCTGGTCGATATACTGCGGGTGGGTGGTCCTCTCGACTGAAGATGATTGGAGTTTCTGACCCGTTCAAAAAATCTGGGACGGCTGGGGGTGCCATAACCGCCATGTTGACGTGTCAAGTGTGCAGTTTCTGCTCCCTATTGGATGGTCGTCCCCGCTGGATCATGTTCATCTGTCCACGGGTTATGGGGTATTTTTGCTCCTCTCCTTGCGGCATCTGATTTATGGCTGCTGCCATTTGTGCTCCCGTGCCGGGCTGTGTGGGTACCATGTATACCGGCGTCGGCTGTACTTGCGGTGGTGCGGAATATACCTGAGTAGGCTGTGCTTGTGGTGGTATGGAATATAATTGAGTTTGTTGTACCTGTTGCGGCACCGAGTATACCTGAGTAGGTTGTGGTTGCGGAGTAAGCACGACGTTCGATTGTGTTTGCGTCAACTGTAGAGGTGCGCGCCCTTCCCTTTGTAATTGCAGCACATATTCAATGCCAGTTGATCGAACTCTCTGCAGTTTCTCAGCGAGTGGATGGAGCGTAGCCTGCCGTCATCTCCTTTGTATAGGTGGAATCTGCAATGATCATCCATCCTCTCTTCGACTGAACGCTCAGGTTCTTTGTCCGTTCGTCTGCGCCACTCCGGCCTCTTGTAGCTGTCGCGTCTGTTGTCTCCACGTAATTGTCACGGCGATCTTCTGTGCGATACTCTCGATTGTCCCGACGATCATCGGTGCGCTGGTCCCGACTTTCGCGGTTATCTTCGGGTCGTTTGTCAGTGAATCGCGATTGTCACGTGGTTGTGCGAAGCCTGCTCCTACAAAGCTTGGTTCATCATCGTGGTAACGATGTTTGCGTTTGCGCCTCCGATCATCTCTGTAACTATCTCTACGGTCTCGACTGCCACTTTCATGGCGATCGTGTGGAGAAGTTGGTCGATTGCTTCGTACAGAGTCCTCTCCATCTGCCCATTTTGTTGCGAGTACCATGAGTGCGGCCATTGATCTTGGATCTTCTCGACCAAGCATCTCTTTGAAGTCTTTTCTCCAGAGTCCTTCTTTGAAGGCGTCGATGCCCTATCTTCTGATACGCTGCCAATTGAGTTGCGGATGGTGGTCCATCGCCGTATGTATGATCGCAGCGATTCATCCGACCTTTGCCTGCAGGTGCAAAGTTCTTCAAAAGTTTTGGGGCGCTCGCATAGAGGTCCGAAGTATTTGATGAAGTCATCTCTGAAGTGTTCCCATGAGTCGTAGTATGATTCCGGTAGCGATTTGAGCCAATCACGAGCTGTTCCTTCCATCATGAGCTGTATGTATTGCATCGCCGTGGTCGTAGTGCCGCGCTGACACCCGACGGCCAGTCTGTAATCTTCTAACCAGCCGGAAGGCTCTTGTTTGCAATTGAATTTTGGTGTGGAAGCTAGTGAAAACTTCTTTGGCATATGTGCCTCTCTGATCCGTCGAGTGAAACACAGGGCTCCACAGGGTCTGATCTCCGCTTCTGAATCCGAGCTGGTGCTGTATGACCTCCTGGAACGGCGATGGCACGAGTTTTTTCGACTGCTTCTTCCTCGAGGGCTCCGACTGCGTCGATCTCGGTTTGTGTCTCTTCTTAGAGTTGCTAGTGGTTGCTGCACAGCTTTTGCGGCTATTGCCAGTTGTTTGTACAGCTGGAGGTGCTGGTCCCTTTTCGGATCTCCAACAGGAGGTTCGGTTGTTCTGAGGTAAGTACCCAGCGTCAACAATGCCCCGGCTGGCTCGGTTGGTATGGGGATTCCTTCTGCATCTACTGCCATGAAAGCAGGGTTTAGGTTTCGAGCGATAGCTGCACGATCTGCCTCTCCTAGGTTTGCGATTCGCGACCTGTTCGCGGGGTCGTTTTTCCTGTTGAGCTCATAGACAGCGCTCGGCGTCGAGCACTCGATATGCTGGCCTGCTTTTTGTGTTCCTCGAGTTCAGCCTTGTAGTTCTTCAATCGCAAAGATTCTTGCCACTGGAAGTACCGTAAGGTCAATTCCTCTTCTGGGGTTGCGTTTGCTGGTAGCATCGTGCAACTTTCGATTGCTTTGCTTGCTTTGTCGGCCATCTCTGCTGTGATGGTTAGTGTGGTTGCTCCGTCAGGCAGAGTGACTGTGCAAGGGTACTCTGTTGGTCGACGACACGCTGCTGCGGTTGATGTTTCTGCAGTACTCACGGTGAAAACCTGATAAGGTATCACCCGATCTTCTGTAACCACGCGGTTGACGCGCATTATGGATTCGGCATCATCATCCAAACTCATTTCGGATTTGCTTTGCTTGCTGGGGTTTTTGCTACAATCAAGTAGATCCTCGAGTGCTTTGTCCAGGCTATCTGCGTCGCAGGCGAATGCCTCGTGGCTGGTACGGATTTCTGGGCCGTTGAGATCGGCGAGATATATGCTGTCATCCATGTCTTCCTCGTCTCCCGTGACGTTGTTGCAGTCGAAGATTCCTTCGAGTGACTCGGTTGAGTTGCTTGGGCGGTACGCAGATTCGACGTCGCTTCTTCCAAATTTTGCAGCTACAGCGTCGCGGAACTCTTGTGAGCCCATGGATGTTGCGGAGTCACTCGGTGCTTGGATCGGTTCGATCTGTGATGATGTTGCGGCCAAGATTGATGGTGCAGCAGACGCAGTTGACAGGTCTTCAAGTATCTCCATATCGACTGGATCCAGCAAGTCCTGCACACCATCTTTATCGACAAAGAAGTTAAATTCCCTAACTGTGATGTCCAAACCTGCTTCGAGACCGGCGAAGGTCTGGCGAGCTTCCATCGAGTGTGGTATGAGCCTTCTTGGTGAGTTTGGCGAGTGGTCGCCTCTTGGGTTGACGCTAGACGATCTCCTCGGCGAGTTGCCGTTTGCAGTTGTGACCGGAGATTCGTCGTTTGATGCTGCAGCCGGCGAGTTGCCGTTTGTAGATGCGATCGGCGAGTGGCCGCTTGATGACGTGGCAGGTGAATTACCTTGTGTAGATGCGATCGGCGAGTGGCCGTTTGATGAAACCGGCGAAACCGTGAGCCCAACACTACCTGTTCCCACAAACGGCGCCAATTGACGAGGGGTGTCCTCGGCAAGTCCCATGGTTAGGTACCTAGGGTTGATTATGTGGTAGAGAACGCGTAGTGTTAGTGGAATCGACGGCTGGCAAGCGGGATTTACCCAGGTTCAGGGCCCTCGAGTGAGGCAAAACCCCTACTTCCTGATTGTCTGTATTTGATGTATGATTATGAAGGTTACAAGGATCCGGCGAGTTGCTGATCTCGACGGGGTTCTGATGGCTATGGATTGGTTGCCCTAATCGGTCACCCTCCCAGCCTTTATATAGGAGGCTGGGTCTCGGGATACATAACCGACTAGGATTACAAGTATGGAAAGTATCAACCGACTATTACTGAAGCTAACTTGGGAAGTACTCTTCGTCTTGGGCCTCCCTTTTATGGGCTTCGATTAGCTCTTGGGCTTCTTTGATCATCACGTGCACCAGGTACCTTCATACTGAGGTACCCGCGGAGCATACCCTCGTCACCCAACTCCATCGGAAACCTCCGGAACGTTTCCGATGATCTCTTCTATTTCCGATCCAATAAACTTGTGGACTCCCCTTAAGTGTGTTACCCTAGCGGTTCGATATCTCAGCAGACATGACCGAGACATGCTCTCCGGTCAATGACCAAGTTGTGGACCTTGGATACCCTGAATTAGTCCCTGCGAGATAACGAATAACTTTGTCGTTTGAACCAAGACGTTGAGTCTTGAACCTTTTGTCTGGCAATACTTAGCGTGTCCGAGACTCGTTTTATCAACAACACTATGTTCTACTCGTCCGTGATAATATGTCCCCGTGACCTAGTCACATGCTTGCAAGCTGATTTGACATAATCTCACCGAGTGGGCCCAGAGTATCTATTCTGTTATGCGGATTGGCAAATCCCGCTCTTGATCCATCGTCTCAACATACTCCCTTCCGATACCCAAGAGGAACACCATTATTGTCACATTAGATAAATATGACGGTTGATGCAATCAAAGTATCTTTCAGAAATAGTGATAAAAGTTGATTTCACGGTCAAAGGCATAATGACTACGTCCTACAAATATTGGGTATGTCCATCACGTCATTCTCCCAGTGACATGACTCCATTGTCAACTGACATCAATGTCACATGATCGGGAAACCTTGATCATCGATTGCACAATGAACTAGTATGTAGAGGCTACTAGGGACCTGGTTGTCTACGTACCACACGTGTATTAATGTTTCCGCTTAATACAGTTATAGCATGGTATAAAACGTATTATGAACATTTGAGATATGACAAATAAACTATCTTTATTTAGTGCCTCTAGGGCATATGTCCTTCACTTTCCTTCTTCGATGATGGAGCTCTATCGTGAGATTACTGACATGCCCAAGGACAAGCAGCTTCAGATGGATGTTCCCGCTTTGGGTGGGCGTCGAAGCATCCGGTTGGACAAGAAGAACAAACTGTGTGTCATTCTAGTTGCCAACCGCGCTGAGTTCAGATTGGCAGAGTCTTTTGGAGAACTTCCGAACGGACATGTATTGAAGAAAGGCTCCGAGGAAGATGTGCAAGACAAGATGAAGCCTTAACTTCGTTTGTGCAAGCAGCCAGCTTTGCCGATAGCGCTCCGGGCAATTCGTGAGATGGTACAAGTTAATGGTTAGTGGCTGCACTCATATTGCTAGGCGCAAGCTCTCCCTTTATCGGGTGAGTGATCTCCGGGTGGTGTTGCTTGGTGTTGCCGATTATAAGGTGTCCCCGGTGGAATTGAGCCTAGGGAGTTTGTTTCCGGCTGTGATGATGTGCCTTAACTCCTTTTATAGTGTGTTTCGTGGTTTTCACCGGTTCCCGTAATTAACCGTGCATTGTATGGGTTTGGGTCCGGTTTAGTCAATTTTTCTTATAATAATACAATGGCAAAGCTTACAGTCAAAAAATTTAAATGACCACTCACTGTCGTTACCCTGCAACCTTCGAAATTGAAAATGAAGATTTATGTTTTCAGTTTCACAGGGTGCTGCCTTCTGAGTGCACGGTGCGCAGTTGCGCATGCACTCTGCTCATCCTGAACAAGGAAAGTACCACGCGTCCTCCCTCGCCCGCGGCCACAAGTGGCCATCCACGCAACTGAATTACGAAGTCAAGCTCAAACTGACTGGATTTGCAAGAGCAGCAAGACTGCCGGAATAAAGCATGTAGATGAGAGATCTGCAGCAGCAGCAGCAGCAGCAGCAGCAGCTGGAACTTCTCGTATTCCTGGCTTTTATGTTTTTTACGATAAGGGCGGTGATTACTGGCTGTTCTATAGCAGTGGTGCAGTGGTAGTAGAATGTATACACGGTGTGTCAAACTAATTTGAGTTGCTTTAGGGCAAGAATACTTATCCTTAAAGCTGGCCGTGGATGAGAGATCAAGTGAAATTTGATTGGCTAATTGTTACAGTTCTCAGTTGAATTGCCGGTTGGGTTCTTTTCAAGAGCAAAGTTCAGTCCTCTGTTGAATTGCAATAGCCCTCAGTGGCTTATCAGAAATACCATCAATCGATGAGCATGCTCAATCAGAATCATTAATAAACGACAACTTATCCTGGCAGGCCATGGATGAGTGATTAGGTGAAGGTTTTATGGTAACTGTAACAGCTTACAAGGAAAACAGAGTGCCAGTCTGTAACAGCCATGTTCAGCATGATGGTGCATAATTGTTAAAAACAAAGAAGCCATGTAGAGTGTTTTGTGCTGAATACAAAAAAACGTTGATCGAATCAAAGCTTCTTTTGGGAAAAAAAACTCATCGGATAGCCTGTGGAGCTAATCAGGCATGATTGCCGGTTTTTTATTTACCGGGCAGGGTTTGAACCCATGACGACGACTATGTGACGACCTGAATGTTCATAAAGGTGCACCGCGTGCTTACAATTCCATAGTGATTTAGACTGCCTAAAATATCACCGCATCTCTTGTGGTGTGAAGTGCCTCCACCTCACGCTTGCCATAAATTTCCACATTGGCTAAAGACTAGACTGGTCAACAAAAACGCACCTAACTGGTCTTTCACACTACACTGCAACAATATAAATAAGACCACTCCTCAGAACCTGATCGCTGCAAGCTAAAAACAACAAAAACAGTTACTCGCACAACACCTTCAGTCCCAACCTAAAGTTCTCTTAATGGAGGCGGTTCTGTCTGCAGCTGCAGGTGACCTTGTTAGCAGGATTTTCTCCTTTTTTTTTAAGATAAAGGGCTTTATTATTCAAATAGATTAAGCATTACCCCTGGCCTCTGCATCAAAGATGCACACAGCCACAATCTAACAAAGAAAGTAAAAGTTATGCAACAATAGACGCATTATAACTAACATGATAATGTAAAACGCCTATGTCAGCTAATCTCGACGGCCTATGGAGGTCCAATGCGGCGATCAAGCGGCCACCATGTTGTGAGAAAATGTCTCTTGCGACCTCCTCCATTCGTGCACACGCCTCCGTAAAGAGGTATCGATGTCCCACACGTTGTAAGGTGGACCACATACGGAGAATACTTATGCAACGTAGAGTACCTGCATATGAGAAACATTTTTATCATTGAAAACCTTGTCATTTCTACTAAGCCAAAGCGACCAAATAACAGCTATCGCTCCCACCCTAATAACCGTTCTAAGCCTTTTATCTATCCCATGTAGCCAGTTACCAAAAACATTGGCAACAGACTTGGGTGGATATAAGTTAGACGCTATTTGGATGGCTGACCATATAGAACGTGCGAAACTACACTCGAAGAATAAGTGTTTTATTGTCTCATCATGTGGACAAAACATACACTTCGTACTTCCATGCCAATTTCGTTTAACAAGGTTATCCTTTGTTAGAATGACACCCCTACGAAGATACCACGTGAATACTTTAATCTTAAGTGGTATCTTCATTTGCCATATTTTTTTATTATCATCAACTGGCACATCGGAATGTACTAACGCCCTATACATGGAATCCACAGAGAATTTACCATTCTCACATAGATTCCAACGAAATTCATCGGGCCCTGTGTGAGTTGAACTGATCTCAACCGTGCCACAGGGAGTTCCAAGACGCTAGTCTTGGTCCGAACAAATCTCGCCTGAACGTCACATTCGGAGGAGAGCATTGCATGAGTGGCAATGGTATCTCCCTTATGACGAACAATATTGTATAGGGCTGGATATCGATCCCGGAGGGTGGTGTTGTCTAACCATTTGTCCTCCCAGAATCTAATCTCCGAGCCATCCTTAATATTAAATACCCCGAAGCGAAAGAAATGTTTCTTTGTCGCCATCAGTCCAGCCCAAAAGTGGGAATCACCAGGTTTCCAATATACCTGTGATACCGCCTTTGTGCCAATGTATTTTCTCTTAAGGAGTGTTTGCCATATCCCCTCTTCAGTAAGCAGCTTAAAAAGCCATTTACCTAGGAGGGCTGAGTTCTTGACATCAAGGTCATGAATACCAAGCCCTCCCTGATCTTTAGGGCGACAAACAACATTCCATTTAGCCAGTCTGTACTTCTTCTTCTCACCATCTCCTTGCCAAAAGAATCTTGATCGGAAATAATCCAATTTATGCAAGATTCCTTTTGGTATTTGGAAGAAGGAAATCATATACAGTACCATGTTTGTTAGTACCGAATTAATGAGAACCAATCTTCCACCAAGAGATAGCAATTTTCCTTTCCAACTAGATAGCCTAGCTTGTAGACGTTCTTCGACGTGTCTCCATTCCGCATTAGTCAGTTTCCGATAATGTATTGGTATCCCAAGGTACATGATTGGAAATTGACCCTGCTCGCAGCCAAAAATATCGGCATATTGAGCAGCTGCTTCTTGAGCCTCGCCGAAGCAAAACAATTCACTCTTATGGAAATTAATTTTCAATCCCGATAATTGCTCGAATGCTGATAGTATCAACTTCAGATTCGCAGCTTTATCTAGATCATGTTCCATAAAGAGGATTGTATCGTCTGCATATTGAAGAATAGATAAACCACCATCAACAAGATGTGGAACTACTCCTTCAATTTGGCCATCCCTTAGCTCGTTCAATCATGATCGTCAACATATCCGCCACTATATTAAATAGTATAGGCGATAGAGGATCACCTTGCCTTAATCCTTTTTTTGTCTGGAAGTAGCGGCCAACGTCATCATTGACTTTTATCGCCACACTACCTCCAGTAACAAAATTGTGGATCCAAGCACACCACTCCTCTGAGAACCCTTTCATTCTCAGAGTCTGTAGTAAGAACGGCCATTTGACTTTATCATATGCTTTTTCAAAGTCAATTTTAAATATCACCCCATCAAGTTTTTTCGTGTGCATCTCATGTACGGTCTCGTGTAAAACCACAACACCGTCAAGGATATTCCTCCCTTGCATAAACGCAGTTTGGGTAGGTTTTACCACATGATCTGCCACTGAATTTAACCTGATGGTCGCTACTTTTGTAAAGATTTTGAAGCTAACATTCAGAAGGCAAATTGGCCGATACTGTTGTATCCTTTCGGCATTCTGAATCTTAGGCAACAAAACGATCTCCCCAAAATTAAGGCGAAATAACTCAGGTGTCCGGCATGTAAGCCAAATAACTCAAGCAAATCAGACTTGATGGTTCCCAAAATGCTGGTAGAACTCAGCCGGAAAACCATCTGGTCCTGGCGCCTTATTATGCTCCATTTGGAAAACCGCTTACTTACCTCCTCCATAGAGAAAGGTGCAGTAAGAAAGTTGTTTTCCTCAGGAGTACTTGGGTAATATCATCTGTTCGAGACTCATCTAGAGTAAAGTTCCCTTCCTCGGGAGCCCCGAACAAACCTTTATAGTAGTTCGTGATATATTCCTTGAGCTGATCCTGTCCTTCGATCAAGCCCTCATCCTGTAGGAGAGAATGAATACATTTCTTTCTATGTCTGCCATTAGCAACATTATGAAAGTACTTTGTATTCGAGTCCCTTGTAGAATGAATTGAGCTTTAGATCTTTGGTACCATTTGAGCTCTTCTCCCGCAACATACGACCCACCTGCTCATTCGAGTGCCGTTTTAGGTCACTCTCATTTGCTGATAAGGGTCGTACTTCTGCTAGTTGATCAAGCTCATCAATAATGGAACACGGCGCTCTTTTCTTTTTTAAGCATACCAGTTGTGTGTCTTGCCCACCCACGAAGGAATTTACGCAAATTGCGCATCTTATTATTCCACCGCTGGATAGCGCTATCACCCACAACCGGTTGAGACCATATCCTTTTAACCAAATCATCGAAACCATCCCGTAACAGCCAACCTAATTCGAATTTGAATTGGTGCTTCCCGGGCGATGTCAATGTTCCAGTAGATAGGAGTATGGGGGCATGATCCGAAAAAGCCTCTATACGTTCAAGCGCACGAACCGTTACTAATGGTACCATCGGGAGTCCATCAGAACCCGGTCCAGCTTTCGTACGTTGGCTCGGAAGACTATTAGCCCAAGTGAATTGTCTTCCCGTCATATGAACCTCTCTTAAGGACAAGCTATCGATGACAGCGTTGAACAAGGTGGGCCAATGAGTATCGAATCTACCCCTACTTTTCTCGTGTCGGTACCTCAGCATATTGAAATCCCCTCCTATAATGATAGGATATGGGTCATCTTTAGCTAAGTTGACCAACTCTCTAAGAAAAGCAGCCTTATATTCTTCTTGAGCAGCACCATACACAGCAACTAGACTCCATATAAAGTTGTCGGACTTGTTACGGATTTGAAATTTAATGTGAAATTCACCATCCGAACGCCCCAACAACTCCAAGGTTTCCGTTTTGATGCCAAGTAACATGCCACCCGATCTACCTCGAGGGGGACAAGAATGCCAATCGAACTCCACACCACCTGAAAGGCGGTCTAGTAGAGTGCTCGGAAATCTCGTCTACCCGTCTCGGAAATAGCCAAAAAATCCAACTTATAATCTCTCACATGATGTGCAATATTCAAATGTTTAGCCAAGTCGCCTAGACCTCTGCTATTTTCGAAAATGCCATTCATCGGGAAACTGTTGGGGATTTTGACTTATTCGCGCTTTTGCGCGCAACTTTGTTCTTTTTGTTTTTGGCAGACTTAGATCTCCGGCCGGTAGCATACAGGTCATCAAAAGATCCCAGCTCCGCCTCGTCCATGTCTACCTCGGTTACTTCACCAACAAGATGTGATAGAAGTTGTCCATCAATGGTGGCATGCGCATCCTCATCATCTATGGGTGAAGGTACCGGCCTAGTCGAAACTGTAGGAGAGACTCTACGACGATCATACTCTACGTGTTTCAAAACATTAGCCGATAACATGACTTCCTTTTCATTTTTACCCATACGAACTCCTACCGCTGACAACCTATCCGATAAAGTAGGCGTAGATAAAGACAAAAAGGATTTGGAGGAGCGCGGTGTACCAGCAGGTGGAGTAGAGAACGAGGCCGCTTTGCGACGCATTGCCTTGGCCATCGTGTCCTCATCCGTCGCTGAAGCACCGTCCTCGCTGGTTTGGTGACGTGTGCTGCGCCTGGGAGCACCCTTCGGCTGTGAGCGCCCCTTGACAGCATCGGACACATCGGGAGAGGGCATAGTCGTGGTCGCAGCCCTCTCAACCACCGTGTACGCCCTCGGCGTCGCTGGAGTAGTCGGGGTCGCCGACGCACCCGGGGACGCCATAGGGGAGGGCACGGTCGATGTAGATCCCTCCTCCACAGCATCGGCCACAGTAGGAGACGGCATGGTTGTGGTCGCAGCCGTATCCACTACCGTGTACGCCCTCGGTGTCGCTGGAGAAACCAAAGTAGCCGTCGCACCCGGGGACACCAAAGGGGAGGGCACGGTCGACGTAGAGCCCTCCTCCACCATGGAGATACCGCGGGTGTTGTCCGACATGGCCCAGCTCAAAGAACCGACCACCAGGAGAGAGCTCCTGGGTGGTGTCTCAGAACCAGCCCGGCCAGATGGTCCGATCATTGCTCCTCCAGCTTCCGCATGCAGCAGGCAGCTAGCAAGAGGCTGCGCCTCGCACCGTGCGTCCGCCCGCGTCCCGCCGATCAGCGAGCGTAGCAGGCCAACCTCGGCCAGCTTCTCCCGGCCCAGCTCCTGGTGCGCCTTGCCGTCAGACTCCTGCGCGCAGCCTCCCGCCGGCAGCCCACCACTTTTTGGGCTCAACGTGGCCGTCCGTGTTGGCTCCCTGACGCTTGATAGCTACTCTCCACACGGCGCAGCAATAGTAGCTGCATCACCCGCAGAGACCAGCCCAGCAAGGCTGCTCCTTTCCTTCCAATTCTTCACTATCTCAATGGCCCTCGGAGTGGTGGGATTGGGGTTGAAAGGGGTGAGAGCCATCTCGTCAACGCATGAGTGTTTGGAGTTCCCTGCCCCCGTCCCCCATCGGAAACCGGCCCCTGATCAATCATCATTTTGGTGGCACCCAAGTTATCACCCACAGCGCCACCGTGCTCTGATTGGTCTCCAGTACCATCTTCCTCGAGACCATGATCATCCGAATCATCTTTGCCTTGCGTTGCCACACAAACGGAACGAAATCCGGCTCAGGAACAAAGTCCTCCTTTTCTGGCCGGAATAAGAAGTCATACCCCTTTAGGCACAGCACCCCGTCAGTTTGGATGTAGAGGCCCAACTCATCAGATTTCTTGAAGCTAGCAAACTCCATCATGCCAACTAAAATCCGAACAACACCTCTACGCTGGAGAGTTATCATGTCCACATCAATAGTTGTGCCAATGAGAGACCTGACAGCCCACAGACCACAAAAGTGTCGCATCGCATTAGGTACCCCAGTCACATGCACCCAGACTTGCTCGAGCTCGAGCTTGTGTGTAACATCCTCAGCTTTGCACTTGCTGAATGCCAACTTGGTGTTCTGGAGCGGAACACCGAGCTCAATGCCATCGAACCTCAGCAAATCATCCTCTGTCGGAAAGTTAACCGTGAAAGAGTCCTCGCCATTCGGTATAGCCTCCCAACACCAAGACTTCACAGGGCACAGCCGCGCCACCTGTTTTCCGGTGGCGGCTGTCCCCTGAACCTTCACTAGAGCCATTGGGATATCCTTGGGCACCAAATTGGCCTTGTACAAGTTATCCGGGAACTGAAGGAAGATCGTCCCCTTGGCTCCTTGACCAACAGCTTGCACCGTCGGCCTTGGGAGCTTCAAAGTCAGACACATAGGAGTCGAGTGCCTCGCATTCTCACAGATATGATAGTAATGTTTAACCGGACACTCTTTAGTGGCATGATCCTTCACCGCACATTTCCAGCACCACACATTGATCTTCTTTGTTACTTGCACCGCAGCAGCCGCCGGTGCCACATCCGTCGCATTCAGCGTAACGACGACAGGTTGACCAGCACCCCGAATCATCCGCTGCGTGCCCGCGATGGGCTGAGGAGCCACGCCGAAGCCTTGCGCCGGATGCTGCAGCTGTTCTACCCCTGGCAACCCCTGCTGCACCGGCTGAGCAGGAGCGGTTCTCTTCTTTTTCTTCTTCCTGACCGGCGCTTGAGCCACCGCCCCGAAGGCGAAGCCCACCGGAGGTGCAGCTCCAGCCGCAGGCACACCCGCCTGCACCATGCCATGTTGCCTCGGCGCTGCCGCAGAGGGGCCTGCCGCTTGGCCAAACACCACGCCAGTGGCGCGCGGTTGAGGAGCCTTAGCAGTTCGAGGAGCTGGCGCCCACGTCGGTTGACCGCGTCCCGGCGGCGCCGCCATGGCTGGCCGAGCCGCAACTTCGGCGAAGCTCTTGCCCCTTTGCAGTCCGACAGAGCTTGGGCAGGTGGCAGGCGAGGACGGCGTGGAGGACACGGGTGCAGAGATGTCGGGCGGCGATCGGGAGTTCGTGGTCGATCGAGGCGGTGGAGAGTCATGTGACCTAGTCCATAGCCCTCCATACCAATGCTCGAGATGAGCCCACGGAGATCCACGGTTGTCCAGCGCCCGCGACTTTGCCCCACCTGTCAGGGAGGGGATCGTTTGAATTTCAAGATCCACAGCTGCCGCCTTGGATCGTGCTTCGCTGTTCTCTAGCTCGATCGCCGCCGGCGAGGTGCTCCAGCCGCATCCGCGTTTGGTGTCGCCGCCGGGAAGAAGTCCCCAAGACATGGCGGTGGTGTGATCCGAGGCCGAGATAGAGGACCCCGCCACCCCATCCTCAGCGGCGGCTTCCAAAGCACTCGCACTTGGGGCGAGCCTCGTCGACCTTCCCCTACTCCGGTGCGGCTCGGCGACGGCGTCGACGACCCCTCGCTCTCGCTCGATTCGCCCTCCGACCTGCACAAGGAAGAAGACCCCATACCTGCGTTGTTGGTTAGCAATGGCGGTGATCGTTCCCAAACCCTCGAAGCCGGCGTGGGGAAGCCGATGTCCTCCAAAATTCCTTCTGGATGTCTTCGTCGGACTTGGGAGGACGGCGGACATTGTCCCGTGATACAGCCTAGTCGTCCTTGAGCACATCCTCCGCCGCCTCCGTGGCAATCTTCTCCGCATCCAAATCTTCCGTCCCAGCGAGCGTCGCAAAACATGATCCAGATGTGGAGGACTCCGAAGAGCCCGCGGCGGACGTGGCCACGTACCTCGCCTGTGAGGGTGCTCCCGGCGCGAGGTTCAGCCTCTGCCGTGGCATGGCTCCGTCAGGTGCCCGCATCGCTCGTGTGGCTCCGTCAGTCCTCTGCCTACCACCATGAAAAATCTCACTGTGGCTCATGTCTTTAAAATTGGGGGAGAATTTCACTTCCCCGGCCTCTGCACCAACTAGGGATGCACACAGCCATAGGCATGAGTACCAGGATTTTTATCTTGGTTAATAACCAAGCCTGGTCCTCAAGATAAATTGCGTGAGTATCAGGAAGTCCTAATCCTCAAGTATAAATAGGAACCTAAATTCGCATCCCTGGGGACTTGAACCTGGGTGCTGGGCTTGTACATCCACTCCCCCAACCAGTTGAGCTAAGCTCTACTCCGATGTCGCATGCCCGGCGGAGGATCATGTTGAGAGGTAGCAGCAGCTCCTTCTAAGAGCTCACACGGTCATCGAGGAGGCGGATCGCCGGTACATCACCAACTCCAGTATGCTTCTACAATTGAAGATGCTATCTCAAGCTATGTACCGTGGTTATTATGCGCTAGACACCTTCAACTGCAGCCAGCTGCTAATCAAAGAGGGCTCCAAGGAAGCGACGGTTACCGACTCATTTGCATCATATCTCGGCACTCCCCTGAAGCGTTTCCGTGCAAACGGTGGTATATCAAATCACAAAGCTGGTGACCTACAAGATGCCTTGTTCAAATTAGAGGCTGTTGTTTCTAATATGACAGAGTTTGTTATATTGTTGAGTGGATGTGAATCCATGATGTTTCGCAGACCATACGACACCTATCTTTACGTCGACAACTTCATGTTCAGTCGTCAGACCGAGAAGCAGCAAGTTATCAATTTCTTGTTGCAGCACAACCATGCTGGCTCTCCATCGGTTCTTCCAATCATCGGTGGCAACCTAGTCGGGAAGAAAACTTTAGTACAATATGTATGGAATGATGAGAAGGTCCGCAGTATTTTCTCTTCAGTTTTGCACTTCAACGGAGACAACTTCCGTAGGATAAACAGTGAAAGCATGTCAGCGAGAACATTGGTTGTTGTCACATTTGTTTCCGATGTTGATGATGAGGACTGGAATTTTTTTTACAAGGAGGTGACATGCATAAGCACGGAAATTAAGGTTGTAATCATAAGTAGGATTGAAAGTTTGGCGAGGTATGGTACCGTGAAGCCAATCCACCTAAGCAGATTACTGAATGAGGAGTACACCTACCTCTTCAAGACACTAGCATTTGGAAGTGCACGTGCAGAGGACCACCCAAAGCTAGCACTATTGATAGGAGAGTTCATCAAATTACTGGGAGGGTCCTTTGTGGGAGAATATTCAGTTGCCAATATATTGAGGAGGGATCTAAACCTTCGATCCTGGCTTAGCATGTTGAACAGATACCAGAATGTGACAAAGATAAATTTATCCATGTTTGGTGAGCATCTGCCACTCTGTTTTAGAATACGCTATCCTATGGACTTAACTGACTTCCTACCCTCTCCCGCTGCTCCGCTACACCTTATGCCACCTCGAACTGAAGCCGAAGTTTCCGAAAGGAAACTACCCAAAATAAGGATTGGAGACATCATTGTGAACCCTTCTCTTCGTCCCAAGGGTGACTTTGATTTAGTGACATGGGAATCACGGATAGCCCCTTATACCGAGTTTTGTTACCATGTCTCTTCTCGTGATCATCAGCGACCTAAAGCAACCTTACGGCGGAAGCGCGACACAACTATTTTTCTATAGTGTTCTTTGTATGGAGCTGGGTTAGTGAAATGACACATTCTTGTAAGTGAACTTCAATAGGTTTGTGTGCATCATTAGCTGACTTTGCCTCCTTTTCGGAAAAAAATTACAGGAACTTGTGAGGTTATTTTTATGTTATGCTTCTTATGGTTGTGAATCAAGAGTTCCTTGTATGTAGGTAGATGAACCAATTGCAGTTGTCAAGTTAACATGTGGGTTGTGTAGACGTTTGCGGTTCATTAAGAATGTGAGATTGATTCACGATGCCATGAGGGGTGTGAGGAACTGTTCGTAACCGGTGAGGAAACGACTATCTTCAACAGGTTACCAACAGAGAATAGCTCGAACTCATTAGACGTACCAATGTTGAGAGACATTGTTCGGATTTTTGTTCTACCGAAATTTTAATATGAAAGTTAGGGCCATACAATTTCCCTGAGTTTTGTTCTACCGAAGGCAAGGCACACGTGTACAACCAAACGATAGGATCATAATTTATCAGAGGATTACCTGAAGCTTCGGAGAGAAGACATTCGGCCTCTCATTGACAAAATCCTGAAAAGAATTGCAGGATGGAGAGGAAAGCTTTTATCCTATGCTGCTAGAGTCACTCTGATTAAAGCATGTCTAGCAAGCATCCCAATTTACCTCTTATCTTTTTTCAAGTTCCCTAAATGGGCACTCGACTTGATTAACACCCAGATGGCTAACTGCCTATGGAATGATTTTGAAGGACACATGAAACTCCACCTAGCCAACTGGAGGTTAATCTGTAAGAAAAAAGATTTTGGAGGTTTAGGTATCCCAGATTTAGGAAATGTCAACCTCTGCCTGTTAGGCTCTTGGTTGAAACGATACATCAAGGATGATGGGAAGCTATGGAGAAACATAGTAGATGCCAAATACAACACCAACAATCCAAACATCTTCTGTAGCAAAACCCTGGGATCCTCCCAGTTCTGGAAAGGATTTATGTGGGCAGCACATAGTGCTGAATTTGGCTATAGGTGGAAAGTTGGAAATGGAGAAAAAGTAAGATTCTGGGAGGACACCTGGTGTGGTACTTCCCCCTTGTCTGTCCAGTTTTTCGACATCTATATTCTTTGCAATGAACAAGGTAAAACAATTAGACAGGTTTGAGATGGAACCCAACTTAAAATGTCCTTTAGAAGGAATTTTACCCCAACTCTGATGCAAAAGTGTATGAAGTAGAGGGTATAGCCTCCTCCCTGACTCTTTCAGAGAATGAGGATGCCCTGATCTGGAAATATTGTGAAAAGGGGGTGTACAACACCTCCTCTTTCTATGCAATTATCAATTTTGGGGGAGTTCAGCCAATGCATATCCCTGCAGTGTGGAAATTGCATGTGCCCCCCAGAATTCACATCTTTCTGTGGCTCTTATCTCATAACAAGCTCATGACAAGGGACAACCTCAAAAAGAGGAACATGAATAAATCAGAATGCTGCACCTTCTGCTCTGAAAAGGAGTCCATACATCATCTGTTTTTTGACTGCATTGTAGCTAGACAGATTTGGCCTGTTCTTTCTGATTTTTTTAGTATAGATTTAGGCCTGGACTACCTCTCAATAGCTAGATTTTGGATAGCTAACAAGAAGCATGCAGTACTTAATTCTATTTGTTCTGTGGTCCTTTGGAGTTTGTGGAAACACAGAAATAGTCTGATCTTTAATAACATAACCTGGATTGACATCAAACAGGTTTGGGTGCTGATTCTAGCCTCTCTGAAAAGATGGAGGCTAATCTTCAAAGAACAAATGCTGCCTGCGGTGGAGAGCTTCTGTACCAGGATCTCGATGCTGCTGAGATCCCCCCACCTCCTGGAAAGTGGCTGAAGGACTTGATGAACTCCCAGAGGAAGAAAGCCTCTGATGGAGAAGGAAGTGACCCCCCCCCCCCCCCCCAGATCCCCAGACTTGAAGAAGCAAGCGCTGGCAAGTACCTGGGACACTCCTACATCGACCCTTGACGTGGAAGCCATCTGAGTGAAATCCAAAAGTTGTCCTGGAGGAAAACTGAAAACTCTCTTCCCCTGTCTTTCTGTCGTTTTGCTTTTGAGAACCTCTTTCTAGTTCTTTTGAACCTTTTCAAAGCTGCTGAGCTTTGCTGCTGTATCTCGAACTTAATTTACAGTTCTTCGCCGTGTAAAACCCAGCTCAGGGTTTCGTTGAGCTTTATCAATGGAACTGGGGAGGGGCTCCCTTTTAGTCTAAAAAAAACTTCGGTGGAGAAAACATCATGATGCTCCCATCAGCTCGACCAGGTCGAGAGAGAGATATCCAAATCCTACAACTCTTTTCTAGTCCATTACATCGACCTGAACTTGCAGCATGGACGATGCCAAAAAGAAATTCAATACGTAGAGTAAGTACCTACCTCCATCCCGGCATGCAGGCAGGCCCGCAGGCTCCACCGTTTGATCCTTTCAGCAAGGCCCATGCACCACTCGATTCCCTTCCTTCCTCTCTCATCTGTTTGGCCACTCCAGCACGCTGAAATTTTAGTATTCATTGCCAAATTGTTGGCATGGCAGGAAATCTAGTAAAATGAAATTGCCAGCAGCAGCAGATGGAATCAGCAACCGGCAAAACCGAGTGTCCAGTTTGTCATGTTCCACTAGATCATTGACGGCGCGCGTTGCCGCGCCCGTCTATTTGGGTCATAGAATGTTAGGAAGTATATGCAAGTATATTGAATAATTGGACCCAAAAGCTTAATTGACAATTCACATTATACGGAGTTGGTTAGTGGAAGATATGAACTTTTATATACCTGAAAGTTTTTTGCCCTTTATTCATTATGGATGGAAGTCGTGTCGAGCAAAAGAAAAATACATTGTTGCTCGGATAACTATTATCTATTTTTACAATGTATGTAAATTGCTATTGTGTACTTGGTCTGCCACTTTACCTTTGATTGTGTAAATGTATATGTCATATCATACCTGAAAATGACGATGATGTACTTGCATTATTGTCATGGCGCTGCTTTGTGCACAAACTTGTTAGGAATATTCAGTTTTGGCAGCAAAGTAATGTACTTCTGAAACCAAAACTAAGCATACTTCATGGATAAGACATATGGTCTTCCACGTGAACTAACCTGATCATCCGCCATTGGAAATAGTAGGCTAACGAATTCCAAACCCAAAGAAATCTGAACCTTCCTCAACCCTCAACTCCTCGAACCAGTCTCGAGTTCTCCAGCGAATAGACCTACAACAAATTAAAAGCGAAAACAACATTTGAAAGAGTCCGGATACAACCATTAGATGGAGAACAGGTTGTCAGGTTGTCGTGGGGAGGGAAAATCTGTTGCAAGGTTGAAGATGGAAGGGCTAACCTAGTGGGGAAACATATCTACCGGAAGGAATCCATGGAAGAAGGGGGAAAGTGAAATGCAACTCCGCCCATATGTTGGGCCCCCCGGTCTATCGCTGTCGTCCATTGCAATGAGATCGCACGGCTGTCTGTTGGTCAAAGTTTTTACACGCATTTGCATTTTAGTACCCAGAGAAGTCGCAAATCAACCCGCAGTCACGATGGTATCGTTGTCCTCTCCCCACCCGATCTAGATCGGAACCATCATACCCTCTCCAACTCCTCTCTCCGGCGGTGCCTCTTCCTCCTCCAGCTCCTAGCCCCCTCCTCGTCAACCCACCCCTCCTACACCGGCTGGCGGGTGGGGGCCGGTTTGGCTCTGCTCCAGCGCCACACATCTTGGCCGGGAGGAGCGGTCGATGGCAGCATCTCCGCCACCTCCGCCGGCTGTCCGCTCCACCATCGACGGAGCAGCGGTCGGACCTCCTCCCTGCAGCTTCTTTCTGGGCAGCGAGGCTTAATAGGGCGCGGCGTTTTCTTCCCGTGTCCTTCGCCGACAGCAGCAGCACGCAGAAGGAGGTGCAGGGAAGCGAACCATTGCAGTCCTTCGCCTGAATATCTTTGTTTTAAAAGATTTTGTTTTGATGTGCAAATATTGGTAGTTCATGCCTTTTTGTTTTTGTTTTTGATTTTTCTCCTATAAACGCATGGTGAATCATGCTGATTTGTTTATTGATACTCCAGGTCACCGAAGGAGCCGCTGGAGTTCGCATCCCTCATGCCGCAGCTGGCCCTGAACCTGTACTACCGTCATAGTCCCACGGAGGCGGATATGCAGGTCACGTTCGTGGACTTCAAAACTGAAGCAGAGCTCCCTGATGATTGCAGATTTGCAGTGTAGATGTCCATGTCATGGAGATGAGTGTGGTACTGTGATGCTTTTCTGAATATTTCTGGAGGCTCCAAGTTGTGAACTTTCATGCTCCAGATCATGTTCACGGCTTGGTCTTCTTGAAGAATTACTTTGGTCATGTTTGGTGACTGGATTAGCGGTGAAGGTAGACATGAATTTTGTTTCTTTTTTCTCCCATATTTCTGGTACAGATCTTTGTTGATATTGGGAAGACGTTCAACCACCAATTATCCCAGAAAGAAGTTTGGGCACCGTCCCTTCCCCCTTCTACACCCCCTCCTAAATTGATAAAATAAAAACAGGAGTACTCAAAAAGAGAAAACTAATAAAAAATGTCCATCTCTTTCAGATATGTTTCTGAAAATGTTTGACCCGAATGCAATTTCTTTAGGGTGCACTAGCTAGAAAATATATCAGTCCTTATTAATCAGTTATTATAGAAAAGCAAAAGAAGTAGTAGTAGTAACATTTAATATTAATTTGGCACTGTGTGCAAGTGATGGCATTAAAGGAAAGCTTTTTACAAATCCTACCAAAATTAAATCACATTAGGCAGTATCTGAGAACACTTGACTAGAAAATGTTTAGTTCCGGTTAGGTTTTTTAGACAAGTCACTCCTAAAATCAGTAATTTGTTGGTGAAATACAATTTATTGTATGGACGCCCTTATTCCTTTATGTGAATCTTCTTTTACGTTTCTTTGAGTTTCTCGCAAGTTTTCTTTGATGATTGTATCTTATTTTAGTGAAGATTCATTGATTTTTCTTACTGGTTCTTGTAGATATAGATTGCAGAAATTCATATTTGAATGTGTATCAAAAAATCCTGTATATTTTTATGATGATTCGTTATTATTATGGTTGAAAAATGCATGAATCTATGATGAAATTGGATTGAATTTTTGTTGTACCCGTATCTTCTGAATAGGAATTGTGCTAAACCTGTGAATCTTGTGTGACTTGGAAATGAAATTGTAATGAATCATATTCCTTATTCTATTTTGGTATTTTCTGTGTATCAATCTATGGAGAAATGTGCATTCAACAAATCTATCTGTTTTTTATTTCGAAATGTGATGGGAGAAATACTTTGTTCAAACTTTGGAAAATTCTTGTTAAAAATATTTTGTTAAAAATCCAATATTGGGGGAGCAGACACCGGGACATGGCACACCAGGATGAACAAAAAAAATCAGGGCTGGATCCCGACCTTCCAAGCTTGGATCCGAGCACTAAATGGTTGAATTTTTTTACGCAACGAAACGATATTGGTCCTTCCTTAATCCAAAGATCTTTTTTACAAGAACTCAAATAATGATAACAAAATTCGGTTCTTAGCCTTTCCTGTACAAAATCATCTTCTGAGTCTGCATGTACAAATTCCAGTTTTGAAACATGGAAAATAATCAAAGGAAGTTCCGAATTTATTCAAGAAAATTCAACAATTTTTAACAAAATTTTAATAATATTTTTATGAAAACAATGTCATATAATTTCTTTACAAGAAAATTCAATAATTTTCCACAGAATTTCCAGGATTCCATATTCGTTTTACGGAATAATTTTTAATATAATTTTGTTACATGAAAAATCAACAATTTTAACAAAATTCTCAATATTGCATATAGATCGTTTCACAGAAATTTAAATTCGCAGAATATTCAACAATTTTTTCATAAAGTTTTAGATTTTTTCTATGAACTTTCAATTCACAAAATATTGAACATTCTTTCACACAAAAATTATTGCAATAATATTCAAGTTTTTCAAAGAATATTCAACAATCTTTCATTCAAACAACCAGAAATTGAGTTTTCCACAAGATTTATATTCCAATTTTTTCTCTGAGCTTTTTTATCCAAGAATATTCAACAACAATTCATATAATATATATTTCACGAATAAGGTTTAGAACTTATATGGATTTTTTTCATAGGAACTTGACAGCAAAAAGAATATAGTACATTGGAAATACAAGTTCATTGATGTGCATGCATCTTCTGTGCATATTCCGAGCTCCCCTGTGTATGAACTCGTGTATGAATATTTGAATGGTGAGGACCTGATGTCAATCTTGGAAAAAACATGTATAGAACTTGCTAATCTGTGGTGAAACTGGATTGAATCAGTTTTGTCTATGTTGGATCCGTGTGTTTTTTGAAGGAATCTTGCTATTCTGTGAATCATGAATGAATGTATCATGTGAGAAACTCTAGTATGAATGAAAAATTGTTAAAATATTCTGTGAAAAACTCTAATATTATTGCAAGAATTTTTTATGTAAAACTGTTCAACTTTCGGTATGAAATACCTGTGAAATATTTATGAAAAACTCTAGTATGAATAAAAAAATGTTAAATATTCTTTGAAAAACACTAATATTATTACAAGATTTTTTAATGAAAAAATGTTCAATTTTCTGTGTGAAATACGTTTGAAATTTATGAAAAAACTCTAGTATGGATGAAAATATCTATATGAAAGATTGAAAATTCTGTGAAAAAGTTGTTAAATATCCCGTGAATCGAAATATCTATGAAACAATATAGATGCAATACTGAAAATTCTGACAAAAATGTTGAATTTTCTTGTAAAGAAATTATAGGACAAATAATAATGTGAAACAATCTATACGAAATATTGAAAATTATGTGAAAATTTGTTGAAATTTTCTTGTATAGAAATTATATGACATTGTTTCCATAAAATATATTTTTGAATATTCTGTGGAAAATATCGACACAGAAAGGAAACGTGAAAATTTGACAGAGAGGAAGGAAACGTGAACTTGGAAAAAGTTAGAAAGAGGAGGGGCATTGTGCAAAACTGAAAATAACTTAAAGAATCTGGTGGGAGGGGTGCTCTGCAAATTGTTCTGCACGAATCTCCAACGATCCTCAAAATTTTAACGGTAATGATAGGGTTACTGGTGCGCCCTTCCACATGTCCCGGAGGGCGTTATTTTCTTTTGCTTTTTTGATTGGGTTCTTTTTTTTTGTTTTGATTATTGTTAGGTTCCGTGCTTGAGATGGAACTGGTGTCACTCTTGTGTGTTTCTTCTCTGCATATTCGGGGTTTTGTTTTCTTGATTATTGTTTGGTTCTGTGCATGCATCTTCTGTGCATATTTCGATCTCCCCTGTGTATGAACTCGTGTATGAATATTTGAATGGTGAGGACCTGATGTCAATCTTAGAAAAAACATGTATAGAACTCGCTAATTTGTGGTGAAACTGTATTGAATCAGTTTTGTCTATGATGTATCTATGTGTTCTTTGAAGGAATCTTGCTATTCTGTGAATCCTGAATGAATGTAATCACATAATTTTTAGTTCACAGAATATTAAAAATTTGTTCATATAATATGTTCTTTCAAGATTATTCGACAATAAACAAAAAATTCATATTTTTTCCTCCTTCAAGAACAATCAAAATTATTCATTCACGTCGCATTTAAGATTTTTTAGAGAATTTTTTCACTTTCACATAAGATTTTTTCACGAGAATATTCAACAATTTATTTTCTAAAATAATGTCATATACTTAATTTTCAAGAAAAAGTCAACTTTTTTTCGCACAGATTTTTTCGTACAGATATTTTCTCAAGATTTCTTTTCACAAAATATTCATACAAGTCTCAGAAGTATGGTATTTTTCATATATTTCGTTAATGTTTCATCCCAGATTCGAATTTCTTTTTTCATCCGACGACTAGTTGGAGATTAATTTAATGAAATGATTGTTGAATTTTTTTTGTAGGAGATTAAATCGATGAACAAAATTCTGAAGATTGAAGATTAATTACATGGAACAAAATTCTGATGATTCCATACGAGATTTTTATAGGAATGTGCAAAAGGTTTTCATTTCTGATTCACTTCCATTTCAAATCTATTAGAACATTTTTTCCACGAGAAAATTAAGAATTTAAGATACTAACAAAGTAATATAACATAGCATTTTTCCCAAAGTTTGAACAAAGTTTTTCTCTCCTCACATTCAACAATTAAAAAGAGAGAGATTTGTTAAATGTACATTTCTCCATAGATTGATGCATAGAAAATACCAAAATAGATATAAGGAACATTACTCATTACAATTTCATTTCTAAGTCACACAAGATTCACAGGTTTAGCACGATTCCTATAGAGAACATAGAGGTACAAAAAATTAATAAGAAAGAAAAAAGAGTAGAAAATAAAATATGAACGCCACTAATTTATATTTCATGAAAGTTAAATTACAAGTTCCTGCCCAAATCAGCACATATTCCAGAAATAATTTCGTACTACAACATAATTCACAACAGTTCCATTTCCGAATCACTCAAAATTCAGAGTTCTACATAGATCCATTTACAAATAAAGACATAGATTCGCGAAGAGACGACATATATTTCGAACTCGAAGCAGATCACAGATTCTTCACTGGAACCTCCTTTCGAACAACTGCCACATAAAAGATCGATACATTTTTCATGTGCTTTTTAGCACCAGAAAGAGACAACAGCAAGCAAAAACACAGAAAAAATTAATGGATCTCAATACGATGCTTTGCATGAAACGCATGATTCAAGATCTACCAGATCTGTACCAACAAAATCTAAAAAAAAGTAGAAACAAATCAAGAATCTAACTATGTATATATGCCATACTAGATGAAATAGAAATGGCCAGCCCACGGCACAGATTGATGCCTTACCGACACCACTAATCAATCAAATAAAATTACATTAAAAGAATACATACTGAAACTTTGAATGGCGCCGGTTTAGATTATAAGAAACAGAAATGAATCTTCAGTGCAACAAAAAAAATTGAACAAACCCCAATGATGCATAAAAACAATTTCTGAAAATAAATACACGTACAAGTTAAAATGTAAGAAAGATTCCAAAATGCGCCAGATCCATCACTCGAGTCACAGAAAATTTTCTGTATGCTAGATACCTAGCAGTCCTAATTTCTCATACTAGATCAAGGTTTTGGTTGCCGAATTTTTTTATTTCCCGAGGGGGCTCGGGATTCCCGGTTACCGCGGTAACCGAGAAATCCCGGATAGTTACCGGACAAATTCAAAAATTAAATTTTGAATTCATAAATTAGCAAATCGGTATTAATAGTATTCCAAGCTATATTCTAACAGTCAACAGATATTACCGTAGTGGTTCTTCGCAGAACTGTGCTTTAGCGGGTAGAGGTCGTGAGTTCGAATCTTGTTCAGCTCATTTTTCAATTAATATGTATATATATTTTAATCTTTTTGATCTGTACCGGATTAATCCTCAAAACAAAAATATTCGGTAAGGAAAGAGATTCGAACCAGAGACATCCGATACTAAAACCGAGTTGTGCTACCAATGTGCTATAGTCAGTTTTTGTATGATGAACATACACGTTTCTTTTATGTAGATTCGAGCGTCAAATTCAAAAAATTCAAATAAATTCGGGATTTTTTGGTCGGTAAGCCTGTTTACCGAGGGGGCTCGGGAAACCCGGTTACCGGGCGGTAACCAGATTTACCGCCCGGTAACCAAAACCCTGTACTAGATTCACAGAATATTTTTCTTCATGTGAATACCTATCAATGAAAATCGGAAAAAAGACCAGATCTAAACAATAGCAAGAAACTTGACCAACTGTTTTTCGAATCTGGAAAATAAACCCAATGATTCTTTGGAAACTTTCCAAAATAACTAGCCCTTAATAATTTTTCAGGTCCATTTCAGCAAAGAATATAAAAAAGGATAAGGAAAGAAAGAAGCAACGGCAGCTCCAGATCCATTTCTGGAAAACGAATAGGAAAAAGGAGCTACAAAAAACATCACGGACCAGACGGAACTTCCATTCACAAACGAGGTTCAAAAAACATGAATGATCAAAAAAAATGTAGCATGAATGAACACAAAAGGCTCGGATTCAGACCCTCCACGCTCGGATCTGGGATGTACATGGATTCAAACCATAGACACTATCTAGATCCACACATATAGATGCAAGATCAAACAAGAATTTAAATGGAGGATCACTGCAACAAAGATACACAAACGAAGATATAAGGAAAAGAAATGAAACTTTACTGCCACAAAATAAAAAGAAACTCCAATGGCCTTGACATGGACGGTGGCGAGAAATCCATGCCACTGGAGCTCGAATCCATGCTGGATGTTCTGAAAATATAAAAAGAAACTTGATTAGATTTACTGGAGCTCGAATCCATTGCCAAATCTTGGCTCGGGGCGCACGGAGCCGGAGCCGCACGACGGCCGGGGCGCACGGCGCCGGCGACGGCCGGAGCGCACGGCGTTCGGGGCGCACGGAGCCGACGGCGGCCTGGCGCACGACGCAGGCGACGGCCGGAACCGACAGCGGCCCACGGAGCCGGCGACGGCCGGAGCGCACGGCGGTCTGGCGCACGACGCAGGCGACGGCCGAAGCCGACGGCGGCCCACGGAGCCAGCGACGGCCGGAACGAAGGAGCCGACGGCGGCCGGGGCGGGGCGCCAGGAGGAGGAGGCGGCCTCGCACGGGAGCTGGTGGGGATAGGGTTAGGGTTTGGTGGGTTTGCTTCGTTGGTGGATTTTATACTCCCTTCAGGACGGCGGGTTAATTCATCTGTTTCCTAGGTACCTAAATGCAAAAATATCCATATCTTGACATTCCACGAAATGAACGGCACAGATAGACCGGGGGGGCCAACCCAGTTGTGGAATTTCCGGACCGGGGAAAGTGCCATCACGACAGTAACGAGCCTCCACACCATGCGCCGTTTTCAAGTGCGCGTCTCCACTCCCAATAATTGCTTATGCAAACGAGTGTTCTTTTCGTCTCTTTTTTTTGATAAAAGAGAGTCCTCCCTCCGATTTCTATTAACACAGCAGTCTGGTTCTTTTTGTCTCTTAGCGCTGGCGAGTCGCTCTTCTGCATTTGACGATTGCCAGATCGGTCAAATCACCCTCGATTTTTTTATATGAAAGGAATCACCTTCGCCTGGGTCATGCCGCAATCTGTATCGCGGGGCAGTAGTTGAGCAGATGGGCTTTACTGCGGTTTCGGCCCATTCCACCACAACAGGCCAATTTGATCCCCAGTGTAGCATCCCCTGGGACATTTGGCCCAATGAAAGCTGCAAAAAGTTCAACGATCAAGATTATTTTGGAAGCGCGGTCGGACAACGAAGAACGTTGATTGCCTGAGAGACAGCCTAGTTGGCTCAATTATAATGTCCAGGTAAATACACCTCTATGTTTCTGACGGATTTCACCATGTTTTCCCTAATTAATTTCTTCTCGAAACAGGCTTTTGCCCCGCTTTATAAATAAAGCAACATGCCAAGCAAGTCCATACACGGTTACAAACACAAGGACGGAAAAAGAAAACCGCTCACTGGGGCAGCAGCACAAGTAAGCCCAAAAAACAAGCCAGATAGCGAGGTGGGGGAGGAGGGGGTGAGAGAGTTACATCGGAGGAGGGAGAGATAGAACAAAAAACTAAGCCCTTCCGGCGCTAGCTGGAAGTAGTAGAGGAGATGCGCCGAGCGGTCCCCACAAGTCTAGATAGCATGTCATCCAGCTGCCCCCTGTCCCGCTGCCTAGACAACGTGTGCCACTACTGCAAGAAAGCCAAAAAAATTAAACATCGAGTCAGAAGCACGTCAGAGAAAAACCCGCTCGATCACCATTTTATTGCGAGTTGTCCACAGGGTCCACATCAACGCGGCAAACACAACCAAAAGAGGCGTCGTCTCTCCCCGGTACGGTTCGCCTGGATTTCTAAGATCTCGACAAGGTCTGAGGCCTGCCAAGCACCTCGTGGACGAAGTTCCATAGAAACCTGGAAGCAGGACAGGTGAAGAGGCTGTGGGTTCCCGTCTCGGGGATCCCACACATGGAGCAAAACCTATCACCCGGTCCCTGTCGCTTGCGTACCTCCACCCCTGATGGGAGGCTGCTGCCAAACAAAGATTTTGATTTTTAACGATAAGGGAGCCTTGCAGAGTGGAGAGACCCAAGCTCTAACCGGGTTACTAAAAAGACTCCGATAAGCCGACTTTACAGAGAACGTCCCAGAGGGCGCCAAGTGCCATGACACGAGGTAAACTCCGTAACTGCGCCCAGGCTGTAGCCTCGGCAATACAAAATGTTCGTCGAGATGTTCCAAGTCCCATTAAGTATCGCCGCGCCCACCAGCTGCATCGGTTCCGCGCAAATAGCAAACAGAGAGGGGAACCTATGTTCATCCTTGATATATGGTTAATTGATTTATGATATATGGTGAATCGATTTATTGCGTTTCAAAGAAAACGAGATACCATACTAGCAATGGTTTTACAACAAGAATACAAGAGCGACAGTTCATCCTTGGCGGCTCATTTGGAACACCATTAGTCGTTGAGCATACTCGAACAGAAGTCATTTTGCCAGGCAATAAATAAACACTAATAATTCCATGAAAACTCTTGATATCCTCGATCAATTAGCTAGCTAGCTACGCTCTCTCCTTGGTAGCGGACGCGCGCCTTCCAGATGATCGTCGACGGCATGTTCGTCTCCTATTGCAGCAACAGTTTCTCCGCGCCACAAACAGCCATGGCCACAGTAGAGCACACTTCTCTGGGGATACTTTTTTTCACCTAGCAGACATGCATTCACAGGTTTCAGCCAATGCATGGTAGTAGGTTGGCGACTTTCCAAGCAACCTGACTGCCATGATGCCAAAAGCATGCACTGCAATGCATAGTCTCAAATCGCCATTGGAAAAGGCTTGCTAGCAGTGCTGGTGCTTATTGCTTTGCTTGATAGCTGATTTGAGACAAGCAACAGTGGCTAGCCATTGCCCTACGGTGGTAGCCAGGACAAAATCGCCACTGTCTCTACCGCGTGCGTCTTCTTCTTCTCCATGGCGATTTTTGCTGCTCATTCATGCACTGTTGCGCAGGGCGTTGTCGCCTCACGCCTGCGGTCACGATACGGGCGTACGTATGATGGCAGGCCCTGTGTAGTGTATGTAGATCTTCATTCATACGGCTGTACCGCTCCGGAAATGACCACTCGAGGTGAAGAGACATTGGTCAGGCGTGTACTCTATTAACCCTGCCGCTTGCATGCATGGCAATCTGTTTTTATACTGAACCGGTGCATGAGCAAAGGTGCATGATCCGTTGGGCTGGTTGCAAGTGAAAATACTGGTTTTTTCGTGTCAAAGATAGATGTATATCTAAGCATAAAAGCGGCGAGCCGGCTAGCAGGAGAAAACATCATGATGCTCCAAGTGAAAAATCCTGCTCTCACAGTGAGCAACACATCCATCACGTCCACGCCGGCCGGGAGAGAGAGATAACCAAAATCAAAAGCAGCTCCTAGAGAAACACTTTTCTAATCCATCACGTCGAGCTGAGCAGCTTCGACGGGACTTGCAGCAATGGTCGACGCCAAAGATGAACTCTACGGAGAGTACTACGTAGTAGCACGTACGTACTCCCGGCAGGCTCCACTGTTTGGTCTTTTCAGCAGGACCTTCCATCCTTGCCAGTGGCTAAGGTTGTTATCTGGTCTTCTCCTCTCTCCCCGTCACTGTTCGAGTGAGGCGAAAAGCGATTTTTGGACGCCCACCGCCGACCCACCGCGTGCTCGCCGCCGCGCCGTGGGATTCCTCTCCTCCGCCGGCCGCTTCGGCGGCGGGAGGGTGGGGGATCCCCGGTGCCGGCTTGTACAGATGGTAGGGTAGGGTGGTGTTCCCGCCGGCGGCACCCTGGAGGAGGTGGTGCTGGTGGTGGGTGTTTTGGCGTCGGCGAGCTCTCCTCCGGCGGTGGTGCTCCTTGGAGCCCGGCGTCTGCGCGCACGTCTTGGTGGAGCTCGAGGCCCGGCGTGGCGCTCGAGTTCCTCTGTTTCCCCTCAGATCCGCGGTGGCGGCGGATCTGGTGGCCGGAAACCAGTGCTGGACGAGCTCCTCAGCTCCTTCCTGCGGCGGATCCGAAGGCGGCCGTGGCAAAGCGGCGTGGTGATGCCGGGGGGACGTCTGCCCTGGCTGTTCATCGACAAGAACTCCGTCGCGGTGCGGCGGAGAGGCTCGGCGGCGTCTCTCAAGGGATTAAATGCTCCCAGGCAGTGGCAAGGTGGAGGTCGCTGCTCTTCGTCTTCATCGCCGGCGTAGCTGCGGTGCTCGGTGCCAGCTCTGGCTTCTCCTCTACGTATTTTCCTTTTCGTACTATATTCCTACTATGTACTGTGTACGTGGTTCTGTGGTGAATATACGTGGAAGTTGGCTGTGTCAAAAAAAAAAAAAAAGACCTTCCATCCTTCTCTGATCTTATCCAACACTCCACCTCTGCAACTCAAATCATGGATCAACCTTGCCCGATGGCTGGGCGATCGGGGCGGGAAATCCAGTTCTAAAATACACGATGGATGCACAGTGCAGCGGCAGAAGATTCATGGAATCCGCAACCGGCATCGACCGCGCAATAACTATCGTCAAGCTCTTCTTCTGCTCAGAGACACCGGGCAAAGAAGAAGCTTCTTCTTCCTCCAATTTCTCTACCTGCTTTCTCACCGATATCCTTCGGCGAAACCGTGTTCTTCTCAGCACAAAGCCACCATGGAACAAACCACATTCATCTCATCCGTTTGCAGCTGCAGCCACCATGGAGCAAAGCTCGACCAGCCAACAGAGAGATGCCAAAAGCACAGCCCCAAAATCCAGCAAAACAAATCAGCCAGACACTGTTAGGTATTGTCAAGGGTCCTACGTTCTCCTCTCTCTCAGCCTTTTCTCCCTCACTTTTACCCCCTTCATCACCAGCTAAACTGTCACTGTGATGAAGCACTGGAGCCGTGGGTCCCATGCGTATCCTTTTTTACCCGTTGGAGGGAGCACGCGGCGCAGGACTAAAGGGAGATCGGAAATTTATTTACCAGGATCGTCCAAGAGTTTGTTTTGGATCGTGTACTACAGTATGCAGTGGTACTGTGGCGCCAGTACTGGAACAGTGCAGTGCGATGCAATGCTCTGCTCCAGGCTCATGTTGTGATGCACATGCATTGGTGGCACTGATTATATGTTAATCGTAACTGCTACTCATGTTGTCATACTATGTCATCGCTGATGCGTTTCGTATGATTGGAGTATATCATTTGTGTATACATTGACACAAAAAAGGTCCAACAATCTATCTATTATCTATACTACTATTAAAAGTGTAAACTTGTCTTACTGGGATACTTTAAATCTGAGCATTTCAATATCCGATCAAACGGCTCAGATTGTCCCAATGTTTGACAACTCAACATTGTCCACTTTGGACCGTTTTGCCCTCCACCAAATCACATAATACAACCAAATTGTCATTGTTTTGTTTCTTCTAAAAATTGTGCGCCCGTCTCCCGTAGCACGCGCACGCCCCGGCAGAGCACACCGAGCCGCCCCCGAGGTCTCACAGCTCCTCCAACAGCTCCTCCAAGCTCGCGCCGCCCCGGATCCACGCGAGGCCGCCGTTGTCCTGGCCGAGGAGCCGCACCCGCGCTGACCACCGTCGTCGTCCTGGCGCCCCGGCCCGCCTCCATCTCCATCGGCTTAGGCAGGCGGCCTGCCGGCGCCGCCCCCGAGGTCTCCCAACTCGCGACGCCCAGGCTCCACGTGAGGCCGCCGTCGTCCTGGCCGTGGCGACGCTGACGAGCAGTAACGAGTCCACCCCAGCACCTCCGACCGGGAGGCGAGCGTCCCGGCCGTCGGCGACGCACACGAGCAGCAACGAGGCTGCCCGAGCCCGGCGAAGCGGCGTTCTTCGCCGATCCCCCACACGTACCCTGGCCACGATCTTAATTATGTGCTTGGACGCGCGAGGTGAACCGGAGCGCTGGCGTCGAGGTGGATGACGGCAAGGAGCAGGATGACGGCGATCTGGCAGCGAGGAATAAGGAGAGCTTGTAGGTCAGTTGGAGCGCCGTCTGGCGGAGGGGAGCGGCGCGGCGGGCAAGATGTGGAGGAGGTCGGGGATGGAGGCGTCGTGGTCGGCGGTCACACACAGGAGGTGGGGTGAGCGGCCTTTGACTGCGTCTGGCGGCGGCAATCCTTCCGCCTGCACCCGCAACCCCGCGTGCCCGAGCTTGCCCTGCGTGGTATATGGAGATGCTCTGCTAGCTCTGATGTGTGTGCGCTCCGTGCTGAACTACGTGTGTGTCCATGTGCCACGGCTAGATGAATCAGCAACAAACTGTGACAAAGTGCAACTCAAAATTCAGTGGAAATAAACTAAGAAAAGCACCAGGCTGGTGCTCCTTTTCTAAAGGGCTGATGTTCAATCCTAGAGGTTTGTAATCTTACATGGTGGAGTGATCCATAATATGATCGATTTTTCTGTACCAAGTTCGGTTAAGCTCTACTGATTTCTCTACAAACACTGCAGATAATTTGGATTTGCCAAGTTCATGAGGATGAAGCTTCAGAGTTGGGAGTAGTGAGTGAGCGTTGACGATATCTTTTGTATGGCTAGACGACCAGAACCTCTAAGGCGTGCCACAATATTTTTAAATACTTTTGTTTTGATGATTTTGAAGGATCCTGTAAAATAACATTAATTGAATTTACGGTTTGAATGTAATTCAGGAGATATATTTTGTCTCATAGGAAAATTCTTAGTGACATGTGCGTGAACGGTGTGTTGCGCATATTCTTACGTGGTTGTACAATGAAACCTATTTTACTTCACTGGTAAAAAAGCTCAATGAAAAAATATAGGATTCAAAATATGTTTTTTTATTATATCAAATTATGATACGTGCACGTCAACTAGTATACTAAAAGTAAAATGAGTCAGTTTTCGAGACACCACGTTAATCCACATCATCTAAATTAATTTTGATACTTAGATCTAAATTGCACGGTTAAGATTTAATGACAGATCCGTAACAACGTAACCTTTAATTATCAATAACAATGCCCAACACGATTGTGCTGTCACGTATTTACTGCCATGGGCAAAGCGATTTTCTACCTGACCGGTCAAGTTACAAACACGATCGTGTTGAGCGTGCTACGCACGCACTAAATCCGATCGATGTTAACGTAAAAAAAGAAGACCTACCGGTTGAGGCAGGCTGCATATCGGTGCTCACCTAAAAAGAAGACCGATCTGTTAAGGCAGACTGCAGAACACGGGAGGCGATGAGAGACTTTGCCCAGCTAGCTAAGCGGCAGACCATACATACACGATGACGGACGGCCGGCCGACGCTTACCGCAGGCAATTAAATCCATACATCCGCACTTAGGGCTACAGTCTACAGACCTGAATAATCGGTAGCGTCTCAACTCATTGAATCCAAAAAAATTGTGAGCACACGTCTCCTAATGCAAACACCAATCTGATCTAATCTAATTAGAAAAACTAATTACGCAAACGTGTCAGGGGACATGCTAGGCTATAAGTTATCATCTGGACCAATACAAATACATGGTTGAGTATATGAACAGTAATAAAATCAAAAGGAAATCATATTACCAATTACTCTACCGGAATGCTAACTAGGTTTAAAAAAAAACTATGTAACCAAATGTCACAAGCTTCATGACTATTCATCCTCAATCTCATAAAAAAACCGAGACAATTTTTACCGTAATGCAAGAATGAAAGGATATGTACAAATTAATATATTAATTGCAAAGGTATTTTTCACAATATTTGTGGCGCAACCGTATTTACTTTATGTTAAAAGAACATACGCTCGACTAAAAAAAGATTGTAGCTGGAAATCTCACTACTTAGAGCTGATTAACATCACATTTTTACTGACCATGCAACTGTGTCATTTCTAATAATATAATATAAATATTACATAAAACATCAATTATGACACACTAAAGAAGATGCCCTCGCAGTCGACTTCTATATTGATTAAAATTATTTCCCACACATGGCCTTATACATAACATAATATTTTCTAAGCTATAAAACCATGTGATTTATAATTCCATGTTTTTGGTGTGGAATAAATTATTGCGCAAATAGATTCAACGATAAAAAGACCGTGCCCTCGCCCACAAATGTAAGAGGTTAAAGTTCATATGTGATACTTTATTTACCATTAGTTTTTATAGTCTTGGAACTGCATGATTTCTTATCATAAAATGTGGTATCCATGAATCATCACTTTATTCCTAACACACTTCAACTGCTCATACTTTTCTCTACGAATATTAGTTTAGTTTTCATGAAATTCACTAAAAATAAAAAATCAAATTAAATGAGTATTATCACATATTAGCTTTTGTATCTTTGGCGTTTCAGTTTGTCTTACACGAATCTAAGACAAAAGTACCTAAACTACAATACATAAGTTGATTTATGGTTCCCCACCTCTGGATGACTGATTAGTAAGTGAAGGTGAGGGCATCACAAGAGATTGAACGATTGAAGATACACCATACTCCGTATCTTTTTTACAATGGAAAAAACTTGAAATTTCCATGATGGCTAAAAGATCCTTATAAATTCGCGTATGCCATATTGTCTTACATTTGTAGCTAGAACATTTACCACGTTAATCTATAAGCATACGAAGTCTAACATTTGTAGTTATATAGTAAAAGGTTGATATATATGGTACGAATAAAAGGAATTTTTGAGATTTTTTATGTAAACAAACATTATATCCAATCTTTATAAATATAACAGAAACAATTATTATTTATTCATGAACATAAAAATAATCACAAATGATACTCTTAACTAGAAATTTCACAAATGGCGATCTTTCGACACAACACGTCGTAAAAAAGAGAATTCAAAAGTTACCACATAAAATTAAAACGCCAAGCTATGGATGATAATTTCTACCCAATACAACATTCAAACTTCACAGATTTAATGGATACAAGACATCACAATGTACCATTTACCCTGATCATAAACATACTCCAGAGTATTGGTGAGGTACCTTGATGAGAATCAATGGATAAGTACACGAGAACCGATGATTTCCATAACTGAAGGATTATAGGCTATAAATGATATTTTGTTCAAACGTTGTTTCTTTCATTGTGATATTTCAATCAAGAGTACCAAAATGTGGCCCAACCTCAGATAGCCGATAGGATAAAGTATGAAGGTGTTCTCTTTCTAGCCATATGAGTTAGTTTCAAAAGGAAAATAAATTTTGTGTATTAATATTGACTTTGTTCTACATGGCACTATGTTTCATATCATGTTAGCATGATTGGTCTTGAATGGAAGAGAAAGATCAACCACATGAATGATGTTTACATATACACCGTAGAAATGTCAATACAAATAAACTTGGTTTATGTCGGAAAAACCCATCCATAACTTATCCTCTTCAATAAAAAAATAGCTTTTGTATTTCTAAAATTTAGTTCTTTGGGATTTTTCCTTGAGATATTATTTGATCTTGATGATAATATTTTTAGGGAATTTCTTTTCTAGGTCACATAAATTTTAAATAAAAATCTCTTTGAGTATGTCCTATGAAAAAAGCTCTCACGTTGATGAAGGTTTAAATGCCTAAAGTATATCACACGTGATGTCATAGCCATTTTAAGTGACACGAGAAATCTAAGTGAGCGGGAGAATAGACTAATTCATCTGAAGTGTAGGATATGCTAGACAAGATGAGAGTGAAATAAAATAGAGCAAAACACAGAATTATCTAAAAAAAATCAAGCATTTCCAGTGAAAATAGAAGGTTTCTATTTTCCATGCATAATACAAATATGTTTGACTAAGCCTATGTTTGTCAACCAAGTCTGAAACACTAATCTGTGACATTTTTTTTGGAAATTTCAATACTTTTCATGCATTAAAATGATTGAAAATATTTCTCTCATAT
The DNA here is from genome assembly GCA_947311845.1 of Poa pratensis. NCBI lineage: Eukaryota > Viridiplantae > Streptophyta > Magnoliopsida > Poales > Poaceae > Poa > Poa pratensis. The sequence goes on from CAMZMU010000035.1 coordinate 5,290,415, forward strand.
TTGATGCTTATCTACATCAAATATGTTTTGTGGCAGCTAGAAAAACTTTTGACTTATAATTTCATGTTTCCATTATCTATGACACAATAATTTATCTCATGAGTGGATTCGATACCCTAAAGACGTTGTCCTCGCATTCGGTCGCGAGGGCCACCCTGCTAGTTAGCGGAAACAGTGCGAAGTGATCCAACTGACAACGATGTTTCTATGTTGTACTCTTATTAAGTGTAGGAGTTGTAGAGATAAAATGGAAGGCTCGAACGGGAAGGTAGAGTCAAGCAGATGGAAAATGGACCTTCTTGAATTGATAATCCCGTGTTGTAGTCAAGCACATTAACAGCACCATCATATGTTTTTTTCTTTTTCCTTTGTTGTCAAAATCCAGGGAGAGAAAGAAGCGTTGAGTGGATGTTTGATATCTTATAAAATATGGCGTAATAAATTTAATCCTAAAAAATTAAACAACCAAAATATAGCGTAATAGATTTAATCCTAGAAATTAAACAACGGAAAAGGAAATTCACAGGTACATGTGGGTACTGCTCCTATCATGTCCATTTCGGCATCTGTGCACAGATCTCAAAGCACCACGAATGTCCATTCATTCCGTATACATGTTTGTTCCGCAATAATATCCTCCTGAGTAATAAAACCTAGCTCTTGAGTACTAAAACCTAGCGTTTCTCAAATGATAAAGTTGTTTCGCAATAATATCTCATGTGACCAGATTGTTTTTCAAATGAAAGACACCAACATGAAAAAAATCGATCTTGTGCATAAATAATAAGAGTAGTACCCACATGTACGTGTAGAAAAACCGCACTCATTAAACAATCGAGAAAATCACTTTTTCCCTCATAAATACACTTTGGCTCCCCAGCTCATACGCTCTGTTATATTAAAACAATTTAACAATTTCTGGAAACAATTGGAGGTGAACACATACTAATATCCAACATACGTGCCAATTTCGTGCCGAAATGACATTCGGTATGCCCTGTGCAGAAAAGACAAATCACTGGTCAAAATGCAATTTCAAAAACATAATTTTTTAGATCGCTGATTTTGTTATTTTTGCACAGAGCAGAATACGTGACATTTCACCATGAAACTTGGCATGTACTTTAAAAACATGCATATGTACGTCACCAAAAAGTTAATTTTTTGGAAATCTGTTTAATATATTGTAACATATGAGCTCGGGAGCCAAAACGTCCCTCTTTTTTTCTCTTCTAAGAATGTGGTGTCTAAGAAGAATATAGCATTGATTCCTACATATGACCAAAACTATGAAAAATAAAAAGATTCAGATAAGCTTAATATGTAAAACGATGTCATGCATTTACAGATAACTCGCTTAATTATTATTAAACACAACAGTTTACTTTCCTCCATTACATTCACCTCCGTTAAGATAGTAGCGGTCGACCAATGCGGTCCCAATTTTTTAGATCATGTGCAGGTTTAAACATATTTAATTATTTATACTGAGCTTTTTAATTTTCCATACTCATTTATTTGTTAGAGCTGTATTATATTGTTTTATACATCATTCCCTATACTACCAAGAGTTCTTTTTTTGGTATATATTTAGCAATTAAGAATGTAAACATGCTTACGTGAATTAAGATGCATATTTTCCATATGGTTATAAATTTGGCATTACTAGTACTCCATCCGGTCCATAAAAAGTGTCGTGGGAAAAGAAGGTAATAAGCACAACATATACATATGACTTCCGACTCTTTTTACGGATCAGAGGTAATATAACTTCTAGTGCTAAAGTGAACATGTTCTTGTTTACTTAAAAAGTTTTCTATTTAGATTTTGGTGTTTAGGTGTCTCTCTTGTTGTAGCAGAATCACCATAAATCTAAGAAAACCACGATATTATTATTATTATGCTTTTGTACACATGCTTTACTACTTAAATATCTACATAACTTGCTAATGATATTAATGTAGAATAAGTAGATAGAGGTTCGTAGAATACGACACTATCTAATTTAGGTGAAACTAAAGAGACAATTCTAGATTGCATAAAGAGTAAATTGTTACTTTGTCATCGAATACCATACCCCGCTCAAGATGGTACTAACACTTAGTCATCGACAACATATCTGTTAGTTTTTTAGGTTATGTAACTGGCATAAAGAAACGCAATCAAAAAACAAACATAAAGAATCCAAAATATAGTGCCTTTGGTTTCTGAATAACCAAAATCACACATTTGTTTTCACAAAATTTGTAATGATCAAGTAGAGTAAAATGAATGTCACCATGTTAGGATGTCTCCATACAGGCAGCACAAGCCCCAAAGCCTATAATATACATACGTACATCGTCCCTGGAGTTGGACTTGAAGAGCAGCAGTGCTCGAGATGACCTAGAGGCAGCGCCAGCATCCTTGAATTCCGGATGCTAGCCACAGCCTACAGGTACCAGCCAGTATCTTCCATCGCACGGCCGAATCCATAACGTGCAGCAAAATCTTCAGCAGCCAGCGTCCTACTGGCGAGCGTAAACTTGGGAGCAAGGCAGTGAGTCAGTGTGATAGGAGTAGTGTACCGTCGTCAGGTCGCTGTTGGCTTTTCACCTCTGGCCTCCCTCAGGCTGGATTTCATCAGCTCTTCATCTCCGGCAGTATTGAAAGCCAACATCACTCCACCTGCTCCCCTTGTTCCTCCCTCCAGTGCGTCCATGCATGCAGTTTAGCAGCTCACCGTTGTAAGAGTCTAAGACAGACATGTGGGCCCATGTTATTGATCCATCCGCCTGCTATTTTAGATTGTAAACAAGCAATCTGCGTAAAGAAATGTAAGATGAGCACACTTTTGCTAAGAATAAGTTTTTCATCAATCACTAGTGTGGCGAGTTTCAGAAAGGAAAATGTTATTTCTTTACATAAGGTTAAATATAATTGCTACACAAAATGTGGATTGCTCAACTTCTTTCTATAAAGTTCGGACTTTTGTTTCTACTTGTTGGTGCACGAAACTTAAGATAATCACTTCTGATTTCCAGGGTCTGGTGCATTTCATGTTGGGCAGGGGCGGAGCTACGTAGGCTCTCCGTGGTGCACATGCACCAGGGTAGGATTTTTTTTGGTGAGGAAGTGGGACATAAATTGACACTGTGCACCAGGTTAGCCTATGAATTGTGCACCATGGACAGATTTTTGCACTGAAAAGCATCACATACAACCAGGAGGCTAGTTCGTGCCTGATGTTGGGCTTATAGTTGACATCAGGGACGTGTGTGTACTGAGGACCCCGCCATACCATGGCTCTCCACTAAAAGTGTGGTTGTTCACTAACTACACAGTTCAAGTCTTTTCTTTCTATGAATAAGAAGTGAAACCTTTATGGTACCATGAATCTTCCGTCCACGCAAAGGAGAGGAGGCTAGTTAACTGTACATCATCAGTGCCTAACTAAAACTGGCCTGACCAATCTGGCCTCCAAGTTCTAACTTCTAACCACCCTCAAGCAGTTAGTAACTAGTGCCACTACTCTACTAAGCACAATAAGTCTACCAAATACCGTACACTAATTAAGCACCTTATTTAGAACACACAGCCAGGCAGGGCAGCCAGACACCACCCATGTAGCAAGCAGATCAGAGTGATAAGCATGCTAATTAAGCCTCCAAACAACATGTTCTTCACCAGCTAGCTAGCCACCACATGTGTACAACACACGCGCACGTACGGCCATTAATTAGCTCGCTGGACCGTTCTGCCCTCTCAGTTTCATGGCAGTACCAATAGTTTTTCTCTGTCAAAGTCCAAACTCCAAAGCCCACAGTCCCTCCTTTCGACAATGTCCTGGAGAGACTACAAAGCTGATATTTTACTTGTTACCACGCTACCCCAGTGACAGAGGCTGTAACAAGCCTGTAACTGTATGCACCATATATTTTTACCACAGTGGCGGGGCCCCCTCACCCATGTGTGAGGGGCAGTGAGATTATAGAAGAGGAGAGACCCAGAGCTGGAGGCGTCGGAGAAGAGTGGTAGCAGGAGGAGTAGAGTAGAGGAGTAGAGGCAGCAGAAGCCATTCTTAAATGAAGGCTTAAGTGGTGGCTTCTCCTCCTCCTGCTGCAACGGTACAAGAACCACCACCGGCAGCACCATCACTTCCCCACTCCTCCACTAGCCACTGCTGCTGCTTCTTTGCTCCCACACTCTCTCCTCCCTTCCCTTCCTCCAGCTCCATCTCCCAGCTTCCTCTCCCAGCATTTGCGCCAGCTTGCATCGCAAGCAGTGGATGCTGTGCAGAATGACCAAAGATGAGGATTTCAAGCTGGTCAAGATCCAGGTACCTCTCCCTCCCTCTCCTTCAGTCTCTTGCTACTCTGTTTCTACATAGTGTTTGGATTTGTGAGATTGTTTGTTGGGAAGTGTTGAGAGCTCAACTGTTCTTGCTTGGATTTGTTTGTTTGCAGACCCATGTCTTGAGGGTGAACATACACTGTGACGGGTGCAGGCACAAGGTGAAGAAGCTGCTCCAGAAGATTGAAGGTACACACCTTAATTTCTCCCAAACTTCCATTCCTCCCATGGTTTCTCTGTTGGTTCCTTCCACCTGCGCATGTGGCCGTTATAAGCTGCTAGTGCTTGCTGTAGCTCTCCTTTTTTTTCTTGACTGTAAATATCTTCTGCAAGCCCGGCTATGAAAGCTTGGGGGCTTTGTCCACTTGCATCTGAAAGCACCACTGATTCTTGCCAATCAAATGCATTTACCTGACAATAAATATCTGCTTTTGATGTGCCCATGCCCATGCTGTTGCTAATTTTCAGACTAAATCTATGTAGAAAGTCAAGGGAGAAGAGAAACAAGAGCACCTTAACTGTTCACTGGCTTGTTGAGCTAATCTGTATTACCGAGCTAGTGATTAGCACCAGACTCAACCATGTAACTGCTGTGTCAAATCTCACAAACGGCTGATAGGAAAAGCTGCATCTTGTGATACTTGATTAATTGGTGACTAGTAAGTACTCTGAAATTACAGTGGCTCACGAGCAGCCTGTGAGTGAACACTCTGCTTCCTGTTTGCAGGCGTCTACTTGGTGGCCATCGATGTGGACAACCATAAGGTCACGGTGACTGGCAATGTGGACTCCGAGACGCTGATCAGGAAGCTCACCAGAGGGGGCAAGCACGCAGAGCTGTGGTCACACCACAACAAGGGCGGCAGCAACCACCAGGTCCACCAACACAAGGGCAACAACAACAGCAACCAGCAGAAGCAGCAGCAGCAGAAGCAAGCTGCCAACCCAAGCAAAGATGGCGGCAACAAGAAGGACCAGGGCGGCAAGCATGGCGGAGTCGGGAGCCTCATGCAGGGCCTCAAGGCCTTCAAGAGCCAGCACACCAACAAGCACCAGCTCCCTGCTGAGCTGAGCTCCGAGGACGACGACGACATGTACGATGACGAGGACGACGCCATGTACGACGATGACGATGAAGACGACCTCCGCTTCCTCAGCGACAAGATGAGCCAGCTTGGCGTCCTCAGGCAGCAGGCTGCCTCAGCAGCGGCCAACGCCAAGAACAAGAATGGCGGTGCCAATGTCCAGAGCAATGCCAATGGGAAGAAAGGTGGTGCCGCAGCGGGCAACCACCATCAGAACAACCACCACCAGAATCAGAAGATGAACATGGGGCGGCTGCAGGAAATGCCAAGCTGGGGAACACGTTCAGAAGAACACCAGTGGCATCAATGGCTTGATGGGCCTGGGGGCGGGCGGTGCTGCTCCTGGCTACACGGGAGGCTTCAGCCACCCATCCTATGCCGCCGCCGGCTACGGAGGGCTTCAGCACAGCAGCACCTCCAGCAGCAGCAGAACAGCAACCTCATGGCGAGTATGCAGGGGTTCCACAACAACCCGGCGCGGCCGCAGCGATGATGAGGGGCCTGAACAGCAACGTGATGATGCACCAGCCGCAGGCACAGCCACAGATGATGTACCACCGGTCTCCGCAGATCAGCCCGTACACGGCCTACTACAACCCGTACAGCTACTACTACCAGCAGCCCGCAGGCGGCTCTGCTTACCATCCCACCGGCGGCGCCGGCAGTGGGGACGTCGAGACCATGTTCAGTGATGAGAACACCAAGGGCTGTGTTGTCATGTAGGATTGTCTGTAGTTAGCAGTGTGTTACAGCGTTGTAGAGGGTTGGGTGATGAAGATTGGCAATGGTGATCAATCGATGCAGTCGTACTACTTTTTTTCACTAGTATTTTACTGCCTTTATTGTTTTTCTCTTGTATCAAGAATGGATCATGGATGTTGACTTAGATGTGGTGTTTGAAAGCAGTGGCACCTCAGAGGGATGATCAAACAGCATAGTGTAAATTACCTTTGACTGCATACCTAGTTCTTTGCCCCTGCCTGGCTTGTCATGCTTAATCTGTATATTTAGTATCTTCTGGTTGTGGACTTGTATGCTGCGAATGGTGATCATGGCGTCATACTGGACGGTCAGTGGTTAATCCAAGAACCTGAATGTTAGCTGTCATACTGGGGTGCTGTACCTGAATCGCTGGCAGAAATTGTCCCACACTGCCTGAAGATGATCATGACATATGAGTGGAGCCGGTGAGCATGCCATGTGAACAGAAAATAAACATTAACTAGTTGATTAAGTACAGGGGACTGGACTGGGCATTTGAAGCCATGACACCGTAGTTTAGACTAAACAAATTCTCGGGGCAGTGTTCTAGGTGGGGAAAGATCGCCAGGATAGCAGTTATATATTGCAAGTAGGTTCCAAGAATGAGAACAGTTATATATTGCAAGTAGATTTCAAGAACCTGTAGCATGGGCGATCAATTGCGGAACAATTTCTAATTTTCATTAAAATATTTCATTGCAGGCTTTAAGAATAATTGTGACCTGCCAAAAAACCAAAGATGCTAACTATGATCAATTTTCATGATGAAAAGTTCATGCTGGTAAAGGTGGTTGAAAATGAATGCGGATGGAATGATTGTAGCTCCATGAACCAAATGGTCCCTAACCAAACATAAATTCTGATTTCCTCATCAGTTTTTTTTTTTTTTTTTTGCCATTTTGCCAGACTATATAGGACAGTCCATAATGCACCCACCAAATAGGCTTTTTCATTTCCGCAGATAATGTACAAAGGCTGCTATTAGTGGTTTACTAACTTCATTTCGGCAGTATTGTAATGGTAACTGGTATCTTTGTGACTAGGGTGGGCGTGGTGCAAAGATGAAATGTACAAGCCCATCTATCTGAAAGAACTTTTGGTGTACAGTTATCCGTTTTTCAAGTAGTTAGATAACTGTACGAAATACAAAGGCAAATTCTTTTGAAGTGCACAGCAGGTAGATGAGTCCCCTTGGTAAAGAATGTATAGGAGTCTCTGGGAATACAGATAGCCCTACAGAGATTTTTTTTAGCCCTCAATGTCTGGGTTAAACTCGAAACGATGATGATTAGAATACTGCAAGCACTTGCTTGCACGGGCGTGCGGCACACACCTACAGCTTGGACGGTCAATGCAACGCAAGATCTAGATGGGCAACATCGACAAATTACAGCTTGCAAATCTACCTAGAGTACAAGAAGTTCTGTCAAAATTGGTGCAAAGATTAGCATAGTAGTAACTGTTAACGCACAAACGGGTGAAGCCATTACTACGGTGTCATGTAAGCAGATAATTTATTTGGAAACCATATATGCTTTAACAAGCTCACTGATCCCCAAGAACATCTTCATAAATTGCCCAGCACACACTCCCATCTCACCAGACCGATGGTCCTAAAAATCAAAATGGTAGAGAGGACAAAACCGATGTGCATACCAAACACCAAGCAAGCCAAATCAAGATCGCAGCCCCCATTTTTTTATTTCCTTTATAGAGACGCAGAGAAAGCTAGGAGCCACTTCCCTTATCGGTGCCCAACACACTGGCTCTGTGGGAAAGAAGTTTTTTCCCAGATAGAAAAAAAATTAAAGATACTAGGCACTACCGTAGCAGTGCTACCATGCTGGTGGAACTGAGATAAAGCTTTCTCGTCATTTCAGTCAACATATTCCCTCACACGCACGCACACATGTCAGGTACAGCCGACTTCTCATCAACCAGGCAGTGAAGCACTGAAGAATGACCAGAACAGAAAAAGGCAGTGGACAAAAAGCTGGAGCTCAGCTGAGGCCTTGGGAAAGGCAAGCACGGTAAAATTAAGCACAAAAGACCATCTTTAGACTTTAGCACAATGCAGCCTTTGGTGTATCATTAGAGTAGGGTTAGTATATGGCTTGCTTTTAGTACAAGTGATTATGATGGCAGGGCCATGAAAAGGAGCAGCTGATGTTCAGGGAAGCTTTGGGGCAGCCAGGCCTGCAGAGGGGCACCGTTGGGGCATGTCTTTTTTGACCTGCGGTTGTGGAGCACAGTGAATTGGGGCGTGCAAGTGTGCAGCTACCAAGAAAACTTGGCCCCTACAACATGAACAAGAAAGCAGAGAGCCATTGGGTTCGGTGATAGAATGTAGCATTGGCCTGAATAGGCATGCTAGTGTCTCTTGTTTCAGAGCTTTGGTATTTGGGTGGTAGCTGTCCAGTTATATATTTGTGAAAATTAGAAACTGGGGGGAAGTTTAAAACACTGTGCACCAACATTATAGGAATTGCAGTGAAGTAGTTTCATTTCTGGAAATTTGCAAGATTTAGACCAAAGGCTCAAGAACCCGGCTTTAGATTAATAAAGCCTCGGACAGCTAGCAGTACACCAGAAATGCTCCTGGGGATGGATACCAGCTTAGAATGAGAGCTCACAAAAAAAAGGAGAAAATAACACCCCAAAGTCCCAAACACGAAAGAGAACGACTCCAAGCAAAGACATGGTTAAGAAATTGAACAATTCACATGGTGAAGCGGTTCTGTTTTCAGTTAAATATGATCTAAATAAATTAACTAACGGACTGAAATTCCAGGGAGGTGAACAAAACTAACAACCAAAACATAAAGCTTAACGATATAAATCCTTTAATGAGCATCCATATGAAATGGTTTAGGTCATAACTGCAAAAGCACTTAGCATATTCAATTGATCAAGGACAACAATTGACGAGGTTATATTCTGCGGGCACCCCAGCGTAAGGGTACCGGGTGCACATGATGGTCAAAGAAGGCCAAGGATTAATCGAAGCCCACGAAGGAAGGCCCAAGACGAAGAGTGTTTTCCAAGTTAGATCAAGTTATAGTCGGTTAAGACTTTCCATACATGTAACCTAGGTCGGTTATGTTTCCCGAGACCCAGCCTGCTATATAAAGGCTGGGAGGGTGATCGATCAGGGCAAGCAATCCATAGCCACCAAAACCTCGGCGAGATCAGCAACTCGTCGAACCCTTGTAACCCTCATATTCATACCATAAATACAGACAAGCAGGAAGTAGGGGTTTTACCTCACTCGAGGGCCCTGAACCTGGGTAAATCCAGCTTGTCAGCCGTCGATTCCACCGATACTACGCGTTCTCTACCACACAATCAACCCTAGGTATAGCAACCATGGGATTTGCCGAGGGCACACCTCGGCAACAATCTTGATGAAAGCACCCCTAGTCCAAACTTATAAAGAAAAACCTCCCTGGTTAAAAGCAATGTGTCGGGGCGGCGGCCCCGGAATGAAGGCATCTGCGGTGCGGCATGGAGGCCGCGGCCATGGGCGTCGTGGCCGACATGGCCGGTGGTCGAGCTCGGTGGGCGGCAATAGGGCAGAACTCCAGTGGCGTTGCTCCCTTGCTTTACGGTCGGGACGACCTCCGGGCGAAAGCCTTGTTTCGACTTGGTCGGAGCCGGCGACGGCGGCGCTTTTTGGTGTCGTTTTCCCTCTTGGGGCGTCGTTGTGGAGTGCTCGTTCCCGCCCGACGTGGGTGGTGCTAAGAGTTCCGGGTGAAAGCGTAAGCTCCATCGGGAGCGGGCAGCGACGACGGATGCGTCGTTTCCTTGTTGGAGGCGCCGCCTTGGAAGTTCTTACCCCTCACGGTGGGATGGGCTCGCAGCGCTCGGTGAGGGCGGTTCTGTTGTCAGGGAGGCGGATGACCGGGGCGGCGGCCCCGGACGGTGGCGGTACGTCGAGACGGCGGTCTCGGGTTCCCACACTACGACGGCTCTATGAGGCAGAGCCGTTGTCTAGCGGGGGACTGGGTGGCGACCTGGATGAAGACTGCGTGGGCAGAGGGTTCGTCGACCTGACTGGATCACCTTCGGGCAACGCGAAGGTTGATCTGGTTGCTATACCGGGGCGGCAGCCCCGGAACATGGTGGTTTTGGTGGCAACCTGGATGAAGACTACGTGGGCAGAGGGTTCGTCGACCATGACTGGATCGCTTCCGGCAATGCGGAGGTCGATCTGGTTGCTACGCCGGAGCGGCGGCTCCGGAGAGGGTGGTGCGTGTTTGTGGCGTTTGTCCGGCTTGTGTCGTGTGGGCGACGGGTCGCTTCGTCTGTGTGTTCTTTTGTACAGTTTGTATGGTTTTTGGACCCGGTTTTCCTTATAAACTGGGTCAATTCTTTTCTATCTAATCGAGCGGTGGTACGACCACCTTGTCCTCAAAAAAAGCAATGTGTCTTTTCTCACCTAAAACCTAGGTGAATCTTCAGTTCATGTTTTACTTTACTTTATCTCGTAAAAGTGGACGATAAAACCAAGTTTTCCACGAAACTAGTCTAAAAAGCTTAGACATAGGAATGATAGGCGTGGAGCCAGCTGACCACAGTACCCATCCAGGAAACATCAGAACAATATGCTTTTTCTGGCCCTACTAATAGCATTTGAACAGTAACGACAGACTCGAGAATATAAATATTGATTCATCACCGTGTTTCCAGATAAGAAGCTTAGCACGACAAAGCTTATAATACTGCTTGGTGTACAATTAAATATGGCCGAAGCTATAATTGAGGCCGATGGGTGGATAAATAAAATTAACTACAAGGAGGCACGAGCACAGAGCACTTACCTGCATGATTCCACTTGAAGCTTCCTTTCCCTGCCCTTTCTCTTCCTGAAAGGTGGAACTAAACAAATACAGATAAACTATCAGCATGTTACTCTTCTACAACCCCCATAGTCTCCGAATCAAATATTCCATTTTTTAACCAAATAAAATCAATCTTAACCTGTTCTTGTTGATCTAACTAATTAAGAACGCCGAGAAGGTAACTTCTCATAAAATCTCTAAATACTAGATAATACAAAGTATCCATACTGAAAGCTCAACAAGTTCAGTTGCCGACAGAATACTATGCACACCTAGAACCCACTTGCCAGCATGTTAATGTGCACGCTTAGTATGACAATATGATCGAGCTAAGCAAAGTAAAAGTAAGCCAGGTTGAGCTGCTTTGGACTGTTCTAGGGGGGAAATCAACTTTCTTAAGATGCAAACTTAATCTCTCCAATCAAACATGGTGTAGTGGACCGACAACAAGGTTAGTATTAGCTATTAGCACACTAGTATGTGCGCCAACAGTACTCCAATCAAAGAGGTGGCATCATGCTTTAATCGCCTAAAATTCAAGTGCATAGGTGTACCACAGGAAAAAAAATAGAAAGTGTAAATCAACATTTCCTCGTCCCAGGCATTTTCATAATATGGGGGCTCAATAATTACAAACAAGAAGGAAGGCAGTCTAAGAACAATAATGGACATTGCATAGCTCCAATCTAAACAACACAGTGGACATATACTTCATATATATGGAACAATAATGCAAATGATACTGTGAGCTTATCATGAAAGAAGGGAGATGTGTTTCAAGCTTCTATGATGACGAATACAAGTCTGAGTTGCAAAGCCTGACCTCGGTATACTCGGAAGGAACCCCAGGTCGTCAACAATAATTAGCACTTTTTAATGAAGCAATTAGTACTCTAATACTACTATTATTGATCCAACTTGCGTATTGGGCAAGTATTTCAAAGGAAGTTCATTAGTTACCTTAAAAAAGAGAAGTATGCTAGAGTAGCAATTTGAGTACATCAGTCCACCTTATCTCTAAGCAATTTACAGTGTAAATACCTAAATGGATAGAATCACGTCCCCCTGCTTGTTAAATTAAATTAGATAGTTGAATTCAGAGCACATTTATTTGCCAAACTGAACATACATTGAAATGATATGGAGAAAGATAACCCCTTCTAAGTACTTGTGCCATGTTACAGAAGATATTCATTGTGGATAACACTACAGTCTATAGAAAACTTGTCCTCATTCGAAGAGAGGATTCTGGAAAAGAAGTACATTACTGTTGAGTGCTATGCTAACTCAGCTCAACGTTTGTCATTTTTCCTCTTCCTTGCTTGTGCTTTCTGCCATTTTTTCTTAGGCACTAACTTACTCTTAGGCTTTAACTTTAACTCTGGAGAAAATTTGAAATTTGGGTCTCTCATTCGTGCTTGAATATCCTTAAAGAACTGGATATTAAGCTTCTTTGGTCCACCCTCCCGCAGCTCTGCATATTCTGGTCCTGAGACAATGTTCTCAAATGCTCCAATCAGGATATCTATATCAGTGACAACATCAAATACATTAATGTAGTGTCCATCGGGACCCTTTTTCAGCTCCTTCAGAGCATTTTCTACAGCAAGTTTTCTTGCTTGCTTTCCTGGTGAGAGCTCTGGTGGTTCGTTCTCAGCTTTTAACAGCTCAGAGATTGTGCGATATTTAGGCGCCTCGTCAAATTCAAACACCTTATCTATATATGAATCACTGCGTTCATTGGGGTGTGGCTCGGTAGGGATATCGTTGTCATCATCCTCTTCACTGCCACTCCAGAGACTCATATCGTCTTCATCGCTCTCAGGACATATACTTCTTAACTCGTCACTGTCATCACCATCAATAAGATTTGCATTTTCTTTGGCTTGCTTCTTCACTTTCTTGATCTCTCTCTCCATTTTTGTATCATTCTCTTGCTCTTCATCCTCATCCTCACTGGCTGTCCATAGGCAGTCTTCCTCATCAACATTCTCCTGCCAAGCTTTCCTGAACCCTTCATCACCTGGCCTTCTTTTACCAAACAGATCATAGTGTGAACGATCGTCGGCAAAGAATCGTATTCCTGGACAACAATAATGTCTTCAGTAAAATGTAAACAATTGTACTCAGCAAGGATTTGGTATTAAATCTTTCATCGACATGAAGCTACCAGTAAAACAATATAGAATCACTGGACTGGTAGCGAGTAACATCATAGACATTGAGTAATATAATGACAACATAGTACTCTCATGATTTCATATGATCAAGATACATATTACTTCTGATATGAAGACCCTGTTATTAGGCTATTAGCATATAGTTAGAAATGATCAAATGCACTAAGTGCCTCGGGTAATTCACAAACACCAGAAGAAGAAAAAAAAATGTAAAACCTTTTTTATGAGAACATTTGACTGCTGAAAGATCATATCTGCGATGAACATTTCAAGCACAGGCTATCCGTTACCTAACTCGCATGTGCAACTTTGGAGTCACACAATTCTCATATGTCTTTCTCATAAAATTAGCATAATGTTGAGTTATGTTTAGACGTATACATAGGCATTGACAGCAAGGGTTTCAGCTTACAGTGTTTCTTCCCAACCTTATGTGATACAGGTACAAGTAGAACCAAGCCCACAACAAATTTAGCACGCCCTCGGCGTAGGGCATGCAGTTCCTGCTGCTTAGAGCTCCAATCATAGGTCTAACTTGACAGGTCAACCGAACAGTACAGTTTACTGAAGTGAAATGACTTACAGAAACCACTAGAACATATCAGCACATCTGTTATCACTGCGCGGTACGGGAAAATTCAGAAAGCATTTGCAGGTGGTGGTGCGGCGATAAGACCAGGGAGGTCAATCGCATAATCAGAGGGAGATGTGGGAAGGTATGCGAGTTGTGAGGGGTCGAACTCGTAGAAGACGCACCTTGGGGAGCCCAGACCGGGGGACATGACGGCGGGCCGCGGGTTCGGCGGCGCGTGACGGCGAGAGCCAGCGATGGATGGGTCGCGGGGAAGCGCGCGCCGCCGAGGCGGAGGTGCGAGGAGAGGTGGCGGGCGAGGAAGCGGCGAGCCATGGGCGGGAGGTGGGGTGGCGGTGGTGCGCTACCGTGAGGCGCCCATGGAGGTTTGGGGAGGGGCTGACGGCAGAAGGGAGAACAAGGCCCGGTTCACATGTGGCCCAACTCACAACAGATGTTTTCTTTTCTTCCATTATTAAATACTACTCCCTCCGTTTGTGACATCCTTTTCCGAACGGAGGGAGTAGTAAACATGCCCGTGCTTCGCAACGGGAGAGAAAGAAATCTCCAACCTTAATTGTTGCATTTTTTAGCCCATTGCTTTGTTTAGCTGTTTCTTAAAACCGATTACGCGTCTGACACAATTTTTCAGTCACCTTAAAAAGTGTAAATTCATGAACCTTCTGTCATTATCATGTGATGACTGTCCTCTGCAATTTATTCTCATGGAAAAAAAATCAGAAGTCAATGTAAAGGAATTTATCACACTCAAGTGGCCTCCCAAATGACCATCCCTACTTCCTCGAGCCCTCAAGCAAGTAGAAAAGACATAAACCGATAAATTTCATGCAGGCAAAAATGTATGGGAGATCCAAACATTGTGGAATAGTCAGGACCCATCAGTGGCGGCGCCAGGAATTAGAGGCTGTGTATTCATAAAAATAAATAAAAATTTGCTCAAAATGCAATATATGAACAAAACATGGGAAATTGCTAAATTAAGAACTTGCATCTAGAAATTAGATGGAGGCATGCACCGGAAATTAAGAATTTGCTGGTAACTAGCCGCGGGGGGAGAAGTTGCTGGCGAAGAGCGGGCCTCATGCCTCGGGGAGTCGAGGGCGGGGCGGCGGCCGGCGGGCAAGCGTCGGCGCGGCCGGGACGTGCAGTAGCAGTCGAGCAGATCGCGTACAGAGCCCGGAGGTCAAAGGAGCAGGTCGGCGACTCACGCCATGGAGTCACTTCTCCTATGCCTGCACCGTGCTCCACCTCATCGTGCTCCCAGCGTCGCCCGTCCCTAAGGTTGAATTCAGCGGCGGGCCGGCGGCTCTCTGGGACCAGAGGAAAGAACGAAGCAGTGGGGAACGGGAGAGCGGAGAGGCAGATTTTTGCGAACTTTAGGGGTATTTTGAACGACGTACGAGAAGAAGCTTTAATGTTTTTATTATTAAGAAGCTTTAATGCTTTTATTATTAGGTATAGATATATCTTGTTAAAAAAAATATGGACGAATGCAATTTATTTTTTACTAAAGAAAACATAAGAATCTTGCCTTTAATTTATCACCACCAGAGATAATGCATCATGCACCTTGCCTTCATGGACGGAAAATAAGAAATACACATCGGACTCCTATGCAAATCAGTGAATCAGAATCACACATGTGATCTCCTCCATCAATTTTGACCAGGAAACGAGCGAGAGCATGAGGGGGATTGGGTGACAAGCCTGCTTAAACTCATACATTTCACACCTCCTTATCACAACTAAACTTTAAAGTATTGTACAGTACTCTAGAAAACTCTTTTTTAGATAAAGACTCTAGAAAACTCTATCGGCCTATCGATTAGATTTATACACCCTAGAACGTTGACTGTGGTTTGTGGATATTTAAGGATACTATGATACATTAAGAGGCATGTAGTATTACTAAATAGATAAATGCAATGTTCTGTATGCACTTGCATTTAGGGTGAATTTGGTTGTAATAAATCTTATTAAACAACAAATTAATAGAAAAACTACTTTGAATGAAATACAAGTGCAGTTTAAGACAAAAAATGTGTATTGGTAATGATAAGCATTAAAAATGTATGATCAATATGTATTTTCGTATGAGGATGCACGATTAGCTTATTTTTTTTTTTTTTCGTATTAGCTTATTAATATGCTTCTTATATCTCAACTTAATATGGCATTTAGAGTGATGAATCTATACTACTACGTTTTTGCTAGCGCTCGGCTACCTGAGATTTACCTTAACGCTCGGTCGACGTTTTAGTCCGTGATCGATCGATCAGTGTTAGCGATTGTTAACGCACGTAGATGATGGTTGTCTCGGCCCGTTTGCCCTCAGATTGTGGCCCGTTTGCAGTTTGCATTTTTTCTTGCTCCTTTCGTTTTGTTTTGCTTTTTTGTGGGCCTTTTTCTTTTCAGATTTGACTGGGCTTTTTTAGATTTTACGTTTGGGCTTTTAATATTAGATAGGTCAACCTTTTAAACTGCCTTGATTTGTTGCTGTTTTTTTCAATCTTGGTCTGTTTCTTTGTTATGATTTTTCTTTGGCATGAAAACTGGAGATGAATCCTTGAGTATACAACTGTATACATTTGTAACTGAACTCTCCAAGTTTAATTGCTTGCCCGAGATTTTGCTTAATGCTCGGTCGATGATCGTGACCGTGCGATCGTTCGATCAGGTTTTCCGATTATTGACGCGCGTGATGCTGAGTTTGGTCTGTTTCGCGCCTGGGTTGTGGCATGCTATACATTTTTTTTTCCTTTGTCTCATTGGGGGCTTGGTGGGCTTTTGTTGGGTTTTTTTAATTACAGGATAAATTTATATCTTTTTTTGACCTTTTTTCGTTGGTTGATTTGATTTTTGGTCGTGTCGTCTTGTCTCGGGTGTGTGTCTAATCTTTCTAGAAGGTGAAACGCGCGGTGGACCCCACGAACGATGGGCCCATGTGTATTTATCACCTCGCTTCACCTATATGTCTTTTTTACTGCGGGTTGCTTACCCACGGATCTTGTCCCCTCCCGTTGCCCGTTGCTCTTCACCACGAAAGCAGCGAGAGAAGCATGGCGGCAATCCAGGCAAAGCTACAAGGAGATTTTTTCAGGTTTTTAGTGTGCAGTCACACATGTTTTCCTGGTAGTGCGCAATCACACATGATTCAAGAGTTTATGGTTTAGGGTTTTAAGGCTAGGTTTAGTGTTTACGGGTCAGGGGTTTAGGGTTCTACCGTGAAGTTGCACAAGTTTTTTTGTAGGGTGCAATCACATATGATTTTAAGGTTTTGGTGCGAGTTACACAAGTTTTTTGTTTTTCAGTGTAATTGCATATGATTTTTCTTGGGTTTAGCGTGCAATTACACATGTTTTATCGGCTGGTATCATGCAATTACACATTATTCTAGGGGTTAGCGTGCACGTTTTTTTGGTAGCGTGCAACTGCACATGATTACAGGTATGTTGTGGTGGACCCACACTAGGCGTGAAGTTTGCAAAGCTGAAACCGTCTCGCCACTAGCGAAGTTAGTTGCATGTCGATTCTTTTTGTCTTACCAGTTCAGTTGCATAACAACTAAATTAAAACGTGTAGTTGCATATGATGATTCTATAGAGGTGCAATAAAGGCTGAGAAAAATGGACCATTTGATTCTTTTGCTAAGAAAATTCTTGTTGCCGTGCAATTTGAAAATGATTCTCGTATAGCGTGCAATTACACATAATTCTTTTTAATGTGCAATTGCTCAAGATTCTCGTTTAGCGTGCAATTACATAGGATTATTGTTTGTGTGGAATTGCATATGCTTTTTCATAAAATATGCAATTACACATTATTCTCGTTTAGCGTGCAGTCACATAGAAATGTTGTTGTGTGCAATTGCACATGATTCATATTAATGTGCAATTGCACAAGATTCTCGTTTAGCGTGCAATTACATAGGATTGTTGTGTGTTGTGTGCAATTGCATATGTTTTCTCGTAAAATATGCAATTGCACATTATTCTCGTTTAACGTGCAATTACACATGATTGTTGTCTGTTTGCAATTGCATATATTTTTTGTAAATGTGTAATTACACATTATTCTCGTTGAGCGGCCAATTACATTGGATTGTTTTTTTGTGTGCAATTGCATATGTGTTTTTCGTAAAAATATGCAATTACACATTATTCTTGTTTAACGTGCAATTACACATGATTGTTATTTCTATGTAATTGCATATGTTTTTTTGTAAATGTGCAATTGCACATGATTCTCGTGTGCATTTGAAATCTAGTTTAGCATCCAATTACACACAATTTTTTATCGTTAGTGCACAATTATGCATGGTTACTATTAGCGTGCAATCGCACATGATTTTTTATCGGTAGTGTGCAATCGCACATGATGCTTGTTTAGCGTGGAATTTTCTTTACGCTCATTTTAATTTTTTGTTATGTTTGTTTGTTTTTTATTTTATTTTCCTTTTTTCATATTAAAAATTATTCACATACTTTTGAAGTATATATATGAGGTTTTTATAAAAGTGTTCATGGATTTCTTAAATAGCCTAACTGACCCGTAAAAATGTTCTCGAGGTTAAGAAAATGTTGCTGGGTTCAAAATAATATGTTTATAGATTAAAAAATAGTTTTGGGGATTTGAAAAAATGTTCACAATGTTCAATAAATTGTAGTTAGGTTCAAAATAATACATAATATTTTTTTAAAAGTTATCCCTTTTAAATAGTTCAAATATAGATTTGGTTCACCTATCAATTTTGTCAATTTTTTGAATCGTTTAAATACAATTTATGTTTGCCGAATATTTTTTCAACTTTTTCATATAAAGTATTTTTAAAAATTCATATATAGTTTATGTTCACTTACATGTTTATTCAAAACTATGAATATATATATTTATATCTAAATATAGTTCATGTATCAAGTTTGTCAAGGAAAATGTTACATTAATGTGAATTTCTTGGTTCTACGTGTATTTTTATTCTTTGAAATAAAATATCACTCGATATTTATATTTTTCATGATTCTATTTTTGTATCGTGCAAACTTTTTTTTTGGTAGAACACAATACACAGCCAAAAGCGATGGGCCTTTCTTCTTCTTTTTTTTTGATTGATCGAGGGGAATGTGAGCCAGCTTAATTTTGCTACATAGATTTGTACGTTTGATGCAGTAGGGCGACAAAAACTGCTAGTTTTTTGTTTTTTGAGGGAGACAAAAACTGCTAGCTGCTCCGTAGTCGGTCTAGTATAGTATACAGTCGATTGATCAATCTAGCTGATTGGGCCGGCCCATGTCGCACCGCTTCATACGGCAGTACGCGCACGCTCCGAGCGAGCCAGCGAAGTTGGATGAAGTAGCTCGACTGAGCGCTAAGTAAAATCTCGGTCAGCCGAGCGTTAGGCATACCTATACTATTATTAAAAGAGCAAATATGACCGGATACATTAAATGTTATGTGTCTCAATGTTGATCAACGGATCAGATTTCTTGATCGGTGTTGAGCTAACTCAACACATCGTGTTCGAAATGTTTTTTTTTCTGAGTTACGCCGACCTCACCACCGAGGAGAACCTCCGCTTGATGCGCTCAGCAAAGACCTCACCGGGGCGCCTGACCAGATGCGCCCCGGAAGGAACGGGCCGGAGAGCTGCGGGAAGCACCGGTGGTCGCAGCACGGGGAGAGGCCAGCCACGCGGGGTGAAGAACGCGAGGCCCGCCCGGCGAGGACGCAGCAACGAGACATCCAGATGCAGGGGACGGGAGCGGCGTGGATGCGTGACTTACAGGGTCGACGTGGGACAGTGGTGCACTGTGCAGGGGCGCCGGCGGCCGGCGCAGAGTGGAACGAGGCGCTCTCGCTGGGGGAGCCGACGGGAACGGGCAGTGGGCAGCTAGCGGCGTCGCGCAGGGGGTGGCCGTGGGCGTCGGCCGCGACGGGAGCGAGAGCGAGACATCCTATCCCTTTTCTTTACCCATACAATTAATCCAGCAAATGAGTAGTACGTCAATCCACAGCTGATGCGCCTCCTCGGCTTGAGCAGGTGCTGGAGGCAGTTCAGGTCTTCGCCCTAATGCTGCAGCCACGTCGCCGCGGGAGACCTGGCGTACCTTCTCGACGCCGGCTCTGCCCCTCCATCTGTACTCTGCGAGATCCACTAGCACGCTGCC
This sequence comes from Poa pratensis, assembly GCA_947311845.1. Classification (NCBI taxonomy): domain Eukaryota; kingdom Viridiplantae; phylum Streptophyta; class Magnoliopsida; order Poales; family Poaceae; genus Poa; species Poa pratensis. The sequence goes on from CAMZMU010000035.1 coordinate 5,310,371, forward strand.
GTACAAGGTTGTCCTCCCGTGTGATCAACCAGCAGAACTGCAGAAGCCAGCATCGAGCTTCAACTATACCAGCAGTTTGCCATTTATATCTGTTGATTAATCAATGAATATGCTGAGGCAATATTAATCTGTGCACATATATATAACCAACCCCTGCCGTCGCGTCCGCTCCACGGCGTCGGACAGTGTGGAGGTCGTATCGTTAACGAGCGCAGTCTTGATTCACATCGACGTGGGCCAATCACTGCTCCAGTCTTCTTGGGCAGATCATGTACGACTGTACATACCAGAAGGTACACTGTATAATTCCTAATTGACTCTTGAACCAATTAGATTATGGGCTATAGCTTAATTGTCTGTAGTCCACGTTTTTTGCCTACTGCATAGCTTATGTCTTTTCTGCTTGCTTGAGAGCTCAAGGACGTGGAACTTTGTCTGTTCCATGTGATCTAGGGACTATGATTTGTCTAACTGAATATGAGAAATATGTACTTCTTGTGCTACTGCAAATAATTCGTATAGACACGTGATTAGAAATAGGGATGACCAATTGGGAGCCTACTAGAATATGAGAATTTTTTTCACATTGAAACTCTGATTGTTCCATGGGAAGAAATTGCAGAAGACAGTCATGATATGGCTAATGGTACAATGTTCATGAATGCAAAATACACAGGTAACTGAAAAATCGTGTCAGCTACATGCATACTCGGTTTTAGCTACATCTAAACAAAACGATGTGTTGAAAACGATTCACATATAACAAATAAGGTTTGGAGACCTGATATATTCAATCCATTTTTTCTAGCTATTACTTTGAACTATGCTAAATGCTAAATCGCCTATGATGATTATCAAACCAATAGAGGGGAGATGGAATAAACCTGATTCAGGTTTGGTCAAGCTTAATGTGGATGCATACTTTTTTACGCAGAATGTGTGACAGTGGCAATGGCGATTGGGGAGGTCGAGTTAAATATTGCCAATAAGAAGCATACGGAGCTGCACATGATATAGCTAGATTTGGCTACAATTGTCAATCTCGTTGTAACTGGGACGATAAAACTCTTAGCTTTAGGTTAACTTAACTCTTGCATGATTGTTTATAAAGCTTAAGGTTAAATTAACTCTTGCATTATATAAAAAATTTCTTTATTATTAATAAAGCTGGCATGATGGCCTTTTGACCTCTCCGGGGCGGTGGGTGGACAGGTCACAAGTGAGGGGTCGGAGCTTAAGATATATATATAGAGAGAGAGAGAGAGAGGGAGCTCGTCTACGGACGAGTGAGTGAAGAACGAGGAGTATGAGTGTGGGGCTTGTTTGATTTTGTATGTGTGTGAGCTCGGGTGCTGATTTACAATTTTATTTTCTTGGGAGTTCTTCGTGTAACATTAATCTGTGCTTAGAAAACGCCCAAAAAGCACGCCTTCATTGCGTGGCACCAATTCTTGTGGCTTTGGTGTGATATTTGTGTGATCTATGATGCTTAAGCATTGTTGTCTTTGGAATGTAAACTATTGAACCCATGCAAGAAGTGCAAAAAAATAAAATACATGTAGACCCTGATATTTTTATTTACTACACCTAAATTGTATGTTTAATTGTGAATACGTGCGTTGCACGTACATATCAACTATACTATTAAAAGAGCTCTTATGTTGTTCTGATACTTTAAATCTGGACCGTCCAATATCCGATCAAACGGCTCAGATCGTCCTAATGTTTGACAACTCAACATTGTCCTTTTTGGACCATTTTGCCCTCCCACCAAATCACATAATACGACCAAATTGCCACCGTACCCTTTCATTTCTTTTCCTACAGGGAGAATAGGAAAAGTTGTCGTCAGACTAGATGTCGTCACCTGATCGACGTGCCCGTCTCCCCGTGTCGCCGCGCGTCTAGCGCTGCCACCGGGCAGCACCACGGCACGCGCTCGCCGTCAGCCGTAGAGCTCGGCCGCTTCACCGGCAACACCAGCCTCCTCCTGCCTGGGCAACAGCGCTCGGCTTCCATGTGGCGGTGTTGTGTTAGAACCTCGAAGGGGCCGCACGCCGTGGATTTTTGCTCTGAACGAGGTCATCGTTGAAACGACACCTCCTCCATTAACATAGACCTTCGCGACGACAGCGGCGATAACATGGAACGCTTGGCGGCCGACCAGTGGACGGAGGGGAATCCGGTGTGGATGTACGTGTTGCAGCTCCTTGCCAAAGAAGAGCTTGGTGCGGCGCTAATCGAGCACGGCGAGGATGAAGTTGGAATACATGATACTTGGACCTACCGTACGACGCGTTCGCGGTTGAGCCAGGTTCTTGTGTCAAACTGTTTCGGCATGCAGTTAGTCAAACATGGCTTTCGGTGGTGGATTCCTGATATTAATCTGGCTTTTTCGTCGTTCTCTGATGCCATTATCTGACGGCGCTACTGTGGATTTTCTGATGTCTGAAGATCGGCGCTAATCGAGCACGGCGAGGATGAAGCTGGAATACATGATACTTGGACCTATCGTACCACGCGTTCGCGGTTGAGCCAGGTTCTTGTGCCAAACTGTTTCGGCATGCAGTTAGTCAAACAGGTCTTTCGGTGGTGGATTCCTGATATTGATCTGGCTTTTTCGTCGTTCTCTGATGCCATTATCTGATGGCGCTACTGTGGATTTTCTGATGTCTGAAGATTGCAGTACATGGGACGACGAAGTGGTTCGTTCCGTTTTTGTTTCCTACAGATTCCTATCGGTCGTCGGGCTGGGGCAGATTTTGTTTTCTGGGCCCTTTACGAAATTTGGCGACTACAGTCAGGTCAGCTTACAACCTAGCTCGTTATGAGAAGTTTCAGATAGAAAGGAGCAAACCTGGCAATGGTGTTAATTCTGCTGTCCAAGATGACAGCTTTGCTGTGGAAACGCCTGTGGGCAGCCAAAGCGCCAGGCAAAATGAAAATACATTTGTGGCGCTGAATGGTGTTTTGGGCACATCTGGCTAGCTCGTAGTGGTACTAGGAACGGTGAGACTGTCACACTGTTGCCGAGAGAACAAAACTTGTTTAAAATAAAAATTGCAAGAATTTATGTTTTTAAAAAGAGAGACGTGCGTTGCACGTGCACGTTCACTAGCCGTATAAAAAAAACTGAATTTGCGGTAAAAGGTGGAAACGTGGAGAGCAGGCGCTTTTGTGAAAAATAGATGCACAATAAGCTAGCTGGGCAGGATTTTAATCGTGGGGCTGAAAATAACGGGATGGATGCACGATACTGCCCGGATTTATCAGATATGTTTGCAATCTCCAGTGGATACACGTGACTGTTACAAAATAGTATTAGGAAAAGTTGACAATCAACCCTTAGATGAAAACATTGTGCATAATTGATTAGATTTTAGCTTAAGAATTACTTGTATACATCAATATTTATTAAAATTGTACTGGTTTTCACATGGCCTCGGGCTTCTGCGAGGGCCTCGGGTTGTCCCCGGCGCATCCTGCGTCCTGCTCCATTACATGGCCGAGCTTCAACCCTACCCTGGCGGTGCTCAGAGCGGATTTCCATGGATCCGGATCGAGTTCCGTGGGAGGTGAGCTCGCCGGAGTGGGAGAGCGCGGTGGCGCTACTGGAGCTCTCCAGGCGTGCGTCGTTCCCGGGCGAGACGGTGAGGATAGGGGCGCTGCACTTCACCGACATGACGGCGGTGACCATGCGGGCGCTGGCGCAGCCGCTTCCGCGGAGGCTGCCAGCGGTGATGGAGATTCTCAACTTCTGCCACTCGTGAGATTGGGAGTTGATTCTACAGCGAGATCGACTGGGGCGAGCTTTCAGGGCGTTTGCGGTCAGAGCCTCGACTGCAGCAAACCAACGGATGACAAGCTGGTCCGAACTGGATCTGTGTGTGGTCGAGTTCGAGTAGGAATTCGAGATTGTGGGAGAGCTCCTGGAAGAGCTGCAAGCTCCAGGCCAGTGAGAGTTTCCTTGTGCAAGCGCTTAAACTCTGCAGCGTATGATCCGCCAGAATTGATACTGTCTGAATCTGCTGATGTTCGTCGATTGAAGAAGGCGCTCAGACTCCCGTGTTCTGCTCAACGAGTTGCTCTGGTGCCCATCGTCTTTGATCGTGGCGGTGGTTTCCGGCTGCAGTTAGCCAGACAGATTGGGGATCCGTTGAGCGGTGGCGCGAATTCAAAATTCGCTTGCCGTACAAGGGAAAGCAGGAAGCAGGTGGAGCCCGTGGAAGAGAAGGATGTGGAAACTTTTTTCCAACAACTCTGGCATCTCCCAGAGCATCTCACCAAACCGCGACCCTATCAAAAGCGGCTGCAAAGAGTTCGTTCACAAAACCCTAGGATACATCTCCTTCCTCCCTCTAGCCCGCCGCCGGAAGAGAGCGGAGATTTGGCTTTCGTTGGCGCAGAGGAATCCTTGCTGCCGATGACGCAGAGAGGGCGTGGTAGAGCTAGGGGTGGTGGGGGAAGAGAGGAGGGGCCACCTCCACAGCAGCCGCCTCCAGGCTACCCCCAGATGGCGCCGCAATTCCCCTTTCCTCCGCCGCCGTATGGTTTCCCGGGTCCGATGCCACCTCAGATGCAGTGGTACCCAGGTCCTTTCCCTGCTTACCCACCTCAGATGCAGCAGTTCCCCCCGCAGAACAACCAGTGGAATGTGGCGCTGGCTCCAACCACGTCCCAAGGCTCTGATCCGTTGGGGAAGAACAAGCAGCTACCACCAGCAAAAACAGCGCAGCAGAAGAAGAAAGCTGTGGTTCAAACTGTGGTGGTGCAGGCTCCTGAACCCGATGATCAGCTGAATTATGCTAATTCAGTCTGCATGTGCTGTGGTGAACCAGGACACCTCACAGAGGGGTGCACTAAAAAGCAAATCTGCTTCATTTGTAAGTCCACTCTTCATCCGATTGCTGATTGTCCAGTGAAGAAGCGGCCACACCAAACGGCAAGATACATTGGGAGTTCTGCCATTGGGCTTGGTTTTTACCATGTCGAAACCCCAGAGATCCCGATACACCCGGTGAGTACTACCAGGAACTGTGGTGTGGTTACTGTGGAAGAAGGAGAGATCACTAAAGAAGAGCTTGCCAAGGAATTCTCTAGTATCTACAGGACCAACTGGCCGTGGCAGATACGGGAGCTTGGGGATTGGTCCTACCTGGTGAAGTTCCCACCACACATCCGTGTGGAACAGGTCATTGGCTACCCAAGATTTGGCTTATCCAAGGAGGGGATCACCGTATCTGTTGGGGCTTGGGAGGATGATCCAGCTCCAGATGAGACTCTTAAGGAAATTTGGCTCCAAATAAGGGGTCTGCTTCCCCCTGGTGCGAGTGGAATGTGATAGACCAAGCTACTTCCGTCTGTGGTCTGCTCCGAGAAGTTGATTGGCAGAGTGTCTTTACCAATTGTGCAGAGGTGGTCAGAGCAAGAATTATTTGCAGAGACCCCCGGAAAATTCCTGCTGGAAGACTGTTTAACTTCCATGGAAAACTGTTTCAACTGCAGTTTGTGGTGGAGAATCTCGATGCTTACCTTGCCTCATCCAGTGATGCTTCTGGCGCAATGCTGCCTCGGGACCCTGGATCCAATGGCAATCCTGAAGGATATCTTGATGGTATGGATACTGAAGGTGCTGCAAGAACGACCGAAGATGCACAGAATAAGGATCAGTCTGGTGCAAACTCAGGGAATGGTCGAAATACTTCCACTCAGGGAAGGACAAGGCCTACCTTTGCGGCAACTGAAGAGATCCTTTCGGGAAGCGCTATTTATGATCTGCTGGTTAAGAATGGTGCAATTGGTTCCTCTGGTCAGTTTATCTGGGACAATGATGCTTCTCCTAATGCAGCGGTAGAGATCTCAAATTTCTGGGAAGAGGATTCGCTTACCTTCCAACAGAAACTGCAACAAGAGGCTGATCAGGATACAAGCAAACAACAACAGGAGCTGCATCTACCTGAGGACATCATGCCCTCGCAGGACTCCCTCCGGGCTGAGATGGCAGCTACTGACAAGAACCTGAAGAAGAAATGGGGACCTGTACAACCAGTTAGAAAAAGCAAAAGAGTTGGAGATGCAACAAATATCATGGACAAAGCTGTGGCTCTTAAGATGAAAACAAACCTAGAGGTTCCCAAGGCAAGAAAGATGACAGGTATAATACAGTCAAACCCTTTCCATGTCCTTCAAATAGATGAAATAGAATCCATGTCTAAAACTATTGGTATCAACCTTGGTGATTCTGTTATAGATGAACCAACTTCTAATGCTAATGATGAACATGATAATTCTGTTTCTAGCTTAATTCCAACTCCACAGTATAATACAGTGGCAGATGATATTGCTTCTGATTGTTTGACCCCCCAGCATGTTTGTGTTGAGGATACCCTAGATGATCTGGGGGAGGGGGTCTGGATAGATATTTGTAGAAAAAGACGGGGCAAGCACCCCAGGAAGATGTATAAATGAAATGCGGTTTTTGGAATGGCAGGGGCATAATGACTCCTGGTAGGCAGGGATATATTAATGATAATATTATCCCTCTGCACCTAGATTACATTGGGTTTCAAGAAACGAAAAAAGAGAATTTCTCTAATTCTTTTCTTAAAAATGTTATGGGTAACAGGAACTTCAGCTGGAATCATCTCCCTGCTACTGGCTCGGCTGGTGGCATCCTTGTGGGTGTTAATAATGACCTGCTGGATGTCATTGCCTGGGACATTAAAAAGTTCTCTGTTAGTGTTGTGGTTAAGAATAAAATTAACGACAACATTTGTAGAATTACTACGGTTTATGGCTCTCCTTACGAAGAGGGGAAAAGGGAATTCATTTCGGAATTACATGAACTTTTCTTAAACTGGGAGGGGCCAGCTCTTATTGGTGGGGATTTCAATTTGGTGAGATCACAGCTAGATAAGAGTAATGGGAATGTAGATTTTAGATGGACAGATCGATTCAATGCTTGGATCGAGCTGTGGTCCCTGATAGATATTGGGCTCTCTGGTAGGGCTTATACCTGGGGACATAATCAAGAGAACCTTATCATGAGTAGAATAGACAGAATTCTCTGTACAACTGAACTTGGCGAGATGTTCCCTCTAGCAAATGCTAGAGCTCTCACTAGAATTGGGAGTGACCATACCCCTATAATATGGGATTCGGGAACTGACCAAATTATTAGAAAAAGCAGTTTTAAATTTGAGAAGTGGTGGATTTCTAGACCAGACTTTAGAGATATTGTGACTAAAGCCTGGTCTAGTAACCCCAGAGGTAGAAACATACTAGATATTTGGCAGAATAAACTCAGATACTTTAGACGGCTGTCCAAAGGTTGGAGTGCCAACTTGGAAGCAGAGATTAGGAAAAAGAAGAAAAGTTTGATGGAAGAGTATGATACTCTTGATATCAAATCAGAAACACAAGCCCTTTCGGATCAAGAGAGAGAGCGCTGGGTAGAAATCTTCAAGGAGCTCAGTGATTACTGGCTCGTTGAGGAAACAAAAGCTAGACAGCGATCTAGAGATAGAAATATTTTAGAAGGGGATAGGAATACAGCATATTTTCATGCTGTAGCGAACCAGCGAAGGCGGAAAAAATTAATCCATGTCTTAGAGGGTCCTGATGGCCCTAAGACTGAAATCAAAGACATGCTTAAAATAGCAACGGATTATTATAAGGATCTCTTCAAATGGGAGGAGAGGCCTGATATTAATCTTGTAGATGATTTTTTTCCCCTTCGGAAAAAGTAACTTCTGATGAAAATTCTCTTCTAGAAGGGATTTTCTCAGAAGAGGAGATAAAAAAGCAGTGTTTGGATCTTATGCAGATGGAGCTCCTGGCCCTGATGGCCTTTCTTTTCTCTTTTATCAACAGTTTTGGGATGTAGTTAAAAACGATTTGTTGGAAATGTTCAATGAATGGTATCATGGTAGATTAGATATTTTTAGATTGAATTTTGCTATGATTACCCTTATCCCAAAAGAGAACGACGCAAAAATCATGAAAAAGTTCAGACCGATCAGTCTTCTGAACTGCAGCTTCAAGATTTTTACTAAAGTCTTGACGAATAGATTTGCAAGCGTCGTAGGGAGACTGATATCTTATCAGCAATCTGCCTTTATCAAAGGAAGATTTATCCTGGAAAGTGTAGTTTCTGCGCATGAAATAATTCATGATGTGCATGTTAAAAAACAGCAGGGTCTAGTGCTTAAAATAGACTATGAAAAAGCCTATGATAAGGTTAATCTAGATTTTTTGTTAGAAGTCTTACAACTTAGAGGTTTTGGGCCAAAAATTATCTCCTTTATTAGGCAGGTAACGCATGGGGGCTCGGTTGGTGTTAGAGTGAATGATACAGAAGGGAATTTCTTCTTAACAGGAAAAGGTCTGAGGCAGGGTGATCCGCTGGCCCCCCTTCTGTTTAATTTTGTTGTCGACGTGTTTGCGAAAATGCTAATCAAAGGCTGTGATGCTGGTTTGATTAGAGGGTTGTGTCCCAATTTTGTCCCTGGAGGTGTGGTCTGTCTGCAATACGCAGACGATACACTCCTTTTTTTAGAAAAAGATAGTAGGGTTGCTGTCAACTTGAAATGGGTGCTGACCTGTTTTGAGCAGATTTCAGGTATGCGTATTAATTACCATAAAAGTGATCTCATGGCCATTAATATGGGCCAAGAGGAAGTGCAACCTTTCTTAGATATTTTTCAGTGTGTTGCTGGTTCTTTCCCCATCAAATATCTGGGATTGCCTTTGCATTTTGATGCCCTCCGAAGGGAGGATCTACAACCACTTATAGATAGTTTGCTTAGTAGGATGACTGGCTGGAGAGGGAAACTCTTATCCTCGAGGCTAAACGGGTCCTTATCCAAACATGCCTAGCCAGTATACCCATCTATATGCTCTCCTTTTTTAAATTTCCAAAATGGGCTTTGCAGCTCATCAATACTCAGATGTCACATTGTATGTGGTCTGACGAGGAAGGAAATAAAAAAATCCACCTGGCGAACTGGCCTTCCATCTGCATGAAGAAGGAATACGGTGGTTTGGGAATCCCCAACCTACAAGATCTCAACATCTGTTTGTTGGGATCTTGGGTAAAAAGATACATTGTAGGGGAGGGTACTTTGTGGAAAAAAATCATTGATTCTAAGTATAATACTAAGAATCCCAATATCCTGTGCTGCTAAGACCCACAACCCTCTGTCTTCTGGAAAGGGGTTATGAGTGTAATGGATGCGGTTAAAATGGGATACAAATGGAAAGTTGGTAATGGAAAGATGGTGAGATTCTGGGAGGATTCCTGGTTCGGAAATTCACCTCTAGCCACCCAGTTTTGGGACTTGTACTTTATTACAAACCAACAAACAAAAACCGTGGCAGAGGTCTGGAATGGTACAGACTTGCTATGCAACTTTAGGCGAACCTTTGATGATGCCCTGATGATTCAGTGGCATGAACTGCTTGAAATCGCTAGGACTATAAATCTTTCGGATTCAGAGGATCAGATGATCTGGCGCTTTGAATCCAAAGGAGTTTACTCTTCTAAATCTCTTTATGATGTGATAAATTTTAGAGGAATTCAACCTGTCTATCTGCCTGCGGTGTGGGATTTGAAAATCCCACCAAGAGTACAAAATTTTCTGTGGCTTTTCTCTCAGAACAAGGTGATGACTTGTGATAACCTGAGGAAAAGAGGAATGCCTAAACCACTAGAATGTAGTTTGTGTAAAGAAATTGAAACTGTTAGACATTTGTTCTTTGACTGCATTGTTGCCACTTGTTTATGGGCGGATGTTAAAGAAATCTTTGATGTTATAATTATTGATTTCTATTCATTAGCTTCCAAGTGGCTTTGTAATAAGAAATATATGCAGTTAAATGTTGTTTCTTCAGCCATTGTGTGGACTGTTTGGAATAACAGGAACAATATAGTTTTTAACAGGAAAACTTGGATTAATCTTAAGCAGGTGTGGAGTTTGGCTCTAACCTACCTAAGGAACTGGAGGATCCCCTTCAAGGACAGCGACTGGGAGCTCGTCGACAACTTCGTGGTGCTTCTGAGAAGGAGACTACAATCCCCGCTAGAGCTGGAGCCGGGCTGAGCTGCATCTCATTCGGATGGACTTCTTCCTGGAGCTCGACAGTGGGGAAGACACATGGTGGCAGAGCTTCGGTGCAGTACCTGCGGGATCATCCTGAAGAGGCGGATGCCATCCATGTTGTCACGGACTAGAAGACTCGTTCCTGAGACTTCTTCGAGCATGCTTCTGTCACTTCTTCTGCCTTCGGATGAGGAAGGGAGTGAGGCGCTTGCTTATGCTGGCTTTCTGACTCTAGTGTTCTACCTGGAAACGTTTGTGCTGGCTGTCACTCTTTTAGCTTTTTACTTCGCTCTAGCAGTATGTTTTGTGCTGCTTTCCTGCCTGTGTGCAGAGTAGGAACCTGGGAAGAAACCTGCTGTTATGCGGGATTTTACTTTCTGTCTTTACTTTCCTGTATTTGAACGCGATGGTTTCGTTTATCTAATAAATGGAGCCGGGGCGGGGCCCTGTTAGTCTAAAAAAAAAATTGTACTGGTTTTTGCGTATGTATTAGTCAACATGTGCATTGCATCTGCAGTATTTTCTATTTGTAAATTGCGCACTTCAATTGTGAAAATGTGCGTTGCACGTACATGCCAACTAGTTAATTACAAAAGATAGAAATCCACCACAATTGGGATGGCGACTCTCTCCCACCCCACCTCAGGCGACTCCCATGGCGACTCCACCACCACCACCTCCTAGGCGATCTTCAAGGCATGGCTATGGCCGGGGAAGGAGATGATCCCTACGCGGATCCCTCCTCCATCGCCCATCTCCTGGATTTCTCCCCGGGTCACACGATCCGGGCCAAGGTTCTTCACTTGTTTGCCACCTCGGTGAACCCTGTGTCTAGATCCCATCGTTTCTTCCTTGTGGTCTCCTTTGGTCGATCCTCCTTTCGGCTGTCAGATCTGAATGCTAGCCTTGCCCTCTCGGCTTGTTTGGGTGTTGCTCATGATGAGATCGAGATTCTGAATCTTAGAGATCGGGTTTTCAAATTTTCGGTCAGTTGCAAGGCTGTGGGTTTCTTCATTCAAAACCTTAGATCATTTTCGTGCAAACACTTCCATTGTTTCTTTCATATCTGGGGTTTTGGAGGACCCAACTGGATCAGAGAGGAACAACGTTATTATGCTGAAATTGATGCTGAATGGTTTGTTTCTGGTAAAGGCCATGCTAGATCTAACAGGAATTTCCAGTCTCGCCACACCAAGAACACGACTCTGCCTGTGCGTAGGGTTTACAACTCGATCCACCAAAGTTTTCAGCGTTCTACCCCACAGAATTCTCATGGCATACTTACTGGTGCGAACACTGTGCCTATTGGATCGATCAATATTAGTCTGCATGCTACTGAATCAACCCAATTGGATAGATCTGACTGCATTGTTCGTACTTCTGAGGTGAGCGGGAATTTCGGAATTTCAAACCCTACCCCTTCACGGGCCGCGCAGCCAGTTTCCAGCCCAGCGCAGACGGCCTATTACGTCACTAGCCCATCTAGCACTAAGCAGCCTATTGGGAAACAGAACGCCAGCGCTAATGACGTGATTTTATGCCATAATTGCTTGATTGAGGGTCATTACGCTGCTTCATGCTCAAGTAAAATCCGATGCAGAGTTTGTTACGGTTACGGCCATATTGCTCAGCATTGTTTCAACAAGGGAAGGAAATCGCAGATTTATCGGAAAAAGTTACCTAATCCCAGCAGTATATTAGCTGGAAGGCAAGGAGACGGGGTTATTCCCCAGCTACAGTATGAGGGTTCCCTCGAGCTCTCCGGCGACGCATTGCCACCGTCATCTTCGCCGCCGCCACCACCTCTGCCGATGGCGAACTACCCATGCGATTTCATCCCGCATCTTCCCCCAGGTGCGGGGTTCATCCCGCCCAATGGATTGCGTCCGCAGCGTGGATATGTCACGGTGGGAGGCTCTCTGCCCAATTCGTGCGACGCTTGGGCGATCGTCATCCTCGAGCCAGAGCCTCATCCTGATCAATTCCAAGGTATATCTGTTCTCATCTCCGATTATCTGGAGCAGCAGAGGAGGTTTACCATCAAGGAGATTTCTCGCAGTGGATTAGGGGCTGCTTTAGTTAGATTTCTGGATGTTGTTGAGCGTGATAATGATGTGATGTCTAGTCCATATTTCATTGGGGATACTGTGATGAGGATAGTTGAGCAAAACAGAGGTAGAAATCACAGAGCAGTTACTTTTACGCATGATTGCTGGTTAATGCTGATGAACTATCCAATGGAATGCTGGAACCTAAACACTATTGTGACATCTTTAGCTCAGTATGGCAGAGTTTTAATATGGAATAGGGATGATTCTAACAGAGCACGTATTCTAGTCAAGATGAGAGTTTACAACATAGACAATATCCCAATGAGCATTGTTGTTTCACAATCCACCACTTATTTGGGTAATGGTGATTCATGGTCCTATCCAACTATTATTATGTCATCTGTGATGCTGGGAGCTGGGCCAGGAGATGAAGATCCACTCCCACCTGATGGACAGAACCCTCACCCGGTGTCGATTATTGTGGATGATTTCCACTTTTGGCATGCTGAACATGAGGGAGAAGAGCAACATGCAGAGCAAGAAGGTGCAGCAAATGCTGCAACACATGTCCCTGCTGATGATCCTGTGCTTATGACACCTCCACAGAGCCCTGATCATGCTGTGGTAGCAGAGGTGCAGATGGAAGAAGCAATAGAGGAAGAGATCATTGCTGAGGTGCTAGAACAACCAATGCAGGAGAATGTACCACCTCAGGCAGAACATGAGGAGGTGCAAGAAGTGCAGAATGTTCAGCCACAGGAAGATGCTGCACCTGCTGCTGATAGTGTACAAGCTGCACCTATTTTGGAGGCTGGAAATACTGCTGATGTTGTTCAAGATGCACCTGTTGTGGAGGCTGGAAATGCTGCTGTTGCTGGACAAGATGCACCTCTTATGGGCCCCCAGTGGCCCCACAGGTGGCTCAACCTAGAAGAAGGAGGGGGAGGGCAGCTGCCCCAAACAATGTGGAGAAGGTTAGGCGCAGCAACAGAATTGCTGGCATTGCTGCAGGATACAAGGACAAGCCACCAGCAGAGGATGAGGGTGAGAGCTCCTCAAGGAACTTGGCTGAAGAATTTGAAGCGCATGTGGTGGACACATCTGCCCCAGCGCCACCTGTCCTATCTACCTCAATGCTGCAAACCATTGGAGGTGTTCACTGTCAGATGGCGTCTACGATGCTAACTAAAGAGGAGCTCAACTATGATAGCACAAATGATAGCTTCGAAAGCAACTAAGGGTGAGGAGACAGCCTGCAATTGTCCCACAGTTATCCCAGTCTTTTGGTTTCAGCTCAAGTGTCAGTTTGCTCAGTTTGCTCTGGTCATAATCAGTTTACATGTGGTGGCTATGTGTATCTGTTTATGGCAGTTTATTTGGTACTATGTGTGTGGCTATGATCAAACCTTTATTTTTGTATGTTCTCTGCTCTGAGTTTGTTATTTGTGTGAACCTTTCTATCAGTACATCAGTACCTTGCTGGTCTATGTATCTTGTGATTTTCAGTGCCTGGCATTTTGGTATGATTGTTGTATCTGGGATGTGATTGATGTGTTCATCTCTTACCTTATGAGCTCTTATGCCTGCTTTGGTATTGTTTTCCCCCTGATATGTACATGCAGTGCTCCGTCACATAAAACTGCAATCTCTGACATTTCCTGGTGCCACAGATTTCCTGTGTTATTTATGATTTCCCAGCGCTCCCATACACCATTTGTTATTAATGAATAGACCCTGGCACATAGTAGATTGGAATCTCAGGGGCATTAACTCGCAGCGCAGATGGAATGAGGTGAGAGCAAAGGCTGATGAAAGTAAATGTCAAATTATGTGTTTGCAAGAAACTAAACGAGAGCATTTCGATCATGCTTATATCAGAAACTTTTGTCCAAGGAGAATTAATCAATTTGCCTATTCTCCATCTGTGGGTAATTCTGGTGGCATTATAACACTTTGGAATGGGAATATGTTTGATGGAACTGTGATTCAGAGTAGCAAATTTCAGCTTACTGTGCAGCTCATATGCAATCTGTCAGCCAGGGTATTTTATGTTACCAATATTTATGCACCAACTGTAGAGGAGGAGAGGGAAGTTTTTCTGAATTGGATGCATGATATTGACACCTCACTAATGGAATGCTGGATTATGCTGGGAGACTTTAATCTCATGAGATCACCTGACAACAGGAATAGGCCAGGAGGGGACCTAAATAATATGTTAAGATTTAATCGCATTATTCAGCACCTGGACCTGGAGGAAATCCCACTAAAGGGCAGAGCATACACCTGGAGTAATATGCAAGATTCTCCTCTACTGGAGAAATTGGATTGGATATTCACATCTCCTAACTGGATCAGTACTTTTCCTAATACATTGGCCACTCCTATGGTTAATTTACACTCTGATCATGTGCCCATTTTGATTTCTATTGGTACTGATATGCCTAAATCACATATTTTTCGGTTTGAGGAATATTGACTTGAATTTGATGGGCTCAGTGATGTGGTTAACACCTCTTGGCAGCAGGCTACTTTTTTCCCTAATTCTGCTAAAGATATCACTGCCAGATTAAAATCACTCAGGAATGGTGTCAAGAAATGGAGTAAAAACCTATCTCAGCTGACCAAAATCATCACATCTTGTAATTATGTTCTTGCCTTATTAGCTGGCCTGGAGGAGCAGAGGCTATTGTCATTACAGGAAAATAACTTCAGGAAATTACTGAGAGCACATGTGGCAAAATTGTTGGAAGCTAAAAGAATTTTCTGGAGAAATAGGGCAAAAATAAAGTGGGCCAAGCTGGGTGGGGAAAACACCAAATTCTTTCATGCTGTTGCTTCCCAGAACTTCAGGTGCAACTACCTGATTAGTATCACTACTGAGGATGGTGTGATTCTGCTTGATCATGATATTAAGGCTGCTCATATCTGGGCTTCTTTCAAAAGCAGAATTGGAATATCTGAAAACCCCAGTGCCACAAATTTAACTGGGCAGTATATTCAGCCAGTACCACACATGGACTTCCCGCAGCTTGAAATTCCCTTCACATCTTCTGACATGGATGGCATTGTGAAACATATGCCCACTGATAAATCTCCTGGCCCTGATGGCTTCAATGGTGCTTTTTTTTTAAAAACACTGGAACATTGTCAAAGAACAGTTTTATCTGCTCTGTCATGATTTCCATGCTGGAAACACAAACCTGGAAAGCATTAATACTGCCTACATCACACTAATACCAAAGGTGAATTCTCCCACTGGTGTGAATGATTACAGGCCTATTTCCCTGGTCAGTCTGCCCCTCAAGTTCTTGACAAAATTACTGGCAAACAGATTACAGAAAGTAATTATCTCCCTGGTGCACAAGAACCAATATGGTTTCATTTAAACCAGAACAATCCAAGATTGTCTTGCATGGGCATATGAATATCTCCACTTGTGCCACAAATCAAAGAAAGAGATAGTAATATTTAAAATTGACTTTGAGAAGGCCTTTGATAAAGTGGAATATAGTGCCATTATGGAAACAATGAGATGTCTTGGGTTTGGTGATCTGTGGCTCAGTTGGATTAAGTCCATTTTGTACTCTGCCTCTGCCTCAGTTTTGCTCAATGGAGTTCCTAGGAAAAAAATCCACTGTAAAAGAGGCGTCAGACAAGGAGACCCACTATCTCCTCAGCTATATGTACTGGCCTCTGAATTGCTACAGTATATGGTCAATAAAGCCTGGAATGATGGTGAACTCAGCCTGCCACTAGATCACTCATTTGGATTAGATTTCCCTATTATCCAATATGCAGATGACACACTGATCATTTTGCCTGCCTGTCCCACACAGCACCTGGCCATACAGAACATTCTGTCAATTTTCACCTCTATTACTGGTCCAAAGGTGAATTACAGCAAGTCCTCGCCTGTACCTATAAATGTGACGCCTGCAAGATGTGCTGAGCTGGCCCAGATTATCAACTGCAAACCAGAAGCCCTCCCTTTAACCTATTTGGGGCTGCCCATGGGAACTACAAAGCCAAAATTAGAACACTTCATCAGTATCTTGGAGAGAATCGATAGTAGGATGTGTGGCATATCCAATATGCTGTCATATGATGGCAGATTAACAGTGGTTAAATCTATTATCATTTCCATCCCTCTGTTTGCTATGTGCACCATCAAGATGCCAATACATTTCCTGGATCATGTTGAAGGATCTGCTAGAAGTTTCCTTTGGAGAAACAAGGATATACACAAAAGAGGACATTGTTTGGTTAAATGGGAGCAGGTCTGCAAGCCTAAAAAGGCAGGAGGTTTGGGTGTGATTAATCTTAGAACACACAACTCAGCTCTGCTTATGAAGCACCTATATAAATTCATGAACATAAGTGATATTCCATGGGTTAAACTTATCTGGGAGGCACATTACCAGAGTAATAAACTGCCTCAGGTCCAATCTCCTTGTGGATCCTTTTGGTGGAAGGATGTTTTGTCCCTTTGGGATAGCTTTATGGACCTGACTTGCTGCAAGCATGAAGATGGTAGAACAGTCAGATTTTGGAAAGACAAATGGAGAGACATCACCCCTGCTAGAGCTTTCCATCACTTGTTCTCCTTTGCTCGGCAACAGGACATTAACCTGGAACAGTTTCTGGCAATCAAGGATAGAAATATACTGGATCTTTTCCATCTGCCCTTGTCCATGGTGGCCTACCAGCAGAGTGATGCGTGTGAAGTACACGTTCGTCAGGAGACCTCAAGTGTCTTGGTGAGAATCACGCAGATGCCACGGGGTGGCTTATTCTGGGGCCGAATGGAGGCTCGCGGATTCGGGGTGGGATTGCGCGCTCATGAAGCACGCATGAAGAACAACGAAGAACAAGCAAGAACAAGCAAAACCAAGAACACCAAAAGCACGCCAAGATGTACCCTGCTTCGGGGCCCTCGTGTGGAGGTAAAACCCCTACTGCAGCACTAGCCTACTTGGTGTATTCTCCTCTTTGTATATGATTTGTACAAGTGCTCCTTGAGCTGTGATGAGCTAGCCATGGAGAAGAACTCAAGGAAGAAGAAGAAGAAGAAGAAGAAGAAGAAGCTAAGCCAAAGGGGGGAAATGAGCCTGCGTGGGGAGCCTTTTCCGCCTCTTCCCCCTGGTGCCCTTTATATAGGTACCCAGGGGACAAGTGAGAGGTCAAACAGACAAGAAACACTGTTCATGCACTGTAGCACTGAGCTGACTGGACTCCTTTGTCTTCTAGCTTCTGTCTCCGCAATCTCCGGTAGATCCTGTCCTTTCCTTTGTCTTCTAGCATTTGTCCTCTGAATCTCCACGTCCTCTTCTTATCCTCTTCCGAAGATATTTACGATGAATCAGATAAGCTCTTGGCTCGGCCTCCTACCAAGTAAGAGAGCCCGCAGACGCCCTGGTCAGAGGAAGAGCTGGGATGATCCGGTTAAGGAAGAGGGGGCCGTCCAAGGTGTGTCGACCTTGATCTGTCCGAGTCTTGATGACGCCGTATTGTTCAGTCAGCGTACGTCTTGGTTAGCCGAGGTCTCGAGTGGCCTGGCCGACACGAGGCCCCGCCGAGGCGTAAACATCTCCGTCATTCCGCCGTCGCTGGTTACCTCGGCCTGCTGGAATCCGACTAGGAAGCATGGGCATCTCGGCCTGCCTGAGGCAGCTCGGCGTGCTGAGCTTGGGTGCACTCCGGCCCATCCCGGCCGCGAGGGAAGACCTCAGCTCGACTGGGAGAAGACTCGGCCTGCGCCTGGGAGATCGACTCGGCTCGCCTGGGAGATCGACTCGGCCTGCGCCTGGGAGACCGATTCGGCCCGCCTGGGAGATCGACTTGGCCTGCCTCGGAGACCGACTAGACCTGCCTGGGAGATCGACTCGGCCTGTGCCTGGCCTGTCTAAGCTGTAGCTTCGGCCCTAGCTGGGTTAAATACTGGTGTCGGCCTGCAGGTGGCCTGTGCGGGCTGGAAGAAGCCTCGGCGAAGCATCCCAGAGCCCAGCCGAGCTGAAGGAAGCTCGACCTAGCCGAGGTAAGAAACACCTCGGTCTACCGAGACAGCAGGTAACTCGGCCCAGGATGCCTTTTTCCTCTGTTTTCTTTATCTTTATATCTATTTCTTTGCTGTTTCTTCCTCCATCAACTTAACAAACTCAATACCTTTGAGGTACCGGGGATTACATCCCCGACAGTAGTCCCCGAGGCTGCGGGGGACTCGCAGAGTCGCGCGCAGACTTACAAAAATAAATAAGCATATGAAAACATCTCCATATGCATAGCCTCCTGCCTGCATGGGCGCCTTTGTATGTCGGTTCTTAGCCCCCCTGGCCTTTACCTATCTCGGATGCCGCCAACGTCGGTTCTTAGCCCTCCTGGCTTTTACCGACTCGGATGCCGCCAGCGTCGGTTCTTAGCCCTCCTGGCTTTTACTGACTCGGATACCGCTAGCGTCGGTTCTTAGCCCTCCTGGCTTTTACCGACTAGGATGCCGCCAGCGTCGGTTTCCACACTATACATTTAACCCTTTGTTTTCAGCAAGCCGGTGGGGTTGACACCCTCACTGTCTCGTCGGGGCAAAGTAGTTTGATTGTCTTGTGTACAGGTTCCAAGCCAACAGCTCCAACTTTTCTGACGCCACCGGGGAAGTCAACTCGATCTCCCCATCGGCCAAGTTTCTGGCACCGTTTTGACACCTTCAAGGCATCATTGATCTCCTACTGGATTGATAACCTCGGTTTCATAACTGAGGGAAGACTTGCCGCTGCACTCATCAAACCTTACACTTGATGTCGGATGTAATCCCCGGTACCCCAAATGTATTGATTTTGTTAAGTTGATGGAGGAAGAAACAACAAATAAATAGATATAAAGATAAAGAAAACAGTGGAAAAAGGCATCCTGGGGCGAGTTACCTGCTGTCTCGGTAGACCGAGGTGTTTCTTACCTCGGCTAGGTCGAGCTTCCTTCAGCTAGGTTGGGCTCTGGGATGCTTCGCCGAGGCTTCTTCCAGCCCGCACAGGCCACCTGCAGGCCGACACCAGTATTTAACCCGGCTAGGGCCGAAGCTACAGCTCAGACAGGCCAGGCGCAAGCCGAGTCGATCTCCCAGGCAGGCCAAGTCGGTCTCCTAGGCGCGCCGAGTCGATCTCCCAGGCGGGCCGAATCAGTCTCCCAGGTGCAGGCCGAGTCGATCTCCCAGGCGGGCCAAGTCGATCTCCCAGGCGCAGGCCGAGTCTTCTCCCAGTCGGGCTGAGGTCTTCCCTCGCGGCCGGGATGGGCCGGAGTGCACCCAAGCTCAGCAGGCCGAGCTGCCTCAGGCAGGCCGAGATGGCCATGCTTCCTAGTCGGATTCCAGCAGGCCGAGGTAACCAGCGACAGCGGAATGACGGAGATGTTTACGCCTCGGCTGGGCCTCGTGTCAGCCAGGCCACTCGAGACCTCGGCTAACCAATATGTACGCTGACTGAACAATACAGCGTCATCAAGACTCGGACAGATCAAGGCCGACACACCTTGGACGGCCCCCTCTTCCTTAACCGGATCATCCTAGCTCTTCCTCTGACCAGGGCGTCTACGGGCTCTCTTACTCGGCAGGATGCCGAGCCAAGAGCTTATCCGATTCATCGTAAATATCTTCGGGAGAGGATAAGAAGAGGACGTGGAGATTCAGAGGACAAATGCTAGAAGACAAAGGAAAGGACAGGATCTACCGGAGATGCCGGAGACAGAAGCTAGAAGACAAAGGAGCCCAGTCAGCTCAGTGCTACAGTGCACGAACAGTGTTTCTTGTCTGTTTGACCTCTCACTTGTCCCCTGGGCACCTATATAAAGGGCACCAGGGGGAAGAGGCAGAAAAGGCTCCCCACGCAGGCTCATTTCCTGTGAGGACCCCAGATTAATTATCCGAGATACTCGTTATGTTTCCTGCAACAGTCCCATGATCAGTGTGCTGTTGCACATAACTTGAGTTGGTATCACAGAACACCCACAAATACCGAATAAATATACTTACGTGCTTGAAGTGATCAGCTTCAACAAGGTACTTGCAGCGGAATCACCAAATCAACGTGGAGCCCAAGTCATTCGCCTTAACCCTACAGGCAGCTGACTGGGAAGCGCCCTAGTTTGCAAAGACGTCAGTGGACTCCTTTTCTTCGAACTGCTCCTCTCTGAAATCTGGCTAAGACAACAGCCAGGGACGAAACCAATATGAGTACATTTGATTGTACTCGCAAACTACCCCAACAGGAACAAGCACTAGTTTTAATTTTTCAAAGACCTTTATTTTTAGGAAAAACCTCACTAGATCTTTATTTTAAAAAGAGAAGAGTAGATTTTTAATCCTGTTGAAGACAAAACATTTTGGAAAGTAGTTTTCTCGCTATCCTTGTTGAAAAAGGTTAGAAGTCCTTTTTAAATCTGTTCCTTGAAAAATACACCTTTGTTTGGAAAGGGGGTGAGAAATCTCTTTTAAAACTTTTTCCTTGAAAATCACCACCTCGTCTATCTCTCTAAAACCCTACCTTTTTCCGAACATAGCCCCCTTCAGGGCCATTCACCCTCCAGCAACCCTATACCACCCTTTCCGGTATAGTTGCATAAAACATTCGCCGATTCATTTTCTTTCCAAAACTCAGGACTTTGTAAAACTTGCACATGAGACCCAGCAGTTCGTTCCAACTGTCCATATCCGAGGACTCGGCTATTCGAATAGTTTTTTCCCTCTGCAGAGGTAGCACGCTTTTCCCACATCCATCCGGTTTCCCGGCCATAGCCTCTCCTTTGCTCATGCTAGTATAGGATCCTACCGCTACGACACTTTCCATCCACACTCAAATCCTCAGAAACTAAGTGTGAGGACTCGTAGTTCTGCCCGGCGGACCCAAGGGAGCCCTTCAATCCTCTTTCTACAACACGTTCATACCGGCTTCCGGTAGACTTCACTTAAGAGGACCCAGGTCAGGGGGTAGGTCCTCAGACCATCCCCTCATGGAACGAGGTTATCCTCGTTGTTGAGGCATCCAGTACTAACATGAGCAAATTATATGACCACGCCCCGCCCCATATGGGGGTAAATGTGGTCGCACAGATTATTGGTTGTTCAGTAAGTACCAGGACACAATGTGCATTTTTCATAAACAACAACTTTTCTGTCTCAACACCGACGTCTCGGCATTTCATAACCCATCCAAGGGTTTTCAAAGGAGTTTTGTAAACACAAAGGATTTTCCCATCCTATAGTTTTATATCAACAACTGATATTTCTACATAAGGTGGCAAAATAGTTGTCATAAACCTCTAAAAAGGTTTTCACAATCATTTCCAATTTTCATAGCAAAATATTTTTAACCAAAACTTGGGTGGTTCGTAGTCCCACCAAAAAGGATTTTCATAGAAGGTTTTGGGGTAAAACAAATTCATTTCGAAATCGTTGTATACCTTTGACACCTCTATATCGGGTGTCTCAATAATATACTTGTATTTTGGAAAAAGGGGTTTTCAAGATCAGGGCTTTCGTGGCAAACACCACATAAATCATTTATGCTATTTATAAGTAAAACAGGTAAATCAAGATAGAGATATATAGGTGCAAGCTCGGTGGAGTAGCTTGCCTGGCTTCGGCATAACGTCCTTGGTCTTCTTCTCACTGATTAAAGAAATAAACTCCGATTCTCCTCCAATAAATCCTCTCCAAGGACCACTCCGGTATCGATATTATCTAGCGTCGCAACCAGGGAATAACAACACTTAATACACCAAACGAAGCCACAAATGTTGCACAAGCAAATAACAATCACAATCATCAAACTAATTATTCAAGCAACAAACTAGGATCTACACCTATAAGGGCCTTTTACAAACTAGTGGTCTGACACTTCTACACAAGCTAGGGCCAAACAATAGGTAGCAAGGGATGACATGCTACAATATCAGTAGCTAGGAAATGCTACTGATATTCCACATAAATTTTGAAATTCATGCACACAAATGATTTTATTTGCAAACAACTCCAGAGAGTTAGGAAATCCTAGGAATATCCATACTAGGGATATTATTCCCTAATAATAACCAGTAACACTAACTTCTTCTTAGCATGTGATCAAACCAGTAGCAATATGGTATGCTACTGATGATCTAGCAATGCTATCTAAAATATTGTCACACTAAGGAATTTCTACTAAAACAAGTCCTATTACTAGGAAAATCCATGAAAATACTACTCTAGTACTATTAACACTTAGAGGACTAAATGCACTACTAAACCTTTTTCCAAAGTGCTATGGCACAGAGCTATCACACTCCTAGTAACTAGTATCACACTTATACATGCTAGAAAACACAAAAGGGATACTAGCACAACCTAAATAGTTAAATAAAACTATAGACATTCATTGGCAGAAAAGCATACCACCTAGTTATTTACACCTAAAATAAACTATAGCTCTAAAAATCACACCAAGCTAGGATTAGGTACTCCTAATCATACAGAAGCTCACACAAGTGGATTCACTCCAAATATCATCACCAAATAATTTACAAAAAACCCTAAATGGCTCTCTGGTCATTTACCAAAGTGGATGCCATTTTATTTAGGAAGCTCATTTGCATGAGAGGCAAATTTCTACTGCTAGGCATCACTCAGACCTTTCCAAAACAGTTGAGTTTGCATCAATAGCTATCATAGAAAAATGGCTATTGAGTTTTTGGTAAAAAGCAGTAGTTCTGGCTCACATTTAATTTCTCCAAAACTATTCATCCAAAAGTGTTTCTACCACTTAGATCTGGCTGGGAATATGCTAGGGTACCTCCCTGATTTTTGGTTTGGTCCACTAGGCCCTTAAACTATTTTAGAACTATTTAAACTAGAGGTCCAGAAACAAATCTAGAAGTAAAAGAATAAACAACCTTAAAAAAAGGCAGTGGGCTGGATCGGGCTGGAGTTGGGCTGTGCCGTGAGGGAGGAAGCCCAGCTCGCGGCCCACGAGCTTGAGCGAAGCGGTACGGGCTGGCTTCTCCTTCCTCGACACGAGCAGGGCACGGACGCGGGGCTGCCGGAGCGCGGCGAGGATGGCGACGGCGGCTCCGACGTCCTGAAAAGAAATGGGGATGCCTATGAGAGGGAACACGGCAAGGGGAGCACGTGTGCACAAAAATGGCGGAGAAAGGTGGCCTGTGCCCACCGCGAGCTTGCTCGCATGTCCGCGGCCGGAGAAGAAGAGGATCGGGATGGCGACGGCGATCCCGGGCGTCCCTCTGCGATTCCTTGCGCAGAGAGGGGAAGTAGTGCACGGCGAAGGTGCTGGTAGGCTTGGATTGGGATGGGGAGGTTTGAATCATCGGCGATGCGGGTCGGCAGCTTCGGCCGGGGTTCGGGTTCAATGGAAGAATGCGCATTGAGTGAGGGGGTGAGGGAGCAGGGAGAGCAGCTGGGCGTGCTTCTTATCGTCTCACGGAGCTGCGCAGAGGAGAGGGGTCCAGCGGTGTCGACATTGCACGGGGGGAGCACGGCGTCGACGGTGTGCGCAACACGGCGTCCGTGCCGTGCCGCGTTGCCGCAGCAGAGGAGATGGTGACAAGGGAGGGCAGAGGAGGCAGCGTGCGAGGCTTCATCGTTTCCTCCAGGGCGTGGCGTGCGTCAGGGCGAAGCAGGGAGAGCACGGCGAGCTCGGGAGCACGCCTCCGTGCCGTGCTGCCATGGAGCGACAGAGGTCAACGGAGGTTTTGCAACACGCCCCCTAACTCCTCTTTTCCTCTCACGGATAGGTCCTCGGCTAAAAACCTTTGTTTCCTTTTTGAAACCAGTAGGGTTTCTAGAATTTATTTGAGGGGTTTAAACATTTTACAAAATTTAGAGAAAATTTATGTAGCCTCCCCTATATAGGAGGAAGCTCCACAAAAATTGGTTTTACAAAATAAAAATGTTTTGCTCCATTTTTGTTCATAGGATTTAAATAAACCATTTTTGGAAATTAATAATTTGAGACTCCTTTAATATTTAAACCAGAGATAAAATAGTTTGTAGAACCTTGGGAGCTTTCTTGACAAATAAGATACTTCAAATAAGTTTTATTTTCATAGAGAAAACATTTGTTTTGAGGAATAGAGAAAATTGGGAGGGAATTTATTTATGAAGATCATTTTAACTTATGACCTTCATTTCTTTTTAACAAAAGAAAGGAGGGGTTTGTTTTTAAATCAACAAGTAGGTTTACTAAAGGAGGGAGTGATATGAAATGGAGAGAATCATCATTTCATCTCCTCCCCTAGAATTTTGATAAAGAAAGTATATTTGTTTTCATAAAATAGAGGGATAGATAAGGAGAGAGTTTATTGAAATCATCTCCCTGAATTTTAGAAATTAACTTGGGGTGCCCTAAGGTAGAGGGTTTGTGTTCCTCTTCAAGTCACACTCCAAACTTGGTTGCCAAGGGTGTCCTAAGGTAGTAATAACACTACTGAGGAATTATCCTCACAAGAGCATCACACACAACAGCAAAATCACAATAATAGCAACAGCACCAAAATACCAGCAACACAACAATATCCACAACTCAAACAAGACCACACACTTCAAACCACAAGAATTAAATCACACACCTTTTTCCATAACTAACAATGCCATTTTGTAAAAGTGGCCACACCCAACTATGACAAGATGTTGTTTAAGGGGGTATATCGACCCATAACTTAATAGTTTCCAAAATGGTTTGGTAAAGGGAAAATATGTGAGGTAATATATTTCCCACTAGTATTTCTTTTAAACAGAGTTGAAACATTGGGGTTTATAAAGATAGGAATTTTGAATAGTCAAGGTTGAAGAAAAGGATAGGAGATCACAGATAGTTCTCCATATTTTATAAACATGAAATTTTGGAAATACTTTTACTGTCTCAAATTAAAGAGTATTTTATTTGTTGCTAGAACCAAATCATTTTTGAAATAAACTTTTGGCCAACATAAGAATGGGAAAGACATATGGAATATATTCTTGTCATAACATGGTCACCAGTGTTGTAAATATATATATATATATTTTTTTTTACCTAGGTTGGGTTCTTGAGTTGACAAACACAAGTCAACAATCACAAACACCAAGTTACACAAGGTCAACCAGAACAAAATAAGGGAAAAACACAATCAGTTGTGAAATAATTCAAAAGTTTTTGTTGGTTCTGAAATTTGGGTCTTGTTTACCCTTGTCATAAATTTGGGATGTTACATTTCCCCCCTTTGGCTTAGCTTCTTCTTCTTCCTTGAGTTCTTCTCCATGGCTAGCTCCTCACAGCTCAAGGAGCACTTGTACAAATCATATACAAAGAGGAGAATACACCAAGTAGGCTAGTGCTGCAGTAGGGGTTTTACCTCCACACGAGGGCCCCGAAGCAGGGTACATCTTGGCGTGCTTTTGGTGTTCTTGGTTTTGCTTGTTCTTGCTTGTTCTTCGTTGTTCTTCATGTGTGCTTCATGAGCGCGCAATCCCACCCCGAATCCGCGAGCGTCCATTTGGCCCCAGAATAAGCCACCCGTGGCATCTGCATGATTCCCACCACGACAGTTGGCGCCAACCGTGGGGCTGATAGTGGCGCTTGCTGGGCTAATTTCGGACGGGATCTTCGTCGTCAACGCGGGGACTCAACATCGCCATTGTCCCCGCACTCTAGCTTGACATCATCGACAGATCCATGGTGTGAAAAGTGACTCGGGGACTCGACTTCGGCATCCTCCCCGTGTGTTAACTCATTTTCGAGTTGACTGCAGTTCAAATCCGGGTTACCCTGGAAATCCGAATCACCCAGAAATCCGGGTTACCCTGGAAATCCGAATCACCCAGAAATCCGGGTTGCCCTTCAAATCCGAATCACCCTGGAGAAATCCGAGTTGAGGTTGGAAATCCGAATCAAGTCTTGGAAATCCGAGTTGAGGTTGGAAATCCGAGTCAAGTCTTGGCAATCCGAATCAAGTCTTGGCAATCCGAATCAAGTCTTGGAAATCCAAGTTGAGGTTGGAAATCCGAGTCAAGTCTTGGCAATCTGAGTCAAGTCTTGGAAATCCGAGTTAAGGCTTGGAAATCCGAGATACCCTGGAGAAATCCGAGTTAAGCTTGGAAAATCCGACATGTGTTGGTCAGATCCGACATACAGGTGGTCCGGGCCGAGATGTTGGTGACCCAGGCCAACATGCTGATATCCATGCCGGCATTAGCGTATTCCTCGACTTCTCCAACAACCTGGCCTTGTAAGTATCGTTTATATGTCTACGTCATGCTTTTAGATAGTCTCAAACTGTGCTCGGGGACTGCCCCTCGTTTCTACCTTGCTTTGATTAGTTGTTTTCCCCGGGGCAAAGTGTTTTGACCCGAGGACTGGATAGCCAGTCCGGTTTAATTTTGTTTCAAAAGTTACTCGGGGACTGCCCCTTCGCTTTTTGTCTAGTGTTTCCCCTGGGACAAGATGTCTTGACCCGGGGACTGGGTAGCCAGTCTGTTTTACACCTTCTCCTAGATAAGAAAAGTAACTCGGGGACTCGGTTGAAACGAGTCTAGTTTTTTGTGCATAGTATCTGTTGTTAGATTCGTTTTCTATCAAGTGCTATAGCTAGTTTGCATCGGTTGGTGTAATTGTTGTTCCCGTCAAATATTCTTCATGATATGTATGTTGGATTAACGTTGAAAGGTGACATCAGTTTTGTTGAGAACGTTCGTTACTGAGGTATTCCAGAAATCCGAGGTGTATTGTAATCCGGGTCATATTGGTAATCCGAATCGTATTGGAAATCCGGATCATATTTGGAAATCCGGATCATATTTGTAATCCGGGTCATATTGGTAATCCGAATCGTGTTGGAAATCCGGATCATATTTGGAAATCCGGATCATATTTGTAATCCGGGTCATATTGGTAATCCGAATCGTATTGGAAATCCGGGTCATAATTGAAATCCGGGTCATAATGGAAATCCGGGTCATAATGGAAATCCAAGGTATCATGGTTATATTGGTTATGTCAAAATCATCCAAGGTATCCTAGCATTATCGGTATTCTCTAGATCGCCGTGTATCTCGGTTTACCATAGTATCACGGTATCATTCCCCATCCTGGATCGCCGTTTATTTCGGTTTGTCACAATATCATGACATCATTCCATATCCCTCATCGCTGTTTATTCTGTTTGCCAGCGTATCATGGCATCATTTGCATACCAGATCTTTGTTTATGTTTGTTAGCCAGAGGCAACCTTTGAGATATGTTTTTGCAGGTTATATGTCAGTCCAGCAGTGGCTGGAGACATCTATGTCGGTATACGCCCAAAGTGGCTAAAACCAGCATTCGAGACATGGTTATGTCATTCCAGCAGTGGCTGGAGACATCTATATCGGTATATGCCCAAGGTGGCTAAAACCGGCATTCGAGACATGGTTATGTCAAACCAGCAGTGGCTGGAGACATCTATGTCGGTATACGCCCAAGGTAGCTAAAATCGGCATTCGAGATATGCTTATGTCAAACCAGCAGTAGCTGGAGACATCTATGTCGGTAAGTGCCTAGAGTGGCTACCAGACAACCGAGATACCGAGACATATGAGATATGCCCAGAGGGGCCGAGATACCGAGACATATATGATATGCCCAGAAGGGCCGAGATACCGAGACATACGTGATATGCCCAGAGGAGCCGAGATACCGAGACATATGTGATATGCCCAGAAGGGCCGAGATACCGAGACATATGTGATATGCCCAGAGAGGCCGAGGTACCGAGACATGTGTGATATGCCCAGAGAGGCCGAGATACCGAGACATATGAGATATACCCAGAGAGGCTGAGATACCGAGACATATGAGATACGTACTTGCAGGTTTATGTCAGTCCAGCTTATGCTGACGGCATCTGAGTTCGGTAAAAGCCAGGAGGGCTAAGAACCAACGCTGGCGGCATCCGGGTCGGTAAAAGCCAGGAGGGCTAAGAACCAACGCTGGCGGCATCCGGGTGATGTTTGCTTGCAGAAAATAAAAGAGAACAATGATTGCAGTAGATTGTATTTCAGATGTAAAAGAATGGACTGGGGTCCACAGTTCACTAGTGGTGTCTCTCCAATAAGATAACTAACATGCTGGGTAAACAAATTACAGCTGGGTAATTGACAATATTGATAAGTGCATAATATGCATGTGCAACTTGTAGTGTCTACTATGAGATTCATTTGGGCATTACGACAAAGTACACAGACCACTATCCAGCATGCATCTGTGCCTAAATAGTCCACCTTCCGGTTAACATCCGTACCCCTTCCAGTATTAAGTTGCAAGCAACAGACATTTGCATTAAGTAAAGTGCATAATGTAAACAACACATTCATCCTTAGACAAAGCATTGATGTTTTACCCCTAGTGGCAACAACATATCTACAACCTTAGAACTTTCTGTCACTGTCCCAGATTCAATAGAGGCTGAACCCAACTATCTAGCATAAATACTCCCTCTTGGAGTCACAAGCATTCACTTGGCCAGAGTTTCAACAAGCAACGGAGAGCATGCAAGATCACAAATGACATAGATATGATAATACAATATTCAACTTGACATAGTATCAATATTCATCGGATCCCAGCAAACACAACATGTGGCATTACAATAAGATGATCTTGATCATGATAGGCAGCTCACAAGATCTAAACATGATGGCACAAGTGGAGAAGACAACCATCTAGCTACTGCTATGGACCCATAGTCCAGGGATGAACTACTCACACATCACTCCGGAGGCGGGCATGGCGATGTAGAGCCCTCCGGTGATGATTCCCCTCTCCGGCAGGGTGCCGGGAAGAGCTTCAGAACCCTCCCGAGTTAGGGTTGACGACGGCGGCGGTGGCGGAGGTTTTCTAGAAATATGGCTCGGGTACCTAGGGTTTTCCCGAAATTAGAATATATAGGCGAAGGGGCAGCGTCGTGGAGGCCCGAGGGCTCCACACCCCCTGGCGGCGCACCTGTGGGCCCACCCCGCCAGAGGGGGTGTGGGCGCCTCGGTGCCCCCTTTGTCTCTCCTTCGGACTTCGTGTACGTGTTGGAAAAATAGGGACTTGGTTTTGTTTCGTGCAATTCCGAGAATATTCCAGAAGAACTTTCTGAAACCAAAAACAGCAGAAAACAGGAACTGGCACTGTGGCATCTTGTTAATAGGTTAGTCCCAGAAAATGCATAAAATGATATAAGTGTATATAAAACATGTAGCAATTGGTATAATATAAGCATGGAACATCAGAAATTATGATACGTTGGAGACGTATCAAGCATCCCCAAGCTTAGTTCTACTCGTCCTCGAGTAGGTAAAACGATAACAACAAATAATTTCTGAGGAGACATGCTTTCACACAATCTTGATCAATAATATTGCAAGGCTCATGTCATGAATGAAGTGACTCAAAGCAATGGTCTATAGTTTGCTAACAATAGATAAAGAGTAAACAATGAATCATATAAGCAAAAACTTTTCATGAATAGTACTTTCAAGACAAGCATCAAAAAGTTTTGCATAAGAGTAACTCATAAAGCAATAGATTCAAAGTAAAAGGCATTGAAGCAACACAAAGGATGATTAAGTTTCAGCAATTTTTTCAACTTGTAACATGTATATCTCATGGATAGTTGTCAACAAAGCAATATAACAAGTGCAATAAGTAACATGTAAGAATCAATGCACACAAAGTTGACACAAGTGTTTGCTTCTAGATAGAAAGGAGTAGGTAAACTGACTCAACATAAAGTAAAAGATAGGCCCTTCGCAGAGGGAAGCAGGGATTAAATCATGTGCTAGAGCTTTTTAAGTTTTGAAATCATAAGAGAGCACAAAGTAAGTTTTTGAGAGGTGTTTGTTGTTGTCAACGAATGGTAGTGGGCACTCTAACCCCTTGTCAACCAGACTTTCAAGAGCGGCTCCCATGAAGGACGTTATTCTACCAAAGGTAGATCATCCCTCTTCTCTTTTGTTTACACATGTATTTTAGTTTTATAGACACTCCTCCCAACCTTTTGCTTACACAAGCCATGGCTAACCGAATCCTCGGGTGCCTTCCAACATCACATACCATGGAGGAGTGTCTATTTGAAAATTAAGTTGCTTACTGATAAATCAGGGCAAAACATGTGAAGAGAATTATTAATGAAAGTTGTAATTAATTGGGGCTGGGCACCCCGTTGCCAGCTCTTTTTGCAAATTATTGGATAAGCGGATGTATATGCCACTAGTCCATTGGTGAAAGTCTGTCAGAAGTAAATGACAAGATTGAAAGAAAACACCACATACTTCCTCATGAGCTATAAAACATTGACACAAATAAGGAGTAATAAAGTTTTGAATAGTTTAAAGGTAGCACATGAAATATTTACTTGGAATGGCAGGAAATACCACATAGTAGGTAGGTATGGTGGACACAAATGGCATGGTTTTGGCTCAAGTTTTGGATGCACGAGAAGCATTCCCTCTCAGTACAGAGTTTAGGCTAGCAAGGTTGTTTGAAGCAAACACAAGTATAAACCGGTACAGCAAGAATCACATAAAAACATATTGCAAGTATTATAAGACTCTACACTGTCTTCCTTGTTGCTCAAACATTTTACCAGAAAATATCTAGACCTTAGAGAGACAAATATGCATCCCAAGTCTCAACAAGCTCTACGGTAGTTCTCCACTACTAGGCTTTAACTACATGATGCAAGAGCTTAAACATGATCTACTTGAGAGCTCAAAACAATTGCAAAGTATCAAATCGAAACAAGACAATGATCTACAAGAATGCATATGTCTTTTCCAATACCAACTACCATGTAGCATTTTCTTTCTTCCAAACAAACACCAATCAATTTATTTAAACATAAACTCTCCAAATGAATATAATGCAGCAAGAGAGTATTTATAAACTAACAGCTCGAAGAGATGCATGAAAAACAGGAGCTAAAAGCACTGCAGTAGCTAGTTAAGAATACTCAACAAATATAAGTGAAGAACATGAGTATTCACATGAAAAAGCGGAGCGTGTCTCTCTCCCACACAAGGATTGCTAGGATCCGAATTTATTCAAAAACAAAAAACAAAAATAAAAGCACACAGACGCTCCAAGTAAAGCGCATAAGATGTGAAAGAATTAAAATATAGTTTCACTAGAGATGACCTGATAAGTTTGTTGATGAAGAAGGGGATGCCTTGGGCATCCCCAAGCTTAGACGCTTGAGTCTCTCTGAATATGGTTGGGATGAACCACGGGGGCATCCCCAAGCTTAGGCTTTTCACTCTTCTTGATCACATAATATCACCCTTCTCGCTTGATCCTTGAAAACTTCCTTCACACCAAACTCAAACAGTTCTCATTAGAGGGTTAGTGCATAATCAAAAATTCTCATATTCTGTAATGATACAATCAATCCAAAGCTTCTGGACATTAGCTACAGCCACCAATGCTTTGTGGAGCAAAGAAATCCACACAAACACAGTAAAAGAGCGAATGCAAAACAAAAGGCAGAATCTGTCAAAAACAGAACAGTCTGGAATGACGAATTTTTTCGAGGCACTTAAGTTGCTCAGATGGATCTGGCCTAAAATAATGAAAGTTGCGTACATATCTCAGGAATATGCGTGATTTTTTCAGAATTTTTGAATTTTCTACAGGGAGATAAGCTCAAATCCGTGACAGCTAAAAATCTGTCACTGCGCAGAAATCCAAATCTTGCATCAACTTTCAATATAGAACTTTACTTGGCACAACATTGCGATAAAATAAAGATACAAAGGAGTTGCTACAGAAGTAACAAAACTCCTTGACTCAAAGAAAACAAAAATAACAGAAAAAAACGATGGGTTGTCTCCCATAAGCGCTTTTCTTTAACGCCTTTCAGCTAGGCGCAGAAAGTGAAAATCAAGTGTTGCAAGAGAAAAGCATCAACATCATAACTTGCTCTAACAATAGAGTCAAAAGGTAACTTCATTCTCTTCCTAGGGAAGTGTTCCATACCTTTCTTGAGAGGAAATTGGTACCTTATATTTCCTTCTTTCATATCAATGATGGCACCAACAGTTCGAAGAAAAGGTCTTCCCAAAACAATAGGACAAGATGCATTGCATTCAATATCCATAACAACAAAATCAACGGGACAAGGTTATTGTTTACTAATAAAACATCATTAACTCGCCCCAAAGGTTTCTTCATAGCATTATCAGCGAGAAAAACATCCAAATAACAATGTTCCAAAGGTGGCAAATCAAGATATCATAAAGCTTCTTGGGCAAAACCGAAATACTTGCACCAAGATCACACAAGCATTGCAATCAAAATCATTCACCTTTACCTTAATGATGGGTTCCCAACCATCTTCTAATTTCCTAGGAATAGAAGCTTTAAGTTTCAACTTCTCCTCCCTAGCTTGCAAAAGAGCATTTGTAATATGCTTTGTAAAAGCCAAATTAATAGTGCTAGCATTGGACTTCTAGCTAATTTTTGCAAGAACATAATAACTTCAGAGATGTTACAATCATCAAAATCAAAATCATTATTGTCAATGGTGGTGGAACCATTGTCTCCAATAGTTTGAAAAATTTCAGCACTTTTATCAGAAAAAGTTTCAGCAGTTTTAGGCAATTTCAAACGCTTTGCAGAAGTAGTAGAGACATTACCAACACCAATAACATTACCATATAGTAGGAGGCTTACTAGCATGTGAAACATTAGCATTACTAGTGGTGGTGATAGTACAAACTCTAACTATACTATTCTCTTTTTCAAGTTTTCCTCTTTTTCCCACCTAGCATGCAATTCAGCCAACATCCTAATATTATTATCAATTCGAACTTGGATGGCATTTGCTGTAGCAAATGACTTAGTATCTTTAACTTCATTAGGCATAACTTTCAGTTTTAAATTTCAACATCATGAGCAAGACTATCAACTTTAGAAGCAAGAACATCAATTTTTTCAAACTTTTCCTCAACAGTTTTATTGAAAGCTTTTTGTGTGCTAAATAAATTCTTTAAGCATAGCTTCAAGATCAGAGGACACACTTCTATTGTTGCTGTAGGAATTACCATAAGAATTGCCATAACCATTTGAAGGATAAGGCTTATAATTGTTGCTACCAAAATTATTCCTATAAGCATTGTTGTTGAAGTTGTTGTTTTTAATGAAGTTTACATCAACATGCTCTTCTTGAGCAACCAATGAAGCTAAAGGAACATTATTAGGATCAACATGAGATCTACCATTCACAAGCATAGACATAATAGCATCAATCTTATCACTCAAAGAGGAGGTTTCTTCAACAGAATTTACCTTCTTACCTTGAGGAGCTCTTTCGGTGTGCCATTCGGAATAGTTGATCATCATATCATCAAGTAGCTTTGTTGCTGCACCTAAAGTGATGGACATAAAGGTTCCTCCAGAGGCCGAATCCAATAAGTTCCTTGAGGAAAAATTTAATCCTGCATAAAAGGTTTGGATGATCATCCAAGTAGTCAGTCCATGAGTGGGACAATTCTTCACCAAAGATTTCATTCTTTCCCAAGCTTGAGCAACATGTTCATTATCAAGTTGTTTAAAATTCATAATGCTACTTCTCAAGGATATAATCTTAGCAGGAGGATAATATTTCCCTATGAAAGCATCTTTGCATTTTGTCCAAGAATCAATACTATTTCTAGGCAAAGAAAGCAACCATTCTTTAGCTCTTCCTCTCAAGAGAAAGGAAAAAGTTTCAGTTTTATAATATCCCCATCCATATCCTTATACTTTTGCATTCACAAAGTTCAACAAAGTTATTAAGATGGGCAGCAGCATCATCAGTACTAACACCAGAAAATTGCTCTTTCATAACAAGATTTAATAGAGCAGGTTTAATTTCATAAAATTCTGCTTAGAAGCAGGTGGAGCAATAGGAGTGCATATGAAATCATTGTTTTTTGCTAGTGAAGTCACACAACTTAGTGTTCTCAGGAGTACTCATTTTGCAAAAACAAAAGCCGAAAAAAAAAAAACAAGTAACTAATTTTTTTGTGTTTTGATAAAGAGAGCAAACAAGACTAAATAAAAATAAACTAAGCAAGACAAATAACAAAGTAAAGAGATTGGAAGTGAGAGACTCCTCTCGCAAGAGCGTCTTGATCTCCCCGGCAACGGCGCCAGAAAACTTGCTTGATGCGTGTGAAGTACATGTTCGTCAGGAGACCTCAAGTGTAAGGTTTGATGACTGCAGCGGCAAGTCTTCCCTCAGTTATGAAACCGAGGTTATCAATCCAGTAGGAGATCAACGTGCCTTGAAGGTCAACGGCGCCAGAAACCTTGGCCGATGGGAGATCGAGTTGACTTCTCCGGTGGCGTCAGAAAAGTTGGAGCTGTTGGCTTGGAACCTGCACACAAGACAATCAAACTACTTTGTCCCGACGAGACAGTGAGGGTGTCAACCCCACCGGCTTGCTGAAAATAAAGGGTTAAATGTATAGTGTGGAAAATGATGTTTGCTTGCAGAAAAAAAAGAGAACAATGATTGCAGTAGATTGTATTTCAGATGTAAAAGAATGGACCGGGCGGTCCACAGTTCACTGGTGTCTCTCCAATAAGATAACTAACATGCTAGGTAAACAAATTACAGCTGGGCAATTGACAATATTGATAAGTGCATATATGCATGTGCAAGTTGTAATAGTGTCTACTATGAGATTCATTTGGGCATTACGACAAAGTACACAGACCGCTATCCAGCATGCATATGTGGCTAAATAGTCCACCTTCCGGTTAACATCCGTACCCTTCCAGTATTAAGTTGCAAGCAACAGACAATTGCATTAAGTAAAGTGCATAATGTAAACAACACATTCATCCTTAGACAAAGCATTGATGTTTTACCCCTAGTGGCAACAACATATCTATAATCTTAGAACTTTCTGTCACTGTCCCAGATTCAATAGAGGCTGAACCCAACTATCTAGCATAAATACTCCCTCTTGGAGTCACAAGAATTCACTTGGCCAGAGTTTCAACAAGCAACGGAGAGCATGCAAGATCACAAATGACATAGACATGATAATACAATATTCAACTTGACATAGTATCAATATTCATCGGATCCCAGCAAACACAACATGTAGCATTACAATAAGATGATTTTGATCATGATAGGCAGCTCACAAGATCTAAACATGATGGCACAAGTGGAGAAGATAACCATCTAGCTACTGCTATGGACCCATTGTCCAGGGATGAACTACTCACACATCACTCCGGAGGCGGGCATGGCGATGTAGAGCCCTTCGGTGATGATTCCCTCTCCGGAAGGGTGCCGGGAAGAGCTTCAGAACCCTCCCGAGTTAGGGTTGACGACGGCGGTGGCGGCGGAGGTTTTCTGGAAATATGGCTCGGGTACCTAGGGTTTTCCCGAAAATTAGAATATATAGGCGAAGGGCAGCGTCGGTGGAGGCCCAGGGCTCCACACCCCCTGGCGGAGCGCCTGTGGGCCCACCCGCGCCAGGAGGGGTGTGGGCGCCTCGGTGCCCCAATTCGTCTCTCCTTCGGACTTCGTGTACGTGTTGGAAAAATAGGGACTTCGGTTCTTGTTTGTGCAATTCCGAGAATATTCGCAGAACAACTTTTCTGGAACCAAAAACAGCAGAAAACAGGAACTGGCACTTCGGCATCTTGTTAATAGGTTAGTCCCAGAAAATGCATAAAAATGATATAAGTGTATATAAAACATGTAGCAATTGGCATAATATAAGCATGGAACATAAGAAATTATAGATACGTTGGAGACGTATCACAGAGTCAGACTCTATCTGCTGGGCTGAATGAGCTTTCAACCTCCACTACTACTGACAAATGGGTGATGTGCAATGAGGCTAAATTTTCTTTCAAAAAGATCTATGATGTCCTCACCCCAATTGAGCAGGCACCTGCCCCTTTCACTTGGATTTGGAAGTCCTGTGTGCAGTTAAAACACAAATTCTTTTTCTGGCTGTTGTTATAAGATCGCTTAAACACCAGGGACCTATTGACCAGGAATACATTCTATGTGGAGGACACATCTTGTGTCCTCTGCACCGATGCTCCCATGGAACACATGCATCACCTATTCTTTGGCTGTGATTTCAGCCAGACATTTTGGTGGAGACTGAATCAAGAATGGAATTATGATCTGGATTTATATGAGATGCTCTTAGATGGACTTGCAAGAACCAGTCACTCATGTTTCAAAGAATACTTGATACTAGGCTGCTGGAGCCTCTGGATTCACAGGAATAATATCATTTTTGACAATGGACAGTTAGACCTCGAGATTTGTATTCATTTTTTTAGAGATATTTTCTCTCTTGTTATGCATAGAGCTAAGCCTTCTCTTAAAGAGGGTATGCAGCAATGGCTTGATGCCATGTAATTTTTGACAGGCTTTTCACCACACCACTTGTAATTACCCATTTTATAAAATGAAAATTGCAGTAGGGGCTTTCCCTACTGTTTGCCTGTCAAAAAAAGATTAGTTATAATAAGTCAACAAAAACAATATAAATAGATGGAACCATTTGATTGTAACATGACATAAATATATCGGTTGGTTTTATTAGTGTAGAGAACATGATTTGCACCAACGATAACTAAGCGACAAGATGTGGGTGTATGACAAAATCATGGCGGATTTGCGACGTCGCAACGAGAGAGGCGATGCGGACGGGGAGAGGATAGGATGGAAACGAGGCGACACAAGCGGGGGCGAAAAGAATTTTCAATTCTTTTGAAAAGGGAATGGGGGTCATTTTGAAAATGGAAAATGGTCATTGTGCCAAAAGGGGACACGACGCGTGATACGTGGAGCATGCGAGCACTCTCACAAGCGAGAATAAGCTCTTTCGGTTATTACTATGTTTCACCGCTATGAGTAGTTCCCCGTACATGTATGTTTAGTAGATAGTTAAGATTGTGTTGTGAACAATAGAACATATCAACAGATGGGAGTACAGAGAAATTCAGAAAGCATTTGCAGGTGATTGTTCCACAGTAAGATGAGGGATTTCAATCGCATAATTAGTGGGAGGGGTGGGAAGAGATTAAGGGGTCGAATTCAGAGAATACACACCTTGGGTAGCCCAGAGCGTGGGACGTGATGTCAGGACGCGGTTTGGTGGCGCGTGACGGCAAGAGCCGGCGGTGAGGGAGGGTTCATGGCGCGGGGCGAGGCGGAGGTGCGAGGAGAGGTGGAAATCGACCGATACCGACTCGGAAATGAAGGGAAGAAAGAACAATCATAGGTGCGCTCTGCAAAAGCAATGAACAACTAAACAACATGGATCCAGCACACAGATAGCGAGATGAACAAAGAACGGAGATAATTCACGGGAACAAACCTGACCAGATCCGAACATAACCAACCTAAACCAAAAGAACGCCAACCAGTAAGTCGGCGGCCTGCGGACAAAGAAAGCAACCAAGAAAATAAAAAAACAAAGCACGAAGAACAGAGAACAAAATACAGAGAGAACACACGGGAAACAAAACCCAACCAAATCCAAACATCACCAACGTTAACGAAAAGAACACCAACCAGTAAGCTCATGGCCCTGCTGATACGTGCATTTTATATCATCATTTATACAACTTTTATTATCATATTAAATGCTATTTGCATTATTATATCATTGTTTTTACATGTTTTAGATGATTTATGGGACTTTCATACAAAGTCCCTATTTTTGGTATTTAATTTCTGGGAGGCAGAAAACCTCCTTTTTCTTGTTTTTAATGTTTCAGGAGCTACAGGGACCCAAATAATAAAAGGAAAATTACACGACTGGTTTTTCATCGGAAGAATGGCAGAGGGAAGAAGATCAAAGAGAGGAGAGCCACGAGGCCCAAAATAGGTGGGCCACGCGGCCAGATTCCTTGACCGTGTGGGGCCCACTAAAACGAGCCTCGGGCACCTCCTCGCTCGGGGATTTTTATCGGCGCCTTCGTCTCG
The DNA here is from genome assembly GCA_947311845.1 of Poa pratensis. NCBI lineage: Eukaryota > Viridiplantae > Streptophyta > Magnoliopsida > Poales > Poaceae > Poa > Poa pratensis. Next base: position 5,348,511 of record CAMZMU010000035.1, read on the forward strand.
CCCGAAAAGTTACGCCCTAATTTTCTCGAAACCATCCGAGGCCGCGGCGGCGGCGAAACACCTGATTCCCTGCGTGGGGGATCAGAACCTGCTGCTCCAGAGCTCCGGAGAATGGGGAAATCATCGTCATCGTCATCACCTCTCTCCTTGGCGTGGGAGGAGGCCTCAACATCATCCCCATCATCATCACCAGCACCATCTCCATCATCATCTCCGTGATCCACTCCGTCCCCCCTCGTAGTTTGAGAGTTGCTATACCCTAGATACTTGTCTTATGCTACTATTCATGTTTGTGATTGAGTACTTGTCATTATTTGGTGGCGAAGTTATATTTTCAGATTGTGTTGTACCACTTATGCCACTGAATATCATCATGTTTGCACGTTGTGAGTAGTTCCCATATGTTCCTGAGGGCATATGATGAATTGGCAGTCGATGTAGAACACCGTAGTATAATGAATTGAGGGAGATTTGGGAGGACATGCAAACCTGAGACCGAATCATGAAGTTATATTATGAGGGTATTAGTATCGGTTACCTTAGAGTGTTGCTATGGTGGAACTTTATGTCTTAATAATTCTTGTGCAGTCATTTACTTAGCCACATGATCCATCATAAGGGGTTTAGTTTATTTATTTAGCTATACCTAATAACGGCTCCGTCCAAAGAAAATTAAAACTTGACAAGATATTCAACGTGTTGTTTAATAAATCTCTATGCCTAGCAACATCCATGCCGCACTCGGGAACGTTTTTCACATATAAGTTACACTTGCCACATAAGAGGATTGAGCTTTCTCTCTTTGAGAGCTTTCACTTGCTATTATTTATTTTCAGCATTGCAACTATACAACCAAAAATACCAAAAACACTTGCATCTTTTATTGTTTTACTTATCAATCTTGCTAACCAATACTTTCAGCTCCTCATGGGTTCGATAACCTTTTCTAATTGAAAAGTACTACAATTGATCTCCTGCACTTGGGAGTCATCACCTGCGAACAAACAAAGTAACCAACACATAAAATAAATAAACAAAGAACGTCGAACAAACACAAATGTACGACAATAAAACATCCTAAAGCCAATGAAATAATCTTAACCAGAAGAACGATGGACCAATAAGCTGAGAACATGCTAACAAAGAAAGAATCCAACATAAACAAATATAAGAAAACCAAAAAAGGGAAAAGAAAAAAATGCAAAAGCAAGGAACAACTAAATAATACGGATCCAACACACAACCAGAAAGATAAACAAAGAAGGAAGAACAAAGAGATAAACACAACAAGAAAGCATAAATTATCCTGAACGGAACCGACCTTAACCGAAAAACAACAGACCAGTAAGCCGACGAGCTCAACGGGGAGCCGACGACGCCCACCAACCAGAATAACTCACCACAGAAACGCCAGGAACCCGGAGCAAAAAAAAAAGAAGCAAAAACACCGCGTCTAAGATATTCTCGAGTAAGGCAACGATCTACAAGGAAAATAGGCAAAAGAAGTCACAAAACAATCATGAAATCCACAAAAGAAACCAAATAGGAAAGAGATGTTAGGAACCAAAAAAAAAACAAAGAAAAACGATGGCTATCTCGGAGGGGCATGCACTGCATGGGCTAAACCTAATACGGTAAATGAATAAAATCAGCCAATGGGATGAATGCGCTTTGAATCATTGCCACTCTCGCCCCTCCACCACACCGATTAAAACATGTAGCATGAGGCCGATGGGTGGGTGCTTGGGCTCCAGGGGCATCGGGAAAGGGAGTCAGCGAGAGTGGGTGCATGAAGGTTGGTACGGTTAGCGACTTTGTGAATCCCTATTCATGCCGGTTCCAGAAACCAGCGGGGATTGGACCGTGCGGAGGTGCGGAACGGAAATGATTAGACGACTAGACTCAAATCGTTGTGCTGCGCTTAATGGGTTTCACCATTATATCTTTAGCTATCAATCAACCGAGTCAATCACATCTTCACGAGTTAAGAAGTGTTGCCATGGTAAAATAAATAAAATAGACCGTAAAATTGTTGAATTTTATTCATCCAAATTTGAAGGGAGAGAGTATTCCTGAGGTCAAAACGTGCGTTGCACGCGCTTGTTTACCAATACCCCATTAGGAATCCAAAGAAATTGATCGTTTTTCAGGTCAACGAGCCTCGTTTCATTTACTTTTATTTATGCATTAGTTTGGAATTTAGAAGCAAATTAAATATCATTTTATTACCATAAAACATTATCATGCTGAATATGAAAATATGAATTTATAAAGTTTAGAGTAGACATATGAAGCATAAACCAAACCATTCAAATAATTAACAAAGTGCTTTATTTTGTTTAAGAACTATCCATAAATGGACCCTTTGTCAGGTCGACCAGCCCCATTCTATAACCAATCAAACCAAGGAGACCAAAAATGGCGACGCTGCAGGAGACGCACGCGTGCTCGCCGGCGACGGAGCGCGGGCGGGGGATCCTCCTGGGCGGCGACCCCAAGACGGACACGGTCGTCTACTGCTCCGGCCGCAGCGTCGTCTTCCGCCGCCTCGACGCGCCGCTCGACGCCTGGGCCTACACGGACCACGCCTACCCGACCACCGTCGCCCGCGTCTCCCCCAACGGCGAGTGGGTCGCCTCCGCCGACGCCTCGGGGTGCGTCCGCGTCTGGGGCCGCTACGGCGACCGCGCCCTCAAGGCCGAGTTCAGGCCCCTCTCGGGGCGCGTCGACGACCTGCGGTGGTCGCCCGATGGGCTGCGCATCGTCGCCTCCGGGGACGGCAAGGGGAAGACCCTCGTACGCGCCTTCATGTAAGCGGATCGACCCTGCCCATGCCGTATCGATCTCGGTCGAGTCTCGTATCGTACAAGGATTTGATTTGGGGAAATCTAACGATCTGTCATTAAGAATTCATTCATCTAACCAATAGGTTCGGGAAGATTTGGTTACGCTTTAAGGCTCATTTCTCTGATTAGTAATCCACGATCCACCTTTTACCCTGTAAACCAAAATGACTGTGATCACAAGGCCTGTAGCATAATTTGTCGTCATGATGTGTAACTAACAAGTCAATTCATGAATGGATGTCTTCTGTGAGGAATTTCCCTTCAGGCAATCAGGGTGATTTATGGTGGAAATAATAGAGATATGCTCCGGCCCCCTATTTTGGGTGGAAATATTGATTAGAATGGCGGAATGGCATTGAAATTGTTTGTTTAACTTAAGAAAAAATTCTCTGAAATGTGTAGGTGGGACTCTGGCAGCACCGTTGGTGATTTTGATGGGCACTCGAAGAGAGTTCTCAGTTGTGACTTCAAGCCAACACGACTATTTCGTGTTGTAACATGTGGTGAGGATTTTCTGGCGAATTTCTATGAAGGACCACCATTCAAATTCAAGCATTCCATAAGGTTAGCGAGAATTCTGCCGTTCATATTTTGTTACTTTCACACCTACTGGAAAGTATTATCTCTTAGTTTTTCTTTGCTCCCAAGGTTTGTTTGCTTTATCTTTTTTGCTTTGTTGCACGTAAGTCAGATATTTACTTGATACACATTATCTGCACATGCATCAACCTTCCGTTTGCCTCCGTTCGCTTAGTATGGTGATGGAACACGATATTCATTGGAGTGGTTAGATTCTCCATCTTGCTCTCTAGTCCCCATGTGCATGTTATAATGTTTCCCACAAAGTGCAGGCTATGTAGGAATCATGCTGGCTGCATATTTCACAAATAATTCGTTTGTTTGTCACTTGTATGGACCAATGCTTCATCTTGTAATGAATTTCCTGTTTGCACTCCTAGACATGCATTTGACGTATGTCCTTAAATTTCAGGGATCACTCTAACTTTGTTAACTGTATCCGGTATTCACCTGATGGAAGCAAGTTTATCACAGTGAGTTCAGATAAGAAGGGTTTAATATATGATGGCAAAACTGGAGACAAGATTGGAGAGCTATCCAGTGAAGGCAGTCACACTGGGAGCATATATGCTGTTAGCTGGAGCGCTGACAGTAAACAAGTAATTTTGATATGAGTTGTTCCCTGATATCAATTACTGTACACTTAATGTCTCTAGTTTCTGTTCCCTCGAGATTAGGCTTAGTCTGTGTTGGAGTTCCTTCATTAGGTACGATTACACAGCCAACGACATATTCAGATGTTGTAGACTCGTAGGTAACAGAAAAGAGTGCAAAGCATGATCGATCTATGTTGTTAATAGAATATATGCAAAACCGGAATCCTGTACTTACATTTCTATACATAGGATGCGCTTGCATTATCGGCTCTAGCATAATACCATAATCTAATTTTTAGCTAGGGTACTTCAATGGTGTTAATACATCTATGCTATCTCTAAGTAATTATGTTTCGCACGTGTATCTATTATTAATGGCGATATCTTTGTTGCTCATACCTTCAGCTCTATTCCTAACAGCAATCTGTTTGTTGCTCGTACCTTTAGGTTCTAACAGTTTCTGCGGATAAAACTGCCAAAGTATGGGATATCATGGAGGATGCAAGTGGAAAAGTGAACAGAACTCTGGCTTGTACTGGCATAGGTGGTGTAGATGACATGCTTGTGGGTTGCCTCTGGCAGAATGATCATCTTGTTACAGTCTCTCTCGGTGGGACGTTCAATGTCTTCTCGGCAAGCAATCCGACAAAGAGCCAGTATCATTTGCAGGACATTTGAAGACTGTTAGCTCTCTGACATATTTTCCTCAATGTAACCCAAGAACTATGCTATCTACAAGCTATGATGGTGTCATCATAAGATGGATACAGGGTGTTGGATATGGTGGCAGGTTGATTCGTAAGAACAACACCCAGATCAAATGCTTTGTTGCTTCAGAAGAAGAGCTTATCACTTCAGGGTATGATAACATGGTATGAACTAAAAAACCTATAGGTGATCCGTATGCCTAATGTTATCAGATTATACTTCAGGGTAAATCAGATCTGTATTTGTTGGGATTGCTTTCTCTTCATTGTATGTATAGGTTTAAGTACAAAGTGGTAATCATCGTCTCTAACACTTAGCTTACATGATATATGCTTATTAAAGAACCTTGTCTTGCAGCAACATGATAAGCTTCTAACATACGTCTATCCAAGGTTCTATTAAGCGCTATGCGCTAATTGAGCGTTTTGTCTCCGCTTTCCTCCTTTCTAAAGAACTAAAGCGCAATTAGGCGCACGTTTAAGCCCAGTTGAGCGCTAAGCGTTGTGCTCCGCTCAGAGCCTAAGTGAGCTTAAGCGCGCTTTTTATAACCTTGCCTGTATCTCATTATCGGATATAAATGGTATGTATCATGGGATTTTAGTTCATTTCACTTGGTTGCTGGATTGAAAATGCAAGTTTAGTAACACCTATGAAGTTTGTGTTTCTACCTGGATTTGTTACATGTGTAGTAATTGATTCCCTAATCCTTAGTTGCTTGAAAAATAATAATACAAATATTTTCTGTTGGTATGTGGCTTGTATAATTTATTGTTTAAATACTGATGAAATTAACAACTGGATTTAAGCTTTTCAAGGTCTTCCTTTTGTTTGTTTGGACCATGGTTAGGCTCAGTTATGATGAGGAACTTAAGTTTTTCTCCCTGAAAACAGGTCTTTAGAATTCCTCTTAATGGAGATCAGTGTGGAGACGCTGAGTCAGTTGATGTAGGAGGGCAGCCAAATGCTTTGAACATTACAGGTCAACAACCTGAATTTGCACTGGTTACCACAGATTCTGCGATCGTATTGCTGCACAAGTCAACAGTCATTTCCACAACCAAAGTTAGTTATACTATCACTTCATCTGCTGTTTCTCCTGATGGCACTGAAGCTATCGTGGGTGCACAAGACGGGAAAATGCGGATTTATTCTATCAGTGGGGATACTCCTACAGAAGAAGCGATACTTGAGAAACACCGGGGTGCTATTACTTCCATACATTATTCACCAGATCTTTCCATGTTTGCTTCTGCTGATGCTAACAGGGAAGCTGTTGCATGGGATCGGGCAACTAGAGAGGTAGTGTTATTTTATAACTTTATCATTTTCAATTTGCCCAAATAGTTTATTTAGCCGTACTTGCCAATAGTGGATGCTAGACTTTCTTGTTATTAGGTCAGAACTTGTTGGGCCTTACAGTATGTAGCATGTGAATTTAGGTAGTTTTGGTATTTACCCTAGTAATCAGTCTGGTTCCAGATATGCCTCAAAATGTTTCTCACTCCGAATATACCCCTATTTGTTGTCCTGGTTCTAAATATGCCCTTCCTTCAGCTTGTAGTGATTTTGGGGTGATTGAACCTGCTTTCAAGTAGAAATTACTCAATACTACTGTTCTCTTTGCCATTCTAGTTTCCACAGAAACCTCTGTGGATGTTTCTTGTTGTAAATAAGCTCATGAATTTAGTACTCCCTCCGATCCATATTAACTAGATGCATTCGTATCTAGACAAAGTTAAGTCCATTAATATGGATCGGAGGGAGTATTAATAGTTAAATAATATCTCCTAATCTTAGAAAAGTACATCTCTTAATCCATCACCACAACTTGTAAAAGAAAGGCTACTGTCAAATGGTAAATTCAGTCTGCAGGACCTTAGGATTACCATTTGATAAGGTTTGTTAGACATCAGGTTACTGTAAATATGCTAAGCTTTATGTTTGAGCTTCCTCTTTACCTAATATACTTTAGCCAACTGAAACTCACTCTCATTGTGCCATGTCTGGATCACACATGCATCTTGTTTTCTTCAACAGATAAAGCTGAAGAACATGCTGTTCCACACGGCTCGCATAAACTGCCTGGCCTGGTCACCCGACAGTCGCCTGGTTGCCACGGGCTCAATAGACACCTGCGCAATCGTGTACGACGTGGACAAGCCAGCGTCCAGCCGCATCACCATCAAGGGAGCTCATCTCGGCGGAGTCCATGGGCTCACCTTCGCCGACAACGATACTCTGGTGACCGCGGCGAGGACGCGTGCGTCCGTGTCTGGAAACTGGCGGTGCCACAGTAGTGCTCATCATCTGTTAGCGTGCCTGCAGTATTGACTGAAAATAAACATTGCTTGCAGTTGTCGAGCAGTGTCATTTTCCTCTGTTTTTCTTTCTTGTACTCCAGGAAGAACTCCGCGTCATTCTTTCCACGCCGTCTGATTTTTCGCGAGGGGCTGGCTGAGATTTCAGGAATGCTAGTGTGAGTTTTTGTGTGTGCTCCCTGGAGTAGTTGTTAATAACTGACGATTTCACTCTTGAGTTTCATGAATTGTATCCATATACTTTCGATATGTCCCTACCACACATGTACTTTCATCATAACAACCAGCTGCATCATGATTTTGTTTTTTTTTGTCGGTTGTAACGATCTGTCAGTTTTAGAACATCCATGCCATTGGCACCAAGCAAGGTACAAGTTTCAGCTGAAAAATATACACGATAATCGCCTGCTTCTTCAACCTTCTCTGGGCAAGAACACGATTCTCTCCGGTGTGATGGTAAATCAAAGAACAGAACCCCATAAGCTGTACTTGTTGCTTCCATGAAGTAAAGAACATGGCGGCCGTTGGCATGCTGACTTCACTGTCAAGTGTGTAATGCTGAGGTTGGTGTGCCAGTGCAACAATAAGTTTAATATGAAGACTATAAATTTGAGTACTTTTAAGAACATAAAAACTTTCAAGTGTGCATGGGACTGCACGCTCCCTTTGCACTTTTTTTTTTTTGCATTCGTGCAAAAAACCCAGAAAAAACTTGGATGCAAATGATTTTTTTCCCCTTTGCTCAATTTCTTTTACTACTCCTCCAAGTAGATCATACTCGAGCTGATGTCAAAGCATCTCCATCTGCGCGCCGAACTGCCGCCGCCTACCACCCTCCACCAGCCGGACGCATGTCTTCCCCCCACCCCACCCCCCTACGGCGCACTATTTCTACCGTCGCAGTGTCTGTAGACTCTTCTCCGCCGGGCCGCTACACCGTCGTCGCCTCTGATAACTTCCGGCAAGCAAGGTGTTCATCGCATTGCTGAACTCATTTTTTTCTCGTAGACTTCGTTTTCTCCTAATCCTTGTGCTGATATAGATGGATAGCGACGACGAACTCGAGCACATTGCTCACGCCCATGCCGCCTCCAACGACGTTGTCGACTAACACCTGGCGATCATCACTTGCCTAGCTGGTTTGCTTGGAACCTCGGATTGGAGGTTCGAAGCCGGGTGAGAGGATGAACAAAGATCGCCTCCGGATGACTGGGCATATGACGCTGTGGCAAGACTAATTCGCCGACGATCCCACTCACGGGGAGAAGGAATTCGGGCGGCGGTTTAGGATACATGGATGCAGGAGAATATGAGCAACTGCAAAATGATTTAGTTTAGCATATGTGGGCGCTCAAAGGCCGAGCGGACGGCCAAATAGATTGAGGGCCCATTTTATTTTAGTTTGATAATTGTATGCCTACTTCATTTTATTTTGCATTGGGATTTGAATTTCTGATTTTATTTTTCACCATTTATTTAAATTTGTCAACTGGGAGCGTCTATTAGCAGCGACCGGCGGGACGCGAGGCGGCTTGCTGACCTAATATATATATATATATATATGTGTGGTGGAATTTTTTTAAAAAAAACTGCCGCCGGTGCGCCCCAAGGCCTGCATTGGACGCGCTGGTGGAGATGGTCTCAGTCGACCGTAGACGATGGGAGCCGCACCGCCCAACGATAGCATAGATAGATAGGCGGCACGAACCGTATCGACCTCCGACCGACCCACGACCTCACGATTGAGTCCGAACCGGAACCGCCGCTGCCGATCGTGCCTCGCGTAACCTCTCTTTCTCCTTTTTTTTCTCTTTTTTTCCTCCCTCTCCGTCTCTCTCTTCTCTTCTCGTTTCCGCAGCTCGCCTCCCCCCACCTCCCTATCGCCCCGAGACCCTAGGGCACGCGCGCCGCCGCCGCGGGATCCCCCGGCCCGCCCGCGGGCGACCCCCTTGCCGCCCGATCGCCCCAGGTCAGTCGCCGCCCCTCCATCCCAAGCCCCTCCTCTCCCGCCGCGGTTCCCTCGGTCCTCTGTCCCTGCGCGCCGGCCCCGCCCTGATCTCGCGGCGCCGGTTCCCTGCTCGCCCCGTAGAATCAATCCCCCGCCGGTCGGCCGCATGTAGCCTTTGCGTGCGTCATGGATCGACCCTCGAAACGGTCCCGATTCGTCCGTCCACGGGGGTCGTCTGTAGACGCCGATTGACGCACGTACTGGTTTCCGTAGGTTGGATCGACCAAGTGTCGAGGAAGGAATCAAAACTAGCAAGTTCAATGTCCATGCGATCTCTGGTTGCCAGGGGTGTTTCTGTCCAAGTTTCATAGGCGCGCTGTTCTTCGTGCAAATCCGTACAGTATGCTCTTGGTATGATCGGTTGGTGGGTCGAGGAACTCTGGCATGGTGCACGCTTAGCTTTGGAAAATCAGCTTGCATAGCACCGGTTTGTAACGTTAAGTCTCGCGTTTTTAGTTCCTGATGATCGGCTAATCTTGTGTTTTAATTTAGTTGTTGTGACATGGCCCGTGCTTGCTCCTTTGGTATTATATAATGGTTTTCCAACATGTTCTCTGTGTTTTCAGTTAACCAAGGGATACACGATCACTGCGAATCTGCCTGTATAGCTTCATTCAAGCATGGAAGACCAACCGAATGACCCCGTATGTGCTGCGAGAATAACGACTTGTCTACGGATGCCGCTATTCCTGAAGCAGCAGCAGACGTGTTCCTTTACAGAGAAGATGTTGTGAGCTTGAAAGCCAACCCGGAAGCCCGTGGTTTGGTGATGGAAGTAGCTGGCGAGTATGACTCCGAGGGCAGCATCACTGATGATGACACCGACGCCGAGGAGAATGAGCGTAAGAGTTCTCGCAAGACTGATAATGGTGGCGCTGGTGCTGATAATAATAATGCCAGCAATGGAGTTGATGCTGACACTCAGAGCTCTCTGCCCGATGACAAGGTTAGGGTGCTATGGATCGATGGTACTGAGAAGACAGAAGATATTGACAGCGTGGCTGTTGTTGACAGAAGTTTCCTTCATGGAGACATTGTTGCGTCTTCCTCGGATCCAACTGGCCAGATGGGGCAAGTCGCGGGTGTCAGTCTCCTTGTTGATTTGCAAGGTGCTCATGGAGAAATTATTAAGGGCATATCCGCCAAGGATTTGAGACGCATCAGGGAATTCAACGTGGGTGATTATGTTGTCAATGGGCTATGGCTTGGCCGAGTTGATGAAGTGTTCGATAATGTCAACGTGCTGTTTGATGATGGTGCTGTCTGCAAGGTTGCGAGGGCGGACCCGATGCGCCTAAGGATGTTAGAGGGGCCATTGCATCCAGATACGGCGTGCCCTTTTTTCCAGGACAACGCGTGAAGGCAGCCTCTTCATCCGTGTACAAATCATCCAGATGGCTGCATGGAATGTGGAAAGCAGTCGTCTTGATGCTACTGTCACAAAGGTGGAAACTGCTGCAGTCATAGTTTATTGGATTGCGTCCGCACACTGTGGTACAAATCAAGAATCTGTTCCTCCTGAGGAGCAGAACCCAAAGGATCTGACTCTCCTGTCTTGTTTTTCATATGCAAACTGGCAATTGACTGATTGGTGTTTTCCTAACTCGTACGCAGCACCACATACGAATGCTGTTATAATGGAATGTTCAAAAGCAAAAGAGCTAAATTCTGAGCAATCTTGTCTAACATCTGATACTCCTGAATCTGCCGTTGATGTTCAAGCTGAAAATAGTAAAACGGATGCAAATCCCAGGCAGAAACATGGTGATTCTCCTGCTGATCAGTCAAATGTCTCCGATGGAGATAATGCATGTGTAGCCAAGGAGTCAGAATCAGGCACTAGTGTGCCAACCGCTCCAAAAGAGGGAGTGCATGACAATGCAACTTACAGAAAAAAGACCAGAAAACTTGTAATAAAAAAAGATCATAAAAGAACAAAAAGAAGAGATGAGAGCTTTGCAAGAGCCCTGCTGATCGCAGATACGCATACTAAGGTTGATGTCATATGGCAAGATGGGACAAAAGAATATGGAGTAAGTTCCACCACACTGATCCCGATCCAGACTCCAAATGATCATGAGTTCTTCCCAGAGCAGTACGCTATGGACAAGGTATCCGATGATTATGATGGATCTGACACTAGGCGTGTGGGTCTTATTAGAAGTGTTAATGCAAAGGACAGAACTGTATCTGTATCATTTAAGCCTTCATTTCACTCAGAGGAGCCTAGAGAAATTGAGTGTACTGAAATTGTTAGTGCATATGAACTGGATGGCCACCCGGACTATGATTATTGCTATGGAGATGTTGTTGTTCGATTGCCATCAGTTTCACATCCTCTGGGATCAACATTAGGGGAAGCACCATGGAACTGGACAATAATGCAGATTCTACAGAAGCGTCGGCTGCTTCAAATACGGTGCCCTCTGATGTTGGGGCAGAGGAGCAGCTTTCACAGAAGGAATCTAGTTCAGAAGTTACTGGCCTTTCATGGGTTGGAAATATAGTGGGTTTCCAAGATGGTGAGATTGAAGTCATTTGGGGTGATGGGTCCCTGTCAAAGGTATTACATAAGTGCTTTTAATGCAGCAAGTACCATTATTTACGTGAAATAACTTGCATTAGGAGTTCTATGGATCCCATATCAGCTACTGGACTGTTGATCATCAACTTTTTGCCTTGTCGGCCTGTTGAGGCTTGTCCAGCCTAGCCTTTTTATTTGCTTTGCTCATGTTCATCTTACTGTTATACCTGAGACATGCAGAAAACTAACCTGCTCCATGCACTACCTCTATTTTTGTTAATGAGTTTGTGTTGTTATTTCAGGTTGGGCCTCATGAGATATATGTTGTTGGCCGAGAAGATGACGGTGCCTCGCTAGACGATGGAGCGGCCTCTGATGCTGCTAGCTGGGAGACTGTTGATGACAATGAGATGGACGTTCCTGATGATTCTGCAAATGTATTTTCTTCTGCTAGGCTGTTATTTTTTCTGGGTCCTGTCATTCATCTCCGAAGCACCTCGAGCTTCCTTTTTTTCCCTATATTGATTACTGCATTCTGTTTCAGGATGATTCAAGGAATATAGCGAGAATCAAATGGAAACTGGGTCATTTAATTCCCAGGATGGAAGTTCCGTCGCAAGTGGTCCACTGTCTGCAGCTATTGGCTTTGTAACCCGAATTGCAAGTGAGATCTTCGCCCGAGGTAAAAAGCATTTAGATGGGTCAAACTCAGATGCTATGGATGAAGTTGAATCTCACCAGTCTAATGAGGTTTCAGAATCTGGTGATGACACTGATAAAATCGAGGATGAGAACTGCACGGCAACATCGGAAGGCACCGTGATGACAACAAATGACTCTTCTGCTGGCACGTTGGTAGATGTGGTTATGGCTGATGAGCCTGCAGATTCTGATAGCTTGAAACATTTTGACGTTCAGCAGTGCCCTCCAGATCATCATTACCTTGAAACATAGTACATGTAAGTCCGGTTACGTTTCTGTGTATTCATTACTTACATCCATACATGTATTATTACACTCCTGTCTTGCATATTGAACAAACGAATAACTTTGAAGGTCTTGTTTATTGTTATAAGTTTCTTCGTCTACTGTATTATTTTGCTGGTATTTCCTTCTTGCTTACACTTTTAGCTAAACAATGTTCTAGGGTACTGGTGGAAGAAAATGGGTCAAAAAAGTACAGCAGGAATGGAGCATACTTGAGAAGAATCTACCAGGCACGTTTTATCTTGATCCGATAGCATGATTCAACCTTAAAAAGGATGCAAGCATAATATGATTTTGATGATGCCCTGTTCAATTGTAGATTATATTTACGTGAGGGTATTTGAAGATCGTATGGATCTTATAAGAGCTGTGATTATTGGAGCAAGTGGCACACCGTACCAAGATGGCCTATTCTTCTTTGACTTCCACCTTCCACCCGAGTTCCCACAAGCCCCCCGGTAAGTACCATATTTACATAATCCCATTATGCTTCTTTGTTTTGTGGCTTTATTTTGGTTACCACAGCTGCTTCCAGTTTATGTTGCAAGTGAGCCCATAGAGCCTGTTGTTCTGCTGGCACTGCAGTCGGCGTACCACAGCTGCTTTCCCATTGTTAACATCTGTTTCCAAATCTGCAGTCTGCGTACTATCATTCTGGTGGCTTGCGTGTAAATCCAAACCTTTACGTGGATGGGAAGGTTTGTTTAAGCCTGCTAGGTACCTGGAGCGGTAGAGGGAATGAAGTATGGGATCCATCATCATCTAGTATTCTCCAAGTACTAGTTTCACTCAGGGGCTGGTTCTCAATGAAAAGCCCTATTTCAATGAAGCTGGATATGAGAAGCAAGTTGGTACTGTTGAAGGGGAGAAAAATGCACTGCCGTACAACGAAAACACGTATCTGCTGAGTGTGAAATCCATGTTGTATATCTTGAGGCGGCCTCCTATGGTAATACCAATCCCCCTCTCTTCTTCTGCATAACACAGTGCATTGAGGTCGTACTGGCATTATGTAGTTCAACAAAGACTAATATTTTCTGACACCATGTTTAATTTTCTACTTTGTCATGAACAATATGCATATGTTTTAGACCAGTATATATATTTCTCATGATAACTGAAGGGACCTTAGTGACCCTAAGATATTAATTACCTTTGCTCCAGCATAGAACCTTAGCCGTAATTTCATCTAATAATTTGAGATTCTGATTTTTTAAATGTACTATGCCTGCAGCATTTTGAGGATTTTGTGAAAAACCACTTCTGCAAGCGTGGCAACTACATCCTCAAAGCTTGTGAGGCCTACTTGCAAGGAAACGTGGTGGGCATGCTCACCGACGACGCCTGCCCCACCGAGAGGAGCAAGGAGCACTCCTGCTCCATGGGTTTCAAGCTCGCACTAGGCAAGATCTTGCCACGGCTGATTGCAGCCTTGAAGGACATTGGTGCAGACTGCAGCCAGTACGAGCACCTCGGGAAAACAGAAACTGTTCAAGAAAGCTGAGCGACGAGCCTAGTATAGTTTCAAATTTCTCCTGGCTTCAGAAACATGATAAAAAACTTCACCCCCACTGATGTTTTTCATATAAATGTACATTAAACATTTGTTGTTGCTACCTGAAACGTTTGGAGTGTGTGGTTCCAAATGAAAATCCATCTCTTCCAAAGCCAAGGAATCGAGGCGCCCTGCACAGTTTATGTTTTTGTTGAGCTTGTGGGTGGTCATTTAAGGGCCAGGGATCAAGCCTAGAATTCCAGGAATAGGGATGCAAAGCAAACTACTGATGCTACTGAGGATCATGCCTTTTTTTTAATATATATATACCCTAATGATGATACTGCCTCTCTTCTAGTCTGTTCAAAATTTAGTTTAAGGTGTTGCTGCGAATCTTTCCCACTAGTAGCACGATTGTTCCGTAGAAGAAACCTCTTGGGATTTATTTGTTTGATGACTCTTGTCTATCCTGTAATCTGGACACTGAAACAGTTAGAGTCTCTTAAACAACTGGTTCAATGTGCGACTGTGTCTTTCTTTCGTGCTATTGATGTCTGCTTCCCATTATGATGTACTAGAACAAATACATCACATATTTGAAGTCCAATGCAGAGGGAGAGCGAATCCAACTAGGTATTGTTCTCCAGATTGCTGGGCGTGCCTGCCCCAGCCCAAGCCTATATTCGCTGTCTATATGTCAACAGATGACCTCCAATACATGGCAAGCATAGCCAGCTATGCTAACCGCATTAACACTTGTAGCACGAGTTAATCAGCAACATGCGCGTCCATTTTCCTTTATTGGCTTGCTTCATTTGCTGGCCAAATGTACCTGGCTCCATTCTCCAGCTCAGCTCAGACAGTCCACAAATATCCAGTGTCGTCTCATAACTAGTCATCAGCAAAAAGGCTACACAGTGTTAGCAACCGCCAATAAGCTTGTTTTATGTTCATGCATGCCAGAATTGGGTAGCTAGTGGAAGCTCCACATCACCATACAAATACATTGATAGATGCTCGTCGACACCAGATAGTGCCAAGCAGATTTGATTGTTTCCTGCATCTCGACACGGATAGCACTTCACAGTTCATGTGATGGAGTACTATTTTCGACAACTTGAACATTTTTATTTTTTCTTATAAATAAAAAACTTGGTATTCTCACGCATACATTTCCTTGTTTTTTTTTTCAGCAGTTGTCATCAACCCATTGTGAGTATTCTTATGCATATATTGCATGCACGCTACTGGTAAGCATATGTGGATGGGAGAACTTACATGTGACAAGATGGTTAGGAGGGTGGTTGTACCTCCAGCCCACCAGAGTTCAAATCCGGTTTGACGTTGGTGTTTCTCGTTTAGGCAGAATATTCTTCAGTGGGAGGCGACGCTCCCGTCGACAGCGAGGTGCCGTGGTGGCTTCGTCAATCTCAAGACTCGACTCGCCGACTCGGTATTACGGAGGTGCTCATATGGATAGGGTGTGCGTGCGTGCATTCATAGGGGTGAGTGTGTGCACGTCTATGTGAGTGTCTGTATTGTACCGTGTTTCGCAAAAAAAATATATGGATGGAGACGTTTAGGGGAACACAGTTCAAATCCGAATATAGTCTGAATTTCAGAGGAAACAATTTGATTCCGTAAACCTCATGGTAAATAACTAGTTGTTGGTCACAAACTTGCCATACGAAATGAAAATACTCTCCAAATTTTGGAAGGGGAGAATACGTAGTAATGAAGATAAATTTGCAATAAATGACTCACTTGATGCAAAGGGCGGGACATAAAACATCAACAGAAGAAACGCAAAAAACAAGCAACATAAAACAATTTGCATGCACGCTACTGGTACTAATTACATGCATGGGACGATGAAATAGACACACAAATGACATGGTACTTATTTCGTTTCTGGCGTTCCGTTAATTTTTATAGTTCCGTTGAAAAACTAGAAAGATACTTATTGTCCATTGTCATGTTTATGAAGATCTATTGCAGTTCTCTATTGTTAGATTTTACTAAATTTTCGATAAATGACTGTGCATCACTTGATGCCGAGGGCCGGACCTTCCCCATTTTGAAAAAAAAAGACAAGAGAAGAAACGCAAAAAACAAGCAACAGAAAACAAAAGGAAGCTAAACGGAATTTGTTCTATATGTGAGCAGCTAATCATTCCGACGCGACGGTTCGTGGCTCATAATTTTTACCACTAATAATCCAGATCTCACATATGAAAATCATGGCATCAATCAATTGGACGGATCCCAATCCAATCTCAAATGGAATCAGTCCAAGTTACTAACATTCCCGTGCTCGAAAACAAGCAACGAATAGATTTTTTTTTCATGGGAGAATAGGAGGCCACATCATTCCGCCGGGAAAGTAATGATTTTTACACCAATTATTATATAAATCGCTTTCCGAGGCCGAAGATATTCCTTCCTCCTCTCTCTCTAAAATCTCTATAAAATCTCACTCTCTCTCTAGAAAGGAGGGAGGAGAGAGAAACCCAAGGGCGAACAGAGCAAGAACCAGGGGACAGAAACAAGGCCGAGCTGTCCCCGTCCTCCGTCTCTCGCCGGAGAAACCCAAGGGCCTAGTCATCCACGCACGGTGCTCGTGGCAATGGAGACGAGGAGGTTTCTTGGCACGTGCTTGCTCGTGGCAGCGGCGTGGCCGTTCGTGTTCGGTGAGAAGGAGGAGAAGCGGGGCGTTGTCCGGCTGCTGGACGCGGGGAGGCTGGAGAAGTTCGTGGACGAGCTGCCGGAGATGCCGGTGCTGCGCGGGTACGGCGTGGGCGAGGGCGGCATGCTCGTCGCCGGCGAGCTCACCGTCGGCATGTACGACACCACGTGGGTACGTACGCACACGAGTCTTTGTTTTTCCCCCTCTCATGATCTAGCCTTTCCGTCTTCTTCCTCGGCGGCGCGCGCTTGGATTCTCCTAGCTAGTTACATGCTACCTGACGATCGCATGGTGACGCCCGCCATTGTTTGGAGGTGATCACCGTTCGTGTCCGGTTTTTTCTTCAGATGCCTGAATTTTCTTCCGTTTCTTCCTGCCGTTCACAAGCACTCCGCTAGACTGCAAATACCAGCGACCCGTAGCGCATGCATGCAAGTTTTAGATTAATTACAGCTTTTGTGAGATGCCACTGACAACCACCACCCTCACTAGTTTCAGAGATGCCGAAATAACAAAGCAACAAACAAGTCTTTTTTGGGTCCTATACCGAAAAGCACACTGGTTTTGTTCTTATTAAGCTTATCTTCAGCTCATCACAAGATTAAAAGCCACTAGTACCACTATTAGATATTTGCATCAAAGAGAGAGAGAGAGCACTCTGTGCTGTCATGCAGTCTCTTTACACACAGTGGAGTTGAGGGGACCTCTAATCCATAGTGGCAACTTGTACGAATCCAAGCTAATCAACCCATTATTCCTCCGAGAGAACTTATTAGATACGCCCAACCTCATGCCAATTGTGCATGTACTTCCACCACCAGTTTCAGTTTCAGTTCAGTCCAGTATATCCTCTCTGAACTCTGAAGTCTTCCACTTCTGGAGTTTGCTTCGGCGCTCTTGGTCTTGCATACGGAATTCGGCAAAGAAGGTGTGAAGCGTCCTCGCCCGGATCTTTCCGTTCAAATCCCGTTGATAGCATTCACCGGCAACCCTGGCTAAGACTGATCAGTGCTACTCTCGTGGGAAAACTGTGGGCAGTCTAGCTCATGGGCCCGATGGCTACCTTATCACCTTTGGAGCCGGATGGCAGACAATAATTCAGAGCTTTTGGGGGGATCCATTTCAAGTTTCGACTTTCTCTGGATGGATTTTGTAGCTAGCTTTAGGAGACTTTGTTGACATGGGCACTCATGTGTCAGCATCGTCGCAATGCTGCCAATGCATGCACTGACTCAATCTAGCTTGGAATCATCGGCTTCACCATCAGCACCTTGAGGAATTTACGGCTTAATTCTTAGCTTCAGTTGGACAGTCAGACATAAGCCCTTTGATTCTTGATCCAGTTGAAAATAGGAGAAATCAAATGGAATTTTGATTTATTTTTTAATTCTGAACTTAACAGTCTTGAAATAGTATTATTTTTGTCTTTGCATACGGACAGAAATTCGTTGTTTCTGAGTTTTTATTACAGTTGAATTTTGAAACAAGACAGTCTGAAACATTTTGTTTGTTTTTCCTCTCTTGTGTCCGTGCAGAAATTCCACCGGGACCTGCCGGCGACGCGGGTCTTCGCCTTCGGCGCCAGCAGGGACACCGCCACCGTGCCAGGCCCCACCATCGGCGCCATACGTGGCGTCCCCACACGCGTGACGTGGACCAACCACCTCCCGCCACGCCACTTCCTGCCGTGGGACCGCTCCCTCGCCACGGCTCGCCCCCACACCGGCGTACCCACCGTCGTCCACCTCCACGGCGGCGTGCAGCAGTCCACCTCGGACGGCAACTCCATGGCCTGGTTCACCTCCAACTTCTCCTCCACCGGCCCGGAATTCTCCTCCCCGTCGTACACCTACCCGAACGAGCAGCCCCGGGCAACCTCTGGTACCACGACCACGCCATGGGCCTCACCCGCGTCAACATCCTCGCCGGCCTCCTCGGCGCCTACCGCGTCTCCGACCCGGCCGCTGAGGCGAAGCTCGGGATTCCGTCAGATGGCGGGAAGTTCGACAGGAACCTCGTGCTGTTCGACCGTGACTTCACCAGCGCCGGCGCGCTCTTCATGAACGCCACCGGGAACAATCCCACCGTGCATCCGCAGTGGCAGCCGGAGTACTTCGGCGCCGTCGTGGTTGTGAACGGCAAGGCGTGGCCGTTCCTCCGCGTGCGGCGGCGGCGGTACCGGTTCCGCATCCTCAACGCCAGCAACGCGCGCTTCTTTAAGCTGTCGCTCTCCGGCGGCCTCCGGTTCGTGCACGTGGGGTCCGACTCCGTGTACCTTGCCAAGCCGGTGATGACGGACGAGTTCCTGCTCGCGCCGTCGGAGATCGCCGACGTCGTCGTCGACTTCGCGGAGGCAGCGGAAACCAGCGGCGCGGTGATGCTGCGGTCCGACGCGCCGGCGCCGTACCCCGGCGACCGGGCGAGAAGGCGGACACGGTGGCGGTGATGAAGTTCGTGGTGGCGAGGAAGCTGGAGCGCGACCCGTCAACCGTGCCGGCGAAGCTGATGCCGCGGTACCCTCGGCCGGACGCGCGGGAGGCGGTGCTGACGCGGCGGATCGCCATGTACGAGTACACCAAGAACGGCACCGACGAGCCGACGCACCTGTACCTGAACGGGGCGGCGTACACGGACCCCGTGACGGAGACGCCGCGGGAGGGCACCTCGGAGCTATGGGAGGTGATCAACCTCACGGACGACAACCACCCGCTGCACGTGCACCTGGCGGTGTTCACGGCCCTGGAGCAGCGGTCGCTGCGGCGCGTCGACGAGTTCAGGGAGTGCATGAGGGGGAGCGCGAGCGGCCGCGCCGGCGGCCGGAACGACGCGGATGCGTGCGGGCTGCGTCGGCACCTCGCCGGAGGGCGGAGGCACGCCGTGCCTCGGCAGGAGCGCGGGTGGAAGAACGTGTTCAAGGTGCGGCCCAGCACGGTGACCACGCTGCTCGTGCGGTTCAGGCCGCTGGAGGAGGAGCAGGAGGATGTGGCGGCGGAGGTGAGGACCGGCCGCTTCCCGTTTGACGTCACCGCCGGCCCGGGCTACGTCTACCATTGCCATGTAAGCATCAAGGACAAATGTGTGCTTAACTGCTTCTGTGTGTTTCTTCTGTCGACATGATTATGCACATGAAAAATTTGTTCTTGATTATGTGTGCATGCATTTGGTGGTGAATTTTCGATGCAGATTTTGGACCATGAAGACAATGAGATGATGAGGCCGATGAAGATTGTGCGTTAGCTCTGTTTATCAAGGGATTGGAGCATACTAGGAAGTCAATCCATGGCAGCTAAATTTGCAAGGTTGACATAAGCTGGAATGGAATAATTGAGAGCTGAGTGAGATTGTATAGTTTGGTCTTGGCATTTGCGAGGTTGAAGTCAAGGACTACTAAATTTGCAAGGCTTGGGTTAATTTCATTTGAGAAATTACAGTATGCAGTGCTAGTTAGAATGTTGGGATCAGCAACGATGTGTACTTCATTTCAAAGCTTGGGAAAAATGTGGCAAAGTCCCTGCATCAGCCGGAGCAAGATCCGAATAAAGTTTGCACTACCATTTGACTTTGTGAGTAACAAGTCGTTGTTATGAGCATGAATCAGTAACTGTCCGCTCTTAATTTATACTCCATCCGTCCAAAAGGGAGGTGGCCTATAACATGAGTAAAAAAGTCAGTATTTTTGTAAGTTTGACTGAATACATATGAAAAATATAAGAATTTATAATACCATACCGATATCAATAGATTGACAATTAAATATATTTTCATAATATAGTTTTAAAATGTGGTTCTCGTGGATATTTTCTTAATTTAGTCGAATTTATAAGCCAGCTATTTGGGGACAGAGGGAGTAGTTGGGGTAGCATTTCCCAACTGCACCGCCAATTTTCTACTGTCCATAGTGTAGCAGAAATGCTCTATTACACAAATCAATAATTTTCCATCATGTATTGCGTACTGCTTAGCAGATGAACTTGTCACTGAACATTTGAAGGCGTTCGTCGCCTGCCTATCCGGGAGCCTAGGTAACTGATTAAAGCGTCCAATATTTTTCATCGATTAACATGTCTCGCTGGTTTATCAGTTGAAACTGAAGAGCGAGATATAGTTACATAGATTGTGTGAATGCTACAGAAAAACCTTCATAATCTATAACATTTCGGCAGTGCTACCTTGCTTCAGTAGCAAGAAATTAGCACACAAGGCCTACAAACAATAAGTATTTTCATAGATCCCTGATGTCGTTGTCATAGTAGCAGAAATTAGATGGCAGGTGAACATGTCCTCGACTGCAAAATGGCAGAAACAAAAATAACCAGACAATCTCGCATTCTTAAAGAAAATTGCAAACATATATGCTACTGAGCAACTCACATCTGAACTTGACAATGGTAGTCAGTACATCATACAATTTACATGTACCTATATACAAACATAAATAGCTTTACATCAGTAAAGCCAAAACGGCCAACAGAGAATGCTGATGAAATCAGCTAAAATTATACAGTAAGAAACCGTCCACCTCAAACACATGAGGCATTAAATTTTTCGCAAAATACATGCCAAGAAAATTTACAAGGACAACTCATGTTTCACAACTGTAAGAAGTAGAACATAAAACAATCCTTACAAGCCTGTAATATTTTCTCCAAAAAGGAGGTAAAGCCCGGTGCCTTTGCATCAAGTAATGCACACAGTACTTTACTTGATTATTGAAGTTCCATTACAATAATTTGCCATTGCACCAAAAAAGAGTAATTGAAAAGCTTGATGCAGAGGAACACTAGAAATAAATGTTTGCATCACGCTTCCTCCGCAAGGTCGTTTTAGGCTGCTGTTGAGCAGAAGACGGAACATGGTAACAGAACTCGGTATAAGGGGGTATCCGTGATTCCCAAGTCACTAAATCAAAGTCACCCTTGGGACGTAGTGAAGGATTCCCCACGATGTCTCTCATCCTTATCTTGGGTAGTTTTCTTTGGGAAATCTCGGCATCAGTTCGAGGATGCATCAGGTGTAGCGGAGCAGCAGGAGACGGTAGAAAACTGGTCAAGTCTATTGGATAGCTTGCTCTATAACGGTGTGAAAAATGCTCACCGAACACGGTCATGTTGTTCATTGTAACATTTTTGAAACTGTTCAACGTGCTAAGCCAGAATCGAAGGCTTAGATCCATCCTCAATGTATAGGCAAGTGAATATGCTCCCATAAATGACCCACCCAGTAGTTTGACGAACTCTCCCGCCAATAGTGTCAGCTTTGGGTGGTCCTCAGCTTGTGCACTTCCAAATGCTAGCGTCTTGAATAGTAGCTGTATTCCTCATCTTGAAATCTACCTAGGTGAATTGGCTCCACGGTACCATATCTCGCAAAACTTTCCATCTTACTTGAGATTATAACCTTAACTTCTGTGTTTATGCTTGCCACTGCCCGGTAAAATGATTTCCACTCCCCATCGTCCACATCTGAAACAAATGTGACAACAACCAATGTTCTCCCTGATATGCTTTCACGCTCTATCCTATGGAAGTTGTCTCCGTTGAAGTGCAAAACTGAAGAGAAGTGACTACGGACCTTCTCATCATTCCATACATGATGTACTAAAGTTTTCTTCCCTACTAGGTTGCCACCAATGATTGGAAGCACAGGTGGACAGCCAGGAGGGTTGTGCTGTAACAAGAAGTTGATGACTTGTTGCTTCTCGATCCGACGACCGAACATGAAGTTATCAGCGTAAAGGTAGGTGTCATAGGGTCTGCGAAACATCATGAACTCACATCCACTCAAAAGTATAACAAACTCTCTCATATTAGAAACGACAGTCTCTAATTCTAACAACGCATCTTGCAGGTTGCATTTGTTATCAACTTTTTGATTTGATGTACCACCGTTTGCACGGAAGCGCTTCAAGGGAGTACCAAGATATGGTGCCAATGAGTCAGTAATCCCCACTTCCACTTCCTTAGAACCCTCTTTGATTAGCTGGTTGCACTTGAAAGTGTGTAGAACATAATAACCGTGGTACATAGCCCTAGATAGCATCTTCAGTTGTAAAAGCATACCAGAGTTGGTGATGTACCGCCGATCTGCCTCCTCGACAACCATGTGAGCTCTTAGCAGGAGCTGCTGCAGCCTCTCCACAAGCTTCTCCTCCGAGCATGCAACCTCCGAATACTTGCTCATCAAAAAGGTGAAAAATCTGCTAACAAGGTCACTTGCAGCCGCAGAGAGAACCGCTTCCATACCGTTTTTTTTTCTGTTGATACTGAATGACTGAAGTAGGAAACTTTTTTGGTTTTCACCTTGTAGAGATAGGGTTGTAAGGTATGGTGATGTTTAAATAGATGCCGTGGTATTGGTGTGTAGCGTGAATGACCAGTTAGGTTCGTTTTTGTTCACCAGTCTAAGTCTTGAGTCAATGTGGACTTTTTGGCGAGCATAAGGTGGAGGTACTTCAGACCACAACAGATGTGTCATTTTCTCTGCAGAATCTTTTAAGCACACAGTGTGATTTTTTTGACAATCGACAGCAATGTGTCATTTTTTCTGCATAATCGTTTATCTTATGTTGACTTCAGGTTGTCTCATAGACCATATCCGCGATCTCCTTGCCCTGGAGCTCCCAGCAAGTTACGATATGCTTGTCCAATACATTAAGAAATCATAGCATAAGTGATTAGCTCCGCAGGCGATCGGATCAGATTTTTAAACCAAGGCCTCCGTTTTGAAAAATGGCTTGCTTGTTTGCACTCTAAATAGGCTTGCTTGTTTTGAACAAGTGTGGACCATCAGACGAAAATGGCCGTTTACAGACTCACGCTCTGTTTTGCTTGTGGCCCCCTTTTCTTGGTGAAATTCACCCCGGTGCCGCCTTTCGGCCATGCCGTCTCCGTCTTGTGCGTCGATCCTCATGCCACGGAAGAAGAACGCAAGTTCAGGTGCCATCTTAGTTCGAGAAGTACCGACATGGGTTGGCAGAAGTCTTCGGATTTCCAGGTCATGAGCACCAACCTCTCTGAACGTTTACCGGCACCGGAAGATGGTGGCTACTCATTTGTTGCGCCCAACACCACCAGCATCACTGTCAGTATCACAAAAATAATGCGCGACAAGTGTGGGAGCGAGATCCGACTGAAGCGTTGGCGGCAAAGTAAGCTACCATACCCGATAACAAGTTGATGAGTGTGTGGAACTCTGTGCTGGTTCTAATTAACACGATGCTCCTCCATCTACTCATGATGCAAGTTGATCAATTTGTAGAAAATAAAGGGTTTCTGCTACTATTACCTGAGAGATGGATGGACACTGAAGAATTGGCACTTCAGCAGCGAAATACTACACTAGCTAAAAGTTCAGAGCAACTTGTTACTGACTATTATGTAGATGTGATTTTCCACTGAAATACTTATCCTGGAAGGCCATGGATGAGTGATTGCGGGATTAACTTACAAGCAAAACAGAGTCTGAGTCTGTAACAGCCGTGTGAGTCAATATTCCATAGAAGATTCAGCAAAAACGAGCACACTGGTGTAGATTGTCAACAAAGCACATTGTGTGCTTGGAAATCCACAATGATCTAGACTAGTAGACTACCTAAAATATGACTGCATCTGTTGTGGTGTGAAGCACCCCCACCTTACGTTGCCATTAATTTCCACTTTGACAAGTAGGTCGATGTTCCTCTATTTACGATATTATGCAAGATCATCGATTTGTGGAAAATAAAGGATTGATGCTACTATTAGATGATACTAGATGAGAGTGACACTATAGAATTGACGGTGCAATAGGCGAAATGCTACACCCGCTGAAAGTTCAGTGACTAGTTACGGACTATTATGAGGATGTGGTTTAACAAATTTGAGATGCTTCAAGGAATGAACTGTGTGTTTCGAGTGAAAAATCAGTATTTATCCTGGCAGGCCATGGATGAGTGATCAATACAGCTTACAAGCAAAACAGAGCGTGAGTCTGTAAACGGCCATTTTCGTCTGATGGTCCACACTTGTTCAAAACAAGCAAGCCTATGTAGAGTGCAAACAAGCAAGCCATTTTTCAAAACGGAGGCCTTGGTTTAAAAATCTGATCCGATCGCCTGCGGAGCTAATCACTTATGCTATGATTTCTTAATGTATTGGACAAGCATATCGTAACTTGCTGGGAGATCCAGGGCAAGGAGATCGCGGATATGGTCTATGAGACAACCTGAAGTCAACATAAGATAAACGATTATGCAGAAAAAATGACACATTGCTGTCGATTGTCAAAAAAATCACACTGTGTGCTTAAAAGATTCTGCAGAGAAAATGACACATCTGTTGTGGTCTGAAGTACCTCCACCTTATGCTCGCCAAAAAGTCCACATTGACTCAAGACTTAGACTGGTCAACAAAAACGAACCTAACTGGTCATTCACGCTACACACCAATACCACGACTGTGGAGAACATGCATTCCTTCTTTCACCTCTAGGGTGAGCTTGAAATCGTACTTCAGCTCAGTGGATTGCGACATGTGATCGCCCGCGAGATGGGCCAGGAGTGTGGCGGTGGAGCCAGCGAACCCGCAGCCGGGTTCGGGGCAGAAGCATGGTGCGTGCGGGCATGACTTATTGTGCTCGTCCGCCTTGTGGTAGTCCGACTCGGCGGTGCATCCATACATGCTGTTGGAGCAAGGTACCCGGAATGACTCCAAGATTTTGTCGAGTGCATTGCAGCGGCTGTAGCCGCCGGTGATGGAGCACGCGTGGCACTTGTCCTTATTCGGGAGGCTGTCATGGCAGGACGAGCAGATCACATGGCCAACTGCGCGCTGCATATAGAGAAAGCAATCCAGCAAATGATATATAAGCCTCTTTATCAAAAAAGAGACCTTCATTTTTTTTCCAGTTCAGACGTTGCAACGAAACAGTAGTAACAAACCATTTAACATAATCTAAAAAAAAACATTTAACACTTTGTTGATCAATTTATTTTTTCTGAAAGTGTTGATGTTGTAACTTGTATGCAAGCAGCAGATTCACTGTATAATCTGTTAGCATTTAGTATCCTTTTACTAGTCACGGAGGGCTCTCAATTTGTATTCGAAGAGGTATCTTGGGATGAGGGACATGTCTTAAAACTTTTTTTTCGAGGAAGCATGTCTTAAAACTTGATAGAAGTTGAAAAAAACTTGATAGATGTCATGCGAGCAGGTTGTTCATAATGTTGTGGATGAACCCCATATTAATGCGGAATCCCGGGAGGAATCACCCTGGATTGAGGTGTACTCCAATAAGAAGAGTAAATCTAGTAAAAGAAAACTCGTATTTAAATCCAATGGTAGTAGGCCTTATAATGAACATTGGAGGTCTGAATAGACCCGGCAAGCTTGCTAGGACGCAAGATCTCATTAGAGAATCTTGCCCTGATCTAATCAGCTTTTCTGAGACCAAGAAATATGATTTTTCCACACAACAGCTTCTGTCTTTAGACAGTAATGAAGATTTTGTATGGAATTGGCTGCCGACTGTCCAAACAGCCGGTGGAATCCTTGTTGGTGTCAAGAAGGAAAGCTTTGATGTTATTGCTTATTCTTCATTTAAATTTTGTACCTCTTGTATTATTAAATGCAAGAAAACTGGTCTAGTTTGGAGATTTCTCTCCGTGTATGGACCAGCTTATGATGATTTGAAGTTGGAATTTATTAATGAACTCCATATGTGTTTAGTAGTTGGGTAGGTCCCACGCTTATTGTGGTGACTTCAACCTTGTTAGGGAGAGCAAAGATAAGAATAATGGGGTCATAAACCAACATTGGGCCAATTTATTCAATGATTGGATCAATAAGTTTTCCTTAGTGAAAATTAGAAATGCTGGCAGAAAGTATACCTGGGCTAATAATCAAGATAATTTGGTTATGGCACTGCTAGATAGAATTTTCGTCACTACTTGTTGGGAAAACACCTTTCCAAATGTAGCTGTTAAGGCTCTGGCCAGGTTAGGGACGGATCACACACCATTGGTGTTTGATACCGGTGCCCTGCTGATCCCAGTGATGAAACAATTTTGGTTTGAGAAATGGTGGTTAAAAATTGAGGGGTTTAAAGAACTTGTCCATAAAATTTGGAATACCCCGTGTCGCTTTGTTAAAGCAATAGATAGATTCCAGTTTAAAATCCGTCTCCTGCAAAGAACTCTAGAAGGTTGGAATGCAAATATTGAAGCGGACCAACGCAAACTCAAACAGCAACTTATTGCTGAGTATGATTTGCTTGATATACTATCTGAGTCGCAGCCTTTATCTCCTAGTGCTAAAAGCAGAATGAAAACTATTTCAGGAGAGCTTAATTCTATTTGGAACAATGAGGAAGTTAAGGCTAGACAAAGGTCCAGGGAAAGGCAGATTTTGGAGGGAGACCAGAATACGGCCTATTTCCACACAATGGCCAATCAAAGGAGGAGGAAGAAGCAGATTACTGCTTTGGATGGCCCCAATGGTTTGGTTGAGGATACAAAAGGTATTTTAGATATTGTTGTGCAGTACTATAAATCTCTGTTTGGTTTGAGGAAAAGCTGGATATTAGTCTAGCTGGTGACTTCTGGGACACAGAAGATTTAGTTACTAACGAACATAATGCAACCTTAGATGCTAAATTTACCGAGGAAGAAATCAAGGAGGCTGTGTTTGCGTCTTATGCAGAGGGAGCCCCTGGACCGGATGGTTTTCTTTTTTGTTTTACCAGCAATTTTGGGAATTGGTTTAAAATGACTTGGTAGATCTCTTTAATGATTGGGAATCCAATAATCTGGATCTGTTTAGGCTTAATTTCTCTTTACTTACGCTAATTCCTAAAGAACCTGATGCAACTTCGATTCAGAAGTATAGGCCAATTGCTTTAACTAATTGTAGTTTCAAGATCTTCTCGAAGTGCCTCACTACGAGACTCAGTTGAGTGTGTAATGATCTTATTTCTCCGAATCAGACGGCCTTTTTAAAAGGAAGGTACATTCTAGAGAGTGTTGTCTCAGCCCATGAAATTATTCACGATGTTGTGAAAAATAAAGAATCTGGTCTTATCTTTAAGTTAGACTATGGAAAAGCATATGATAAGATGAATAGAGAGTTTCTTATTAAGATGATGTCGCAAAGGGGTTTAGCCCCAAGTGCATCCAACTTATTGTTTCTTTACTGCAAAAAGGGTCAGTTGGAGTTCGAATTAACGACTGTAATAGTGATTTCTTTGAAACTGGTAAAGGTGTTCGCCAAGGAGACCCTATCTCTCCGATTCTCTTTAACCTAATGGCTGATGTCTTTACAAAAATGCTCAAAAAAAGGGCAAATCATGGACAGATTAATGCTCTTTTGCGTATTTTCTGTCCTTGTGGTATCATTAGCCTGCAGTATGCAGACGATACCCTTTTGTTTTTGAAGAATGATATTGAGGTAGTACATAATCTTAAATGGATTTTGGCTTGCTTTGAACAAATTTCTGGCCTTAGAATAAATTTGCATAAGTGCGACCTCATTCCTATTAATGTGGACCCGGAGGTTGCTCAATCTTTTGCCCAGTCCTTATCTTGTAGAACTGGAGAGTTACCTTTAAAATATCTGGGTGTTCCGCTCCACTATCGCAAGTTGAGGAAAGAGGATTTGCAGCCAATTATAGATAAAATCTTAAAAAGGGCAGCAGGATGGAGAGGGAAGCTTTTATCTTATAAAGCAAAACTCATACTTATCCAGACCTGCTTAGCTAGTATTCCAATATATTTGTTGAGTGTTATTAAATTTCCAAAATGGGCCATTGACCTCATTAACTCTCAAATGTCTCACTGTTTTTGGGACAACTATGAGGGGCACCATAAGTATCACTTAGCAAGATGGGAAATGCTAGCACAGAAAACTGAATTTGGAGGTATTGGCATTCCAAACTTGGCTGATATGAACCTTTGCTTATTAGCTTCTTGGATTAAGAGATATCACCTAGACCAGGATAAGCTTTGGAAACAAATTATTGATTTCAAGTATGATACTCATAGTCCTAATATGTTTGCTTGTCCAATGGTTGGCGCCTCTCCTTTTTGGAAAGGAGTTCTATGGGCGGCTAAAGCTGCGGAAATGGGTGATGCATGTAAAATGCGTACATGAACTTTACACTATATCACTTATGTTCCAATCATATTTGCATCATATAAGGGTTATATCACTTTTATTTAATGATTTTAGGAAATAAATCAAGTGTTTCCTATTTTTATGGAATTAACCCTGCGCAGGCAGAAAACCATATTTCTTTCCTTTTAAGTTTCAGGGACCCAAACGACGTCCAAAAATTATGGAAAAATACAGGCATCATTATTTTGGAAGGAGGAAGACCTCGGAGCGAAGGAAGCTAGCAAACGGAGGCCAGAAGGCCGAAAGAGGGTGGCCCAAGAGGCCACAGTACCTGGCCGTGTGGGGCCCACTCATTTGGGCCTCATGGCTCCGCTGCTGTCGATCTTTCGTCCACCGCCTTCGTCTTGACCTAAAAACGCCTATAAAAAAGGTCCCCTGGCGTTTCGCGAAAGGAGCGCCGCACAAACACAGAAACACCGAAACGGAGATCAGGAGCTGCAGATTGGAGGGGGAAAAACTCCGGCGGGGCGCTGCCGGCATGGTCTCCATCTCCTCCATCGACATCTCCACCGTCTCCATGATGAAGAGGGAGTAGTCCACCTCTGGACTATGGGTTTGTGGAAGTAACTTATGTATCTCTCCTCTCTTGAGTTTCACTAATTAGTACCGTATGAGCTGCTGAACATGATTACGGTCATATTTGTAATACCTATGTGGTGGATCTTTCTATGAGTTAATATATTTGAGATTGCAATGTTTGTTTCAGTTATGAGTATAGATGCATATTATGTACCCCGTTCTTGTCTACTTGTTTTGATCAAGCATGTTTATGAGAGTGTGTGTGGGGGAACGTGTGCATTAGTTGGAGTAACGGGGAGTGGTGAGTGCGGTAAGCTGACAACTTAAATATCGCGATCCACTTGGGTGTTTACCTTACTTTGTTACCTCACTAGGGATAAACTAAAATACCATGCTGCAAGGGTTGAGGGTGACCAAGCTTCTTCCTGTGACTAGATCCAGCATGTTCTTATTTTCACTTCATGTCATGAAACTTATTGCTATACTCTGAGTCATCTTAATTACTGAGGTGTTATGATTTGGTTCGCATCTTGGTGGAGTATAAGAGAGACTAATAACCAAAAGGTCTCTATGTTAGGACGTGATGCCCATATATCTAAGTAACTTGTTATCAAACTTTGCGTTGCAATCTCATATGTTAACTCTGTGTGTTCCATTGTCTGCCACTTTATAAAGAGAGAGTGCATTTGTGAAACCATGAACCCGGTCCATTTTTAATCATAAGAAACACCTTTCCAACACCATATACCACTTTTTCATTTTCAGCCATCATTAAATCCGAAAATACAAAAATACTTTTCATCTTGCATACATCATTAAAAAAACCCAAAAATATCATTTACCATTGCATCCACCACCATTGCATATTTATTTCCTGTTTGTATTGCATAACTATCTTGATATCATTCTTACACCTTGTGCTTGACAACCACAGGTGAGGTTGAGGACCAAAACATTTAACTTTGTTTTGTAGGTAACCAAAAAAAGGATAAGAAGATATATCTTCACTACTGATTCCCCGAGAGTTTGATATTAAACCCTCGAGTCACCCTCGTGGGGAAAACAAGTCTTCCACTACTACACACTCTGCACTTGGAGTCTCAACCTAACCCATTTACTTTGGACGCAGGTAACTACGCACCGGAGATCAAGCAAAGTGTTTTCTGGTGTCGTAGATCAACCTCTTCAAGGGCCATCGAGACTGTTTTCTGGCGCCGTTGCCGGGAATCATAGCTGAGAGATTTATCCAAGGGTGTGCATCATCGCATTCATCTCACAACGAAGTCAACTTCACCAACTTGTGCTAACACCTAAGCTTGGGAGGTTGCACCTACGTGAGCACCATCTTATCCATCTTTACTTACAAAGCAATTTATTTGTTTTGTTAGTGTCATTGCATATCATATTCCGCTTGCATATTTATTTTCAGTTTTGCATAAAAAATATAAAAAATACATAAAAACTTGCTATCATGGTTCTTGGAAACAAACAAGGAGGGAGTTCTCTAGGGAATTCGGTTTCTAGTTTTAAACAATATCATGGAGAAACATTAAAAGATGCTTGGGTAAGAATTAATAGGATGCACTATGAAGATCCTACACCTTGTGAAGATGAAAAGCTAAATCTCTATTTCTATTATGGATAGACCCATGGTATCAAAATGCTTTAGATGGGGCTACAGGTGGAAGTTTTGTCTTGTCAACACCACCTTGTGCAGCCATGACTCTTAGAAGAATTTTTGGTAGCTTTGTGGGTAGCAAGAAAAAGTTGGAGGACACCACAATAGCACTTGCTTCATCAAAGGATAAATTTGAAACTAAGTTAGAAAAGCTACCTAGTAAGGAAGATTTTGAACAACTAGTTTCTTATTCTGAAAACATTATTCCAAAAATAAACAATGAGTTGGTTAATGTTATGCATAAGTTAAGAATATGTGAGAAAGAATTTCTTGAGAAAGATGTTTACTTGAACAATATTGAGGAAAGGTTGGTTCGAGTTAGTGATTCATTGAAGAAAGATTCATCATCTAAACATATGAAAGAAGTTCCTAATAAGCAACAAGTTTGGGTGAAAAAGGAAAAGAAAGTTGAGGAAGTTAAAATGCTTAATGAAGTCAAGGATCCTTTGCTTGACTTAGAAAATTGTAGCTTGCATGAATTAATATCTATCTTACAAAAATTTGCAAGTGATCCTTCCATCAACACTAATCAAGCTGGTTTTGGTTCTTATATTGCTAATCATGTCTTGAAAGAAAAGATTGCTAGGTACAACCAAGAGGCTATGATACCACCTAAGCTTGGGGATATGTGGATTAAGGTACTAGTAACTATTGGAAAAGAGACACACCATGCTATACTTGATCTAGGATCTAGTGTCTCTGTTTTATCTAAAGAACTATATGAAGTGCTTGAATTGAAAAATCTTGAAAAATGCTCATTGAACTTGCACTTGCTGATGACTCTATTAAACATGCTTTAGGAAAAGTAAGTGATGTTATGGTAGAGTTACATATGACTTTTGTGCCTGTGGATTTTCTAATCATGGATATGGGGAATAAAACCTCTAGTCCTATTATTCTTGGAAGACCTTTTCTTCGTACCACAGGTGCATCATTGATTCAAAGGAAGGGAATGTGAAGTTTCAGTTTCCACACAAGAAGTGCATGGAACACTTCCCAAGGAAGAGGGAACCACCAAAGTTCAAGCTCCCTCATGAGCTTCGTCCAATAAACAACAAGTAAGAAGCCTAGCTATATGGCTATAAAGAAAGCGCTTTGCGGGAGGCAACCCGGTTATTTTTTGTGTGATTTTCTTTGTGTCCTCTTGCTGTAACAAGAGACTTTGTGTCTAGTTTAGGTTCTGGAATTTTCAATAAAGTGCCAAGTTTTACCCTTTTTGGTTTGAAAAAGTTGCTTATAGCGTTCGGAGATTTTATTCCTGCACGAATCAGTGCACGGTATGATTTTTAATTCTTATTCTGTAACTCCGAATGAGCTCATATTTGAACTGTAGTTGCAACTTTTCATCCTCTGTATGCATGAATTTTTCGGAATTTTTCGAGAAAGTTTGGTAGGGTAGAAAAATACGTTTTGCTGCTGCTGTTTTTCTGGACAGATTCTGTCCCATTTTGTTTGATGCATGCTTTGAGCTTTTAAGTTGAATCTTTTTGATCCAATTGAGTTTATGAGTAGGCATACAACATTATACACTTTCTGGACATTCATATGAATTTTTGTTCAAGGATTATATGCAGCAAGAAACCTATTTGTTTATCACTATTAATGCACCCCACAGAAAAGAAATGGGAGAAACGGTGTTTTGAAGTTTTTTCACAGGGATTGGAGGAGATGCACCAAGAGCTATCCAAGGATGGTGAAGACCATAAGCTTGGGGATGTGAAGACAACCCCGCTGGACCTACACACTCTCGGTTTGCACACGTCCAACTTCTGTTTTTCGATCGAAACACTTTATCGCATAAACTTGGAGCGTCTTTTTGTTTTTTTTGAGTTTGAGAGACCACCACACTATCATTTATATATGGAGAGCTACTGGAAATATGGGTTGAAATATGTTGGATGCTTTTATAAGATTGGGAAAAGGGATGTTTGAGTTGATTTTTAATGATACATATAGTTGCATGATTCATGAGCTTGTTTATGAGTAATAGTTTGCAAATCTTTTTGAAGAGCTATCACTTATTCATGTTTTGGTGCTGATTGTTATTTTACTTGGTTTAACATGGATTAGTTAGTTCTATGGACACTCATGCATGCATCTAGATGGTCAACTTTCTCCCTTTTGCTAGCCCAAAAATTCCAACAAGTCAAAACTTGTTTCCAACACCTTCAACCAAAGTTATTCCAGTGAGTCCACCATATCTACCTACTAGCTATATGCTATTCCGAGTATGTTCATCATGATATTTGTGTTATCTATACCTCTGAATGAAAATGATTATGTTATTGATTGCATGGAAAAGTTGGTTATATAGCTCTCACGAACTTGATGCACATTTTACTATCATTGCATAAATAAAACATGACCCATTGTGATTAAGATTATGATGCTAGTGGCTTGATAAATGTTGAGGTTGGGAGTTAGCCCATATGTGCTGTCACATGCAAAGCTTTCAACATGCTCCATTTAGTTGATATCATGTGCTTTTGTCTATGGATGCCTATCATGGTGAAATAAGGGAAAAAGATAGTTTGAATGAGTTTGTATAAATGGTTAGAGAGACGCCTGGGCCGCTAATCTAAGCCATGCATTATTCATGGTGGAAATTTACTTACATGCTATGGTGAATTATCTATGACACACCTTACAATAAAAAGCTATTCCAATGGTAAATAAAAAGGGTGTTGAGGTTTTCATCTTGTTTGTTTGTCTTGTCATTTTGATATGGGCTTGTTCCATATCCTGGGACAAGAGGTACCCCAGTTGACGCTCTTGATGATACTATTATTACTTACAATGATAGATAACTTGAACTTGCTTTTCCCAAGTTGAGTAACTCATGGTGTAGGTACTTGTATTCAAGGGGCATGAGACATCCAACCTTTACTTTGTCAAGCACACTACTCATATTTGCTCTCACATTAAACTATAATCATTCAAGATGCTATGATAGGGGAATGAGAGCTTGACACCAAGTATTACCACATTGCAATCATTAACTTAAGTAGAGAGTTTGGAGTTAGATGAAACTTATGCATGCTTTACCTCTACTCACTTATTCATCTTTCCAAAGTGTCCACCAAACATATTCAGATTTTCATCATCACTCTATGGACCACATGTATGCAAAAGTAAGAATGTCCATATACTATCTGTTATGTTACACTTTGTGAACTATCATTGAACATCCTTGCATTGAATACTTGATATCACTTCATAAACTATTTGCATATTGCTACTCCTTTGAAGAATGAATCATTTGACTCTATGTAGCAGTAGTAATCATCTTTGATATCCATTGTTAGTGCTATATTGCAAAGCCCATGTTAGTTTTATCACCTTCATACTCGAGGACGAGTATTGGTTAAGCTTGGGGATGTTGATGCATGTAAAATGCATACATGAACTTTGCACTATATCACTTATATTCCAATCATATTTGCATCATATAAGGGTTATATCACTGTTATTTAATGATTTTAGGAAATAAATCAATTGTTTCCTATTTTTATGGAATTAACCCTGCGCAGGCAGAAAACCCTATTTCTTTCCTTTTAATGTTTCAGGGACCCAAACGTCCAAAAATTATGGAAAAATACAGGCGTCATTTTGGAAGGAGGAAGACCTCGGAGCGAAGGAAGCAAGCAAACGGAGGCCAGAAGGCCAAAGAGGGTGGCCCACGCGGCCAGTACTGGCCGCGTGGGGCCCACTCATTTGGCCTCGTGGCTCCGCTGCCGTCGATCTTTCGTCCACCGCCTCGTCTTGACCTAAAAACGCCTATAAAAAAGGTCCCCTGGCGTTTCGCGAAGGAGCGCCGCACAAACACAGAAACACCGAAACGGAGATCAGGAGCTGCAGATTGGAGGGGGAAAACTCCGGCGGGGCGCTGCCGGCGTGGTCTCCATCTCTCCATCGACTTCTCCACCGTCTCCATGATGAAGAGGGAGTAGTCCACCTCTGGACTATGGGTTTGTGGAAGTAACTTATGTATCTCTCCTCTCTTGAGCTTCACTAATTAGTACCGTATGAGCTGCTGAACATGATTACGGTCATATTTGTAATACCTATGTGGTGGATCTTTCTATGAGTTAATATATGTTTGAGATTGCAATGTTTGTTTCAGTTATGAGTATAGATGCATATTATGTACCCCGTTCTTGTCTACTTGTTTGATCAAGCATGTTTATGAGAGCGTGTGTGGGGGAACGTGTGCATTAGTTGGAGTAACGGGGAGTGGTGAGTGCGGTAAGCTGACAACTTAATATCGCGATCCACTTGGTGTTTACCTTACTTTGTTACCTCACTAGGGATAAACTAAAATACCATGCTGCAAGGGTTGAGGGTGACCAAGCTTCTTCCTGTGACTAGATCCAGCATGTTCTTATTTTCACTTCATGTCATGAAACTTATTGCTATACTCTGAGTCATCTTAATTACTGAGGTGTTATGATTTGGTTCGCATCTTGGTGGAGTATAAGAGAGACTAATAACCAAAAGGTCTCTATGTTAGGACGTGATGCCCATATATCTAAGTAACTTGTTATCAAACTTGTGTTGCAATCTCATATGTTAACTCTGTGTGTTCCATTGTCTGCCACTTTATAAAGAGAGAGTGCATTTGTGAAACCATGAACCCCGGTCCATTTTTAATCATAAGAAACACCTTTCCAACACCATATACCACTTTTCATTTTCAGCCATCATTAAATCCGAAAATACAAAAATACTTTTCATCTTGCATACATCATTAAAAACCCAAAAATATCATTTACCATTGCATCCACCACCATTGCATATTTATTTCCTGTTTGCATTGCATAACTATCTTGATATCATTCTTACACCTTGTGCTTGACAACCACAGGTGAGGTTGAGGACCAAAACATTTAACTTTGTTTTGTAGGTAACCAAAAGAAGGATAAGAAGATATATCTTCACTACTGATTCCCCGAGAGTTCGATATTAAACCCTCGAGTCACCCTCGTGGGGAAAACAAGTCTTCCACTACTACACACTCTGCACTTGGAGTCTCAACCTAACCCATTTACTTTTGACGCAGGTAACTACGCACCGGAGATCAAGCAAAGTGTTTTCTGGCGTCGTAGATCAACCTCTTCAAGGGCCATCAATGGGATATAGATGGCATATTGGGGATGGTAGAAGTGTGAAATTCTGGGAGGACCACTGGTTCGGTTCATCCAGTTTAGCCATCCAATACTGGGACTTGTACATTATTGCAAATGAGCAACATATGTCGGTTGCAGAAGCATGGGATGGTACTAATATGAAAATCTCATTTCGGAGATGTGTAGATCAGAGGTTAATGCTGAGGTGGTATGAACTTATTCAGATCGCCCAGTCCATTAATTTTTCTGGAGAACAAGATGCAATCATCCGGAAACATGAGGCCAAAGGGACCTGCTCTGTTAGCTCCCTTTATTCTATAATTAACTTTCGTGGTGTTATTCCTGTTCATGTTCCAGCTGTTTGGCAACTATCTATTCCACCACGGATCCATATTTTTCTGTGGCTTATGACTAACAACAAGCTCTTAACTAGAGATAACTTATCCAAGAGACAACAGTTGAATGATTTGACTTGCGTCTTTTGTGGTGAACCTGAATCTATCATGCATCTGTTCTTTGAGTGTGTTGTGGCCAAGGAAATGTGGAGAAATGTTGCACCCATTACTGGTGCTGTTTTACCTATCTCTTTTGAATCAATTGCGGGGTGGTGGGTTTGTGATAAAAACCATAAAGTGGCTAACATTATCCATGCGGCCTGCTTATGGGCTTTGTGTAAAATGAGAAACAATCTCTATTTTAACAGGGTGAGTTGGTAAAAAATGCAGGTACTTTGGTGCCGTGTGGCTGCTCCCCCTTTGGCGTCTCTTATGTCCAGATGCCGCAAAAGACCAGTTGAGTGCTGCAACTGGGATGATTCAACAACTGGGAAGGTGTCCCCCACTGCTGCTCTGGCCAGACCCTGGCTGACGACTCTGGGATGGCAGGGGAAGATGACGGGAGAAGGTCAGCAGCTGTGCAGCCCTGTGGTGATGTCGAAAGAAGCTGTAGCTTGGACTGCTACCACTGCACACCTTGAAGAACGCTTGGAGGAGTTGGCTCTAAGCCTGGTGGATGACGGGATACATCTATATGTTGTCCCCCGCTGAGTGCTTGGTGCCGTCGCTGGAGGCGCGCGATTAGTTGTTGATGTGTGTTGGTTTCGCTTTCAGCATTGGACCTTGATTTTAAACTCCTGTTGTAAGCTCGGTAGAGCAAAACTCTGGTGATGGTACGCTGCCATTGCTCGTGGAATAAGTGCAATGCCTCTGTATGGTTTCATTTTGATTAATGGAACCGGGGAGGAGCCCTGTTTTTCTATAAAAAAAAACTTGATAGAAGGAAAAGGGGTGGTAGGAGAAGGAGAGGTGTTAGATTGTTTCATTCTGGTTTTATAAGGTGTTTGCTGCACGACGGTGTATATATGATCTGATTAAGGACGGTCCTGGAGGAAGATCATGCAACAATGTAAATAATCTGCAGACTAATATGTGGTTCTCACAGGTTGCTATGTTGAAATGCCACCCAACAATGTATGTAGGAGAGAAATGTTACTACACTCGGGAGCTAAAAAGCAGTATA
Organism: Poa pratensis; assembly: GCA_947311845.1. Classification (NCBI taxonomy): domain Eukaryota; kingdom Viridiplantae; phylum Streptophyta; class Magnoliopsida; order Poales; family Poaceae; genus Poa; species Poa pratensis. Next base: position 5,386,245 of record CAMZMU010000035.1, read on the forward strand.
TTTCAGTTATATACAAATGGAGCTATCACGGGCAGAACTCACAGATAGGTCACATATTTCATCAGATAGTTAAGCTTCCACGGATCCTTAACTGAAACTTTCATCTCTCTCACCCTCTCTCCGGTGCCTCTTAGGTCTTAGCACACCATCAGATAGTCAAGCTTCCATGAATTCGTGACTGAAACTTACATCTCTCTGGTGCCTCTTAGCACACCATAAGATAGTTAAGCTTTCATGGATCCGTGACTGAAACTTTCATCTCTCACGTATTCTGACAAAAAAAAATCTATTCCTAAGGGAAGAATGGTGAATGTAACTGTTTTTATTTTCCTATTTTCTTTATTCCTTAGACGACGACAACCGATTGATCGATCCCCTTTCTTCACTTGTCCCATGCCAAGACAGGTGTACACACTATATATGACTCTGATTTCAATTTCAGACGCACTCCCACCGATTGATGGATCCCCTTTATTCACTTTCTTGCAGCCCTTTTCAGCTCATCCCGAATGCAATGGCGGATCAAAAAAGACTAAAAATGGTGCTCTGCTATCCATGAACGAAGAGGAAGAAGTAGGGATGGAACCTGGTAGACCGGAGGCTGGAGGGGATCCATACAGATCGGGCACTCCAGAACATCCCGCTCGATGCTGCCACTGATGGCCGCCGCCGCCATCTTGGTCGTCTGCTCGTGCTGCTGCGTCGGCCGCTGATGATCCCCTCTCCTCTTTTTTCTTTTCTTGCCGTTGTGGCTCTGCTCACCTGCAGTGAAATCCGTGGCTTGCTTCATACGTTCCCTGCTCGTTCGCTGCAGTGCTACTAGCCGTTCTGTTTACTGATGTGATCTCACGACTCGCAGTGTAGAGAGGAGGCTAGTACTAGGCGGGCACTGGCTAGCCGTTTTTTGGGTTTCAAATCCGTGGCTTTCCTTCACGGGCGCCATTATAATCTTCTCGTGGACATATCTTAGGCTTGAAACCAATCAAAATCTTTACTATTAAATGGGAGTCTGCGGTTGTGATGGTACGTCGGTCGTACGTCCGTCCGTGGTCTGCCTCGCCCGAATGGCTCGTGTGCGATGACATGTGGACCTGCGCATCGATTGGATATTGTCCGTCGTCCCAAGCCCCGACTTGATTAGCATTTCCCTACCACGGCCGCAGCCGCAGCCTCGAGGTTTCATTCACGAACTATGCACCCACGAACTGCCCACGAGATCCCGCTCATGGCTCTGCCTCGAGGTCGTGATTGACGTGCCCTGCGGCCAACATGCCACCTCGAACTTGATCCTCCTCCATTGTCGACGACTCAAAGTCGCCATTGACGTGCCCGCCGCCGCCGATGCCTCCAGCCACGGTATAAACATTTGCTGCTTGTTGTAGTATAGGCGTGCCCTTCAGTTTTAGCAACGACAACTTTTTCCTAGCTTCATGTTCAGACTTTACCTCCTTCTCACGCTTCTCTTGAACGGCCCTTTCAAAATGTTTGAAGAACCTCACTATGTCCAAATTAAATTTCAGATGTTGCTTCAAGTCCTTATTGAAACTCTCGCTGAGTTGCATGCTTCACATTCCCAATGTGAACACATCCTTCATGTAGCAATAAGCCCACTTGTGCTTCAGTTTATAAATACCATCCAGCTAGCATCCTTTCTTCACCTTAGACTGCATCCACTTGAATACTTCTTCAAACTTCTCTTCTTTTTCATACAAATACATACAACATTTATATTCCTTCAGAATTGCTGATGCCTCATCCTTTTTTTGAACATGATCACTAGGGAGAACCTCTCCTGTTGGTTCTTCATCCGTCTTATTACCAGGGTCACTAGGGAGAACGCCTCCTGGTTCTTCATCCTTATACAAGCTTAAATGCTTTACTGCATTCTGACCCATATGCCAGCAACACAAACCATGTATTGTGTGCACAAACACCTCACCAACCGCCCTGCCCATTGCTGCATCTTGATCGGAAAACATTATTGTTCTTGGATGTTTTTGATTATGTGCTGCTAGAAAACTTTCAAATAACCACTTAAAAGAATCTAATGTTTTATCATATAAGAGGGCTGCTCCAAAAACCACTATTTCTCGAAATGATTAAATCCAACAAAAACTCCAAAAGTCATGTGTACTCTTTGTTGGTAGAATATGTGGTATCAAATGTAATCACATCACCAAACAAAGCACAGTCTATCAACATTTTTGCATCAGCCCAAAATATATTTGTTATCTGTTCTTCACAATCTAGTTGAATAGCATATTGAAAGGATGGATTATCAATGACTTGTTGATGAAAATACTGTAACAAACCTCCTACTTCTCCATACTGCAAGTTACGTTGGCGCTTAGTCCTCAAGTAATTTTTGCGATCTTGCAGAGTGTACCCAAGATTGGATGTTCCACCAACAACTTCTCCAGAAAAGACATGGGCTGCCTTTGGTGCAATGCCAGCGTGATCTCTGCGTCTATGTCCATGGCATCCACTTGACATATTTTTCGATGAGATGGGATCAAGTGGATCATATCAGGCCGATACAAGACATGGTTGTGCTCTGCCACAAAGTCATGTGCTTGATACTTGTTAGTATTCCTGTTCAAAAGAATTCCCATGCGTGCCTTGCATCCTGTTCTTGTTTCAGCTCGTGAAGACTTGTATTGATCCTCACGTTTATCTTTGATCGATGAACTTCTTTTCCACATAAGAATCTTGTTGATGTCACAATTCCTTCCTTATTCTTATTACTACAGTGCTTTCTAGCATCAAATCCTATTTTTCCTGCATAAGTAACCCAGAAATTCCATGCTTCACCTATTGTACGGAATTCCATATCTAGCCAGGGAGTCCAACTTGCAGCATGATCGGCGTTGGCGTTTGATTCCGCATTGAGATTTCCGTTGAGATTTCCATTGTTGTTGTCTGGCTGCATTGCTGGATGACACCAACGCCAGCAGGGAAGTATGTAGATCTGAAGGTTTGGGGAAGAATAGAATAGATCTGCTAGTTTTGGTTGGAAAAGGCAAGCTGGTGATTGTTACGCTTGTTTTTGGTGGGAAAAGGCAGTACGTGGTGTGTTTTTGGTGGGAAAAATGGTGTGAGTAGTTCATTTTGGAGGGAACAATCAAAAGGAAACTTTTTTTCTCCAAATTAGTAGATAAGTCTGAGATTGTTATGGCTGATGAAATCTGGCAACGCAACGGGTGTGATCGAGTTGGACTCAACTCCAGGGGATCTGAACTCCTGGCTGTGGTTTCGGAGCTAGCGCGAGAAGATCTTTCCCTCTTTAGTATCTTTTGCCCTCTGTAACCTGTAACTCTTGGGATTTCCCTCTTCTGAAATGAATCGGCAGTGCTCCTGCCTTAACCTAAAAAAAAATTGTTTGTACTACACCTGGAAAGTGAAAGAACACATGAGAAACATTGTGCGCTCCAAATCGTTCAAGCTGATAGTCCAAAGTTCTTACATCATGAAACACAAGAAACAGAACGAGATTTTTATTGACAAAACCGAGAACAGAACAAGACCACTGGGAGGACAACTGCTTCCACAACAAACGGAGAAGAACCCATGCCTTAAGGCCCGACACGCAACTCGGATCTCAGAGGGCCACAAACACACACAGACACACCGCATGCACCAAAGGTGTTTTCCATTCACGATCCGACTTCAAGCGTTCACAGAATCACAGGTAAAACGGCTGCCCGTATGATATTTCAGTCCGTCTTGACATAGGTGCCAAACGCATCGAGGAGGGTCCCAGAACGCGCGAGGAAGCCGAGAATTTTGCCGCTGATTGCGGGGAGCTCAAACAGCATGCCTTCCTCCTTCCCGAACGGCCCAAGAGTGCGAAAGTTGCTGATGAATGTGAGTCACCTCACGACAGTAGCGTTGCCTAACTGGCTCACGTACCCTTTGACGCTGGTCAAGTACTCCGCGCTTGCTAGACGGACCTGGACATGCAAAAAAGTTTCATCCATCTATTAATCATTACTCCCACCGTTTTAAAATATAAGATGTTTTAGGTATTGTACATGGTAGCTAGATTCGTACCAAAAAGAGTATGTACATGTACACTAAAACGAATTTAGATACATATGTGTACATGTGAATATAGAAAAGGACTAAAACGTCATATATTATGGAACGTAGGGAGTATATATATAATATGGGACCCAAAATTTTAAAATTTGGGTTATGCCATTTAACGGTGCTCGGACAGAAGCTATGGAAAAGTATAACGGAGCTATAGTGAAGCTGAACTCAATTTAACATTTTTTCCTTATGAGATGAAAATTTGGAAAAAAGAGTAAGCATATACAATCAACCAACATATGGAGTATTATATAACACATATGCTTGGCATACACATGCTTAGACATAAGAAACCGAGTACTTATCATGCGTCCTAATAGAGTTTTTTTTTGAAGTTTAGTTATTAACCTTTTTCGAGGGATCAATAATCAAGCTTTGAATCAATGCGCCATTTATACATAAAAAGAAGAAGAAATGATAAAGTAGATGGATGGCTTTGAATCAATGCATCTTTTATTTACGGAAAAGTATAACGGAGCTATAGTGAAGCTCAACTCAATTGAGCCCAGCTCACTTGGTTAGGGAAGTGGGTGTACAACACAGCCACCCAGGTTCAAGTCCTCACGGACGCAGATTTGGGTTCTTGTTATTTCAAAAACAAAAACCGATGTAGGGGCTTCCCCTACCGCATTTCTTTAAAAAAAAAAAGCTCAACTCAATTTAACATTTTTTTCTTATGAGATGAAAATTTGAAAAAAAAGAGTAAGCACATACAACCAACCAACATATGGAGTATTATATTACACATATGCTTGGCATACACATGTTTAGACATAAGAAACCGAGTACTTATCACGCGTCCTAATAGAGTTAATAACTTTTTTTTTGAAGTTTAGTTATTAACCTTTTTCGAGGGATCAATAATCAAGCTTTGAATCAATGCGTCATTTATACATAAAAAGAAAAAGAAATGATAAAGTAGATGGATGGGTTTACGAAAGTCTCTTTCTCTAATCTGCTACAACGGCTTAGCGAGCTAAATGGGTCTAAATTTAGCTGTATACCAAGATTTGGTGAGCTATATTACCATCTTTCCAGTTTAGCGTTGCTATAGTGACTCTATAGCAGTGGTATATCTGACTATTTGAAACTTTGATGGGACCCTTATCGTATTTTATATTTCAGCATGTCTGAGGAACTATATTTTCTCAATATTATAGAATAATTTTATGTTCGATGAAAAAAAAAAAGAACAACCGTATGTACCTGTATGTGAGGATTGTGTAATGCACAGATCATCATTAATACATTACGAAGATGTTTCGTGTCGGGAGGATGAAAAGAGAAAGGAAACTATTTTCTACATGGAAAAAAGGATGGACTTTCACATACCTCCGAGCGGCCTCCTCCTCCTCCTCCCCACTGGGGGGTCCACTCGTCCAGTCCTTTGCGCTCATACAGGACCTGCACGGAATCAATGGTGGCACCATGGTTGATGACAATCATAACGACACGGTTCACGTCGGTCATGTCCATGTCCCTCTCGCCGCCACCACTCCCACCGCAGGGACCTAGCTTTCTTGCGGGTGACCCCTGCATACGAAAAATAGTGGTACTCAGATAGTGTACCGCAAGAAAGACAGATCGGGCATCCCACGCTTGTTGCGCCTTACCATTGATAAGTTCTTGCTATATGTGGTTTTGTATATGGAAAGAAAGGTGTATGGTCTAATGATCCATTGATCCATGGTCGCCTTTTATACTAACCGGATCGACCTGATAGACAATATCAATGCTTTTTCTAGGATCAAGTATACTAGTGACCACGTAAAGAAAATAATACTCTATTCAAGTGGCGGTAAACCGTGGGTACTTCGCGGCAGACTTTTCATATTGGTGTTAGAGATAATGTCTAGCTAGGTCAAGCCTCGGAAAACTCAGGTCACATCATTACGGGTACAGCATGAGAGATTAATTAGTCCAGTTATTTATTTTTTAAATTTAAAGGCAGTCGTATCTGCCACCCGATTAGATAGATAGAATATTTATGTACATTGTCACTTGCCTAAGCAAGAGTATCACCGACAACAAAAATCTTAACAAAGTCCAGTTGATTGATTCACGATATAAACTAATCATGAACATGCTATAGATTACTCAAGTTTACCCAATATTTTTGATTTTTAACTAGTTCCGTTACCCAGTTATTCTCAACCATTTAAGAAACAACTTGACCCAATCCAAATGAGATGGTCCTTGTACATATATGCAAGCTATATGTGCTCCATAGCTAGAAGCAACACCGATTTGCCCTTTTAAAACAGAAACAACTCGTTGAAAAATAATGAGATGAATGAATCAGTTTTAGTTTACTAGGCCGGTCTGCATGTACGCGGTAATATAGCAGCATTCTTAGTGGGCGCAAGAAACTGCAAGAGTTGTCACTGTAGCGTGTAGCAAACACCGATGGGCGATGGAGCGCGGGAGGATGAGAGGCTTGGCGTGTTGAGAAACGGTCCGGCTTCAGGAAACTCCGCCGATCCTGCTTCTAGCAGCGACTCCAGCGTCCCGAGCGGAGCAGCGAACGTTCGGCGCTGCTCCAGGCTCCAGCGTCCCGAACAGCCGAAATACCTGCGCCAGGCGGCCTGCTAAGAAATCGTGTTTCGGTTGGTGGCTACATGTTTTCAGCGGTACAGAGATTTGTAACTGCTTAATTGACAACGATGGAGCTTCCGTCACTTCCTCTTCTTTGAGTGACCAGGTTTCTGAGTCTCGTGTGTTGGCGCCTAGCTCTAAGGTTCTGTTGGGCAAAGAGGTTCCTGCTTTGCTTCTCGACTTGGAGGCGGCTCGCCCTGGATATGGCAAGGAGATTATTCGTGTCTTGATGGGGATGGCTTCTGATGCTGAAATCATGAAGGTGGAGAAGTCTCTCAAGAAGATGGGTAAGAAGCTTCGCGTTGCAAGGAAAGGTTCCGCTTCTATTGTTGAGACCATTTGAGGTAGTCATGTTGTCGGTTCGTGGTCGCGATAGGTTGGACGAGTTTGTGAGCGGTCGGGTTGCTTCTGGATGTTGCCTGTCGTAGGTGTTGGTCTTTGCGTTTGTGTGGGTACCTTGATGTGGTGTTGATGTTTGTTGTATGGTTTTCGCCCGGTTTCTTGCACTAATAAACCGGGCACCTTCTTCTTAATAAATCTAAGGCAAAGCTTTTGCCTTCGTTTCAAAAAAAAAAAGATGGAGCTTCAGCAAAAGGACAACGACATGGAATCCGGCCGCCAGTTCTGCTCGACGGAGGGAGGCCGCAACGGCGGAGGCAGGAAAATTGTTTAGGGGGGGGGGGGGGGGGGGGCGAACAAAGAAGACAACTCACAAATGTAAAAAAAAAGGCAAAAAAGTGGGATGAAGTGATAACAAATTTTTTTTTCATTACCATTCATTGACACAAGCCAATTAGTGTTGTCGAGGACACAAGGACATACAATTGCATATTACTAACTAACAAAATCTACACAATAGGAGATAGACTGATAAAGCAACTAACACTTTTCAATGTGAGTTAAGAACGCACTCCTTTCTATTGTTAACCTTTTTCCACTTTCTAAACCCTTCCACTGTGAACTTATCCGACCCTTTCTTTCCAAGTGGCTTCTTATAAAATAGAAAGCATGGAAAATAATAGACTGCATCTTTTATAGGGGAGTACTCTAACCAAAGGAAGGTTCCTTCTTGTACATGCTCTGATTCTTGCTCATCCAAATCAAGGGCAGCAACCGGATCATCGCTCAATACTTTCTTCCCAAAATAAGAATGCATATTATGCATTGCTACAGCCTGTCTTTTATCTTTAGCCATGATCAACCTAGCAAAATTGAACACCATGAGGCATCAGCTATGACTAATACGGAGTATAATTTACCTAGTTGGGAATTAATAAGACAAACCAAAATCAAATGGCACATATGAAAGGGGAATAGATTCAGGATACAATCATACACTAATTGGTACAAAACAAGTGCCAGATCTATGGGGAATCAATAATTTGTACCTGTCAAAATGGGAGGGGCACCGCCGCTTGTCCCGCCTAGGCTTGCCGGCCTTGCTCGCTAGAGGTCAGGAAGGCGCTGGCGCGCTGCGGCCTGCGGAGCTTCTGTGATCTGTCGACCATGGACAGGAGCAGGGCAGCAGGGGATGGAGTCATGGAGTTGAGATTGGGGAGCGGACGAACAGAGAAGAACCGGAAGAGGAAGGAGAGGCAGCCGGCAGGTGACGAGCAGCGGAGCAGGGCCCCAGCGACACGCCGAGTCGAGCAGAGCTGCTCGTGGCCTCATGCTGCTGTGCGCCTCGGCCTGGGCCTTGGGCGGCTGGGCTGCCTCTTCCCAAATCCCCACTTTTCCTTCTTTTTTTATTTAGAGAATAGTTTAAAGGAGACCACGAAGTCAACATTTTTAGGGGTATATAAAAAATAGTTTGCATGTTGTGGGGGGGGGGGGGGGGCTCGGGCCCCTGCTGGTCCCCCTGCCTCCGCCGGTGGGAGGCCGGCCGCTGCTGCAGATCGACGATCGACGAAGGGCGGGCGGAGGTGCAGGGTCGCGTGCCTGGCCGGGTCGAGCGTGAGGGAATGGAGTATGTAACACTGTCACCTGATCTCATTCTCTGTCCCATCCAAAATCAACATGCTCATAGATCCCCTACCACTACTCACATTATTTGACAGACGTGCATCATCAATAGAAATGCGTTTTTTTTTGCAGCACGTGAGAAAACAGTTTTAGGCTTTCAACAATACTTTTGATTTAGGGTATATAATAAATAAAATTAAATATTTATATCACCTGAGTAAATAATTTGAATACTGTATCAGTAGTACATTTATCATTTCACACATCATTACATGAACAAGAACATCTCATATGTTTTATACAAAACAAAAATGTTCGGGAACAAGAACATCTCACAGATTTTGAAAACGTCCAGACTTAAAATTGTTCATTTTTAAGAAGGTTCATATTTTTTAAAATATTCATTTTTGGAAATGGTTTTGACTTTGAAAATTGCTCTTTTTAATATGGTTCAGAATTTGAAAAAAATATGTTTGAAAAAATTCATTTTTGAATGGTTAAAATCTTGCTAAATTGTTCAGATTATGAAAATATTCATAATTAAATAAGGTTCATGATTCAGTAAATCTAAGAATGTCCATGATTTATTAAATATTTGAACTTTTTAAAAAATGTTCATCTGATTCAAGAAAGGTAGGAAAACGGAAAAGCCGAAAATACACGTAGATAAGCCGGTCCATTTGGACGAGCTCTGCAAGCGAGTCGGTGCGGGGCTGCGGGCGAGATATTCTTAGAAGCAAAAAAGTAACCAAACAGGTTCCAAGTGATAATTGAGGCAACGATAATCATTCTGACCAGGACAAACTAAACAAGTAAAATAACCTGCTACGGCTACGCATCAAGAAGCAAGATTTCAGATATCCTCTGCAACATCGTATCCAGCAAAGAGAATGCAGACATGATCCATCATGACATGTTCCAGGACATGGTCCAGGCCGAGGAGCACATCGGTGGAGCCGGTGAAATGGCATCCATTTTCGGGGCAGGATAGCTGCCTGTGCGGGCAGTGCCTCTCATGGCCGGTTCGCTCGTGGTACCGCGTGGTGGCGGGGCAGCCGTGGACGGCGTTGGAGCAAGGCACCCGGACGGCCTCCAAGACTTTCTCGAACGCGATGCAGCGGTGGTAGCCGCCGGCGACGGAGCAGGCGTGGCACCTGCGCTTGTTCAGGAGCCTGCCGTGGCAGGATGAACAGATGACGTGCCCGACCAAGCACTGCAGGAAATGCATCATGATTTGAACTCGGCATCTATAAGTTCTTACTGAACAACTTAAATAGATTTTCTTTCGCAAGCATGGCATCCCAAAATGCAACGGCAGATGGATACTGGAGCTATAAAATGGATTGCGCAATAATGCTAGATCAAGGACAAGTGAAGGTATGAGATGAGACCTGGAAGACGGCGGCTGGAGGGGATCCATGCAGATGCCGCAGTCAAGCACATCCAGCTCGACGCTGCCATTGGCGGTGGCCGCAGAGTTGTTCATCTCCCCTCCTTCGCCGCAGAGTTGCAGAAACCAGTAGTTGATGTCGAAATCTGTAGCTTTCTTCGTGCTTATCGCTTTCTTTAGCTCGCTCGCACTAGCCGTTCTGGCGATATGACGTGATGTGAAGAAACACGGTAGTGCTACTACACTACCAGGCTTTAAATTTTGGTAGATATGCTCCCCTGCTTTAAATTCTGGTAGATATGCTCCCCTGCTTTAAATTCTTCTGAGATTGTCAATTTACAACTACGTGCAGGTTGTAAACCTCCAAATGCACTCTCATTATTCACTTGTGCGCATCATTGATGATTTCAGGTGCTCCTAATTCCAGATAAGTACACTCAGTAATCACGAAATGTCACAAAAGACACAGCTGCATATAGGCACAGGGTGGAATATCAGGTTCAGGCGTTGCTTCGGACCTGTGGAAGTCCAACAGTGGGAAGCGCTCTTGGAAGAGATTGGGGAGGTGGAACCGTCCCAGGAGAGGGACGAGGTAGGGTTGGATCTGGATCCATCCCATACCTTCACCAACAATTCCCTGTATAGGAAGCTGGTGTCAATTTGAGGTGAACCCTAGGGCCAGAGACATCTGGAAAGATGAGGTGCCACTCAAGATCAGAATCTTCCGGTGGCAATTGGATAGAGGACAGCTGCCTTCAAGTGATCAAGTTGCGCTGCGTCCGGGCCGTCGAATGGGCAGTGTGCTCTTTGCGATAGTCCGGAAGACGGGAATCATATTATGTTTAGTTGCGCGTTGGCTGGCTTCGTTTGGAGCGGGGTTCGGGAGAGCTTTAATGTGGGGTGGAACCCCGCTAGTTTCGCTGACCTGTCCCAAATTCTGGGAGGGTTTAAGGGGCACAAGCGCAGAGTGTTGCGTGTGCTCAGCTATTTGCTGGGGGCTTTGGCTGATCCGTAACAAGTTTACTATTGAAGCTAAATTCCCTAGGCAACCAGCTGACTGTGTATTCAAAATTCTGATCCTTTTGCAGCAATGGAGGTCGCTGCTCAAGGCCGAGGCCGCTCCCCTACTAGACGCCGTCCTCGCATCGCTTAAGGAGCTTTTCGTCAAGACCAATTCTGTGCCACCTCCCTCTGCTTAGGAGCTGCTGCGCCAGCTGGTGGCGCTTGTGCCAGGAGTGTTCCTTAAAAACTCCAGTTATCCGTGCCGTAAAAACTAGTCTTATTCTGCCTGTTTAGGCTTGGTCTGTAATAACTTAAGTTCCTGCCTTTGTTGGTGTTGTGTACTCTGTCGTCGTGGCTTTATTAATTTAAAGTCGGGCACGTTGCCTTCCGTTTAAAATGTCACAAAAGAGTTTTTGCTAACACAAAGTATTAGAGAGAAGTACGGATAACATGTCTATACAAATGTCAACAAATCAGCTGGAAAAAAGTGAAATCTAGATTTAACCTGAAGCTGGTTTCTTCCGGGCGAAATGAGAAGACCGACACCAGGTTCAGAAGCAGAAGGAGCGCAACAGAGACGAGAAGCGACAACTAGCTTGATTGAGCATCACATCACAATATAGCTTCCAAGAGATGTGATTCCAACTATTTCCAGCACCAGTCGACAACTTATCTAGGGTACACATAAAAAGTAGAATGTCCACTCGACATCTGCAGATGCTCACAACTAAACCATTACAAAAGTTCAACGTGTTCAGATGCAGGCATGCAGCCTCGAGGGTGGAAAAAAAAACAAGTCATGAGCCGAGGAAACAACTCTCATCGACGTACAGTTGGTCTATCCTATCTACTTGAACAAGTCAATGAACAAGTCATGCAGCTTGGAAGTGCGTTCGTAGTCGGACTCAGTTGATGGCCAGTCGACGTGCGCGTCCACAAGATGGCGCATGAGCTGCGAGGCTGAGCCGGCGAAGCCACACTCGGCATCAGGGCAGGAGCCCGGCGCGCGGGGGCACGACTTCTCGTGATCCGCTAGGTCGCATCTTGATAGTGCAACCGTGCTTGGTGTTGCAGCAAGGGGCCTTGACGGACTCCAGGATTTTCTCAACCGCGGTTGACGAGGGGTGGACTCGGCAAATCTCTGGGTTGTGTACCCCGGGTTGATTGAGGGGAGAGATGGCGCGCTGGTAGTTCCGTCGGCTGACAAGCAAGGATTTACCTAGGTTCGGCCGCTCATGGTGAGGTAAAGACCTACATCCTGCTTGTCTGATCTGTATAGATGATGATGATATTACATGATGGCCGCGAGGGCGATGAGAGACGTGGTCTCGCTAGGGCTATGCCTATCTGTGTCGATCCCTCTAATGGGGTGCCCCTGCCTGGCTTTATAAAGGGATCCAGGTAGGGTTTACATGAGTTTCTTGTCTTGTATTCCAAGTTGTACCTTGTTGAGCTTCATTGGCCCGCCAGGTGGGTCTTTGTTGTCATCTTGTAATAGGCCGCATGTCGGGTCCTAGTCTTGGCGTGCACCAGGTATCTTCACCGTGGGGTAGTCGAAGGGTAGCCCCACGACAGGAGCCCCGAGTGCTTGGTCGAATCGAAGATTCGGGTAAGGACTCTTTCCTCCTGGGCACGCCGTCGGGTTCCTGAAAGGGACAAGTAAAAATGATTCGACTCCGGCCGTTGAGGGCTTACAGAGGATGGTTTAGTCGGTAAAGTTTCGACTGAATATTGATCTCATGCTATCGGGGTCGCGACAGCGCTCCGATGGGAGTAGCCCCCGAGATTAAGCTGAATTGCTTGTAATTGAGCTTAATCTTAATTAGCCTTCAGTAGAAAGCCGGTTATTGCCATACTCCCGATGAGAGTGAATGAGGGACTCGATAATGAGTAGAGTCTCGTTCAGCCTGTTGGCTTACCGTGTATTTTTATTCAGCCTGGTGGCTTACTGTGTATTTTTATTCAGCCTGGTAGCTTACTGTGTATTTTATTCAGCCTGTTGGCTTACTTCTCTATGGGCACTCGAAAGTTGTTCGAATGCTCGTTCAGCCTGTTGGCCTACTGAATGATTTGTTTTGTCGATGACTGTGAATTTCCAAGACGAATTTGTTATGGCCTGTGCGGCGCAGCACCTGGGAGATCATCGGGTACGGCCAAGGCGAGTTTGTTGTGGCCTGTGCGGCGCAACACCCGGGAGAGCATCGGGTAGGACAACTCTTTACCAAAGATTTCATCCTTTCCCATGCTTGGGCAACATGGTCATTATCAAATTGCTTGAAATTCATAATGCTACTTCTCAAGGATATAATCTTAGCAGGAGGATAATATTTTCCTATGAAAGCATCTTTGCATTTTGTCCATAAATCAGTACTATTTCTAGGCAAAGATAACAACCATTCTTTATCTCTTCCTCTCAAAGAGAAAGGAAATAATTTCAATACTTTTACATCTCACAAAGTTCAACAAAATTATAAAGATGGGCAGCAGCATCATCAGTACTAACACCAGAAAATTGTTGTTTCATAACAAGATTTAATAGAGCAGATGTAATTTCATAAAAGTCTGCTTTAGAATCAAGTGGAGCAATATGAGTGCATATGAAATCATTATTATTTGTGCCAGTGAAGTCACACAACTTAGTGTTCTCAGGAGTACTTATTTTAATAAAATAAACACTATGCCGAAATAACAAAATAAAAACAAGTAACTATTTTTTTTGCCTTTTTGATAAAGAGAGCAAACAAGACAAAATAAAAATAAACTAAGCAAGACAAATAACAAAGTAAAGAGATTGGAAGTGAGAGACTCCCCTTGCAGAAGGCTTGACCTCCCCGGCAACGGCTCCAGAAAAAGTGCTTGATGACGCGAAAGACACACGTTTGTTGGGAACCTCAAGAGGAATGTATGATGAGTACAACAGCAAGTTTTCGCTCAGTAAGAAACCAAAGTTTAATCGGACCAGTAGGAGACCGAAGTCACTTCTGAAGGTTGTTGATGAAGGAGTGTAGTGCGGCGCAACACCAGGGATTCCGGCGCCAACGTGGAACCTGCACAACACAATCAAACTACTTTGCCCCAACTTAATAGTGAGGTTGTCAATCTCACCGGCTTGCTGAAAACAAAGGATTAGACGTATAGTGTGGAAAATGGTGTTTGTTTGCAGAGAATGGAAGAGAACAATGATTGCAGTAGGTTGTATTTCAGATGTAAAAGAATGGATCAGTGTCCACAGTTCACTAGTGGTGTCTTTCCATAATAAATAACTAACATGCTGGGTAAACAAATTACAGCTGGGCAATTGACAATATTGAAAAGTGCATAGTATGCATTTGCAAGTTGTAGTGTCTACTATGAGATTTATTTGGGCATTATGACAAAGTACACAGACCGCTATCCAGCATGCATCTATGACTAAATAGTCCACCTTCAGGTTAGCGTTCGCACCGCTTCCAGTATTAAGTTGCAAGCAACAGACAATTGTATTAAGTAAAGTGCATAATGTAAACAACACATTCATCCTTAGACAAAACATTGTTGTTTTACCCTAGTAGCAACAGCACATCCACAACCTTAGGGGTGCTGTCACTCCCCAGATTAAATGGAGACTGAACCCACTACCTAGCATAAATACTCCCTCTTGGAGTCACAAGCATCCACTTGGCCAAAGTATCAACAAGTAACGAAGAGTATGCAAGATCATAAAAGACATAGACATGATAATTCAATATTCAACTTGACATAGTATCAATATTCATCGGATTCCAGCAAACACAACATGTAGCATTAAAATAAGATTAAATAAGATGATCTTGATCATGATAGGCAGCTCACAAGATCTAAATATGATGGCACTAGAGGAGAAGACAACCATCTAACTACTGCTATGGACCCATAGTCCAAGGATGATCTACTCACACATCACTCCGGAGGCAGGCATGGCGATGTAGAGCCCTCCGGTGATGATTCCCCTCTCCGGCAGGGTGCCGGGAATAGCTTCAGAATGCTAGCCGGTTGGCCGCTGGCCACGCCGCCATGAATGCCGACGCGGTCAAATGATAGGTCCTCCGTCGGATAGGCCGGTCAAAGGTGGGTCCGCACTGTCAGCAACCAGGGGCGGACGCGTCCGGGCGCGTCTGGGCCGCCCCAAACCCTCCCCACATATGGGTTGGGTTTGGGGTGTGCTGGACAGCCCGGACGTTTGGGGACGATTTGGGGGCCTCCTTTGGGTGGAGGTTTTTGGCCCAAAGGCCGTCCAGGCTATCCACCTGGACGTTTGGGCGGGGTTTGGGGGACGCGGTTGGAAATGCTCTTAGGCCTCCTTTCCTCGCGCAACATGGAGAGCCTCACGGTAAGCTCTAGCACGCGGCTGTGTGGCTCCGTCTACTACCGGTGCTGCCCAGTGCGGCTAGACACCGGTGTGGCCATGGGGATGGGGCTAGACACCTGCCGCCGCCGATAGGAACTAGAACGGGCACATGGGAATGCGAAAATGGAGTTTTGCCACTACCGCCGCCGTTGGTGTCATCAGTTATATTTTTTTTTTGTGAGGCTTAGTCATCAGTTGTATTTAGATTTTCTTTTGTAGGCTAAATGGTAGATCGAGGAGAAGTGGCGAAGCTCCGTCTTCGCTTTCCCCTGCTCATGTTCTAGTTCCTATCGGCGGCGGGTGTGTTGAGTTTAGTAGAGTAATTTGGTGTTGAAATGCTGCTATCCCTTGCATTGACCATTGAGTTGGACGGTGGATGTAGGGTCGATGCACGCTGTGCCTTGCCTTCAGCAAGATTAGATCCCGGTAGGATATCCGTTCTATTTTTCAAATCCATGTTCGAGCCTAGATGGATGGATATGCTCCCTGTTTATACTATGTTTTTTAAAACTTTACATCCGTTCCTGAGATTATCAATTTACTATGTACAGATTTTCAAAAGAGCGCAGTTTAATTGATTACTGGTGCGAGTCCTAGCATCACTGGGGATTTGAGGTGCACCTAATTCCAAATGAGTACATTGTACACCAAGTAGTCATGAAGTATTACAGAGAAGTACTGACAATCTCGATACGAACTGCCAATAAATCAGCTAGATTGAGCATTACACAATAGAGTTCAGAGCAGCAACTAGCTAGCTTGAGCATTACACAGTATATAGCTTCTAAGTATCCAAGAGATTTGATTCAATGGCTTTGTACCTACAATACATTAACATATAGGGCAGGAGCCATATCTTTCAGACTGCACCCTGAAATTTAAACTTTCAAGGTTCAGCATGTTCATCTGCAGCCTTGAGGCTGAAGGTACCACATTCGACCAAGTTTGAAACTCTCAGGTAGCAAAATCAAATACATGTCAGCATATGTGGTAAAGTGAAGATACCACATCTAGATCTGCCTACGATCTAGAACCCAACCATATTGCATCCTCGTGCTCGCCCCCTTTTTCATTTCCAAACGTCTCCAAGTTGGAGCTGAAATCCATTACTGAAGGACAACATAACAGGAATACCAAACAGGAAAGAGTTGTAGGGCCTAGAGAAAAGGAGAAAAGGTGGCTCCAAGGACACCAGGTCGACCTAAACGAACGACCAAACCAATTTATTACTACTACTAGTTTTGGCAAAATCATCACCAAGTTTACTTAATTGTAGGGCAAATGTAGGCATCATCACAGCCATCTTTCCTTTTTGAGTTAATTGCGCCGGAGATCACACATCTCGTCACGTACGTGCACATTGGTCACACATCTGGAAAACGAGAATTTTTGGTCACACATCTCGACTTTGCGTGCACATTGGTCACAAACGGGAAGTGTCATCCCGTTTTGGATGGTAAATTTTCAGAAAACCCCCTAGAGAAATATTAATTTTACAAAATGGTCCTCCTAATTTTACAAAATGGTCATTCTAATTTTACAAAATGGTCATTCTAATTTTACAAAATGGTCCTCCTATTTTTTTGAATTTTACAAAATGGTCCTCCTAATATTACTCAGGGGGTTTTCTAAAAATTTACCATCCAAAACGGGATGACACTTCCCGTTTGTGACCAATGTGCACGCAAAGTCGAGATGTGTGACTCAAAAATCTCGTTTTCCAGATGTGTGACCAATGTGCACGTACGTGACGAGATGTGTGACCTCCAGCGCAATTAACTCTTCCTTTTTTCCTCGTGACATGGGAAGTATCACCACCAATCTTCAGTCAATAGTCACATCTTCATCTTCCAAAACTTCTGATATTTTATTGATACGGACGGTGAAGCTGCTGGCTGCAAGCGTGTCAGAGGAAACAGTTGGCACGACCACTGAGTAGCTTCCGTCCTCCGTTGGTAGGCCATTGGAGAGATTGGTGCTCCTGATATGGAAATTTGAATGCTGTTTCCAAGGCATGGTGTCGCAGTGGTAAGCAACCACGCACCTGAACTTTCTCTCCCCGCCACGGCATGAGGATCAACACACAAGATGGAGATGGCATTGCCGAATGGTGGCACCGGAGTGAATTTTACTAGAAAGAGGGGGCCGCCCTGAGAGCTGCGGAGCACATGCATTTCTTCCTGAATCTGCAGGTTGAAACTACATCCATTGTGAAACAAAGTTGTCGGCCAGTTGTGGTAGGTGGTGAGATGAAACCAGAGCAAAGATGTTGAGCCAGTAAAAGAACAGCCAGCTTCAGGGCAGAAGCACGGTGCACACGGGCATGCCTTCTCGTGATCCGACCGCTCGAGGTAATGCGTCTTGACAGTGCACCCATACTTGGTGTTGGAGCAAGGAGCCCGGACCGATTGCAGGATGTGCTCGGCCACAATGCAGCGGCTGTAGCCTCCGGTGATGGAGCACACATGGCACTTGTCCTTGTTCTGGAGCTTGTCATGGCAGGACGAACAAATAGCATGCCCGATTGCGCACTGTGTATCACAAGATTAAGGAAAATGTAAGATGCTTGTGAGAAAGATGCAGGTTGTTGTGCATGCTAAAAAGATTTGTACAAGCATAATTTCCCATTGGTTTCCCAAATCAACTAAAGGAGACTCAGTTTTGTTGAGGTGTCCTTGGGAGATGTTGGATCTTTTTAAAGTGGGAGTCTTAAAATGAAAATGTTAAATGTGTGATAGGATAAGGATGACCGGGTCCGTGTTAAAGGTCTTGGCCTTGCATAGCAAATTCTTATGCTGTTTACAACAATTACTGGCAATGGGGTTGATTACTGTCAATCTGTCATACACTTATTCAAGAAAATTAACCTTCCACTGAACGGTTTGGGCAAACAGAAATCTGGCACTGAACGGATGCTCCATGTCTACAATCTCTAACTGAACTTCTACTGTTTTTTTTCTTTTTTTGCTTGAGAAGAATATTAACCCTTTCACAATGAGATGGCAGTACGGCACACATGGCATCCGCAAGCTCACGATGCAATAACAGATCTAGACGAGATAAATCAGGGAGAAGCAAGAGGAGGTAGGTTGGACCTGGAAGACCCGATGCGTGAGCGGGTGGTAGCAGATGGTGCAGTCCAGAGCACCCAGCTCGATGGTCCCGACGGACACCGTCCGGTCGTCGCCGCCGCCGCTCTCATCCGTCCTCTTCCGGCGGCTTGGCCCGCTCTCCCTCTCCATCCGCGGTCGATCTCCAACAAGATTACAAGAACCCACTCAAATATGGTGATGGGCGGGAGGTCAGCTGGCCTTTTGACGTGCGTCGCCGACAACGAGTATTGCTTGGGCTGGGCTTCTTTGCCGCTCCTTCTTTTTAATATATAAGAGATACGCAGGCTGCTGCGTATTCTAGAAGAAAAAAAGTATTGCCTGGCCTGCCCAAACGGTCTCTTTGGTGATAGGTGAAAAATTAAAAATAATCGACATATTAGATTTTTTATTACTTGTGTCATTAATCGACTTGATTCTTCAATTTATAGGAAGCAAAGATAGTTCTCGCTGTATCACCGGTTTTTCTAAAAAAATAATCTCTCAATATTCTTTTGCACAAAGCACGAGATAAAGGTATTTATTGGCTAGAGAGTAAGTTTAGGCTTTCTTGTGATTTTCTTTTTGACATAGCTATTTTTTATTTGTAATAATGCGTTGTCACCCCAAACATATAACTATAAAACAGTTCTATGATTTCAGTTATCTATTTTGCATAAGTATAAGTTGTATAACCTGTCACGTTTCTAAGATTTTTATTGCTACATTTCATAAGAATGCTGCAAAACATACGATCGAAATAGGAAAAGAATAATAGGGAAATAACTAATTTCAGTGTACAATTAAATTCATTTGAATATCACAGAGGATACTAGAATATCATGAAGTGTAGATTTAGCAAACGAAACCTATGTACGACACTTTTACATACGAACCCTGTACGACGAGTGATCCAGCGGCGTGATGTCATTTCGCTTTACACTTGGATGTTCTGATGCGCGACGTCGTATGTGAATCGTACATGAAAAATCGTACACGCATAGGAGCTCTCTTTAGCGAATCCCGACAACCGAGCTATAGCCTTCTCTTTCAGTGTACTGTTAGCTTCGGTTGAATCATACAAATCTTCAGCAAACTATGCGTGCATGTTGCACCTATCCTTGACACGTGGTACTAGTGCAGTACTCTCTTGGATACGAGCCATGTCCTGGCCAGCCACTATGGGAAACCTGAGACGCCGACGGTCTGGACATACGTCGACGGCCAAATGTTAGGGCCGTCGGCATAGACCCCGACCAGACTAGCGTAGATCTTTTTTTCTTCTTTTTTTTAGCTACGACGACGGCACGGCCTATTGTTATTTTATAGGCCTAGATTTTCTGTTTTTCTTTTGAGCTCGGCCGTCGGCGTATACTTTTTTCTATTTTCCATTTAATATAAAATAATTCATATTTTTAAATCCGTAAATCGGAATTTAACAAATTAAATGTCTAAACCGATTAGAAAAATGAGAGGAATCCAAATATGATATTCATAAAATATTTTTCACCGTGAACATGGCATTTTGTAACATATGTTTGTTACTTGCTTAATTAAAAAGTCACTTTTTACACTTAAAAAATGGAAAATGATATTTACTAAAGTATTTTGGAAATAGTTTTTTGCAACAACGTTTTCCATACCAAGACACCCCTATGTGTTAAGTATGAACACATTATCACAAACTATGGCATGGGGATGGCCATAACTTGGTCATTTGACACGAAAGTTATACATGTCTATAGATGATAGACCTTTTTGTGAAGCATTTTTTTGAAATATTTGTAAAAACTCAAGTTTATCATTTTTCCTAGCAACTAGTACACATAAAAGGACTCCATGTCAAAGGAATTCATCTTTTGAGTATTTTCTCAATTTCTTTTATTTTTGTGAAAAAAGGTCAAAATGACCGTCGTGTCTATTCATTGAAAGGGGTCACATTTTTCAAAACTATCGATATTTCTGTGATAAAGTCACTACATTTGTACCTAGAAAGTATTTTTGTAAAAATATTAGACCAAACTATATCACACTTGTAGTTCAATTTCAATTACTTTTGAAAAATCGACATAAAGTCATTTAAATAGGAATAATTAGGTAAAAATCGAGAAAATTCCTAATACTTGTGTATTATCCATAAAATATGTAGTACCCTTTGTGAAAACGAGATGGGTGCCTTTTGCAACATATTTTTGGTATTTCCTCCATAACAAAAGTCATTTTTGACACTTTAAAAATGGAAAATGATATTTATAAAATAATTTGGAATTTGTTTTTAGCAACAATGTGATATTCGTTGGTCACTCAATCATGGGTCACTCAAACGTGCCAACATCCACATATTTAATTCGAGTTTTCCCTGGTTCTCGAGTTCTTTGGTTGCGATGTTGGTTCTTTACAGAAGGGACGGTAAAATTCCTAGCTTTTACACTCCGAGTTGCACACAACATAATTTTAATGAAAAAGATGCATCCATTCTAAAATTCTTTAGAAAAGAATGTCAATTTTCCAAGGCTTGAGGCAACGAGGAAAAATTATCAACCTACATGTAGAGTACTCACAGTACACAAAAAATAAATAGCCATGGAAAGAAAAGAAAAAAACATTTGAAAGTCACTATTGTTTCACAATAACGTCTTAGAGAAGGGACAAAAAAGTCACTATTGAAAGTAACTATTGTTTCACAGAATACGGGTCTGAATATATTTCCGACATGCTTCGTTGGTCCTCTGTATTTTCAGCGTGACCTCTCCAGCTCCGTAATTCTAGCATGTCGTTTTGGTTAATAAACTCCCACCCAAGCGGGGCCTTAATTCTAGCATATTTATTTTTCCTTTTTCTTTTTAGTTCCGAGGGATGCCCTCTAAGTTATGATACTAATAATGTGGATTCAATGAGGCTAAAATAAGGGACTAATGGTCCTTCGGGGACATCCGATAAAATAAGGGACTAATGAATTAGCAGATGTTCACATAAATTTAAGAGGATTTAAATTTGTAATTTTTTACATAAGTTCTTCTCTAATAGTATCTAATCTCATTATGTTTTTTTTCAAAACCACTTATTCATCTACTCAACAGTGAATCTGTCTTTTAATTAGTTTATTTTGATGTGGTGCAATAAGAATTTGATACAAATGCACATCTTATAGGATTCGATTGGGCATTACACAGCAATCTTTTGTTTTTACTACGCGGGAATCAGAGATTTCATTATAGAAATTAAGCGAAACATACTTGTTTGAATTGTTTAAAATAATCTTCAAGATTTACTTTATATGTGTTTAAGAAGTCACACACTCGGAATATAAAAAGTGATTCGCAGTCGCAGGCTGGAACACAAAGATATGTGGTCATCAAGCCTTCAACGAAATTCTGAGCACGATAGTGAAATAGTGCCTACATCATTCATGCAAACAGCGATGCAGATACGCAGTCGCAGGCTGTAAGCCTGTAACACTTAACAGAAAGATCTGTGGTCATGAAGCCTTCAACGAAGCACGAGAGTGAAATAAAGCCTACATCATCTATATATTATCTATTATATACTGTATTAAAAGCAAAATGAGTTAGTTTTCGAGATACCATGTTAATCCACATCATCTAAATTAATTTCTGCAATTAGATCTAAAATATATGGCTGAGATTATTTTGAAATTTAGGGTTACGTAAATATCTGACACGTATCTCACAAACAGAATGTGTGTCCTGACCGAACGTGATTGCTAAAAGAAAAAAGAATGCCTGTACGTGTTCTTTTTTCTTGGTGGGTCCCGGTATTAAAAACGGTGATCGCTGATTGGTTATTGATGGACTGATTGAGGACTTCATCGCGTACTTCGGCAAGATAAATACGCGGGTCTTCTTTTGCGAAACACAGTACAACGCAAGCGCTCATATACACGCGCACACACTCACCCCTATGAACGCACGCACGCACACCCTACCCCTATGAGCACCTCCGAGAGACTGAGTCGGCGGGTCGAGTCTTGAGATTGACGAAGTCACCACGGGCGCCTCGCTGTCGACGGGAACGTCGCCTCCCACTGAAGAATATTCCGCCTTAAATGAGAAACACCAGCGTCAAACCTGGGGTTTGAACTCTGGTGGGCTAGGGGTACAACCACCCAACTAACCATCTTGCCACAGGCAAGTTCTCTACGCGGGTCTTCTTTTAAAAAACGTCGGTGTACAGAATCTAACAACAACCTTTTTTTTAAACTAATCTACCAACAACCTTGCCTGAAACGTCATAGGAAAATAAAACTGAAACGTGAAGGATAGGAGCCGCTCGGATATGGACATGTTACAAATAATTACATTGATCACCATGTACTTTCTCAGTTTTATTTAGCCTGCATTTCTGAGTTTAATTAAAAATGCAATATTGTACAAATTGACCAAAGATTGTAGCAATAAATATCAACATTATTAATATCAAATTTGTTTATTATAAAAACCATTTTATGAAGATTCCTATAATAATGCTTTTATATTTTATAGACGTTAAATTATATGTGGTCAAACTTTATAAAGTATTATTTTGACTACACAAGAACACAGGTCAATTGTGAATTCAGAGAGTACATTATTTTTTGATTGAGTACCCTATTCAACTACCATTGGACTAATACACTCATAAACTCATGCAAAAATTCGGAATCGTGGAATTTTGAATGTCACGACATTAGTCGCACTACATACATTGTTTCGTGATTGAGTACAAATAAATTTCAAATTTATTCGACCGTCATCAGGCTTCGTCAGACTGATACTCTCACAAAATGCTTGTGGGAAGTTTAGAGTTCGGAGTAGTGAAATGTAAAATTGATTATGTCGCAACATTAATCCCATTATCAGCGGAAACGTCCCTCACACTAAAAGGTTACCGACTTAATGATACTCACAAGGCTATTCCGATATATATGAGACATAGAGAGTCAAAGAATCAAACCTTCAAATTGTTGAAGATAGAACAATACTCGGCACACTATTGATGGGAGCATCCCTCACACTATTAAACATGTTGGTCTCATGATACACATAGGGCCAAGTCACCCGATTTTTTTGGTAGGTTTCATATATATTAAATATCCACATGGTGTGTTGTTATAATTTTTAATCAGAGGACATGAAAAGTATACACTTAATTCTTATAAACTATTTTTTAATGGAATGATTTGCCTTGTATGGTAAACATATTTGGACTATTTGTATTTATCTTTCTCTCACGCAACAAAATCAACATTAGAGCACAGGTCATTTCAATTTGTTTAAGAGTTTTTTAATATGATATCCAATCTACAAAGACATTTCACATAACACATAAAATACATTGACCGGGTGTGTCGAACTATTGAATGAACATCATGAATAATTAAGATTCTAGAAAACTTTGAGGAGTAGTAGTTCTCTAACTTTGACTATTGATGCATGGACATGTTAACGAATATGCGTAGAAGAAAGTATTCTATCTTAAGCAGTATATGCATGTTTTTAAAATGTTGCACATTGTAACACGAGGTGAATACATGAGAGGAAGAAACATCAGAAGAACATAATTCTTACTATTTCATCTGATATATACCTTTTAAGGAGAATATAGTGTCCAGTCTCCCATAGTAATCTAACATCGTATAATTCAGTTTACATGTAAAATATTATTTACATGGGTATTTCAACATATGGCATGATAACCCTTTTCGCAAAAAGTTCAATTTGCCAAAGATGTTACTCCCATACGTGATATTGTGCTTACCAAATATTTGCGACAGTTGTACACAATTTTGTATACAGTCACATAATAGGAAATAGTATAACTACAATGAAACTATTTTTATTTTCTGGAAACTATTAATCAATGATGATGCCGTCGCATTTGCGAGGGCCACTATGCTAGTTCATGCAAACAGCGAAACAAACATACCAGCGGTACCGGAAATTTGATAATTTCATGAAGGTTCTAGGCAGTAAGTGAAATAACACCAAATTAATATTTCCAACCGATGCCCTTACAAGCCACTCAAGTGAGACGATGCCCGTAGAAGCATCAGTCATCGTCACTACTACCTGCCTTGTCACTATCTTCCGACTCGTCGCTGTCACTGTCATCCGACGACAAATCGGCGGCATCACTACCTGCCTTGTCACTGTCTTCCAACTCGTCGCTGTCACTGTCATCCGACGACAAATCGGCGGCATCACTAAGACCCTCTGCGTCGTAGCTCATGTCGTCACTGAGCATGGCATCGTCGTCGGATTCCTCGTCCTCCTCAGCCTCGACGTCGATTACCATCTTGAGCACAACGTCCTTATCTTTGGGCACGACGCAGAAGTAGTCCATCGGTAGACCTTCCGCCAGAGACGATGTCTCGATGGCCAGCGTCGAGACAGTGTGGCCGGCGAACCCCGAGAACCCCACGCGGCACCCGAACTTGCATCGCGGAGGATTAGGCTGAACGCAGACAAGCGAAACACCGTTCATGGGGCACTCAAGCAAGGGCAACACCACCACGTTGAGCAGGAAGATCCGGTCCCCATCCTCTGCGTGGAGGACATGCAGCCCGGGCTTGATCTTGAGGTCGAACAGCGTGTAGTACTTGAAGCTCGTCGCCGGCCACTTGTCAAGGGCGGTGAGATGGTCCGCAAGCGCCACCTTTGGCCCGGCGAAGCCGCAGCCTGGCTGCGGGCAGAAGCACAGCCCGTTCGGGCAGTTCTTGTTCCGGTGCTCTTCCTCCTCATGGTAGGCGACCTTCTTGTCGCATCCGCGGTTGCAGGGGACGATGATCTTGTCGAGCATGGCGTCCATTGCGTGACAGGGCTCCATGGCGGTTCCTGAGCACACGACGCACTTGCTGGTCCTCGAGGGCTTGTCGCCGCCACCGCAGGCCGAGCAGATGAAGTACGCATGCCCCAAGCAACACTACGATGCAATCAAACACTGTGAGAATCATCCGTGGTTTTGGTATCTTACATCTACATGCATAAATAAATCTTAAATCAACACGCGAAGAGCGTTTTAACCTGGTAGACGGGAGGCGTGAGTGGCTTGGAGCAGACGCGGCAGTCGAAAGCCGCCATGAAATCCAGCTTCTTGTTTGAGCTACCACCACCGTCCATGGCCGCCAAAACTCGATGTCTCTAGTACGGTAGCTTGCTAGTAGCTAGTACGAGATACTCAACCGATGCGGATCGAAGTGTGACCAATGTGTCTGTGTGCGTGGAATAAATAGAGGTGGTGGAACTGGTGGAAGTGTGGATTTCGATTCGACTTCCACCGCTGCGGCGACGCACCGCATGCCAGAGGGAGGGCGAAGTAATGGGACAACACCCCATCAGTACCAAGGAGTCGGTGAGACCGAAGCTGGGATTTGCGTTCATATGGCTCGCAAAATTCATACGGTTAGGCCGGTCACAATGGGTCGTCTCTTGTTGCCGTTTCTTGCTGCATGGTGGGCTTTTAGAATAAACCTATACAATGCGTCGTATACTCGTATGTTAAACGTTGTATCTAGCAGGTCCTGGATTTTAATTAGCTTTGGATCAATACTAGGTATCAGAACTGTGGCTCTCCGTGGCAACGAAAATAGGAAAGTCTGGCCGTGCTTTCCTTATGCTGCTGCCACAGCAGCGCCCACACCAGTACGACGAGCCGCAAGGCATCAAGGAAATTAATGATTTGCACCGGTACACGAGCTAAGAGCCGTATCCTTGCTTACAAACAGCATCCTTCTCTTTCCTCTATAAATACACTGCCACGTCAGCGATTTACCTATAATTTCGTGCTAAGAAACCTCCACTGGCATAGTAGGCCTTAGTCGGTTAGATAGGGAGAAATCAGGGTTAAGCATAACTAAGGATGGCAATGGTAGGTATGAGGCGAATAAAGCAATGCTAAATATAATTAATGGATACAAAATTCTACCCGTATCCGTATCCACGTGTATAAAATTTTACCCGTACCCATACCCGACCGGTATCCATACGCATTGGGCGAACAGAATTGAATGTTCGACCTACACAGGTAAGGTATATGGACGGTTAGGGTATGGGTATACCCGCGGGTACGATGTTATACATGTGCCCTAACCACGGCTTAATTAACAGGTAGGGTACGGGTACTATCGTACCCATGTCTATAAATTTGTATCCATACCATGACAGAGTACACATGTGGGTACGGTACCCGCGGGTACCCATACCCGTGGGTAAAATTGTTATACTTAATATAAGCATGACCCCGTCCACCTCTTCGGCAGCACGCGCGTGAAAGAGGGAAAGCGAAGTAATGACGCATCGGTACCAACGAGTAGACATAAACCTGGGATTTGCGTTCATACGGTTAAATAGAGAGAAATCGGGTTTATGTACTCCCGATTGCATATGCTTCTATTTAAGTATAAAATTTAATATAGCTCTCGAGCTCATATGCTTCTACGGAGTATCTAAGCACAAAATTCAATAAATAGAAAATACTTCATAAAATCCTGAAAACATCCGGGACAAACATATTCAAAAAGAATTACATACATGCCAAATTTTGTGAAGTAATATGTCTTGTGCCCTATCCGAAACAAAGAAAAATCAATGGTCAATATAGGATTTAAAATTTACTTTCTAGTGCACTGATTTGTTTTTTCACAGACCACACAAATGTCATATATTAATGAAATTTGGCATGTATGTAGAACAGTTGTACATATTTTCTTTGATTATTTTCAGAATTTTAAAATGTTTTACTTTTTTTTTGAATATTGTAGTGAAACAGGAGCTTATAAACTTGTGAGCCAAAACAACTCGTTTCTTTCACGAACTCCAGGAGCTCTATTAATTAACCTATAATCTCTTAGAATCAACCAACAAGCTGGACACTAAAACGTCTGGGCTTGAACCAATTCAACTTTCAGTCCTAGGAAGCGTACACACACCTCGCACAAAGATGTGCAGGATTGTTATTCAAACGATTAACATGTTTAACTGAAAAGGACAAAAAAAACATAAGATACTTCCTCAACTTCCTGTAGAATAGGCTCGGCGACCAACCGACAATCACCTCGTGACGACCAGAGGTTAACCACCTCTAAACAATCCGCACTTCCGAGTTTTTAAAAAATCAGAAAAATTCGGAGTGAAGATAATGTTGAGATCTATAGTTGTGCGAAATCTCAATAAAAGATTTGTAATATTTCTGCCCAAAAAAAAGAGAAATCTGGCAAAGTTTTCAAATTTTGGATCTCGGTACTGTTCGCTATTCAGAAAGGTGGATTGTCTTTTTTCCGAGAACAAAATACTATAAATTCGTAAGTGACGTTTTACACAAATATAGATCTCAACATTATCGTCACACGGAATTTTTGTTTCGATTTTTTTGACAAACAAAAGTGCGCATCTATTATATACTAAAAGCAAAATGAGTTAGTTATTCGAGACACCACGTTAAGCCACATCATCTTAATTAATTTTGACGGTTAGATCTAACATTTGTGGTTGAGATTTAATTGTATAACTAAATCACGTACCTAGCCATCACGGCAAGAAAGTCCACCTTTTTTTTTACAAGGAAACGGTTCGGTTGATGTCTAGCCAACATGGTGATGTCATGGATGACATCGACATCAGCATTTTTTTCGCCTGTGGTACCAACTTACGTACATGCTTCCTCAAAAAAAAAAAACTTAGGGCTCCTTTGATTTGGAGGAAACATGAAGGAATTTTATTGGATTAGGAAATTTTCCAGAATTGCTACTATTCATCTGTTTGATTTGTAGGAATGGTGCAAGGGAAAAGCAGAGGGAAATTTCCTTCGTAGGTCACTCTCAAGGCTGAATGTACAGGAAATGAAAAATTCAGTCGGACCTCATTTTCTGAATCATGTGCACAAGGAACGAGAAAGGTTTGCAGCTGCCACCCTTTGCTATTCCTATTCCCTTCCTATTCCCTTAAGTTTCCTTTCCCTTGAATCAAAGAGGCCTTTAGGTATATTCGTCCGGCCGGCCGGCCGGATCTGTGATTTGATCAGATTCATTTTCGTACATGGCATTGATCATAACTGATCGGTAGACTCCCTGTTACTTCAATCTATATCGTGTGAGCATAGCTCTCTTCAGTCTAAGTGCATCAATCTATGGCTTGACCGAGAACTAAAAGCCGTATAACCCAAAATGTATTTACATTACACGTGACGTAGGTGAAACCAACTCTAAAGCTAATCAATCATGCTGCTCAGTGAGTTAGAAGGTAGAAAGTGGTAGCAAATGCACGCAAGGCTCTAAATACTCCTTCCGGGCCATAATAAAATATGGTTTAGATACTCTAATACCAGAGAGTTAAAATGGAGACCGAGACACATGTAACTGTTTATTCTAAAAAATCAAAAAATGTGTTTGAAATTCCGAAAAAATTGAAAACAAATCACTGGCATAGACAATAGTGCATTTTATCAATATGCAAAATCTCAACTCAAAATAATGCATATGACGTGCCACACAAAAATAATTAATCTGATTATTTTGGAAAGTTCAAAATTTGCACTATCCACTACTTTCTTATTGGGTTTTTTCATATTTGTATGGCCTAAAATACAACATATTTCTATCTGAGACTTTACGAGTTGGTTGAAGACAACATAATCTACATCCTATATCTTTTTTAGTTATTTATTGAAACTCCAAAATATGATATATATTTAACATAAAGAGCTACATGTAGCTCGGCAACAAACGCCACACTCAGTACAGAGTACAGACTCATACAGAGCATTAACGTGAATCTACACACCAAACTATATCTATGTACATTTTTGTATTGTCCTTATTAATGCATAAAATATATTCATAAAATAATTTGATATACAAAGTACATGAATATCACGAGAGTTCCTATATCTTAAAAAATATATCACAGGCAAACCAAAATAATCAAACATAATTTAAAATTTAAACAAACACGCAGGTTTGAAAAATCATAGATACTTTAAATGGTATATGATGTTGAGATTGTTGATCACACATTTATTTAACACATCCCCATAATAGAGATTGTCGGACTACGTCAATAGCTACATGAGTATCTTTGCTGCGACTTTATGAGTTCATAAAGTTTCTATAATGTAATTAAATAAAAAAATTATGACGGCCAAGCTTTTTTAGATTTTAGTGAAGGCATCACTCCAATCAAACTTTTACTTTTCTATGTTTTTATCTTCAAATCAACAACGGATCTATCGTATTCGTTGGCCTGGCAATGTCACAAATATTCTTAATAACCAGCTAAGGATAATTTAGTGGTGCAAAACACTCCTGGTGAGAGGACATGCAAAAGTTATCATTCATTAAGAAGTTGAAATTATGTGCCAGCCAATTCAGAGCTCACTGTAACATAACACACAAAATACGTTTAGAACACCTTTATTGAAGCCTAGGATAGCAGGAAGAGAGTAAGATAATCAGTATAGCACTATTTATGTTCAAACATAGAATATACGGCCTCCCAACTTTGAAAGTTTCATAAATTCACAATCTAAATGATTCAAACTAAATGTCATGTTTTTATAACATTACATTCATAGTAGCTAAAGAATCCTAGATTTAAATAGATTCGCTAAGAACGTCAACTTTCTGAACATATTTAAAATTCTAAAGACTGATGCCCTCGCATTTGCGAGGGCCACCTTGCTAGTTTTTTTAAAAGTCAAAAACCATAGCTCGGCCTCCATAGCACTGCACTCAATTTTTGATTTTAAAACTTCTCTGATGTATGTATGGACTTTGGCACTCATGTGAGAAGACAGATTGATTATTTGCTAGAGACGCTGATGAAACAATTAAAGCAGAGTCGCGTGGAGTTGGAAACACGCACCTTTCTGCCTTGAGTAAATTCATCCGAATATCTTTACAAAGGTGTGGCGCGCGCTAAGATAAACGCATCTAGCTTCATAGAGATGTGAATATATGAGAATCTAGTTTTAAACTAGAGATATATTTCTCAATCATCACCGGCGGCAATCGCTGGTGCTACGCCCTCGGGCGCCTCGTTTTTCTTCACCAATCCGACTGGCATCGGCAGCAGGCGCGTGGCCGTCCACCGTCGCCTGCAGCTTCTCGCCGTCCTCACGGACGTGACCCACCCAGGGGCGGGCCCACTTCAATTCAAGGGTATTCAGTTGAATACCCAAAAAAATTGACCAAAAACTAGGTGAATACAATGTACAGTAGGCAAATATATGGAAAACTACGGTACTGAGAGATATTTGGGCCACAAGCCCACCTCCTGCCTCCATCTGTCCATCCTCTCTCCACTGTGAGGCCCAACTATTATTTGGCCCAAAGCACTATCGCTCGCATCAGTGCAGGCTGTGCAGCATTGCTCGACCAATTGCCAATGGCAGGTTTAGCGCCTGTTCGATCTGTTCCTCCTCCCGATTTACTGATCTTTCGTCCCCAAAACTGAAACACAGAACCAGCCGCCGAGCCCTAGACTGAATTAGAAGGACGAAGACGACGCAGCGGCGGAGGTCCAGAATCGATGCGGCAGACCGCATGTGCCACTCGTCTGAAGTATGCGCACGGGCTGCCCTCCTCGAGTCTGCTCGTCCCTGACTCCCTGGGTTTTCCTCCTCCACGAGCGTCGACCAAGACGTTCACGACTGCGCTGATTGCGTCTTCGTCGCGATCGCCACTCATAAGAAAAAATATCCTATAATTTGTAAGCTTTCCTATCATTTTGGTATTTTATGTCCTCTTATTCAGATGTTTCTTCCTTTTTTTGCGAATGCAGATGTTGCTTCCTTAATATGTTGAACAATTGATATACCTGTAGGATTTAAATAATTTCAAGTTATGATCTGTTCTACTAGAAATTTATGATATTATGCTCATATTATTGTGTCATATCTTCCATATATAGATTATACAATTGGATTATATGGTGCTAAACCAAGCCTCTAGATTGTCAAAAAAAAAAAAATGTGCCCTTTGAAATTTTGAATACACGGCGTCGAAATCCTGGGCCCGCCACTGGACCCACCTCCTCGATCACACACCTGATGCACTCCACCTCCCCTTCCATCTCTCTCACGATCCAGAGGCGCTGGCGCCGCATCCGTTTCCGGCGACGCCGCTCCGTCTCATAGCGCATAGCGATGACGCCGGGGTCACCGCCCGCAAGCAACTCCGCGGAGCGCTTGACCTTGCGCTGCATCTCGAGCTCCTTCTCGTTAAGTTCGGGGCCGAACGGCCACGGCAGGGTAGAGCGCTTCCAGTCCTCCAGCATCTCTGGTGCCGCCTCCGCCATTGCCCCTCTCTCTACGAAAGCTGTAGACCTAGCAATCGCGTTCCGATGCAAGAGTAAGAGATCTAAACCGTACCTGTAGTATCCGCCTATAAAAAACGCAACTTTCTTTGCCTGGCGGGTCCGACACGAACTCATTAGGTTGACGCCACGCACGTTCCATATCCCTGGCGTCGCGATCGACGCCACCATAGGGGCCCATCTTCACAACACGTGGTACGATGCCGTCGGAGCCAGCTGTGGTGTTGGCGCATGTCTTCTCGTCCTCGGCCTTCTCCCGATCTAGCATCATCCCAGGCTCCCAGCATTGCGTCCATGGATGGCGTTGGGGCAGGCAACATGGACAGATCGAAGGATACTCTCGACCGCGTGGCTGCGGCTGTAGCTCGTGGCGGTGAAGGACTTGATAAAGGTGAAGCACGAGAGGCACTTGGTTTTGTCCGGCAAGTTGTCGTGGCAGGTGGAGCAGATCAGGTGTCCAGCAGCGCACTGTACCGCAGGATAAGATTCAGTTTTATGAAAAAATACTGAAAGTTGTGGGAAAGTTAAATCCACTCGTAGTTATAACTGTACATGCAAAACCGGAGGTGCGAGGAGCTCAAGGCATCTGGTGCAGCAAAGAGCCTCCGGATCGACGGTGATGACCTCGGCGGCGGACGACATGCTCCCTCGGATGGGCGTCATGGTGCTCGTCGTCTTCTCCATATTGGGTCTCGGCTTGATCCTGTAGCTTTTTCTACACCTCGCTTCTGTGGCAGAAGCAGGTTATTGCGCAATATATACCACGGTACCGAGAAGGAGGAGGCCGAAGATGGTTTGCTTTCTCACGGTTAGGTTGGACCTGTACTTACCATGCTTGCGTGCAATTTATTGACTTTCTCCTTTCCGTTGGCAAAGCAATTTATTGTCTCTCTTTTCCAACGAATGCACTGGTGTACTCTACTGCGTTCTTCACATGGGACTGGGAGTAGTGGTAGTAGTGAAACAAAATCATCCGACTTTTCCGGCTTGTTGATCTTCCACACGCGTGTCATACTGGAAAACATAGTGGATTGAAAAATTTGAAACGTCAATCGATCTTCGAAGTGGCAAATTCTATTTTGTAAAATGCAACATGTATTTTCTATACAGTATAATTTCACTAAACTAAACTGATGTTCCATTGATTTTTAGAAATCGTATAATGCAAAATAGATATGGACCCTAACCCTATGATATGTCAGCTCTAACTAACAGATCGCCTGATCAACACATACGTGAGCGAGAGAGAAGTGAAAGGTCAGAGGAACACGATGAACACACTGAACACGATTAATTCAACCTGATGATCTACCATCTACGCCTTAGCATCACCCATTCCTTTCTAGGTACGTATATGGTTCATGAGCAGTTCTTCTGTAGCCTCAATGTAGGCAAAAGTGGAGATCCCCAATAAGTTCTTTCGGCCAACATCGTATCTCATGATCTCCAACCCGGGCCTCTTCTTCCACACGCGCGCCATACTGCAAGAAAGGCTCCTCTTGTCGCTCATCCTGTGCTTGCGCAGGTCGTACCGTTGAACTCCTGGGCCACTGTTAGGGCATGCTCGCCGTGCGCGAAGAGCGGCCATGTGACCAGCTGCTTCGCCGTGTCGTTCTGTATGTTGTACCTGCGAGCCCACTGTTGTTCCTTCATTCTCTCGAGACACCACACCTGATCAAGGGGAGTCGAAAGAAACTATTAGCGCGAGATGGATTGATTGATTAACGCGTGAGACGGATGATGCCTGCAGGCTGTGTACCTCTACCCTTGTCGCTGGGTGCTCTGCGACGGTGACTGCGACGCATAGTCTCGCGCGCATCTCCATGAGGCGGTAGCTGCACCCTCGCTCCGGCGTCTCCGCGAGCCAGTTGACGCGCGCGACGCGCCAGTTCTCCAGGTCCAGCGACAAGATCCCGTCCTGTCCTGCCGTGATCCAATACGCCGAGCCGTCCACGCAGACGATGCCGCCCGGCTGGCACCTCCCGCTCGCGCCGGGGCTCGGCACCTCCCGCCATGATGCGCCGCCACCGCCGAGCGTGTAAACCTGTACGGCGTCGAACGTGCCGGACTTGTTGAAGTAGCAGGGGATGTGCACCACCGTGTACCGCAGCGTCATCGGGTGGAACCGAAGTCGTATGCATCGTGCGCGTTCACGCCCGGCGAGCACGGGCTGAGGCCGGCAGCGCGCGGAACCGGCGGGACGGACACCGCCGCCTCGCTCGTGCACGGATTGGACACCGTGATGGCGCCCGTGCCGGAGTCTAGGAAGCAGATGAGGCTGTTGCGCGTGCCAACCAGGTCGACGGAGCGTGTACCCATCCATACGCGCCTGTGCCGGCCTCCCAGTCCCCGCACCTCGTCGACGACGTAGGCAGAGGAACGGTCCTGGGCCTTGACGATGGCGAGGATCTTGGTGCGAACGTCGCGCTCCTGCGTGCGCTCATCGATGGCGTAGCGCCAGTGCCTGCACACCAGGCGGCACCGCCGCCGGGAGCTTGTCGGCAGCAGCACCAGGATGTGCACAAGAACGTCTGTCGAGAAGTCGCCCATGGCGTTTGTACCCTCAGCTGTGCTAGGCACCAAGATTTCAGCTACATATAATTCTAGAGTTCGAGTCGTATGCAGCATTCAGATTAGTCCTAACATGACCTGATGGTCTCTCCATCTTTCCGCTCGTCAAACAGCCAAACTATGCGAATTTCTGTGGTATGTCTCCGTGATACACCGAATTTCTGTTGATGGACTCATGGACAGCTGATGTGTATGAAAGATTGAAAACCGGACTCTCGTGCAGAGTTGGTTACAGAATCCCTTTTCCAAGCAAAAAAAAAAGTTGGTTTCAGCTTCAAGTTATCCTACATCTCTATTTGCAACACATATCCGAACTACACTGTGTTTCTCAAGCATGTCTTGGGAAAGCAGCATCAGATTGCATACAACACCCACATGATAACAACCGGCTTACAACGCACCCAAAGAGCACACAACAAGGCTCGCCCTGTCTAACCCAACCGAGATGGTGAGGGGTCAGCGCACAGAACAATTCGACCGCGTCGCAACCGGAGCAGTCATCTCACAAGCACGACCCAAACTTCAGGAAGGCATTCGTTCACGTACGGCCCACACCCAAAGAGTCTAGAAGAAGATCGGCGAGTGGATGGCAGGGCTCGACAAGATCTGAAGGGCGTGTTGAAAGTGAGATGCAACAACGGTGTACATCACGCTCTAGAGGTCCACGCTCCGTGAAGCGACCGACCTTGACTCCGCCATCATGGGACTCCATGAGCAATTCGGACAGTACCTCCAAGAAGGGGACGATGTTAAATATGACCCCGTCATCATGCTAAAACCTATAAAATTAATACTCATTCCATCATAAATTCCATCTTTCCTTATGGTGCAAAGAAACAAGATACAAGTATGTACGCTCATCTTTTATTTTAAGAAAGCAACGACAGTACAGATTCATATACAAATAGATTATTCATAATTTTAGAAAAACGGAATACAAAAAATCTAAAAAACAAACTATTTATTGTTGTTATACGTGAAAGTTAAAATCATATTTTAATTTATTATTTTCTGCGAGTAAAACCATAGATGTCTTTTTATTAAGGGAAACGTAGAACTCTGAAGGGGACCAACTTTGGCAGTAATAATCGTAAGGAAGAAAACCCCAAAAAAAAACAATCGTAAGGAAACAATACAGGAGTAGAATTCATAAGACACACATATGCCATTTGCTTAAACTTCAGCTGAGAATTTTCAGCACGCTTTGGTTCAAAGTTCAACTTAGAAACTTCAGCAGGACTTGCTTCAGAGCAGTACAAACTTAATCTCGCAACTCGGGCAGCATATGTTAATTCGTCGACTCGTTGCACGATGCTAAGTTGACCACGGGGTCTTTTTTCGTGCATATTGAAGCAACTATAAATTGTGGGATCTTTCTAATTCTCCATCTTGACGTAGGTCCGATGGCGTTGAGGAGGACACGGGAGCGCGCGTGGAAGCCAAGGATCTTGCCGCCGGCGGCCGCAGGAAGCACGAACGGCACACCGTCCTCTCTCCCGTACGGCCCGTAGGTACGAGTGTCACTCACGAACTTCAGCGACTTAAAGACGAGATTTCCCTTGAACGGGCCGTAGTGGCCTTCAACGCTTGTCAATTTTTTTTTATAGATAAAACGATTTTATTACTTAAAAGGTTTAAGCATTACACCCGGCCTCTACATAGCTAAGATGCACACAGCCACCAGTCCGCAAGTACCCAGTGCAATATAAATAAAAAACAAGGCGAATTACATATCAAAATGAGAAATTGTAGATCCGTCTAGGGTGGTGATAGATCAATCCAGAGACTATGTTGCCATCCATGCCGGGAGAATAACTCCTTGGTTGCAGCCTCCAGCCTCGACGCCACCTCCAAAAATAAATCTCGGTGTTCCACACGCTGTAGCGCCGACCATGCTCATAGTGTAGCTGTACACCGATAGATCACCTGCATAAGAGAAGCATTTTTATCGTTAAACACCTTGTCATTTCTACATAGCCACAGCGACCAAATAATTGCAATCACGCCCATTCTACTGAATAGTTTGAACCTAGGATCCACTCCATTTAACCAGTTGCCAAAAATATTTGCAACGGACCGCGGAGGATGTAAGGTAGAACCTATCTGAATGGCTGACCATATAGACCTGACTAACTTGCATTGGAAGAATAAGTATGTAATAGTCTCGTCATGATGACAGAAGACGCACTTTTTATTTCCGTGCCAATTGCGCTTAGCAAGGTTGTTTTTTGTAAGAATTACTACTCGACGAAGATACCACGCAAATACCTTAATTTTTAGTGGTATTTTTATCTTCCAAATTTTGTTATTAGCCCTACTATCGACCGGAACTTCAGGAATAATTAATGCTCTATACATCAAATCAACCGAGAATTAACATTCTTTGTAAGATTCCATTGAAATTTATCTGGGCCTTCCGACAATTGGATTGATTCCAGTCGAATGAGCAAAGCATTCCAGGATTCTTGTCTTGTTCCAAATAAACTTCTTCTAAACGAAACATCCGGTGGGTAGGAACCCAACACCTTCGCGATCGTGTCGCTTTTGTTTCGTACAATAGAATATAGAGCCGGATATTGTTCACGGAGAGGCGATTGGCCTAGCCATTTATCCTCCCAGAAACGAATTTCCGATCCATCCTTAATCGAGAAAGAACCCTGCGGGAAAAAGAACTTCTTTGTAGCCATGAGGCCAGCCCAGAAGTGTGAGTCACCAGGTTTCCATTGAACCTGGGAAACAGCTTGATCTCCCACATACTTTCTCCTAAGGAGGATTTGCCAAACTCCATCCTCAGAGAGGAGTTTGAAGAGCCATTTACCTAGCAGTGCTCTATTCTTGACCTCAAGGTCAGGAATTCCGAGCCCACCTTGATCTTTAGGGCAGCAAACCACGCTCCATTTAGTCAGTCGATATTTTTTCTTCTCACAATCCCCTTGCCAAAAGAATCTAGACCAGAATTAATCCAGTCGTTTTCAGAACGCTTGTCAGATACTCGTCCGGCTGCAGACGGAACTGCTCATGCAGTCTCGAGCTCATTATCATGGAAATGGCGATGGGTTATATACCTCAGAGCACTTGCCAGCTTGCCCACCCCACAGGCCGATCTTCTCCTGGCGGCCGTCCCGCTCGTAGAGGACGTCTATGGCGTCCACGGCGTTGCAGTGGCGGACGACGACCCCGACGATACGATTGACCCCGCTCATGTCCATTTTCTTGGCGTCTCCGCCGCTGCCGCCGCAAGGGCCCGACATCACGACCGTTCCCTGCTCATGAAAACAGCTCAAGGAGAATACAAATGGCGTCCCGCAACAAATATATCAGCACCCACTGCACAACACCATCAAATTTACCTTGTCGCTCCTATTCCCGCCGACGCTGATGGTGAAGGTCGCGGGGGCAAGGGACATCTCCGGCAGAATGAGCGCTACGGGGTTGGCGGGTAACCATAGCGCATCCTGCTGGCGCGGGAGCACGGCGGCGGATCCGGCCTGGGCGGCGCCGGCGCCGTGCCTGTGCGCGCACTCCTTCCCGTGGGCCTCCCGGTCGTGGAGCAACATCTTCACACCGCAGCCGTGGGCGGCGTTGGGGCACAGAGCGCGCACGGACAGCAGGATGCGCTCGACGGCGTGGCAGCGGCCGTGCTCCGTGGCGACGGCGCAGACCTGGCACTTGCTCATGTCCGGGAGCGTGTCGCGGCAGGCCGAGCAGATGACGTGGCCTGCCGCGGCGCACTGGAACACCGGAGGCTCGAGCGGGTGGAAGCAGATGGGGCAGTCGAGCGTGTCGGGGTCGATGGCGACGGTGATCACCGCATCGGCGGCAGAGGTGCTCCCGCCGTGACGCCCCAGCTGCTGGGGCTGTTCCACTTTGACAGTCATCTTGCTGCTGTCCATCTGGGAGCTACTAGGAAGGAGTAGTGCACCAAGTGATGGATGGGGAGGCTTGTCAATGTCCAATTTATGGAGAGGCTCTTGTTGCTTCGTCTTCCATGCGCGTTCGTGGAATCACCGATGAGGATTTTGATTAATGCACTTTGCTCTGTCCCGAAGAGACCAGAGTTCTGTAACCTTAGGTTGGACACAGACAACAGAGATGGCATGGCCAAATGCCCATTTTGAACAGGAAAATTTGTTTGTCTTCACAGCGGTGCAGAACACGCAAGCCCGGCTCCAGGTAGAGAGAAACATTCACCACGCCAGATTCATGGAAGGTTGACAAATGAAACTTGTGATGTGCAGTTAAATGACCCATGAGCGCCATTTTTGACCCAGCTTTGTATTGCTATAGTGCGACCAGGCTCCAAACAAATTGATCAGCACAATCTCACTGTTAGGATTTCCTGTTCGACGCTGTAAATCGCAAGAGTCATGAAAGTGACATTGGTGGCGCAGGCAGAAGACAAAAATGATTCATGCTTTCCAACAACTAGCAATAGTGAAAACAGCAATGAAACATCTAAGGGAGCAGCCATAAAATTTCAAACACATGTGTTATCTGTTCCAATTTGTAGTGTTCTGGTTGGTTCCAAATAAATAAATTGAGACATTTGAGCTGTTTTGCAATGTTTGCTACATCAGTTCAGTATTAGTACTTTTTCTTTAGATCAAAGGCGGCGACCGCCCGTTCCATTTCATATTGAAATGAAACAACATAAAAGTTTAAGCTAGGGATGTAAACGGCAGCCGTTCAATCCCGTATGAACCCACTAATTTTGCTTAAAAGTTCAAGTGACCATTTCTTTTCGGGAAAATGAGCTATCAGCCCTAACTAAATGGGCCTATGCCGCTCCGTATAATGCTCCATTAACATCCCTGAGTTTAAACCCATTACATCCTCTAAGGAGTTTAACAAACTCAGAAAGTACAAGGGGAAAACATATAGAGGATTATTTCATTGCTCGCACTATTTTTCGATTCAGTAGTATCATCACGGATACAAGGGGAACTAAACATAAAAGGGATGACGCAGAAGCAAGTAATCTAACCCCCAAACGAGCATTACTGCAATTTGTTCATAGTTGGATGCGGCTGCGGAGCGCAGTGTGGGTCCGTGCACGTGCCGAATCGAGAAGTAACGGATGCAGACTACATCAAATCTCAAATACCTGGACGTCTCGGGGTGCCGCCGCCGCCGCCAGTGACCCTTCTCCTCGGTTTGTCGGAAAAGTGTGCTACTTCGTCGTCGGCGAGCTCTCCAATCGGAGCTCGCGCTTGACCCGAGGAGGCTGGATCCTCAAAAATTTACACATGAGAAATACTGGAAATTGCGAAATCATCTTGAGTCGTCAGCATCAGCACGCGGATCACGGGTGATTCCATCTAACGGGATTTGCATGCCTCAGATTTCTCGGGAAAAAAATAAGCAGAGACCAACCGCCAAACAAATTACAGAGGGTTTCTTTTAATTTCAGATAATCAAACATCTAATTTGCCACCGCATGATGGAAAACATTTCAGTTTGGTTCTCACGAACGGACACAGAACCTGAAGACAAAAAAAAAATAACTACAAAGCGTTGGTTCATACTCAGTGGTTTACTTGAAGAATCCAAAAACAAAACAACTTCAAAGTGGTGGTTCATAATTAGTAAACCTGAAGCCTCCAAACAAAATAACTACAAAGTGGTGATTCATACACGGCAGTAATTTAATGCAGAAAAATGTACTAATAACATAAACGTAGAAGATGTATCACCGGGAGCTTATTGTGAAGCTGGCTGTCGGAATCAAAGCTGCGATTGAATCCATGCAGTCAGACTCTACAACCACACGCTGCCCACTAATGTGTTGAAGAAGCTAGAGACCATATATAAAGACTCTCGACACATCTGTAAAGACAACTCCAAGCTAACATTTAGCATACACAGGCATTGCCAGTCCTCTCTGAACCTAAAGGTCTACCAAATCATGATCATCATCATAATAATCATCAACATCATCGTAATCATCATCATCATCATCAGCATTCCTCACAGAATCGTCATCAGAAGTATCATAAGAGGGCCTTTGTTGACGAGCAGGAGCCGGGCCGTTTCCTCGCAGACGGGGTCTGAATATTAAAGGTATATTATCCTCCTCATCAGTTTCAGAACAGGGACTCCGTTGAATAGGAGGAGTCAGGCCCTTTCCTCGAAGAAAAGAACTGGGACTTAAAGGTCGATGTATGGTGGTTCGGAGCATTATTAGATTTCGATCATCAGAAATCTTCCCCTTGGGAAGTATCAACTCATACCCTGTCGGTAGCCCATCAGAGAGTGAAGAGCTTCTTATGTAGCAGCTTGTACTTTCCAAATAGCCGGTCGTCGTGGAGTCATAATTCATAGTACATGAGAACTTGGGCTCGGTGTCGTGTGGTTGGACGCAGACGACTGAGATGGCATGTCCAAAAGGTTCTAATGTCATGCTGAACAAGAAAAAGTAGCTGGTCTCGGTGCATCGCTGAATATTTAAGCCCGGTTGTAAGCGGAGAGACGCATCCATGTCAGAGTCTGGGAGGGTTGTCAATGGACACTTGTGCTGGAATGTGAAATGACCCAGGAGCGCCGTTGTCGGTCCAGCAAAGACGCAACCGGACTCTGGGCAGAAGCATGGGGCATACCGGCATCCCTTCGCGTGTGCTTCTTTCTGGTAATAGGTGACCTTCTCAGCGCATCCATATGTGGCATTGCAGCAAGGAACCGTGACTGACTGGACTACATGTTCCATCCCAAAGCAGCGCTCGAAGGAAGTTCTGATAGAGCATATGTGGCACTTCTTATCCAGTTGCTTTCCATGGCAACACGAGCATATGAAGTGTCCCACGGAGCACTGCAGAATAGAAAGGATTGATCAGGTTCTCGTGAGGATGTAATGCTTGATAAATAAGAAAAACTGAAATACTACACAGAAGACAGGTGCTCCTACTAGACATTACATTATTTCAGCTACAATATCAATTATGCTATGTTCGGAAGAAACACTATCTAGCCAAGAATAACTACATCCAATCTAAATGATATATAGATCAGCAAAAGTTCTTCTCTTATATTGAGCTTTATCATAAGATAAAAGCTAGAGTTCCGAGACAAGTCAATATGCATACAGGCAGTGCCATTTACCTGGAATATGGGAGGCCTGAGGGGCTCAAAGCAGATGGGGCAGTCAAGGGTCTCCACCCAATGCTGACATTAAGCCTCTTGGCGCCGCTCTCTCCCTCTGGCGGAGCTTCAACTCTTCTCTTGCTGGAGCTACCACCATCCATCGTCAAGAAGACTCACACTAGCAGGGAAGATCCAATGCTACCGGCTAACACAATATCACTGCTTTGTTATCCTGTTCCACAAGATTTAACTGATACAAGTCATGGAACTGGAAGTGACACTGGTCTTGTAAGGATAAGTGGGAAGATAATATGGAAATGTACAGACGCCCTAATTAACCTGCAGGTAATAGGACTGCATTTTTTCTTGTTTTCGGAGAGAACAATAATTGAGTTGATATGACAGCAGCACACTATTGCGTGACGGAATAAGCGGTGTGCATCAAAGTAATTGGACAGCAGTAACAAGAGCAAATATATCAAGTTCTACGATGGGCATGGCATAGGTGTTTTGTCTACTGTCGTCTCTACAGCAGTACCTCGATTGGGTTTCATGTGTTGCCGGAACCAATCTGAAACTCGGAATTTTCGTACGTGTTTGTGCTGCCGGCTAAACATGACTCAAATTACCATAAATTTTCGCGAAATATTACCTGCAGAAGTGCCCAAGGCAAGCACTGGCTGAAGGAATCTCTGCAGTACCGCGTACAGTCCCCTGCTGCAGTTCGTGTTCGTGGGCGTCGCGGGGAGCGGACGAGGCGACGACAAGTCGTGAAGGAGTAGCACCGCCGGAGGCGGAGGTGGAGCAGAACCGCCGGAGGGTTGCGACTCGGCGTGATCTCCGGTGGAGCGGGGAAGAGGAGGCGACGGCGGCGGGGTTTTGCAGCGCGAGAGCCCTCCGGTACACGGTTACTGGCTTCATGGGCCACTCCAAATGCGGCCCAGTAAAAAAATAACTCTTTTTTAGTAAACCTAAAAAATTTATCAAGTTTCTATTTTTTGTGAAAAGCCAGTGTAACAAATTAACCAGTGAATCATTGAAACCTTTTGAGCATTTCTCGAAATTGAAGAACATTTTTACATCCCATAATCAAATGTAGGCCAGCTTGTGGCTTCAGACTCCCTAGCGGTGGAGATACTATGTGTCGTCGTAATTCATTACAGGTGAATATCGTGTACAGAATACAATTTACTTAGTTTCGAACATGAAACATCAGTATGTTGGATACAATTAACTACGCTGATCAGCAACAGCAACTTTTTTGGATTCCATGCTTGATCACGTTACCAATTTTCCAACACAGTCACACAACATTAGGTGATTCTTCAAGAACACTAAACCCTCACCTGCTCAGGTTCCATTGTATGCTGATTTACCAACACAGCGTTCGGTGTTTTTTCCAACCAGGAGACAAAAGCAGGTTCATCTTCTAGTTCAAGTAGCTTGAGGCAGAGAAGGCCATTCAGCAGAACAGAGGAGCACGGTAGATTTGAACTGCATGGAGCTTGCACGCAGGCTCCTTATTCTAAAACACCAAGGAAAAAACATGACATCGTGTGGAATAACTACAAACATGGTAAGTATAATATGTGACTCCGTATACCTGCAGGGGTACAAGTAATACATTTCACTTGTGTCCAACTACAAATAGTAACATGCAATGACCAACCTGTTAGAAGTTCAAACACGGTTACCTGTTACAGTTTTATCTGTCGTCATATACTCCCAATTTATCTACTTTCATATTCTTCGTTACGCTGCTATCTCTATATTCTTGTGATCCATGGTCTCATGTATGCATGCACACAAAGAGGAAAAAGAGCCAAACAGAAAGTGTGATTTACTGGTTCATACTCAGTAGTCACGTGATGCAGAGAAATGAACTAAACATAACATACAATTTTCTAGTAGATCAAGGAGTGCAAGTTACTGGTTCACACTCGGTAGTCACGTGATGCAGAGAAATGTACTACTAAACATAACATACAATTTTCTAGTAGATCATGGGCAGCCTTACATGTCGCAGCACAAGTTCAGGACAAACAAACATTAAAAGAAGCCATATTCTTGAAGCAACTGCGATACTTGAGATCATAAAGACTCTCGGCATAAATCCAGGAACAGAACATGAAACCCATGATAACAGCATAACGCTAAACCTCTGGAATGCTCACGGTCAAATCTTAAGGGTGCATCATCAGTGTGCGAGACCAAAGCCGATACTTCCAAGGAATCGCTTCAAATCTTAAGGGTACACCATCAGGAAGGGGGCCTTTAGGCAAAACGGTCTTTGGTTGAAGAGCAGGAGTTGGGCCCTTTCCATCGAGACTGGATCTGCTGACACTTAAAGCTTGATGAATGGTGATTCTGAGCATGATACTGCCACGATCGTCAGAAGTCTTTCCCTTGGGCAGAATCAAGTCAAAGTCCGCCGGGAATCCTTCAGCGAATGAAGAGCTTCTGATATGGCAACTTGAACTCTCACAAAAACCAGTCGCAGAGCAGTCGTAGTTCATGTTACATGTGAACTTGGGCTCCGTAGTGCTAGGTTGGACGCAGGTGATTGAGATAGCATGTCCAACAGTCAGTAATGCCAACCTGAGCAGGAAAAAATAACTGGCCCCGTTGCGTTGCACAACATGTAAGCCCGTCTGTAAGCAGAGAGACGTCGTGTCAGAATCTGGGAGTGTTGTAAATGGAATCTCATGATCGGTGGTTAAATGGTCCAGGAGCCCCTCTGGTGTCCCAAGGAAGGTAC
Source organism: Poa pratensis (assembly GCA_947311845.1). Taxonomy (NCBI): domain Eukaryota; kingdom Viridiplantae; phylum Streptophyta; class Magnoliopsida; order Poales; family Poaceae; genus Poa; species Poa pratensis. The sequence continues at coordinate 5,430,454 of CAMZMU010000035.1, forward strand.
AGTCGGACACTGGGCAGAAGCACCCCCAAATAGGGCACACTTTATCGTGTTCTTCTCTCTGGTAGTACGGGACCTTCTTGGTGCATCCGTACATGGCATTGAAGCAAGGAACCTTGATCGACTGGACGACATGTTCCATCCCAAAGCAGCGCTTGAAGGTAGTATTGGTAGAGCATATGTGGCACTTGTTGTCCAGGTGCTTGCCACGGCATGACGAGCATATGAAATGCCCCACAGAACACTGTGGAAGAGAAAGGATTAACTGGGTGCTTGTGAAGATAATTTTTTAACAGAATTTTGTCTCAAAAAGACTACACAGGAACATAAATTCTGCACAGAACACTGGAAAATAAAGGGTTAAATTGGTGCTCCCGAAGATACATTTCAACAGAATTTTATTCTTCAGAAAACTACATGAATACACAAAAATGATATGCCACATAATACTGTGCAGTACAAAGGATTAGCTGGGTCCTCCTGAAGATGACTTTTAACAGACAAATGATATAGAAGTGCCACACACAAAACTGTGGAAGATAAAGGATTCGCCTTCATTATTTCAGCTACCACAGATATTATGTTACGTTCACAGTAAACACTTTCTTGCCTATCTAAAAAAACACTTTCTTGCCAGGTAGCACTACATCTGAATGACAGATTGATCAAACCTCTTGTAGGGAGCTTTATCAGAGATTAAATAAAAGCTTAACAGCTTGAGCTCAAAATTCAAATACAAGTCAATATGTTCACATTATAGTGAATTTACCTGGAATATAGGAGGCATGAGGGGCTCATAGCAGATGGGGCAGTCAAGCGTATCCACCTCCATGGTGACAGTCAGCCTCTTGCTGCTCTCGTGCTGCGCTTCACCATCCATCGCCAACAAAACTCAAAGGTTCCAGCACTAGCTTCCTTAGTGTGTACTGCTAGTATTACAAGATCCGAACCTATTGATCAACGCACTGTCACCACCCCGTTCTCCTGTTCCAAAATACATGCTGATATAAGTTATGGGACTGGAAAGTGGCACCAGTCAGTGTGGTAGACATGATTTAGAAAGCCTTATCTTCTCAAAATTAGCAATTCAAAAGCAGCAAAAAAAAAACATTTAGAGATGCGGTAATTGACCGAGTGGTGGAGGCCTGCGATTTCAAATTTGTTACTTTTCTTGCTTTGAGAATTAAAGGTATTGAGCTAATTTGCCTTGCCTGAACTACCTGGTCCCATATGCGAGCATCCGAAGCAGTAAAAAGAGGAACTTTATTCGGATTCACAGTACTAGAAATATCTGAACCTACTGATCAACATAATATCACTGGCCCCTTCTCCTGTACCACAACCTATGCTGATAATAAATATCATGGACCTGGAAGTGATACAGGTATGGTAGGCATGATTCAGGAAGCCCTTTTGTTTTCACAACTAACAATTAAAGTGCAGAAAAACAAGCAGACATTTACAGACACGCTAATTCACCGAGAGGTCGGGTACCGCAGCTTCAAATCTGTTGTTTTTCTCGGTTTGCGACAAGAATTATTGGGCTACCTTGCCTCACTCGAACTACCTGGCCGCATATGCGAGTGATCTGACAGCGGAGCGGTGAAAAGAGGAGATTTATTCCGATTCAAAGCACGGAGACTGCAGGCGTACCTGAACTTCCTGGTTGCCTCAGGATTTACCGACTGCAAGACCTAGTCACCATTGCCGGCCGGTCTCGAGGTCGCCCTTGCCATCAGAGACGAGGTCGCCGCCACCCCCTCCTCCGAGGGAAGACGACTGCTGCTTCTTTGCCGGCGATCTCTCCACTGGGACCGCGCACCGCGTTGATCTGCACCCGGCGTCAGGCTCAGAGGCGAGAGTGGGGGAAGAGAACTTTTTTTTTTTACGGAATGGGGGAAGAAGAACTGAGCAGCTAGCTTGAGAGTGTGTGCTGAAGAGATTGGGCTGGATATGGGCCTGCCCGTCTGGGTTTTGGGTAATTTGTTTTTCTATGTTCAACCGCCTTTTGGAAATTTTCAGAGAACGGGTCCGCCACTAATCTGCCCCGCGTCTATGACCTTCGGTCCATGGAGGCATGGTAATTTTCGGTAGTTGTCGGTGGGAGGACTCCGTTTTTTTGGTGTTAGGGTCAAAATTTGTTGGGGCGACGCTCAAATGGCGGCGGCATCTCATTTTAATAAGGTCTCCCTGGCTTCAGTCCCATCTCGGCGGCGATGTCGTGAAGCCTGTGGGAGTGGTGTGGTCTCAAGGACTTCTTTTGGCGGTGGCGTTCTCGGATCATCATGGAGCTTCATCGGTGTTTCTTTCTTCTTCTTTGGCTCCAGGACGGATGTGGTCTTATGAACTCGATCGGTGACTTTCTGTCTGCAACAAACAACGTCAAGCCAGCTCAGGGAGGAGAGGCAGCGGTGGCGTCCCGTGGACATGGTCTAAAGGTTGAAGACGAAGGACATTTCAAGAATTTCATTTTAATTTTCATTTTCATTGAGATGTTTTATACTGCTCGGTGTTTCTTTTATATTCAGGGTCCTTTTCGCAAAAAATAGAAAAGGCAATAGGAACATTGTGTCGTTATCAGCAGATAAAATTGCTGGTCCCGTTGTGTCGCAGAACATGTAAACGCCAGTAACTGAAAGGTGGACCTAGGGCACATACTCGCAGCCATAGCTAATTCTAAATAACCCAATTTTCCAAGGAGATGCACATTATCTGGTATTATGTGTTTGTAAAAAATAAACATTTTTGTGCACCGTGAAATAGGAAAATCAGTGTTAAAACTGATTTTGAAATATTTGTTACTTTAGTACATGAACATCTCGTTTTTCATGAAAAATTGCAGGTAAGTAAATAAGTCAGACATATTTTTTAACAGTACTCCTTTTGTTTTAGTGTCCATTTGTAAACACCCAAAAAAATGATAACATTGTAATAATCTTTTTGAAACAAAGACTAATGCGTACCTACGTGTACCTACTGAGACATAACTTATAAGTAACACATTTCACTGCTTTCCAAGTAGAAACATTGAAAGGCAATGGTCAACTTGTTAAAAAGTGTGGAAATTTTGTAACCTGTTACAGTTTACTGTCATCACATAATCCAAAGTCATGTACTTTTACATAATTTGTCACTACGTATTTACGCTGCTAGCTATAGCTTGGGCTTTGTGCATAAAAGTAAAAAAAAAAACATTCTTATGATTCAGGAAAACATTTCCTCTTATCATCCTTCCGCAATTGCTGATATATGTAACCTTGGGATCTCATGCATTCCCAAAGGAATAAAAGAGAATGCCTTCCTGATATTGTGCAACAGTCTAAAACAGGATAACTGCAAGTTTTTAGTTCATACTGTACTCGGTAGTCATGTAATGCAGAAATATACTAAACAAAACATGCAATTTTTCTAGTATATTATAGACAACCTCCTATGTTGCGGGACAAGTTTGTGACAACAATGCATAAATAGAAGACGCATCAGAAACTACGGTGCTTGAGATCATAAAGACCTCAAACCAGGGCAGTGAAACACAGGCATAATACCACTGAACCCCAGGTATAGTAACGGCAAGTCCACACTAGGGGCACCAATCATCTTAATAATCATACCCAGGACTAATTTAAAACATAGAAATGTACTGGCATTGCCGAAAGCCTGAAACAGCTGTGATGATTCTTGCTTTTAACTCAGGGTACACAACTGTTACATCATCCGAACATACCCTTGGAAGAAGCATCAGCAGGAGCTTATTGCAGCGCAGGCAGCAACATCCGATCCAAAGCAGCAATCGGATCCATGCAGTCAGACTCTACAACCACATGCTGCCCACTAGTGTATTGCAGAAGCTTGAGACCATAAAGACTCTGGACATATATGTCCTGGTACCAGAATCGTGAAAGCCAGATATAATAAAGGCAATTCCACGCTAAACCTTGAGCACAACCAGTCCTCCCCGAACAAAAAGTTCATCATCATCAGATTCACAATTATAATAATCATCCAACAGTTCATGTCCTTGAATGGCCATTCTGAGCATGATGCCGTTTCGGTCATCATAAATTTTTCCCTTGGGCAGAATCAAGTCATAGCCCTTCGGTAGCCCACCACAGAGTGAAGATTTTCTTATCGTGCAACTTGAACTTTCACAATAGCCTGCCGTAGAGCAATTGTAATTCATGCTACATGTGAACTTTGGTCCCCTATTGTGAGGTTGGACGCAGTGAGGTTGGACGCAGACGACTGAGATAGCATATCCAAAAGGCTCTGATGCCATGCTGACCAAGAAAAAATGCATGCTCCACCTGCGCAGAACATGGAAACCTGGTTTTAAGTGGAGGGACACTGTGTACGAATCTGGGAGGACTGTAGATGGACACTTGTGCTGGGTGGTGAGATTGTCCAGGAGATTCATTGTTAACCCAAAGAAGCTGCAGTTGGACTCTGGGCAGAAGCATTGGGCATGCTGGCATCTCCCCTCGTGTTCTTCTTTCCGATAGTAGGGGGGCACTTGGCTGCACCCATACTTGGTATTGGAGCAAGGAACTACGATTGACTCCATGATATGTTCCATCGCAATGCTGCGCTCAATGGAAGTTTCGGTAGAGCATACAGGGCAGTTCATGTCCGTTATACTTATCTTGTCATTACAATAACAGCATAAGAAATGCCCTGCAGAACACTGGAAAAAGAAACCATGGATTGAGTCCCTATGAGAATAACTTTTAACGGAAGTAAGAAAAGAATACAAAACAACAAAAAGATTGGTTAGTACTACACATATGATGTTAGACTCTTGCCAAGTAGCACTACACCCAATTATAGATTTATCAAAGCTATTCTCTTATCCTGAGCCTTATAAGAAATGAAACAAATGCTCGAGTTCAAAGACAAGTAAATCATTGTATATATACACTTAGTGCATTTACCTCAAATATCAGACCGCCGTAGGGCTTGCGGCAGCCAGGGCAATCGAAGGTCTTTGTTTGTATGGAGACATCCAGCCAGCTGGGTCTGCCCTCTCCTTCGACTCTTCTCTTGTTGGAGCTTCTACCGTCCATCGCCAACAAAACACAAGGGTAAACCAAAGATCCAAACCTTATAATCAGCAAAATCTCACCGCTGCGTTCTCCTGTTACACAATGTTGCGCTGGCCATTAGTAAGAAAGCCCCCTTTTTTTCAAAACTAGCAACAAAACAAGGTAACATTTACAGAGGTGGATCACAGCGATTTCAGGTCCGTTATTGTTCTTGTCTTGCGACAAAGAAAACTGAGTCAATAAAACTGAACCATATGCGAGTTATCTGACAGTGAATCAGCGACTGCAACGACGGGCGGGGGCGAGAAGGTCCGTAATCGAGAGCGGATGCAGCCGTACCTGAACTAGCTGTTTGCCCCAGAGTTTATCCAGTGCAAGAACTAGTCGCCATTGCCGGTCTCGAGGTCGCCCTTCCCAGATGGCGGCGACAATGGAGATGAGGTCGCTTGCAGGAGGGCTTGGCGTAGAGTGGGCTGGACATGGGCCTAGCGTCTGGCGTCTGGGTTTGATCCCCTTTTTGAAGATTTCAGAGGTCGAACCTGTTTAGGAGTGAGTTTCATATTTTTTCAATCAAGTCCTACGCATTCCGTAAAAAAGAATCAAGTCCTAAGCAGAATCGATCGTGACTTTCAGCCAAAACGTATCATTCGACAACTCTTCCTCTATATAAACTTAAAATTTTGTTTAAAAAGTTACGACTTTTATAGTTTTATCTGACAAAAAAGATGACACAATATCCAATTTTGTTCAACTATGTATTTTTCCATCTACTTTTTAGTTTTCTCGAAACTTTTATGCCTGATGGTGGTCGGCATCTAGCAGCATCGAACAAATACGGTTCACATTGCATTTTTTTTCCACGCACATGACCACCACGTCAGTGCAGCAAGCAGCATCGCGATAGCATCATGCGCAAGTAGTACACATGCGGCCATCATCCGCAACAGCACACAGCAGTACACACTACACACTCGTAAGTACAATCTGTGCCTCCGTAACATGCAATGATCAACCTATTAAAAGTTCAGACATTGTGATTCAGGGAAATATTTGGTTCTCCCAAAACTATAAAACATATTCTTATGACTAGCAAAGTGCTCGGGTTTAAAATAAGTCAGACATCTTATATTTAGAACATTGATTTTCTTCTATCATCATTTTAGAAGTGTGTTAGCTTTTTCCTAGATTTCATTTCTCTTACATGTCCCATTATACAGCAATCCTCAAAAAGATAAACGAAAAGGTGACCACTTACTTCCTAATCTTCTTCCTATACATCATGAGTATCCACAATTATGAAATCCACATGCAGAAAATCCTTTGTTAAAATACTATTCATTTGGGTATCACATATTACTGATTTTATTTCTCCTACATGTCCCATTATATTTTATCTGACTTAAGTGCACGTACATGACGAGATGTGTGACCAGTGGCGCAATTAACTCCAATTGGGGACACCGGCGGACGAGCTCCAGGAGGGATTGGGGATATTTTCTCTTGGCGGTGGCAGTGCTGTAATATCTCCTAAAACGCATGGGTATTACCGGAAAATTAAAAAACGTACCAACCATCATCTGAAGCCATATTATATAGTAGAGATTATATTTTATCCGATTCACAACCAAATTAATACTTAGAAGGAACGAGTGAAGAAAAGGGGGAACTAGTAGAAAAAGGACCTTTCGTCCTTCGTCCTGTTTGCCATTAGCCCCGGTTCAGGCAAAAACCGGGACCAGTGCTTGCCAGGGCCCCGTGGGGCATTGGTCCCGGTTCGGTTGGGGGCATTGGTCCCGGTTCTTGGCAAGAACCGGGACCAAAGCTCCAGAGCCAGCCACGTGGCGTGGCGCGGAGCTTTGGTCCCGGTTCTTACCAAGAACCGGGACCAATACCCCCTGCCTATATATAACCCCACCCCCCTCTTCTCTCCTCTGTTTTTTTTTCTGGTTGGATTGGTGGGAAGTGGGTGCTAGTTTTTTTTTCTTTGCCACGCACAAGATGTGTTCGATGAAATGCCCGAGCCACACTTAAGTTCGCACAAGATGATATCCTCGGCCGAGGTTAGCAACTTATCCTTTTCATCTGTAATTGATACAGAAATATTGCACGTGTCGATGTACGGTGGTCATTTCACTATTCAAGATGTTATTGTAATGGTATTTGATAAACTTAATTATATATGATGCAGATGGATGCACGGATGCGATGGATGTACGGCGAACGACGCAGTTCCGAGTTTATTGCAGGCCTGCATAAATTTCTCGATGTGGCTGAGGCAAACAAAGTGAATAATTTTATGCCTTGTCCATGTGAGAAGTGTCGGAACGTCAGGGAGTACTCTGACCCGAGAACCATTCAAGACCACGTGATTCGGAAAGGTTTCATGCCCAGCTATAATTGTTGGACCAAGCACGGAGAAAGAGGGGTTACGATGGAAGACAATGAAGAAGAGGAGGATGATGACAACTATCCTATGTTCCCTGAGGAATGCGGTGATACTGTTATGGAAGACGTTGAAGAAGAAAGAGGTGAACATCGGGCATCAGATGAGCCCGCTGATGGTCTTGGTGGGGTCATTTCTGATGCAAAGCGAGAATGCGATACAGAAAAGGAGAAGCTAAAGTTGGAGGCCATGCTTGAGGATCACAAAAAGTTGCTGTACCCAAACTGCGAAGATGGCAGCACAAAGCTCGGTACCACACTGGAACTGCTGAAATGGAAGGCAGAGACTGGTTGTTCTGACAAGGGATTTGAGAAGTTACTGAAAATAATGAAGCCGAAGCTTCCAAAGGATAACGAATTGCCCGAGACTACATACGAAGCAAAGAAGGCTATCTGCCCTCTAGGATTAGATGTGCAGAAGATACATGCATGCATTAATGACTGCATCCTGTACCGCGGTGAGTACGAGAACATGGATAAATGCCCGGTATGCAATGCACTGCGGTACAAGATAAGACAAGATGACCCTGGTGATGTTGAGGGCGATGACGAGCCCCCCCGGAAGAGGGTTCCTGCTAAGGTGATGTGGTATGCTCCTATAATACCACGGTTGAAACGTCTGTTCAGAAACAAAGAGCATGCCAGGTTGTTGCGATGGCACAAAGAAGAGCGTAAGAAAGACGGGAAGTTGAGACACCCCGCCGATGGGTCCCAGTGGAGAAAAATCGACAGAGAGTTCCCGACATTTTCAGATGACGCAAGGAACTTAAGATTTGGTCTAAGTACAGATGGCTTTAATCCTTTTGGGGAGCAGAGCTCCAGTCATAGCACTTGGCCCGTGACTCTATGTATCTACAACCTTCCTCCTTGGTTGTGCATGAAGCGGAAGTTCATTATGATGCCAGTGCTCATCCAAGGCCCGAAGCAACCCGGCAACGACATTGATGTGTACCTAAGGCCATTAGTTGATGAACTTTTGCAGTTGTGGTCCGAACCAGGTGTACGTGTGTGGGATGAGCACAAACAACAGGAATTTGACCTACGAGCGTTGCTGTTCGTAACCATCAATGATTGGCCTGCTCTTAGTAACATTTCAGGACAGTCAAACAAGGGATACAATGCATGCACGCACTGTTTAGATAAGACTGAAAGTATACATTTGGGAAACAAGAATGTGTACCTGGGGCATCGTCGATTTCTTCCGAACGGTCATGCCGTAAGAAAGCCCGGCAAGCATTTCAACGGTGAGGCAGATCGCCGGAAGAAGCCTAACCTCCCTGATGGTGATGTTATATATGACATGGTCAAGGATTTAGAAGTAATCTTTGGAAAGGGTCCTGGCAGTCTATCTGTTCCGAATGACGCTGACAACCACGTACCCATATGGAAGAAGTGCTCTATATTCTGGGAGCTACCCTATTGGAAAGTCCTAGAGGTCCGGTCTTCAATCGACGTGATGCACGTGACGAAGAATCTTTGCGTGAACCTGCTAGGCTTCCTGGGCGTGTATGGGAAGACATACACCGGCAGACCAGCAACGTATGAAAGACCCATACAACAAGCAGACGGATAAAGGGCGTCAATACTTAAGCAGCTACGCTCTTACCAAAGCAGAGAAGGAAATCTTTTTTGAATGCCTGAGCAGTATCAAGGTCCCGGCTGGCTTCTCGTCAAATATAAAGGGAATAATAAATATGGCAAAGAAAAAATTCCAGAACCTGAAGTCTCATGATTGCCACGTGATTATGACGCAGTTGCTTCCGGTTGCATTGAGGGGGCTTCTACCGGAAAATGTTCGAGTACCCATTGTGAAGCTATGTGCATTCCTCAATGCAATATCTCAGAAGGTCATCGATCCAGTAACTCTACCAAGTTTACAGAAGGCTGTGGTCCAATGTCTTGTCAGCTTCGAGTTGGTGTTCCCCCCATCATTCTTCAATATTATGACGCATCTCCTGGTTCACCTAGTCGACGAGATTGCCATTCTCGGTCCTGTATTTCTACACAATATGTTCCCCTTCGAGAGGTTCATGGGAGTCTTGAAGAAATATGTTCATAACCGTGCTAGGCCAGAAGGAAGCATCTCAAGGGCTATGGAACAGAAGAGGTCATTGAGTTCTGTGTTGACTTTATTCCTGACCTTAAGCCGATTGGTGTTCCTGAATCGCGGCATGAGGGGAGACTGAGTGGAAAAGGCACGCTAGGAAAGAAAGCACTGATATGTAGGGACGGGCATTCTTTAACTCAAGCACACTACACAGTTCTACAAAGTTCCACCTTCGTGGCTCCGTATATCGAGGAACACAAGAATTATGTACGCTCCAAGAACCCGGGGAAGGATGACTCCTGGATTAAAGAAAAACACATGGAGACCTTCGGCAGTTGGTTGCGATTACAGCTCATGAATGACACCACTGTCGGAGATCAGCTCTACTTGTTGGCCGCGTCACCATCTTCGACTGTATTGAATTTCCAAGGGTACGAGATAAATGGGAATACATTTTACACGATCGCCCAAGATAAAAAGAGCACCAACCAGAACAGTGGTGTCCGCTTTGATGCAACAAACGACGATGGGCAAAAGGACACATACTATGGTCGCATAGAGGAGATATGGGAACTTGACTATGGACCTACTTTTAAGGTCCCTTTGTTTCGGTGCAGTTGGGTCAACATGAATGGAGAAGGGATAAAGGTAGACCAGCTGTACGGGATGACAACAGTGGATCTCAAGAATCTTGGTTGTTACAAGAACGAACCATTCGTCCTAGCCAATGATGTGGCTCAGGTTTTCTATGTGAAGGACATGTCCTCCAGACCGAAAAAAAGAAAAAACAAGCAAACGAATACATCAGACGATGAGCCAAAGCGTCACGTAGTTCTTTCAGGGAAAAGAAACATCGTGGGAGTCGAGGACAAGACAGACATGTCAGCAGATTATGATAAGTTTGATGAAATTCCGCCCTTCACAGTGAGAACTGACCCAAGCATCCCGTTAAATAATGAAGATGCTCCATGGTTACGGCTGAAGCGATGTAAATCAATGTAATGTATTAAACCTTTATGTGATGTGTAGTAATGTATTAAACCTTTATGTGGTGAAAACCATAATACACGAGTGAGTTTTCTTTTTTGTTTTCTGTTAATTAATTGCATGACGACCGGTGAAACACGCGTGGTAGGTGGTTGTCGGCTCCCACACCTCCCGTGGGAACCTCTCAAACCTCAGCTTCGACCGTCCAAACACAGTTCCCCCTGCATACAGCCCGACGGTGGCTCGTGAGTTTGAGCGCCACTTCGATCCAAGCAGCGGTAAGACGTCTCTGATGATCTACAACCGTCCGCAAGACGTCTCTGATGATCTGCAACCGTTTGGAACGGTCGCAGGTCATCAGAGACGTCTTGCCACTGGTTGCCCAAAGATGCCTCTCCGAGTGACGCTGGAATGTTTTGTGTTTGAGCGCCACTTCGATCCAAGCAGCGGCAAGACGTCTCTGATGATCTACAACCGTCCGGCAACACATCTCTGATGATCTGCAACCGTTTGGAACGGTCGCAGGTCATCAGAGACGTCTTGCCGCTGGTTGCCCAAAGATGCCTCTCCGAGTGACGCTGGAATGTTTTGTGTGAGTGAGTAACCTGTCTGAGGAGGGCGGCTATATATAGGGTACGTGTGCTTCTTTAGTCCCGGTTGGTAACACCAACCGGGACTAAAGACGGGCTTTGCGGTCACGACACGTGTCCTCCCCCAGCGCTTCCCTGGGCACGTGTCCTCCCCCAGCGCTGCCGTGGAGGTCTTTATATATTGTCGCCGACGGGGTAAACCCTAATCCACCATTCCTAGCCACGAACGCATCGTCTCCACGAGATGGATCTGCCACGCCCGCCGCAGCGCCTTCTGGACGAGGTCGAGCGTGCTCGGCAGAGCGCGCTTGGGCGCAACCGCAGGAGTCTATCCCGCCGTATGCCCACGAGCCCGACGTGGAGAATAATGTTGGTGATGTTGGATCAGGGGTGTGTTTCTTTCTTCTGCATTTTACAACACCAAACATTCATCTTACAAATATAGGTTTACTGAAATTGTTCTGCATTTACTTCTGCTTACGGATTATTTGTCGAATTTTGACTTACGGATTTAAAGATATGAATTTATCCATATTAAATTGAAAATGACAATGATAATGTAAAATTGATTTTGGATTATTTATACAAATTCAAACACTTTTCACGTTGAAATTTTGTCAATTCAAAATATGCAATAAAGTTAATATATTTTTAATTGAAAATGGCAAAATGGTTAATAGTTTGTATAGTTAGAATAATTATTTCAGAAAACAGAAAATGGTTTTGGATTCTTTATCCAAATTTAAAAACTTTTCATGTTGAAAGTCTTTTCAGATTCAAAACCATTTGAAATTCATATCCAAACACCTAAATAAGAAAAAAGGCGGGAACAAAATTTCAGAACTGAAAAGTTCGAAATAATTTTGAAAAAGAACTCTTTGGTCCCGGTTTCTAGCAAGAACCGGGACCAATGAGTCCATAGACGCGTGCCGAGATCTGGCATTAATTACCCACTCTTTGGTCCCGGTTGCTGGTAAGAACCGGGACCAAAGAGGCATTGGTCCCGGATCTTGCCAGCAACCGGGACCAATGACCCCCTGCTACTTAACTGCTTCCCCTTCTCCTTCCCCGATTCAGTTCGCAGAAACGCCTAAGGACCGGAGGAAGGAGGAGCCTGTGCCGCCGCGCCCGCACTCCGTCAGGCTGCCCAACCTCGCCCTCGACGCCGGTGCCCTCGACGCCCGCGCCGCCGCGCCCGCACGCCGGCCGCCCGTGCTGAGAAGAAGGAGAGGAGCGCGCCCGCACGCCGGCCGCCCGTGCTCGCCGTCGACGCTCGGGCCATCCCCGGCCGCCGCGCCCATTTCCGCCGGCTACACCACCCGAGGTGAGCCCTCCGCCGGCCATCCCCGGCCGCGGCGCCGCCGTTGCTCGTCGCCGCGATGCACCGTTTCGTTTAGGCCAAGCCGCTGACGGGTGGGCCCCACCCGTCAGCGTTTTAATAATTTCTACGCACGGAAAAATAAATGGGCCGAGCCCATTGGGCTGGAACCCCTCGCGGCCTGTTTTTTTTCCTGACTCGAATTAAGAAATGAACAGAAATATTTTATTCTGCGTGTATGTTAGAAATTAAGTAACTCGAGATCTATAAGTCCAAAATTGATGAATCAAAATTCTTTGGAAAGCTAATAAAAATGTTTGCCCAACCACACTGGTCTCATATTATTTAGATTAATAATAAAATAATGGTATTTAAATTACTACAGAGGGTTTAAATCATCAAATTGTTTGTTTCTGATGCTCTGTTAGCTCAAATAATGTGAATCCAATTTTGGGCTCCATTTAACAGGATCTCCATGTTTAGGAATTGTTAGTACTGTGTTAGGAAACGAGTTTACGGGTTTACGGGTTTACGATACGAGTTTACGGGTTTGCGATACGAGTTTACGGGTTTACGATACGAGTTTACGAGTTTACGGGTTTACGATACGAGTTTACGGGTTTACGATACGAGTTTACGATACGAGTTTACGGAAGGTAGACAATTTTCATTTTCTTTGCCAAAGCAGGTGTTGGACAATTTTCAAACAGAAGGTAGAAGGTCCATTCAAAGATGAGCTAAATTATAAAACGGTGAAAAGTCCGCAACAGCCACCGGGGAGTAATTTATGTGGATTCTACGTTTGCGAGTTCATTCGCGAGTTGACCACTGAGCGGAGAACAACTGCTTTCAGCAAAATGCGGGAGAAGATCGACCCAGAACTGCGCGTAGGAGCAATTCAAGAGGAATTGGCGGGATTTCTGCTTAGGGAGGTCATCGATGAAAGGGGAGAACATTATGCTTCGGACGATGAACTACATATGCCTTGATGGCTTGATATATCTCCATGTAATTAAATAGTTGTATTCTCGCAAGAGATCGAATATTAATTATATATGCATCAACATGTACTGTGTATATAGTAGAGCGTATAATATGCGTACGGAAACGATGGAGAGCACGTCGGCGATGCGAAGAAGGGGGAGACGACGGAGGCACCGGCGAGAGGGAGAGGGGGCACCGGCGAGAGGGAGAGGAGGCACCGGCGAGAAGGAGAGGGGGCACCGGCGAGAAGGAGAGGGGGTACCGGCGAGAGGGAGAGGGGGCACCGGCGAGAGGGAGACCCTAAACCCTAAATACCAACAAAAAAAAAAGCACTCATTGATCCCGGTTCGTAACAAAAACCGGGACCAATGAGTCTCTCCCCACAACCAGCCAGAACTGGCCACGTGGCCACCCATTGGTCCCGGTTCGTGGACCAACCGGGACTAGCATTAGTCCCGATTGGCCAGTCCCGGTTGGGCAACCGGGACTGATGGCCCAACCGAACCGGGACCATAGGCCCATTTTCTACCAGTCATTGCGAATGCACACGCATTTCAAACCAAATTTCAGCCTTCTGATTCAGAACCAATGTCAGTGCGTTGTGCGCGCACACACATTTCAAACCATAGTGATGCAAAGAGGGCATCTGGCATCCACAGCCAACGAACAAAATCTGCAACATCATTTGACAAATAAACGAGAAAAACATGAAGCTCCAGCATGGATTAGCAGAGAAATTTCATTTGACAAATAAACAAATAGAGAATCAAAATCAAGCAAGGAACATAGGGGCTGTTTGGATTGTGGCCGGCTATTACAGAGAAGTACTGACAATCTCGATACGAACTGCCAATAAATCAGCTAGATTGAGCATTACACAATAGAGTTCAGTGCAGCAACTAGCTAGCTTGAGCATTACACAGTATATAGCTTCTAAGTATCCAAGAGATTTGATTCAATGGCTTTGTACCTACAATACATTAACATATAGGGCAGGAGCCATATCTTTCAGACTGCACCCTGAAATTTAAACTTTCAAGGTTCAGCATGTTCATCTGCAGCCTTGAGGCTGAAGATACCACATTCGACCAAGTTTGAAACTCTCAGGTAGCAAAATACATGTCAGCATATGTGGTAAAGTGAAGATACCACATCTAGATCTGCCTACGATCTAGAACCCAACCATATTGCATCCTCGTGCTCGCCCCCTTTTTCATTTCCAAACGTCTCCAAGTTGGAGCTGGAATCCATTACTGAAGGACAACATAACAGGAATACCAAACAGGAAAGAGTTGTAGGGCCTAGAGAAAAGGAGAAAAGGTGGCTCCAAGGACACCAGGTCGACCTAAACGAACGACCAAACCAATTTATTACTACTACTAGTTTTGGCAAAATCATCACCAAGTTTACTTAATTGTAGGGCAAATGTAGGCATCATCACAGCCATCTTTCCTTTTTTCCTCGTGACATGGGAAGTATCACCACCAATCTTCAGTCAATAGTCACATCTTCATCTTCCAAAACTTCTGATATTTTATTGATACGGACGGTGAAGCTGCTGGCTGCAAGCGTGTCAGAGGAAACAGTTGGCACGACCACTGAGTAGCTTCCGTCCTCCGTTGGTAGGCCATTGGAGAGATTGGTGCTCCTGATATGGAAATTTGAATGCTGTTTCCAAGGCATGGTGTCGCAGTGGTAAGCAACCACGCACCTGAACTTTCTCTCCCCCGCCACGGCATGAGGATCAACACACAAGATGGAGATGGCATTGCCGAATGGTGGCACCGGAGTGAATTTTACTAGAAAGAGGGGGCCGCCCTGAGAGCTGCGGAGCACATGCATTTCTTCCTGAATCTGCAGGTTGAAACTACATCCATTGTGAAACAAAGTTGTCGGCCAGTTGTGGTAGGTGGTGAGATGAAACCAGAGCAAAGATGTTGAGCCAGTAAAAGAACAGCCAGCTTCAGGGCAGAAGCACGGTGCACACGGGCATGCCTTCTCGTGATCCGACCGCTCGAGGTAATGCGTCTTGACAGTGCACCCATACTTGGTGTTGGAGCAAGGAGCCCGGACCGATTGCAGGATGTGCTCGGCCACAATGCAGCGGCTGTAGCCTCCGGTGATGGAGCACACATGGCACTTGTCCTTGTTCTGGAGCTTGTCATGGCAGGACGAACAAATAGCATGCCCGATTGCGCACTGTGTATCACAAGATTAAGGAAAATGTAAGATGCTTGTGAGAAAGATGCAGGTTGTTGTGCATGCTAAAAAGATTTGTACAAGCATAATTTCCCATTGGTTTCCCAAATCAACTAAAGGAGACTCAGTTTTGTTGAGGTGTCCTTGGGAGATGTTGGATCTTTTTAAAGTGGGAGTCTTAAAATGAAAATGTTAAATGTGTGATAGGATAAGGATGACCGGGTCCGTGTTAAAGGTCTTGGCCTTGCATAGCAAATTCTTATGCTGTTTACAACAATTACTGGCAATGGGGTTGATTACTGTCAATCTGTCATACACTTATTCAAGAAAATTAACCTTCCACTGAACGGTTTGGGCAAACAGAAATCTGGCACTGAACGGATGCTCCATGTCTACAATCTCTAACTGAACTTCTACTGTTTTTTTTTCTTTTTTTGCTTGAGAAGAATATTAACCCTTTCACAATGAGATGGCAGTACGGCACACATGGCATCCGCAAGCTCACGATGCAATAACAGATCTAGACGAGATAAATCAGGGAGAAGCAAGAGGAGGTAGGTTGGACCTGGAAGACCCGATGCGTGAGCGGGTGGTAGCAGATGGTGCAGTCCAGAGCACCCAGCTCGATGGTCCCGACGGACACCGTCCGGTCGTCGCCGCCGCCGCTCTCATCCGTCCTCTTCCGGCGGCTTGGCCCGCTCTCCCTCTCCATCCGCGGTCGATCTCCAACAAGATTACAAGAACCCACTCAAATATGGTGATGGGCGGGAGGTCAGCTGGCCTTTTGACGTGCGTCGCCGACAACGAGTATTGCTTGGGCTGGGCTTCTTTGCCGCTCCTTCTTTTTAATATATAAGAGATACGCAGGCTGCTGCGTATTCTAGAAGAAAAAAAGTATTGCCTGGCCTGCCCAAACGGTCTCTTTGGTGATAGGTGAAAAATTAAAAATAATCGACATATTAGATTTTTTATTACTTGTGTCATTAATCGACTTTTATCCCAAAAGAGGTTTTGTACTATGGACACTGGACATATAGCTTTTTTCAACCCAAAAAAACACCTAGTAATTTTTTTCATCTAATCCCAAAAGAGGGAAAACACCAGTTTAAGTAGATCATACTGCAGAGTACACATTCGACAGTACACTCTTGATTCCATACAGTTGAGAACACATCATTGTATAGGAATCAGAACCTGGAACTTGCCGAAGACACAGGGGGTGCGGGTGTGGCTTCGACGTCTTGCGCCGGCTTGCGGTCGCGGTCCGGCGACACCCTCGACTGGCCACTGTACAGATCAGATCGAGGAGAAAAATTGGCGTTCGCGCGAGGAGACGAACCGGCGGCTTGGCTATCGTTTTTCCCTGCGTCGCTACTCCTTACATGAGTCTAGCCCTCTCTATCATTAGCCTGATCGATCGGTAGCCATTTTTAGCGGATCGATTGGTAGACAAGAAAGGGCCTCGATCTGTTCGAGAACTGGGATATGTGCACGATCTTCATGAGCTATGGAGTCGTGGGTGGGCTGATCGTTTTGTGCTTGCGCCTGGTGTTAGTGCCGCTGCCAAAATTATGCTAAGCAAACACATAAATTTTGGGCCCCTAAAAATCATGGGCCCTGTGCGGCCGGCACCATTTGTACCACTGTCCGCCCGGCCCTGACTCAAAGCGCCGCTTCCCCCGCTAACGAGCTCCTTCTCGCATCGTCGATGGTGAACGGGAAGCGGCAGCTCGCTCTTGCCGTGGCGGACATGTTCACCATCTCCCTCTGGACGCTAGACAATGATGGCATAGTAGAGCCGGCGAAGTGGACACGGCGCAGCTTCGTCGACCTATGGAAGATCAAGGTGCAGGCAGGGCGTGGAGTGTTGTCAAAGGAGGAAGGGGACAGGGTGGTGCTCGAGTGTTTCTCGGAGAGCAGCGGCGTCGTGCTCTTCCACCTAAACTGGCATTTGCTCTACAAGCTCGACCTGCATACGGGCAAGGTCTCGCTCACGGGGGTTTACTGCAAGCGAGACTCGAGCAAAATGTGCGCCATTGAAGATCAGGGCGGGCAATGCTGAAGTGCTAAAATTCTCCCGCACAAGGTCCAGAATAATCAAATCGTACCACGGAATTCTTTTGGTAACTGTAAGCGACACTATTCTAGTTGTTCTGGCCATACTTGGCGCGTGGTCGTTTGTGTTCTTAACGATGAGACGAAATGTGCACCATCTTCTAGTGCATACAAATTGTATGCATGAGTTTATTTTTAACTATGTAAATATTTGGTTAAACTTTCACAATTTACTCTTGTCTATATCGTATAAAGCAAAACCAGTCTAGCATTTATTAATTATTTTCTATCTCAACATGTAAACTAACCATATCATCCAATCAAATATACATGTCATCCCACGAACAACTCATTAGACATTTTTTTTTTTGCATGCAACATATCCACACCATCTCATTTTCATCAATCCAGTTGTATACCTCACCAAGTTTTAATCATCAAGTACAAAAAAAATCACGTCAATTAAATTTAGCCTTTCGACAATTGTAATCCGTCGAATCTTCCATATATTTTAAATAAAATCATATATCATGGGTCGTATATGTATTTATTTACAAGATAAAATTATTAAAGAAATCTCCGCCGCAACGCACGGCATATCTTTCTAGTTCTTAATGACACTTTGTGTCAGATGTTGCATCCGTTATGATGGTTTTGATCCTAGCTAGTAGATAAAAATTAAAAATGTTCCAGTAATTAAAATCTACCACCTGTCACGTGCTATACAAATGGTTGTGTGTTGTTTTGACTAAGCTTTCATTCACGTACATTGTTCAAGTATAGTACATAGTTGGTGACTGGAGTTCAAAGATTTCACAGCAAGATTGTTTTTGAGATACAGTTGATTGCTAAATACATTTGTTGTTAGTCGGTTCTACTATATTTTTTGTTAGTCAGGATCCATTTGAATTTGTAGGATATACTTCCATAATTCTTATTCTTATTTTATTTGAACTAAATTCACGACAAGAATTGTGAAACGAAGGGAGTAGAAAATATGCAATAAGAAACCACATGCAAACCAAATGTGAACCGTGCAAGGATTAGAAACACGTGAATGCGTACTAAACAAGAGAAATAATCATTCCCGTTTAAATCATAATGGAGATTATTTTTCTATGCTCACTCAGCACGGCTGCAAAGCCTGAATCATTCCCATTTATCTTACAATACTCGTTAAATAGATATTTTTTTCTGCATTTTTTTTCTTTTGGGCATCCACTAGTATTTTTCTGAAATGGTTTTGGGGTATCCTATGCTCACTCCGCACGGCTGCAACTGCAAAGCCTGAATCTTTTTTCCTCTGAACCAGCACAGAACAGAACAGTGGCCTGTTCAATCACAAAGAGAAAGCAAACAGGAGGAATGGAGGTCAGGAAGCGGAGGAGGCGCCGGCACTGCAGCAAGAAGGCGTGCGGCGTCTGCGTCGCCGCGCTCCCCGACGGCCAGTGCCAGGCGTGCGAGGACGGCGGCGGCATCTTCGGCCCCTGCCCGGCTCTGGGAGCGGTGGTGTCGTCGGCGCGGGTCACGTGCCCTCACGCCGGCTGCGGGAGGGACGTCATCTACCACGAATTCGACGAGCACCAGAGTGCCTGCCGGCACGCGCCATGCCACTGCACGGAGCCCGGCTGCGCCGGCTTCGCGGGCTCGCCAGCGGCGCTCGCGGGCCACCTCGCGACCGTCCACGCCGTGCCCATCCACGCCATCAAGTACGGCAAGGTGAACCGGTTCCAGGTGCCGGCGTCGGTGCGGCGGCTGCTGCTGGTGGCCGAGGACGGCGCGCGCGTGTTCCTTCTGACCGTGGGCGCGCTCGGCGGCTCCGGCGCCTCCGCCGTGGCCGTGGTGTGCGTCGGGGCGGCGCGGCCAAGGCTCACGTGCAAGATGTGGGTGAATTATCTGGCGCCGCCGGAGGACGGCGGCGGCAAGTCGGACATCGCCCTGGTGGAGATGCAAATGCGGAGCAGCAGGTCGCCCGGCGCGGTGGTCGCCGCGGACGAGCCGTCGTTCCTGGCGGTGCCGCGGATGTATCAGGTTCCAGGACCGGACAATTCCCCATCCACGGAGGTGCTTCAACATCCGCATCGACAAGATCCTCTAGGAGGTTATATGCGTAACGAATTAACGATCATGCATTGCAGATTCAGCCGTTAATTTCAGACTTAATTGTCGTTCTAGTTAATTTCAGAATTAATTGTCGTTCTAGTTAGCCGTGTTTAATTTAATTTAAGACTTAACTGCCCACCGTCATGTTCTTTCTGAGCTATATAGTACTTTAACTTAATTATTAGTCCAGGCATTTCATTTGCACGTGTTATACTTTGTGATGGATGAATGAATAGGTGTCCATTGTTACAAAAATGTTTAAGGGTTGTTAAGCTCAACCTTGCGGTTCTCAAGTTTTAGTTTTCACCTTTCAGTGTTCTTTGTTCGAAACACTCACCACATTTAAAACTCTTACGGACGAAGATACTCGTACTTACTTTCTCCTTTCTTATAGAAATATCGAATCATATCTTCGTCATAAATTTTAAATGTGATCTTCCCTTCAGAGTAATCAATAGCTTCTCCTGTTGTCTTCCGAGAATGGTAGATAATTTATCATCTTCAGCAAACATCAAGTACAACAAAATCAATTGGGATAACACGCTTGTCAAGTCTGAGAAGTACATTTTCGATAACTCCATAGGTTTCTTGGTAGATTTATCAGCCATGTATACACAACAAGACATATACAATCTACAACGTGTAGAAAGAGCATATGCAAAATGAAAACCATAAACCGTTCACATACACAATTTTAGGGTGCCAACTCGTTGTTTCAGGCTCTCAGCTAGTCGTTGGAGCCCCTATATCTCTTGGTCAAATACATCTATGACATGCATGTGTTAAGATACATCTATGACACAGAGCATATGCAAAATGAAAACTGCGAAATGTTCACATACATCTATGACATCGAGCTCCAAGATAGGCAAGGAGGAGAGAAGCGAATAGGCATTCCATGGTGGAGGAACGACATCCTTAGGAAGGAGGGAAGATTAAGCTAGGTGGAGGAGGAGAAGGAAATCCATGACAACGGAAGGAAATATGAAAATTGACAACCCAGTTATAGTAGAAATCATGGAATCGAAGTAGGAACTATGTTATAAAAATCACAGGAAAAATCACGGTGATGTTGTACTAATATTTAAACATTATGAAGGTTTGAAATAACACTAAATCAACACTCCGACCAACAGTATACCATTACTATTCATTCATATTTTTCTCTGACCTCCCTATAAATAATGAGTTTATAGAACATCACCTTTCTACCATGCTTTATTTTCGTGAGATCTTTTTAGAACTTCTAAACATGATTTCGACAAAGTTTTCATTATAACTTTGTTTCCACTGGACACTTTTGTAGTGTATATGGAACGAAGAGGATAAAAGGAGGAGGATGCATGGATGGAGCACAGCGTCTTTGACCAGCTTGAAGGGACCATTTTTTTTCCACAACGTATTTCAGTAGTACATCCCTTATCGTTTAACCATGCTTCAAGTTTATATTTTCATCTTAGTTTAATTCTAATGTTTTATTTGGAACAACCAAGACTCGAATGCTCAAAAGTGAGGGTCCAGTCAAGATTATTCCTTTGTGTCAAACAATATCGCATACGCTATTTGAAATAGTTACCCATTACCAGAACGACACTCCAGTCAAGATTATTCCTTTGTGTAAAAAAAATCGATGTATTCCTGAAAAGAATATTCTAATACAAATATTACTATACCCCATAAAAAAGTACTCTCTTCAGTCGTGCCACCCAGCCCTTTGCGTCAAACATACCTAATAAACTGCCATAGGTTCTAGCTAGGATCGTGTGGTTGTCCACTCTGTTACGCTGCTGGCTGTCACACCGAAATAACCACGGTTCACATTCCAGTGTAGACCTTCACGTGACTAGTGCATGACCATGCCGAGGCACAAGGCTCGGAGGCACAACCAATTGCCCTCCGAACCAACCCGGTCCGGGAAGCAGCTCACCATGCAGCTCCGATGCACTATGGTACTGGTACAGTCTTCACAAGGAGCTGACCGGCGCAGCTCCAGCCTCCAGCACGGTGCAAGGTGGGTTTAAATGTTTGCGGTTATCGGATGTCTTTGTACTGCAAAAACAAGCGGTTAAAAATAGCACTCGTGTTCTTTTCGCAAGTGAAAAAACACAATCTCTTATAATCTGTGGTATTGCACCACATGTCGTGAGAGTAGAAACTTGGATTCAAAGTACTCATTTTGGCTACCCGCAAGAAAAAATACACATTTTTTTGTTGAAAAAAAGGATAACGCGACAATTAATGGCAAATGTTACGATAAATTCATGTAGACACATGTTACGAAAGCCGCCCCCACATACACCCTACAACCTTCCGTTGAGATAATAAAACCGATTACACGTATATATGTACCCATGATACTTCCTTTTCTCTTTTGATATGGTTTGATAATGTAGAAATTTGTTCTAAATTCGTCAATATACCAATATGGTTGATTGGGCTGTGTGTTCCTCTCATCTTCATATTTCTCAGATACAGTTACGTGATACACATATGGAAATATATATTTTGGTAGTAACATTTGAACAAATTAAGCACTTAATAATTTGTTCAATTCATTAACTAAATAAGTTTGTAAAATGAATTTATATGCACACTCATGACATTTGTAGGGGCATATCTGGCATTATTAGCTTTTACAAGAGAACGAGATAAATTTATCTCAAATACACGGCCTTAATACTACGAGCAACTTTACAAGAGAACGAGATAAATTTAGCAACTGTTGTAGAGGATTCTCATCATAGAAGTGATGGATTATTATCCGTCCTCAAAAGTCAGACCATCCTAAAGTAATATCTTCATATTTTTCTTTATTTGGTCTCTCTTATCTGATGATTGGTGATGTAGCGGCACGTTTAAAGCACTGCATGAAACATATTTTAATCGCGTAATAGCCGGTTTGTTCCATCCAACAAAAATATGTATAGCAAAGTAATGAAAGACATCTTTGGTTTCAAAATATTAAGAAATGGAGGAATAGAAAAAACACAAAATTGTCTGTGCCATGTAGACTTGAATTACCAGAAATAAAATTTATACCATCAGAAGAAATTTTCAATAATATTTTAGCGTGATAGAAAGTTACTTTTTAAATCATGCCAGAAGGTGAATAGTTAGAAAAACATGCTCCAATCCTCTCAAAAAAATTGTCGTGGAGATGTGTGACATGGACCTTTGCTGGTGCAAGGAACTTGGTGGATCTTGGGTTCTTGGGTTGGAGATTGATCACGTTGGGGTGCAAAGCTCTACGTCTAGCATCGTGTGGTTGTCTGCCCGGCGATGCTGCTGGCTGTCACACCGAAATAACCACGGTTCATCATTTCAAAGGACCTCAAATAATGCATGTAAATCAAATGGCCGATGTATTCTTCTCCATTGTAGCCACCTTATTGCCACCTCTCGGCATAATCTCCTTGGCTGGCTTCGGCAAGCATTATGAACACGTGAATATTTTTTTTGTGATACACAATATGGACACATACACTCAACACTGTGAACGCACATACAAACATTCTACTCTTATGAGCACCTCCGTGCACAGTCGAGTCTTAAAATCGACGAAGTGACGAAGTCTCCGTAGCCGCTTCACAATCGGCGGGACCTTGTTTGCATGTAGGAGAAAAGAAAACACATGAATTTCTCTATAGAATTAGACACGTGCAGTAAGTCCCCTCGATTAAAGGAAATTTTGATTGGAAATACATACAAAACAGATAACTGGAAAAGTTCATACCTACGGTTTATACTTTTACAAACAAACAAATTCTATATGTTTTGTCCAAAGAATTTATCTTCTGAAATTCCTACATCACCCTCCTTACGTGACAGTAAATGCTTGACCAACGACTAGCCTTCTTTTACCTGAGCCACCTCGTCAAAAGTTCAGCAGATACAGCCAATAGACGAGGCAGAGAGGTTCCAGTATTCAGTCTCACACACAACTCCTGTTCACTGGAAGGTAGATGCTCCACTCACCAAAGCTCTTGCCTTTCACAAACTCTGTGTCTCCATCGATTTGAGTTGGGATCTGCGTGTTGCAAGGTAGCAGGATGATGCAGGGTGCTAGCGCGGAGGGGAGGAACGAGGGCTCGCCGTCAGCGATGGACGAGAGCAGCGCCAAGAAGGCGAGGCTGGATCTGCCCAACGGTCGCGTGAAGCAAGAAGTCGTCGTCGTGCAGGAGCCCGCCGGAGGAGCCGGCGGCGTGGTCGTCGCGGCGGACTACACTGCCCGCTCGAGGGTGGAGCTCACCGTGAAGCTCGACATGCGCGTGCTGCACTGCCCGCTCTGCTCCCGCCCGTTCAAGCCTCCCATCCACCAGGTTATTCTTTCTTCCGATTCTTTGGTGCAAAGTTGCGATTTTTCTTGCTTTTCAAGCTCCTATACGCGTGCTGTGCGCAGTGCAACAACGGCGGGCACCTGGCGTGCGGCGGCTGCGTGGCCGCGGCGCTCCCCGGCGGCCGGTGCGAGGCGTGCGAGGACGGCGACGGCTTCTTCGGCCCCCACGAAGGGTGCGGGCGGTTCGTCGTCTACCATGAGGGCGCCGAGCACCAGGCCGCCTGCCAGCAGGCGCCGTGCCACTGCACGGAGCCCGGCTGCGCGGGCTTCGCGGCCTCGCCGGCGGCGCTCGCGGGCCACCTCGCGACCGTCCACGCCGTGCCCATCCACGCCGTCAAGTACGGCGCGGTGAGGCGGCTCCAGGTCCCGGCGGCGGCGTCCGTGCCCCGGCTGCTGCTCGTGTGCGAGGACGACCGCGCGTGTTCCTGCTGACCGCGGGCGCGCTTCTGGTAACGTTTGCTAATTATTTGCTATGATGGGATGGCCACGTCAAAATAGTAGCGAAATTCAGTTCTTTGTAAGCTGAGTGGCCAATTCCAAATTGAAATCGATATTGTTACCTGCCCATAAGCTGCAGGTACATATTGCAATATTTTTCTCTGTTTCAGAAATAAGGATGAATTCTTCTGAACTTTGGATTACTTGAGTTGGGAGCTATGTACTGATTACCAAGGAGTTCTAATGCAATCAACTAAGCACCAACACAAAGTAAAATTACAAGTGGTCAGGTGGATCTTAACATTTCTTTTTTCGATGGGGGTGTGGTCTTCTTGCTTCTGGCAACTGCACCAGATGGTCAATTACCCAGGGCAATACATAACCAGACAAGACAAAAGAAACGTGCATGTGTTCAACATACCAACATCACCAAGTGAAGAATTAAGTGTTATGTTATGTCGACAACAACTCCTGGATCAGATAAAAGTTCCCATAATATTCATCTTACTAACTGTTCAGTGGTATTTCAATCAGTACATTCATGCTATTTTGCATAACCAAGAGCAGCCATTAATGACACCAGAAGTTTCTACCAATAGAAACATCATCAAGCTACATTACGAGGTAATTAAACAACATAGAACAAGAGCCTTTCACCTTGGGCAGTCATTCAAATCAATGTCATGTGTGACCCAGAATTCTCTGTCTACAACTCCTAGCT
Organism: Poa pratensis; assembly: GCA_947311845.1. Lineage (NCBI taxonomy): Eukaryota > Viridiplantae > Streptophyta > Magnoliopsida > Poales > Poaceae > Poa > Poa pratensis. Next base: position 5,455,710 of record CAMZMU010000035.1, read on the forward strand.
GAGATCCCTAAGCCACGAGTCTGTCGATGCGAATGTGTATGGTGAGTTCACCAGATGAGCTATCGGTGAGTTCCGGGGGAACCAGCAGGAAGAACTTGCCCAACTGACCTCCACCCAACAGCGAGCTGCTCGACACAAGAGGATCCTTCTGAAACACGAGCCTCCCTTCGGCTTTTCCACCAGCAACAATGTGAGCAGACGAGATATTGCACGAGTAGTTCGGTTCAGATTCGTGAGGCCTGACGCAGACCATGGTGAGAGCATTGCCGATGTCAGTCTGAGTGTTGGTTAGGAGGAACATGGACTGGTCTTCCCCCACGAGGAGCGTGAACCGGTGATCACGAGCAACGGAGAGCTTCACTGGTGTGTTGTACCCGAAGTTGGTTGGCGACCATCTGTGCGCGGTGCCGAAGTGATCCAGAAGACAACCTGTTGCACCTTTGAAAGTGCAGTCATTCTCTGGACAGTAGCATGGAGCATGTGTACATTCCCTTTCATGCTTCTCTTTCTCGTGGTATCTGAGGAACTCATTGCAGCCGTATGTTTCGTGTGAGCATGAAACTTTGATGGCGTCCACAAATTGCTCGAGTTCAGCGCAAAGGTAAAAGCGAGTGTATTTGCAACACAGGTCGCAGAAGATGCCCTTACAATTGTGCGCAACCTCGTGGAGCTTTTTCATGCACACACAACACAAAACATGCCCAGCCTCACACTGAAAAAATATACAAGGAAATTAGCATAACAATCAACAGCAACAAAGAATGAACAATAAACTGGAGAAAGAAATGTTTGGAGAAACGAAAAACAGTGTGCAATGCCTCTCATCCATCCTTTTATCAGTTCATAACAACAGTGAACAGAGACTAATGTAAGACAAAACATAAGGATATCGATCCCTAGCGCATTCTAAGAGACAAGCCAATCTAGAATTTCACTTGTACACACCTACTAGATTGAAAACAGGCTGCTACACAGTTATGTAGCAAAGACACCAACAGTTAAGATTATATTCAGTTTGGCGACACCACAGTTAAGATCCTACATAGGAAGAGACCAGCTAAACACGCAATTCACTACTACCCACAAGACTGGAAATTGTGTCCTAACTGCTAATGCAGTGTGCACACACCAATAACAGAGATCTACTATTTGGTCATCCTAGCAAGAATAGCAGCGGCCGAACAAGCAAATTGAACAATCTTTATTTTTCTTTTATTTTGAAGGAAAACAATCTATATGTTTGAAAGCGAAAATGGAACAGCTGCAATTTAGGCTGCCCAAATGTTAATCCACTGACATTCGCATACTAAAGTGTGTGCTACAGCCCGACAGCTACTATCGGGGACAAAATGTTATTGATTTTACCCCCAACAACAGTCAAAAAGAAAATCTAAATGTTACTCAGTTTGGAGATACTGACACTTAACGTCCCTACATAGTAATAGTGTAATACACCAGCTTAAACTAGTATTTGCGTACTACCCACTAGATGAGTCCTAATTGTATTCAGCTTTGGGACACCGAGAAGATCTACAAGGTGCCAATTTAGTAATCCTAGCAAGAATACCAGCCAGCCGAGGAAGTGTAATTAAGTTTCAGAGAAAAAACGTGGCAACTTTACCTCTTAAGTGCTGCCCATATAAATATGTCCTAAAGTAGCATATCAGTACTACCCACTAGATTAGAAATTGCGTTCTAACTGCGACATTCAGTTTTCACTTTTCACACAGAAACAATAAAGTTTATGCAAGGGGATATTTGGTTATTCTAGCAAGTACACCACCAGTAAAACAGGTAAATAGAACATTTTCTTTCTTTCTTTGAAAGGCAAAAAAGGAACAATGTATGTCACCTAAGTGTTGTATCCATTGAAATACTTTAGTTTCAGAGATAAACAGCAGGCAACTTTCACCTTTGCCCATGTCAGCCTGTGTGGTGCTGCTGCTACTATCCAGGGAGAAAAATTCTCCCAATAACAATCAGAAAAGCACCAAAATCGATTAGCTCGTGGGAAGAAGAAAAAAATGAAGCCATCAATTGGTCCACACAGAGTAAAAAGTAAGCGCAGGAACACAAATAAAGAATTGCGGGTGCCGACTGAACGATCATTGGTGCACTAGCATATATGTACATAGCAAGAGATAGCTAACACTAGAATTTTCACTACCATCCACTAGGCAGAAAATAAGTGACTCTTCAGTTATGTTATGGAAAACCACATTCAGTGACTTTTGAGACACGAACATCTAAGAAACTACGTCGTAGTTAGAAACCAGCTGGATGCCCATCGTGCTCATCGTTTTGTGGAGGATGTGGGATTCTAAGAGCGACATGGTTTTTCGATCAGAAAATTTACGAACCTCTTTAATCATATCAAATATCACAGCAGACCTTATGATGTGGTCTCTTAGTTTCGAATAACTGGGCATATGATAGTTGCCCGTAAAGTGGTGGGATATGTTTACATCGCTACCAAGCGAACCTAACTGCCATATGTTTAGCTTTGACACACCAACAATTAAGATCCTACAATTTGTTGTTTAATAATCCTAGCAAGAGCACAAGCAGCTGATCAAGTATGCCTTGCAATTTATTCCACGATAATGTTGATCCGCCGGCTTATGCCTCTTAAATTTCAGAGAAAATGGCATGCAACTTTACAAGCTGTCTATAAGCAGCATGTGCTAAACTAGCATTTCATTACCACTCACTAGATTAGAAACTGAGTCCCGAATACAACATTCAGTATTCGCTTGCCTAAGTAAACATTCAGTTTTCACACACCGACAAAGAAAGATCCTACAGTGGGGGCATGCAGTTGGCCATCCTAGCAAGAACAGAAGCAGCCAAACAGGTAAAAGCAACATTTTAGTTCTGCAAAACTGGAATTTTTTGCAATGAATGTCACCCAAATGTTAATCAAGCAATCGACTCAGTATCAGATGAATTTCAGAGAAACCGGCTGGAATTTTTCACCTTGCCAATGTGCATTACGTTCTACAGGCTACAGGCTACAGCCACTGCCAGGGATAAATCATAAATGTTCTTGCTTTTACTCCCAAACAGCAATCGCAAATACATCCACATCGATCTATTCTTAGGAAGAAGAAAAACAGAGGCATCCATCATCCATCCACAGAGACTGAAAGAGTACTAAGCGCAGGAAAAGGAGCCGAATGCGGCTGCTGCGCGTGGCCATCGGTCGATGATTACCTTGAAGATGGGTGGCTTGAGGGGCTCGCGGCAGATCATGCAGCGGAGGACCTCGGAGCTTATCTTGACGGATATCTCGCCGTCCGAGCTGCCCCCTTCCGCCGCCGCTCCAGCGTCCTTCTCCATCTTGATCCTCTTGCTCGCTACTTCTTCCGCCATGGGAGGGTTGCTCCTGCTGAGACGCGTCGGAGCAGACGAGCCCGGGGAGAGAAGAAGGGAATCAATGTCCAAATGTGAGAGCTTTTGCTCAGGGTGTGGTTGCGCGGCTGCGCCGGCGTGCCTGGCTATCTGAATGTCAGTGGTGAATTGTGAAAGAGAGTGACGAAGGAAGCTCGTGCATAGATACATTTTGAAGCTTTATGATTTCTGCAACATTTCTTGCAACAATTGCTTCGTGATTCCAACAAATAAGTATGGATGTCAACAACCCCAAGATGAAGACTTGAAGAGGCCAGACACGTGCCATGTGATTAAGCCGCTGACAATAGCAAAACAAAACATTTGATTCATAACGTAACACGTGTTCAAAATCAGAACATGTCCTTCATGTAACACAACAGAAATATACGAGCAGGCGACTCAGCGGGCGACCAGAGAGTTCTCGGTCTCGCCGGCGATTTCGCCGCTCCCCTCCGCCTCCGGTCGCCGTCTGGGCACCGGGAGGCGGGGGGGAGCTCCGGTAATCGTCGTGCGTGTAGATAGGTGTGTGTAGGTGTAGGTGTGCGTCCTCCCTGGCGGTGTCGCAGACGGCGGCGATGACGCTGGTGGTTGTTGTTTGGTCCTTCCCCTCCGTGCTCCATGCCGGCGTCGTTCTCGCCGCCGGGGAGGTCGTGAAGGCGTCTCGTCGGGCGTGCTGCTCCGCTCCTGCTTCTCCGGCCGGCCGTGGCGGCGAGGGGAGGAGTCGGTGGAGCTGCGCTTCCCGTTTTGTTGCTTTGGTTGCAGGTGGTTCCTCTCCGTCGTCTTTGTTCCGGCCGGCCTCGGTGGCGAGGGGAACGGCGATTGGAGGTGGCAGCGGGTGCGTGGAGGTTGGCCTGGACGGGGCCGTCTCGGCGGGAAGAAGGGAGGTGCTGGAGAGCACGCGTCGCGGTCGTGCGCGTTCATCGAGTCAGGACTCCGTTGCGGGGCGGCGGGCGACTCTTGCGACCAGCTACAAAGTGCGGCGGCGCCCTCTCTCCGGTGGTTCGTGGTACGGCGACGGCGGACTCGTCTAGGCTCTTGGGAGCCGGCTGTGGATCCGATCATGATTTGACCAGGTTGCTCAGGGTGCTTTGTGCAAGTTTCCAGGGTCTCTTTGTAATTTCCTTTGTTTCCTGGACCTTTGTGTAATTTGTGCTGAGTATCCTAATATATGGCTCGGATCCGTCCTCAAAAAAACAGAAATATACGATCTACAACTATGCAAAATGGAAACCGTGAACCGTTCACATAGATAATTTTAGGGCACCAACTCGTCCGGGCTAGTCGTTGGAGCCCTTCTATCTCTCGACCTCGTACATCTATGACATCGAGTGGTTTTGACATTCTGGCTGATGGTCAAGAATGAAGTTCGTCTTGCTTTATATATTTTTTAATGCCTTAATATATAAAAGTACAACATTTTCGCCTCCTCTCAGGCTGTCCACGTCGCCCCTTAAACCCAGGCCGTCCGATCACGCGCATGGACGGCCCAGATCGCCCCAAGCCCGCACGACACTGTAGCATTGGAGTTTCTTCCAATCAGAATGCGCCACATCGCCTCGCACGATTTCTGGAGCGCAACTTTACAAAGAAACCCCCTCCACTTTCACAAAAAAAAAACCCACCGAGAACTTTCCAACAAATCAGGGAAACTTCAAGGGCCTGCGTGGAAAACCATCCGCAGACCCAACCCTTCTTCCTCTCTCTCCCCGTGCGGCCGCGGTTCGCCGTCGTCGCCGCGCCGCCCCGCCGCTCTGGCGCGCCCTGCTAAAATCGGAGCAGATGGAGAGGTGCTCAGTCGGCACCTCTACCTCCTCACCCACGCTTGGCTGCCGGAACGTCGCGAGGCCGCCGGAATCGACGCCGGCGATCGCCGTCCTCCCCCGCGTCCACGCGCCGCCCCGGCCGCTCCGGTGACCAAAAGGTGGCGGCGCCGCCGCGTCGAGTCGCGTTCAGCGAGCGCACGCGCGCGTCCCGGACCACGGTGGCGCGCTTCCGGCGTCGCTGTGGCCGCCGCGGCCGCTCCGCCCGTGGGTGACATCGACGCGGCGTGACCTTGGGCCTGGGCTGCCTGCTGGGCCTCTTCGTGGGCTGGGCCGCCTGCTCTGCACCTTGCCCATTATTCTTTTTTTTCTTCACGTTTTCTTTTTCTCTTTTCGAAAACTTTTGTAATTTTTCAAATACGAATTCAAATCAATTGCAACCAATTTATAAAAAACAACTTGCAATTAAAATCTATATTTCAAAAACTTTAGGACCTTTCCAAGGATATTTCGAACCATAAAATTTCCAATAGTACATAAGGCCTCAATAGTAGATTAAAAAATAATTACAACGATTAAAAACTTTCAATTCATTAATTACAATAATGCAAAAGAAACGTACATACAAAATGCATTACAGGAAATAAACGAATATTTTTCCCGTAAGTTTGAAAACATAATTCAAGAATTCACATAATTAAAATTTCATATTTTATGAATTATAACAATGCAACCACGTGCAAATAAAAACACAGAAAATGTATTCCAAAAAAAACATTCTCTCCAAAATATTCAATTTCTTTCTAAATTCCAACATAGATTTCAAAATTTCACAAGAACTAAAACATTTTAATTTACTAAATAAAATACTGCAGATATTTGGAGTACTATTCAAGCAAAAGAAAAAGATTAAAGAAATGTGAATTTCAAATTGCTCAGTTTCTAAAATCTATTTGATCATTTCAACCCAAATTTCACGTTTAATTTCAAATACCTTTCCAAATCTTATCATTTAATTAACACTAAAAGAACATAAATTTCAATGTATTCCGACAAGGACCATTTCCAAAATCTCAGAATTCTTTAAAAAACGCAAACTGTTCCGAATTAAACTAGCATTCATATTTGAACAACTTCTCAAAAAGATATATGAATATTATCAAGGGGGCACCGCATTGCCGCGCCTTTTTCCAAATTTCAGCCACCTGTAAAACCCGACTATTTTTAAAACGACAACTTTTAGAAATTCAACGATGTCCAAGCTTAAACAATTTTATATGTCACTATTTTCAAATTCGAATTTACAAACACGTGCGCGGCATTGCCGCGCCCAGATGTCTAGTAGGAATTAATGTTCCAAAAAAAAAGAAGTTCGGTAAACAGTTTATGATCGAAACACACTCCCTCTGTCCGGAGAGAGAAAAAAATAAATATCGTCTATGATGATCATAAAATACTTTGTATTATATGCATTTTGTATTATAGATTTTGATATTTTCTCTATATGTTTAGTCAAACTACGCAAAAAAATATGGCATTCACCAAAACCAGAACGACGGTCCAGTCAGAATATTCCTTTGTGTAAAAAAATATTCAACATTATTCCGATACATTCCTGAAAAATATTCTAACACAAATCTTACTATACCTCATCAAAAAAATGTACTCTCTTCAGTCGTGCCACCATTCCCTCCCGTGAATCTTACCTCGGAAACGGCGATGCGCCGATGCCTCGCAACCATGTATAGTTCCTTCAAGTGAATAGTGCATGACCATGCCGATTTGAGGCAGAAGGCTCGGAGGCAAAATGGTGTGCACACCTATTTGCTCCCTCTGAACCAACCCGGTCCGGGAAGCACCTTACCATGCAGCTCCTGTGGTACAGTCTTCACAAGGAGCTAGGGAGTGAGTTTACAGGTTTGCAGTTATCGGATGTCTTTCTGTACATACTAACTTGTGTACAGTATATACTTACTGCAAAAACAAATGGTTAAAAAATAGCACTCGTGTTCTTTTCGCAAGGGAAAAACGCAATCTCTTCTAATCAGTGGCATTGCACCACATTTCGCGATAGGAGAAACTAGGATTTATCAGTGCCATTGCACCACATTTCGCGATAGGGAAAAACACAATCTCTTCTAAGTACTTATTTTGGCTACCCACAACAACAAAATACAAAAAAGAAATCAAGAAAAGGCTAATGCGACAATTATTGGCAAATCATACAATAAATTCACCTAGCCACATGTTCTGAAACGCTGCCACCACATACACCCTACGACCTTCTATTGAGATATTAAAACTGATTACACATATATATGTACCCACGATACTTCTCTGTATCTTTTGCTATATGGTTTGATAGCATAGCAAATAATTCTAAATTCTTCAAATAAGGTTGACTGGGTTCTATGTTCCTCTCATTATGATTTTTATCTCCATGTTATCATATACAACTCAAATGTGTTGACATATGAAGTTTATATTTTGGTAGAAACTTTTGGAGGAATTAAGCACTTAATAATTTGTTGTAATTGTAACTAAATAAGTTTGTAAAATGAATTTATATGCACACTCACGACGTTTGTAAGGGCATATCTGTCATTTTTAGCTTTTGCAAGAGCGTGAGATAAATTTGTCCCAAATTTACGACCTTAATAGTAAGAGCAACTTTAGCAGACCTCTTAAAGGGTGAATCTAAAATTGCTGTGCAGTACTCTCAGCATAGAGATGATGGAGATGCTAACACATTCGTTTAAAGCACTGCATTAAACATATTTTAATCGCGTCATAGCAGGTTTGTTCAATCCAACAAAAATAATGTTCTAGGGTCTAGCATGGTGTGGTTGTCTGCCCCGTGACACTGCTAGATGTCCCACCGAAACAACCATGGTTCATCATCTTAATGGACCTCAAATAATGTAATTCAAATGGCCGATGTATTCTTCTCCAATATTGCCACCTTATTGCCACCTCTCGGAACAACCTCCTTGGCTGGCATCGGCAAGCATTATAAAAATGTGAATATATTTTTTTGCGAAGCACAATATGGACGCATACACACAACATTGTGAACGCACATTCTACTCTTATGAGCACCTCCGTGCACGGCCGAGTCTTAAAATCGACGAAATGACGAAGTCTCGAAAGCCGCTTCGCAACCGACGGGACCTTGTCTGCATGTACGAGAAAAGAAAACACATGAATTTGTCTATAAAATTTGACACATGTAGTAAGTCCCCTCAATTAAAAGGAAATTTTGCTTGGAAATACGTACAAAATAGATCACTGTAAAAGTTTCATATGGTTTATACTTTTGGAGACAAACCAATTTTATATGTTTTCTGCAATGAATTTATCTTCTGAAATTTCTACATCGCCCAACTTATGTGACAGTAAACAAACTGGTGACAACACCAGTCATGCTTGACCAACGACTACTCTTCTTTTGCCAGAGCCCCCTCGTCAAAAGTTCAGCAGATTCAGGCATACAGACAACAGAGAGGCAGAGAGGTTCAGTATTCAACTCAACTCCTGTTCTTCGGATTGTGATCTGGAGAGTGGAGAGTACGAACTACGAAGGTACATGCTCCACTCACCAAAGCTCTCGCCTTTCACAAACTCTGTGTCTCCATCGATTTGAGTTGGGATCTGCCTGTTGCAAGGTACCAGGATGATGCAGGGTGGTAGGGAGGGAGGAGGCCTTGTCTTATGCATTGCCTTGTCTTGCATGCTGCGATGAGGGGCGACGCGACGGGCGACGCCGGCAACGCAACGGGTGACGCGAGCGACGTTGGTGAGGCGCAACGGGTCGACGGCGGGGTCGCGGCGTGTGACGCCGGCGACGCAACGAACGACGAAATCGTCGGTGCGGCGCAACGGGTCGACGGCGAGGGCTCCCCACTTGGCGGTCGTTTCTGGGCGCTCATCGGATTAGATTCCGACGTGGACCAAGAGTCACCATCGTCGGAGGTTTCTGAGATGGCGATGAGCTATCTCTGCCGCACTCCGGCGCCGACCTCATGCGATAAAGGATCGTCGGATCGGAGATCAAAGCAACTGGATAAGAGACGCCGGCAAAGGTATAACGATCTAACGCTAATCTCTAGTGAGCTTTCCTGTGCAGATCCTACACCTTTGCACCGCCGGGAGAAGAGCCCTTTGCATCTGCCGGTGATGTCGCCGTCTTGTTTCTACGAGGAACATTTCAACGCTAAGGAGTGGACAACGGTACAGCGGCGCATAGCTCGCCGTGGGAAGATGGGCGGCCGCGGCAAGGCGCATGGAAGGAGATCGTCGGCGCGTGGAAGGAGAACGTCTTCAACTCCGGCACGGTCGATCTCGGGGACGTCCTCTTCAACTCCGGCACGGCGGATCACGGCGGAGGCGGATTTCGCGGATCGTGATTCTTTTTTCAAATTTCAAAATTCGAAATCATTGGAGTTGGGTTGTGTTGGGCAAAAGGCTGAAACACATCCAATCTCCAATGGGCCGTTCCTGGCAGGCCAAAAGGGCTGGCCGAGGCTTCGGAGTTCGATCACGTCTGGGACGAGTTCTTTGCGTAGGGTTTTAGGTAGAGTCTGGCTTCGATCTAAACAATCAATTCTTCCTCGTGTGGCGGCTAGGTCTCCATCGCCCGGTGCCATGGACTCTCGTGGTGGCGGCGGTGGGAACCATGGTCGTGGCATGAGCAATAACAACTTCAACCAGGGGGCTCCAGTGGGCAACGCCAATGGACGCTTCGGTCCTACAGTCAATGGTCGAGGTGTGCCTGAGCAGCAGCGTCCGCTGGGACAAGTTAATGGGAGGTCCTTCGAGAGAGGAGGTCCTTCTACCTTCGAGAGAGGAGGTCCGTCCAACCATGGTTTCGGACGTGGAGGAGCTGGCCGAGCTATGGGCAGTGGGCTTAATTCTGATAACAATGGCGCGTTGCCTAGGGGTGGCTTCTATGAACCACCACAGAGGGCTTATGTCCGTGGTTTTGGTGCTGCACAAGGCGGCATGAACACCGGCGGGCAATGGAACAGCGATACAAACTGGCAGGAGCAAAACCCGGAGTGGGGAAGCTTTCATCAACCTCCGATGGGGCCTTTTAATGGCAACTTTGGCGAGTTTGCTGAGGGATCATATGATGGGGATCATCACTTTGGGAACAACGTTGGGGGCGCCTTCCGCGGTGGCGGACAGCAATTCCGTCGGAATCAGTATCCGACTCGGGGCCGCGGACGCAACGTTCGTGGACGTTTCGGACGCGGAAACGCGGTAGAACTCCGGTGGCACAAGAGGAGGTCCTGCAGCAGCAGATACAAGAGGTAGTTGCTGCGCTGCCTAAGGGGCCGCAGTTTCAAGGGGTGGATGCTCAACCTCACGGACCAGCTATAGTGCAAGGTGCCGGGGGTGGAGCAACACAGTCTTTAGCAAAAATTGATCAGCTTGTTGTACCGGATCAGAACAAGGTTGCAGCAAAAATTCCCAAGAAAAAAGAGAAAAAGATACTTTGCTATCGTTGTGTCCAAACGGGGCACTTCGCGGAGGACTGCAAGGCTGTCTTGTGCGTATATTGCGGCAGAGTTTCTCATGCCTCTAAGGACTGTCACCTACTTGCTGCACCTAAGCCGGTAGCGGTCATGTATGGTCTAGCGCATGACAGTCTTTTATTTTTTGAAACCCCCAAATCTGAAGGGCTGCGAGACCCTAATGTGAGTGGAAAGGAAGGCAAAATTAAAGTCACAGGTGGAGTGCTCTCAGTGCAGGAGGTGATCATGAGTTAGAATGGTTGGTGCCGGGAGACAACCAGTGGGATGTTTCAGCAACAAACGCTGACTCTTTTAGGGTCATCTATCCTACTAAAGCAGATTTTATGAGACTCCGCAAGATTGGGGCCATTCAGGTGAAGGACAAGAAGGTGTCTATGAGTTTTGAAGATTGGATCGATGATGATGTAGAGAGGTTCGACCTGGTGGATATCTGGGTGAGGGTGAGAGGCTGTCCGAAGGAGCTGAGGAATGATTACCTAGCTCTCTTTGCTGTAGGTTCTTTGATAGGGAAAACATTGGAGGTAGACATGGAATTCACTCATGCCAATAAGCTGGTGCGTATGAAAGTCTCATGTGCTGAACCTTCAGCGATCCCTAGACGGGTAGATCATACATACGATGGTGTTGGGTATTTGCTTCGGTTTGAGGTGGAGGGAGATGATGGAAAAGATGCAGATATGCTTGATGCCAATCCAATGTAGATAATGACGGGAATAGTAAAAAGGATGATGATTCAGTGGATGCGGTGCGAGGTAACGAGAACAACACATCTTCAGCTGTAAACAAAGGCGTTGCTACCTCTGAAACAAGTATGATGGGTTCAGACACGTCGGGTGGAGGACAGAAGGTCAATTCTGCAGACTTGTTTGCGTTAGACAGCGCCTTTATTCAGTTTGGAACGGTGGATTTTAGTAGCTTTTCAGCCAAAAAACTTGTGTGCTCGGCTCCGAGGAAAGCTGTGGAGCCAACGAGTAGAAGAAGATGAGGAGAGCTTACCTTCGCCTCTTGCGGTGTCTGCTCCATCACGGCTCCGTCAGGATGAACCTTCTCCGTCGGCTGCAGTTTCAGAGGAATTTGCGTCACGTCGGAGAGGGCTGGCCAGAGCATGGGAGGGTCGTCGTCCTTGGGACTGCAGCTCACGGGTAGTCCTATGGCAACGCCCCTTGTCAGCCCTGGGTCGATCTCGGTGGCTACTTCTTCACCTGGCTCACCACGAACTCCACAAGGGAGTGTCACCCCGGCCTCTTCTTCACCTGGCTCACCACGAACTCCACAAGGGAGTGTGGGCAGAGCCGCCCCGGCATCACTCACCCAAGGAACAGGAGTGTTCCTAGGTGGGCGGTACACGCAGCAGGAGGTCATCAACTTCGGAGGCATCCCGGAGATGAGGGTGGTGGATACCCGATCGAGTGCTCGGATCCGTGCCCAAGTGGATGCTGATGACACGGCCATGGAGAGGGCGCAGCGCCGGGCGATGAACGGGATGCTATGCTGAATTCAGGTAATGCTTTTGTTTCAAAGTATTCAATTGCAGCTATTTCAAATGAAACTGTCGTAGCTAGCGGCGAAGCTTGGCATTTCTTTAGGAGAATCACCTAGTGAAATTTTATCTTCAGTCTCGCTTATAAAAGATATTGACTTAAGTCATACCTTAGTTATGTTGAAAAAAAGGAGGCTTTAGTAGAGCTAGAAAAAGAGGAAGAATCTGAAAATTTAGCTTTAATTAATGCAGTACGTTTGAGTAAAGATTTAGCGGGAGAGGAACAGGGTGGTCCTATTGGTCACAAGGACCTTGAGCCGAACCCTTTAGTAGTAAAGAAGAGGGTTTATAACAAGAAGAAGTATGAATCATCATCCCTCCGTAGAAGCATTAGAATTAAAATCAACAAAAGAAAATCATGAGAGGCTGTTTTTGGAATAGTGGTGGGTTTAGGGATACAGCTAAGCATGCTGTTGTGTCTGATGGGATTAAGGAATATAATTTAGATTTCTTTGCATCATAGAAACGGTAGAGATAATTTTTCCACTCCGTTTCTTAGGAATTTAGCCGGCGGTTTTGATTTCCTTTGGTTCTGCCTACCACCAATAGGGAGGTCGGGTGGAATACTTGTTGGTTTTAATTCTAATAGTATCACGGTCAAGAACATCGAACCGGGAGAGAGATGTGTTAAGTTTCACTTACAATCGAAGAAAGATAGTTTTGAATGGTCACTAGTGGTAGTCTATGGAGCGGCTCAAGATGCCCAAAAGGGGGAATTCTTAGCTGAGTTAGTCCGCATTTGTGAAAATGAACAATTACCTCTTTTAGTAGGAGGTGACTTCAATATTATTAGAAGACAGAATGAGAAAAACAATGACAATTTCTGTACTAGATGGCCATTTATTTTTAATGCAATCATCGAAAGTCTAGATCTCCGAGAGATAGATTTGTCAGGGAGGCAATATACTTGGGCAAATAGGAGAACTAATCCGACATATGAGAAGTTGGATAGAATATTAACAAGTGTGTCTTGGGAGCAGAAATTTCCGTTGGTAAATGTTAGGGCACTCACTAGGGCCGGATCAGATCACACACCCTTGCTTATTGACTCAGGAGAACAAGCTTTCTTGGGCAATAAAGCAAACTTTTCTTTCGAATTGGCTTGGTTAAAAAAGGAGGGTTTCTATGATATGGTCGCAAAGGAATGGGCCTCCATCACTATGGGGCGACCCCTTTGGAGGTATGGCAGAATAAAGTTCGCCACCTTCGTGCTTTCTTAAGGGGGTGGGCTAAAAATCAAAGTAGTGTGTACAAAAAAGAAAAATCCCGGTTACTTCAAGTTGTTGAAACCTTGGATTTAAAAGCTGAAACAATTCCGTTAACGGAAACCGAAAGAGAAGCTATGAGAGAGGCTCTAGAAAAAGTGGCTGTTTTGAGAAGAGAGAAGAGTCCAAGTGGGCTCAAAGAGCTAAAGTTAAACATGTTCAAGAGGGAGGGAATAACACCAAGTATTTCCATCTTATCGCTAATGGAAAGCATAGAAGAAAACAGATCTTTCAACTAGAACAGGAGGAGGGCACATCTCGGGTCATGAAAATATCAAGAAATATATAACAGATTTCTATAAAAAGTTGTTTGGGGCATCGGCTACAAACAACTTCACCATGGTGGAATCTGAAGTGTCGGATATTCCACAACTTTCAGTACAAGAAAATGAGATACTAGTGGCCGACTTTACTGAAAAGAAGTCAATGAAGCAATTACGCAAATGAAGAAGAACAAAGCACCGGGACCAGACGGGTTCCCAGCTGAATTCTACCAAACGTTTTGGCCAATATTAAAAAATGATTTAATGAATTTGTTTGTAAGTTTTCAAAAAGGGGAACTTCCTTTATTTCACCTAAACTATGGAACAATCGTTTGCTGCCCAAAAAGGAGAACGCTGTACAGATTTAGCAGTACCGCCCCATTTGCTTACTAAACGTAAGCTTCAATTTTTTACAAAGGTGGGCACTAACGGTAATGGCCGTTGCACAAAAGGTAATACGGCCAACACAAATGGCATTTATGCCGGGTAGAAATATACTAGAAGGGGTGCTTATTCTACACGAAACTATTCATGAACTTCATAGGAAGAAATTGGATGGTGTGCTTCTAAAACTAGATTTTGAGAAAGCATATGATAAGGTAAAATGGCCCTTCTTACAACAAGTGATGCGAATGAAGGGCTTTGAGCCAAAATGGTGCCAATGGGTAAATGATTTTGTTACTAAGGGCAGTGTAGGTATAAAGGTAAATGATGATATAGGTCATTGTTTCCAAACTAGAAAAGGCTTAAGACAGGAGACCCGTTATCTCCGATTCTGTTTAATATTGTCGCAGACATGCTGGCCATAATAATAGCTAGAGCTAAAGAGGATGGTCAGGTAGAAGGTCTTATACCACATCTAGTCGATGGAGGTGTGTCCATTCTACAATATGCAGATGATACAATTCTCTTTATGTCTCATGATGTAGAAAAGGCACTAAATATGAAACTCATCTTATGTATGTTTGAACAATTATCAGGATTGAAAATCAACTTCCATAAGAGTGAACTGTTCTGTTTTGGGCAAGCTAAAATTTGAAGATGAGTATAAAAATCTATTTGGATGTGACGCAGGTTCCTTACCATTTAGATATCTTGGAATCCCCATTCATTTCAGAAAGCTGAAAAATGGGGAATGGAAAGTAGTTGAAGACCGATTTGAGAAAAAATTAGCTAGTTGGGCGGGGAAGCTTTTATCATATGGTGACAGACTAATTTTGATAAATGCGGTCCTAACAAGTTTGCCGATGTTTATGCTATCTTTCTTTGAAATACCCAAAGGGGTACGGAAGAGAATGGATTTTTTTCGATCTAGATTTTTCTGGCAAAGTGATGGACATAAGAAAAAGTATAGACTTACTAAGTGGAACATTATTTGTAGGCCGAAAGAACAGGGAGGTCTGGGGGTAGAAGTTTTAGAAGCAAAAAACAAAATTCTCTTGTGTAAATGGTTTTCAAAAATCCTAACCGAGGATGGGGTTTGGCACGAACTGATTACAAACAAGTATTTGCAATCTAAAGCACTTTCTCAAGTGAAGGTTAAACCTTCAGATTCACCCTTTTGGAAGGGACTAATGAAAGTTAAAAACGAGTTCTTCCAACGTGGTTCTTTCACTATCGGTAACGGGGAAAGTACCCAGTTTTGGGAAGATACTTGGCTAGGGGATAAGCCCCTTTCATGTCAATATCCGACCTTGTTTAACGTTGTACAGAGGAAAGAGACGTCCATAGCTTCGGTACTAGCTCATGCACCTCCTCTGAATTTAGTATTCAGAAGAACTCTAACGGATGAGAGGTGGAACCGGTGGCTGCACCTAGTAAGTAGATTAATGGACGTAAGACTCTCTGACTCGCCGGACGTGTTCAAATGGGGGTTAAGTATCTCCGGAAAATTTACGGTTAAATCGCTATATCTAGATTACTTGAGTGGTAATGTTAGATATCTACGCAAATATATTTGGAAACTGAAAGTACCACTGAAAATAAAGATTTTCATGTGGTTTGTGCATCGGAGAGTCATTCTCACTAAAGATAACCTGCTGAAACGCAATTGAAATGGATGTAAAAAATGTTTTTTTGTGACAAAGATGAAACAATTCAACATCTTTTTATAGATTGTCCTTTGGCTAAGATGGTATGGCGTATTGTGCATATGGCTTTTAACATTACACTTCCAAAAAGTATTGCCAACTTTTTTGGTAGTTGGCTTAGAGGGGTGGACAAACAAGAGAAAGCACAAATTCGAGTGGGTTCTTGTGCTTTAATTTGGGCCATTTGGAACATACGCAATAACATTATCTTTAACAATGCAAGCCCTTCCTCCTTTTTGCAGGTAATTCCGATAGCTATTCATTCGATTCGTACGTGGTCTTACCTACAAACAACGGACAAGCGGGCCGTTGTGGATATTGGGTGCAACCGTCTCCTTGCGGTAGTGCGGGACTTCTACACCTAGTGCAGCTGGCGTTTTGATCTTAGGATAACTTGTTGATGATTAGCTTCACTATGTTATCTTGTCTGTTTAGATAGTTGATTCATGTATCGACTCTTTGTGACCCATAAACGTTTGTAAGACTTGAGCAATAAAATTAATAAAGGCTGCATGCATCAGTCGATGCAGAGGCTGGGGCGTAGCCTCCTTTTCTAAAAAAAAAGCGCCGAGGGGAGGAACGAGGGCTCGCCGTCGGCGATGCACGAGAGCAGCGCCAAGAAGGCGAGGCTGGATCTGCCCAACGGCCGCGTGAAGCAAGAGGTCGTCATCGTGCAGGAGCCCGCCGGAGGAGCAGGCGGCGTGGTCGTCGCCTCGGGGGTGGAGCTCACCGTGAAGCTCGACATGCGCGTGCTCCACTGCGCCCGCCCGTTCAAGCCTCCCGTCCTCCAGGTCCCTTCCCTCTTCCACATAAAGATCGTTTCTTTGCCCTCGATCTCTCGCCGACTCGTGCGTGCGCTGTGTGCAGTGCAACGGCGGGCACCTGGCGTGCGCTAGGTGCGTCGTCGCGCTCCCCGGCGTCGCGTGCCAGACGTGCGAGGACGGCGGCGGCGTCTTCGGCCCCTTCCCCGCGCTGGACGCGGTGGTGTCGTCGGCGAGGGTCACGTGCCCTCACGCTGGGTGCGGGCAGTACGTCGTATACCACGAGGCCGGCGAGCACCAGAGCGCCTGCGCGCACGCGCCGTGCCACTGCATGGAGCCCGGCTGCGTCGGCTTCGCGGGCACGCCAGCGGCGCTCGCGGGCCACCTCGCGACCGTCCACGCCGTGCCCATCCACGCCGTCAAGTACGGCAAGGTGAACCGGTTCCAGGTGCCGGCGTCGGTGCGGCGGCTGCTGCTGGTGGCCGAGGACGACGCGCGCCTGCTGACCACGGGCGCGGTCGGCGACGCCGGCGCCACCGCCGTGTCCGTTGTCTGCGTCCGGGCCAGCGCGGCGGCGCGGCCGAGGTTCACGTGCAAGATGAGCCGTCGTTCCTGGCGGTGCTTCTCAACGTTCGCATCGACGAGGTCTCTCCTTCCTGATGATTCCCCGTCCATGGAGGTGATCCTGTAACGATTATGCAGCCGGGCTAGTGCATTGCAGATTCAGCCGTTAACTTCAGACTTAACTGTCGTTCTAGTTAATTTCAGACTTACTGCCCACCGTCATGTTCTTTCTGAGCTAGTACTTTAACTTAATTATTATTACTCCAGGCACTTCATTTGCACGTGTTATACTTTGTGATGGATGAATGAATGGTGTCCATTGTTACAAAAGTGTATAAGGTTGTTGAGCTCAAAATTGCAGTCTCAAGTTTTAGTTCTCACCTTTGAGTGTTCTTTGTTTGAAACACTCACCACATTTATTCTCTTACCTGGACGAAGATACTTACTTTCTCCTTTCTTATAGAAATATCGAATCATATCTTTGTCATAAATTTTAAATGTAATCTTCCCTTCAGAGCAATCAATAGCTTCTTCTGTTGTCTTCCGAGAATAGTAGATAATTTATCATCTTCACCAAACATCAAGTACAACAAAATCAATTGAGATAACACGCTTGTCAAGTCTGAGAAGTAAATTTTCGATAACTCCTATAGGTTTCTTGGTAGATTTATCAGCCATATGCAAAGTCATCGTACTAGAAGAATATTCTTCCAGCTTAAGTTTTTTATATAAAAAAAGTCATAATATTTACCCCAGCTCCTAAATCACGAAGAGCATTATGAATTTCATTTTTAAAAATAACACATGGTAATATGGTATAGTAGGTATACCACGATCTTGTTGTTTAGTTGGAGGCTTAAATCACAGAGAGCATTGTGATCCTGTAGGAGGTTTCATGCGTCTTCATGCGTAACGATTATGCAGTTCGTCGTGCTAGTGCAATTCAGATTCATAACTTTCAGAATTAACTGTCAAGGCAGCTGCTGCATGCTACTCAGACTGTTGCGCACTGTGATGTTATTTCTCAGCTGCTTTAACTTAATTACTCCATTGCGCACTGTTGGCATTTCATTTGCGATGGATGAATGAATTATGTCCATTGTTAAGAAAATGTTTAAGGTTGATAAGCTCAAACTTATGGTTCTCAAGTTTTAGTTTTCACCTTTGAGTGTTCTTTGTCTGAAACACTCACCACATTTATTCTCTTGCCTGGTTAGATACTTACTTTCTCATTTCTTCAGACCATATCGATTTATTTCTTCGTCATAATCTTTAAATGCAATCTTCCCTTCAGAGCAATCTGTGTTAAGAAAAGGTCCTCCAAACATAATAGATAATTTATAATCTTCGGAACATCAAGTATAATGAAATAAGTTGGGATAACATGCTTGTCAAGTTTAAGAAGAACATTTTCGAGAATTCCTATAGGTTTCTTGATAGATTTATCTGCCATTTTCATAGTAATCGTAGTAGAAGAATATTATCCTAGCTTAAGTTTTTTTATATAAAAAAGAAAAAGACATAACACCTACCCCTGCTCCTAAATCACAATGAGCATTATGAATTTCAGTTTTAAAAATAACACATGATATAGTAGTAGATATACGACGATCTTCTTATTTACTCAGTGGCTTACTTTCAGTTGGATAACTTATTACTACACCCACTGTTTCAGTAAGGTCAATTCTTCTTTTGTTTATTTAAATATCTCTTAGAAAAATTTTTATGAGTGGGAACTTGTATGACATTAGGTGCAGATATTTCAAACTTTGGATTTTGCAATGCTTGTAAGAAGGATTTATATAAGTCATCATTACTTCTGCCTTAACGATGAGGATAAGGCATAGTGATTTCTTTACATTCGTTTTTTCTTTCATTTTGGGCGGAGGATCTGACTTGTCACGCGATTTCTTGCTTTGTCGAGCTTATTTTTTATAGCCTTCTCTTTAGCAACTTCTTCTTATTCTTCACGGCTAACCTCATCATCTTTCTCTTCTTCGCTCATCTCCTTTCCTTCTCTCCTTTTTCTAGCTCGATCTTCTTCCCACAAATCTGGACCTCGTTCTCCTTGAGTAACTTTGTTTAAGTCACCTTGTTTTGATTACATTGAAATGTCTAAAAAAAATACTAACTCATCTTCTAGTTAATAAATTTCAAAAGTATCAAATTCAATATTACCAAGTGTTTCAGTCGGAACACCATTCTTTTTTATAATCTCATTAAATTCCTTCTGCTCAAAATCAATGAGATGGAAATTCCTTGGAGTTTTCGTCGTACCATTGGAGTTGCCCTCAGCCCATCGAAATATTCATCCACTGACACATCACATATGAGTTCCAAGGAAAACAACAGGAAATATCACCTTGATCATGTACATTATGTGCTACTATTAGTATTTGGGAGAAATTCCTTTTGCTATTCCTCCCAATAACAATCAAAAAATCATCCACATCGATCTTCTCTTAAAAAAGAGAAGAGGAATCCGTCCAAAAATTAAGCATGGTCGACAAACTACTTTTTTTGGACATTCAAATTCTCAATGGTTTCAGCACACACGATATGAAGAGCCAAGACACACGAAATGCAAAAATGGTGTGGACAATAACTAACGAAAACAGTTGAAACACAAAATCAACCATTCGTAACAGAGAAGCTTAACAACTACAACATTTTAAACATTTGAAGTGTATTAGAAAAAGGTCGAAAAGGCGAGAAATAGTAAAATAACATTTACGTCCGAATTAGCCCAAAGTGTTCATTTGTTGTAGAGTTGGCATTCATGGTTTAAATCTTTGCCTGTGAACATCTATTCCGAACTATTTGCACAATTGTTATGTGTATTAATAAAAACGGCCGTGTGCATCCAGAGGCTGGGGTAAAACCTCAGTTTTTTAACAAACGTATTGTCCCAAACCATTCTACAACTCAATATGAAAAATCGAATGGTTTGTAATCTTCCAAACAAACTACAGTTTTTTCTCTAAAGAAAATAATTATCCCAAATTCCTACAAGGCCGTAAAAAACCTCGTAAATAAAGTGATGACAACGACACCAGTCATGCAACATTTTCTTTACCCTATATGCTTGACCAACAAATAGTCTTGTTCAAGATCGGGGGAGGCTAGTCTTCGCACGTGCGAGCGGCTCGCACGGTTTTGTCGTTTTGTGCCAGGAACCATGACCACCGGAAGAAGGCCACCGGAAGAGGAAGACGGCAGCGGCGCTGCTCCCCCGACCTGCACCCTCCCTCGATAAGATTCCTCCTCGCCGTAGCCGCCTCCGCCGCGGCCAGCCGCGGCTCCGGCGACTCCGGCTCGGCTGACCGTCGTCGTCGCCGGAGAAGAAAACCACGGCGGCGTTCCATCGATCCCCCCCCCCCCCCCCCCCCAACCTGCACCCTCCCTCGATAAGGTTCGTCCTCGCCGTCGCCGCCTCCGCCAGCCACGGGTCCGGTGACTCCGGCTCGGCTGGCTGTCGTCGTCGCCGGAGAAGAAGACCACGGCGGCGTTCCATCGACTCCCCCCCCCCCCCCCTCGACCTGCACCCTCCCTCGATAAGGTTCGTCCTTGCCGTCGCCGCCTCCATCGCGGCCAGCCGCGGCTCCGGTGACTCCGGCTCGGCTGGCCGTCGTCGTCGCTGGAGAAGAAGACCACGGCGGCGTTCCATCGATTCCCCCTAACCTGCACCCTCCCTCGATAAGGTTCCTCCTCGCCGTCGCCGCCTCCGTCGCGGCCAGCCGTGGCTCCGGCGACTCCGGCTCGGCTGGCCGTCGTCGGAGAGGAAGATGGTGGCGGCGGCGGCGTTCCTTCGGTCCCACACCTGATAAGGCGTTGACTGGGTCGACGCTTCGTGCGAGCGCTCGCACGCGCAAACAAGAGTGAACCTGTTCAAGATCATTCAACGAATCGTACATTCAAAAGTTCAGCAGATACCACCAACAGAGAGGCAGAGAGGTTCCAATCCCACACTCACAACTCTTGTTCATTGGAAGGTACATGCTCTACTCACCAAAGCTCTTGCCTTTCACAAACTCTATTTTCTCCATCGATTTGAGCTTGGGTTCTATCTGTTGCAAGGCAGGATGATGCAGGGTGCTAGCAACGAGGGGAGGAACGAGGGCTCGCCGTGGGCGATGGACGAGAGCAGCGCCAAGAAGGCCAGGCTGGATCTGCCCAACGGCCGCGTGAAGCAAGAGGTCGTCGTCGTGCAGGAGCCCGCCGGAGGAGCAGGCGGCGTGGTCGTCGCGGCGGAGTACGCCTCGGGGGTGGAGCTCACCGTGAAGCTCGACGTGCGCGTGCTCCACTGCCCGCTCTGCTCCCGTCCTCCAGGTCCCTTTTCCTTTCTCTTCTTCCGATTCTTCCGGGCAAAGCTGCGATTTTTCTTGTTCCAAACTCTTCCCATTTGTGTGCAGTGCAACGGCGGGCACCTGGCGTGCGGCGGCTGCGTGGCCGCGCTCCCCGGCGGCCGGTGCGAGGCGTGCGAGGACGGCGACGGCTTCTTCGGCCCCTGCCCGGCCCTGGACGCGGTGGTGTCGTCGGCGCGGGTCGCGTGCCCCCACGAAGGGTGCGGGCGGTACGTCGTCTACCACGAGGCCGGCGAGCACCAGGGCGCCTGCCCGCACGCGCCGTGCCACTGTATGGAGCTCGGCTGCGCCGGCTTCGCGGCCTCGCCGGCGGCGCTCGCGGGCCACCTCGCGACCGTCCACGCCGTGCCCATCCACGCCATCAAGTACGGCGCGGTGAGGCGGCTGACGGTGCCGGCGGCGGCGTCCGTCCCGCGGCTGCTGCTCGTGTGCGAGGACGACGCGCGCGTGTTCCTTCTGACCGTGGGCGCGCTCGGCGGCGCCGGCGCCACCGCCGTGTCCGTGGTCTGCGTTCGGGCCAGCGCGTCGGCGCGGCCGAGGTTCACGTGCAAGATGTGGGCGAACCGTGAGCCAGCGCCCGGCGGCAAGGCGGACGTGGTCCTGGTGGAGATGCAGATGCGGAGCAGCACGTCGCCCGGCAAGGTGGTGGCCACGGACGAGCCAACGTTCCTGGTGGTGCCGCCGGCGTATCTGGTCCCAGGTGCAGGCGACGGGGCGTCGTCCATGGAGATGGCTCTCAGCGTCCGCATCGACAAGGTCTCCCCCTGGTCGTGCTGATCCTGCCGGCCTGGTACGTCTTCATGGGGGAAACGACCAGGGCAAGTTCGTCGTGCATTGCAAATTCTGGGAGTTGTTACTAGATGAGTGTTAGATCTGTCTAGATCGTTAGGACAAGCTTTACTGAACTTAAGTGTCATTCTACTAGTGTTTTATGAAGGCAGATGCCACTCCTGTTAAGGCATGAACTCTGACCATTGCCACTACTTAAACCTCTCCAAGCATTTTCCATTTTGCACTCTGTGATGAATGTATGGGGCCTTGATCTTAATTTAAAGCTAGATCGATATTTCTACAAGTACTATGCAGTTTGAAATTAACTGGCATTCTACTAGGGGTGTTTAACTGTCATTATGTCATTCTACATGGGCAGATGCTGCATGCCAATTGCCAATCCTGTTAAGGCATTCACTCTGAGATTATGTAATGTTCATGTTAAGATTCTGTAATCGCTGCTACTTAACCTACTACAAGCACTTGACTCTATCTGCTCCTGTTTCGACGACTGATGCTCATGTTAAGAATTGTATGGTGGCTTCAACTTAACACGATGTCAAGAGATATCTTTATTTTCAGCTGGCCAATCTTTCTTTCTTGATGTTCCTGTTGGGGGGCTACCCCCCAGGTAGGGTCAAGGCTTGGCATAAGTTTAGCTTAAAGGTGTGCCGAGGTACGAAAAGGGCCGACCTGTTTGGGCCTTGAAGTGTCCGAGCTTGTTTCTAGCCTGGAAAGCATCGTGTCCGACCTATCTTGGGACCTTGGAGTCCGAGGTCATCCCAAGGGTGAGAGCCGGAGTTCATCACCGAGGTCCATAAGCCGACCTCTGGCTAGCAGCATGACCGGGCTATTAGTATGTTCAAGGAAGACACTAGAGGAAAGGAGATCCGAGGTGTCTTCTGCTCATGGCCCGAGGCATGTCAACGGAATCACGGGTACTGCAGAGCCCAAGGACCGAGGTTACGGAAGACAGCTAAGTAAGGACACGGGTTTTACGGAGACACAAGGATCAATGCGCTGACCAACCTATTTCGGGAAAGGGTCAGAGGATAGACCCTGGGCGGCTACGTTTCAGTCACCCGAAGAGGAAAGCTAGGCCTGCTGCTATACTGACAGTCCGGCCGTTGGACTGACAGCGGGCAGAGGTTTGTCTTTTTCCTTTTAACAGTGCCATTACAGTGTTGAGGCAGGGGCAAAATAGTAACTCGGATAGTCTATAAATAGAGCACCACCACCTCCAGAAGAGAGGATCACGCGCTGGACGACGAGCCCGAGACATCATTTCCCCCCTTGTAGCTTCATCTTCTACCTCAAGTTCTCACCATTGTTGCATCTTACAGCTCGAGGAGCACCTTGTACTTGTTACCAAGAGATATACATCTAGTAGGATAGTGCTGCAGTAGGGGTGTTACCTCCACACGAGGGCCCCGAAGCAGGGTACATCGTGGTGTGCTTTGTGTTCTTGGTTTCTTGGTTTCTTGTTCATGTTCTTGCGGTTTCTTGCGTGTTCTAGCTTGTGCACTTCTTGAGTGCATAAACCCTCCCCGGATTCCCCCAACGACCATTCGGCCCCATCTTAGCCATACCTATGGCATCTGCCGTGATCCCACCACGACAGTTGGCGCCCACCGTGGGGCAGATTGAGGCGTTGGAGGGAGTTTACATCTGGACGGGCTCAGGCGAGCGTGTTCTTTCCGGGCTCATTGCTCAGATCGGCGGCTTCACCTTCGTCAGCGACAACGCGGGGTGTTTCGCCGGCAAGCCCTTCCCCGAGCATGGCTTCACCATGATGATTGGCAGCTTCGCTACCTATGTTGCTGTCGAGGTTGTTCGCGAGTACCCGGAGCAGGTGCTCGTGGACGACGAGACTCCTCTCCTTGCGGCTCTAGGTCGGCATATCACTCACCCCAAGAGCTGCGTGGAGGTGATGGTGACCGGTTCGGTTGATGCTGCTGGCAAAGGAGATGCCAGCAAATCCAAGCCGGCCGAGATTGTTGCTAAGGTGAGATCTGCAAAGCCCAGGCTAGAGAAAAAGCTGCCTGGTACCTCCGAGGTGCAGGGCCGAGGTGCGACCCTAGTAGAGATAGCAGAGACACTGGCAGACCCAGTAGATCCAGGAGTAGATGTAGTAGCGACTGCGGCCGAGCTAGAGGCAAAGCGTGTCCTGTTGCAAAAGGAGGCTATAGCAATGATGGCAGCTAGAGATGAGTTCAATAGAGATATGCGTGAGTACAATGCAGCAAATGGCTTCACCCCGGTAGCACCTGATCCGAATAGGGGAGCCAGGTTGCGGCAAAGAGGCAAAGGGCTCAATGATGAGATGAACAGGGAGGCTAGATCCACCTCGGCTAGAAGTGAGAGTCGTGTGTCGACTGGAAGGCCGGTGTATAGTTCCCCTGCTAAGAACCTCAGAGCAGCCGAGGCAGTCAGGGCCGAGTTATCCGGATTGACTGGAGATGCATGGCGTATGCAGCAGAAGCGGCTCAATGAGTTGGTATATG
Organism: Poa pratensis; assembly: GCA_947311845.1. NCBI lineage: Eukaryota > Viridiplantae > Streptophyta > Magnoliopsida > Poales > Poaceae > Poa > Poa pratensis. The sequence goes on from CAMZMU010000035.1 coordinate 5,480,522, forward strand.
TAGCTAACAGGCAAAATGAGTCTCTCCGCAAAGCCGGAGCTGGTGGTTCGCAAATTGTTCATTCAGCTAGAGCGATTAGCCAGGGGTCCAAGGGGCAAGCCTCGTCTCCACACGTCGGAGGAGCCGATCGTGCCCGGAGTGTCACCTCGGGTCAGAACAAGCAGCTGCAGATGCAAATGTATGATCCGGTATTAGCAGGAAAGCAGAAGGTGGGCCAGGGCAATGCTAGCCGAGCTAAGGGAAACCCCGGCCAAGGTAATGCAAACCGAGCTAAGGGCAACTCCGGTCAGGGCAATCAGAATGGCGGGCAAGCGGCGTCGGCTGGCCGAGGTAAACCACCTCCGCCCCCGAAGCATCAGCAACAACCCCAGCCGCAGCAGCAATATCAGCAAGAGCCGAAGTATGTTCAGCAACCTCAGAATGTCGGTCAAGGCGATGACCGATATGATGATGGAGACTCAGCCATGCCGTGAGCCGGATACCACAGGGTGGATGGTGCATTGGGAAATCGGATAGGAGCTCGGATGTTAGCTTCAGATGACGTTCGTAACAAGTTTGATAGGATCTACTTGTCCGAGAAGTTGGAGGAGGAAGGCCCTCCTGGTCCGGCCTGCTTCGGACCCCGGATCATGAAGGAGCCACCACCGCCAGTATCTCAGTTCTAGTTAGGTCGGAACACCAAGCCATACAACGGGAGCACCAAACCGCAAGATTGGTTGACAGATTATGTATCCTCGGTGCACATTGCGGGGGGCAATCGCCGATGGGCGGTCCGGTATCTTCCGCACATGTTGGAAGGTCCAGCTCGGATCTGGCTGAATAATTTATCGGAGAATAGTATCAACTCATGGATAGACTTGGAGTTGGCATTCAATAGCAACTTTGCTAGCACCTACAAGAGGCCAAACCGACCTCAGCTCCTGGCAGCGTGTAAGCAAGATGATCATGAAACTGACCGAGAGTTCTTAACTCGGTGGAGCAATGTTCGGAATTCCTGTGAAGGAGTTATAGAGGCTCAGGCCATTTCTTGGTTTGCGGATGGTTGCCGACATGGCAGTATGCTGTGGCAGAGGCTCCAAAGAGATATGCCGAAGTCTCTGGCAGAGACAATCCGGATTGCAGATTCTTATGCTCTTGGTGACCCAATGCAGCCAGCAGTGGAGGCAGTGGCACGAAATAGAAGGCAGCCAATAAACAACCGGCTCAGACCAAGGTTTAATGAACGCCAAGAGTTCGGACACAAGAGGATGGAGCCGGACTATCCATACACCTCAAATCACGTCGCATCGGTAAACCCGGATCAGCCCGGAGCTGGAGGTGTCCAGAGGCCGAAAAGCAATGGACCGGCATGGAGTCCGAACCAAGCTGCAAACACGAGATCGTGGCAGGACCCAGAGCCACCCTTGACTTATGAATCAATGCTAGACGGTCCTTGTCGTTACCATACGACCGACCCGCGTAAGCCTGCCAACCATTCAACTCGGCAGTGCAGCTGGAACCACCGAATCAGGAAAGAAGGGGCGAAGGCCAGAGGAAACAGAGGAGGACCACCTCAGAGATTTCAGCCGAGGTCTAACCAGAATCTGTCCGGAGCAAATGCTACCCCGATAACCACTGCACCTCCTCCGAGGCCTGCACCAGCAAAACCGGTGAATACGGTAAATGTCCGGGTAGCAACAACAACAATGGTGCTGGACCAAGTCAGCAGTATGAATACCCCGGAAATGATTATAGAGAGGCTCATGCGAGCTATGTGGTCTTTGTGACCGGACCAACTGACAAGATGAGTGTGCAGAGGCGTATGATGGAAGTAAATGCAGTGATGCCGGTGGTGCCGAAGTTCCTGAATTGGTCCGAGCAAGAGATCACGTGGAGCAGGAAGGATAATCCTCGGATCATGCCAAGTCCTGGAAGCTATGCGTTGGTGGTGGATCCGACGTTGAGTGGGCCTACAAGCAATATAAGGTTCACCCGGGTTCTGGTGGACAATGGCAGTGCCATCAACATTATGTATTGAGATACAATGGTGAAATTGGGCATATCGGCAAATCGGTTAATGCCGAGCAGTTGTACGTTTCATGGGATTGTGCCCGGTGTTTCTTGCGCACCCATGGGCAAGATTTGGATTGATGTGGCGTTTGGCACCAAGGAAAACTGCCGGGTTGAGAGTATCGAGTTCGAAGTGGTGGACTTGGAGAGTGCATACCATGCCTTTCTCGGAAGGCCGGCCTTGGCCAAATTCATGATTTCCACCCATACTGCATACCTAAAGATGAAGATGCCGGGGCCTAATGGGATCATATGCATCATAAGCGAGCCATTCAATGTGCCTCCGCGGGGTCCAACCTGGCCGAGTCTCTGGTGATCGCTGCTGAGAAGAAGAAATTGCATCAAGTGGTGGCAATGGCGCAGTCAACACAGCTCGGCATGTCCAGACTGATGAACCCGGACTCCACTGCAGCATTCGAGGTGCCCAAGGAGACCAAGAAGATCCCCATTGACCCGGAACACCCGGAGCGCATGGCCATCATTGGGACCGGGCTGGGCGAGAAATAGGAAAGCGCGCTCTGTCACTTCCTCCGTGAGAATCGGGATATCTTTGCATGGTCGGCTAAGGACCTGCCTGGTGTTCCGAGGGAGTTGGCAGAGCACTCTTTATTTGTCAGGCCGGAGGTGAAACCGGTGAGGCAACCGACCCGTCGTCTCTCAGACGACCGAAGACAAGTGGTGCTGGACGAGCTGGCTAAGTTGCTTGCAGCCGGGTTCATTATGGAGGTGCTGCATCCGGACTGGATATCCAATCCGGTCTTGGTGGAAAAGAAGAAAGACGAGCCAGCCGTGGTCAAGGTGTGGCGCATGTGCATTGACTTCACTAACCTCAACAAGGCGTGCCCGAAAGATCCGTTTCCATTACCTCGGATTGATCAAGTGATCGATTCCACTGCTGGTTGTGAACTGTTGTCTTTTATCGATGCGTACTCTGGTTTTCACCAGATACCACTGAACCCAAAGGATCAAATAAAGACTGCTTTTATTACCCCGTATGGGGCGTATTGCTATCGTGTCATGTGTTTTGGTCTGAGAAATGCCGGGGCAACTTATCAGAGGTGTATGCAGAAATGCCTGCACTCTCAAATGGGCAAAAATGTGCAAGTGTATGTCGATGATATCGTCATCAAAACTAAGGAAAAACGTACTCTCCTCGAGGATCTCGAGGAGACATTTGTGAATTTGAGAAAATATCGGTTGAAACTTAACCCGGACAAGTGCACCTTTGGTGTCCCGGCTGGAAAGTTGCTTGGATTCCTGGTGTCTAGCCGAGGTATCGAGGTTAACCCGGCCAAGATCCGAGCTATTGAGAACATGAAATTACCGAAGTGTTTGAAAGATGTGCAGAAATTCACAGGGTGTAGCCTCGTTGAGCCGATTTGTAGTCGGTGGGAGAAAAAGCCTTACCTTTGTACCAGCTCATGAAGAAAAGTACCGGGTTTACATGGACCCCGCAGGCCGACGTGGCGTTCAATGAGCTGAAAAAGATGTTGTCCACCGCTCCGGTGTTGGCATCACCATTGCACAATGAGCCGATGTTACTTTACATTGCGGCCACAAACCGAGTTGTAAGTGTGGCAGTGGTGGTGGAGCGAGACGAAGGTGGCAGGTCGGTGCAGAGACCGGTGTATTACTTGAGCGAGGTGATCTCTACCTCGAAGCAGAATTACCCTCACTACCAGAAGATGACGTATGGTGTCTACCTGGCGGTCAAGAAGTTGAAGCATTATTTCCAGGAGCATCCCATGACGGTGGTGTGCGAAGCTCCAATCTCGGAGATCATCGGGTGCAAAGATGCAACTGGCCGAGTTGCCAAATGGGCGATTGAGGTGTCTCCATATGCACCACATTATGAGAGAAGAGATGCAATTAAATCCCAGGCGTTGCCGGACTTCTTTTGTGATTGGGCCGAGATGCAGTATGAGCCACCCAGGCCGGACTATAATTATTGGAAATGCATTTTGATGGGTCCAAGACAAAGATCGGGCTGGGGCTGGAATAGTCCTCACCTCACCGAAGCGAGATCAGCTGAAATATGTGCTGCAGATTCATTTCTGCATCAAACAATGTGGCGGAGTATGAGGCCTTAATCCATGGACTCAATGTGGCGAAGGAGATCGGTATCCGGCGTATAGAATGCTTCGGCGATTCCGACCTGGTGGTGCAACAATCTTCTGGAACTTGGGATGCTCTGGATGCCAACATGGCGTTATATCGGTTCCATGTGCAAAAGATATCCGGGTTCTTTGAAGGGTGTGAATACAGCATATACCTCGGACAGAAAATAATGCTGCCGACGTGTTGTCAAAGCTCGGTTCATCTAAAGAGGCAGTACCACCTGGAGTAGCCCTGAATCACTTGAGAACTCCTTCAATCAAACCTTCTCCTGAATCCGAATCTATTTTCATCCCGGCGGAGCAAGAGTCCGGACCTGTTCCAATGGAGGTAGACGTCGGATGCGTCTGGTCGGACCCGGGGACTGCGTGGCAGAACTCGGGGACTGCGCACCGAACCTCGGGGACTGCTCGCAGACTCGGGGACTGGTCGCAGGATGGTGGAGGAAATAATGGAGGAGATTATGGTGGCCGAACCAATGGAGGTGGACGAGAAACTTTTTCCTTTGCACCCAGTGCCGGAGTGGGCGGAGCAATCATGAAGTTCATAACGAGGGAAGCTTGCCAAGTGACACAACCGAGGCTAGGAGAATCCAAAGGAGGGCAAGGCGTACACCATCATCAACAAGGAGCTCTATAAAAGAAGCGTAACCGAGGTGTTGCAACGGTGTGTCGAGCCAGCTGAAGGCAAGGAGATGCTTTTGGAGATCCACCAAGGAGAGTGTGGTCATCATTGCAGCACAAGAGCTCTGGTGGCCAAGGTGTTCAGGCATGGGTTCTATTGGCCCACTGCTCTTGCTGATGCAGAGGACATAGTCCGGAGATGTGAAGGATGCCAAAGGTTTGCCAAGCAAACGCATATGCCAGCCTCGGCGCTCAAAACAATTCCTATCACTTGGCCGTTTGCGGTATGGTGTTTGGATATGGTGGGAGAGTTCAAACCAGCCCGAGGTAACATGACGCACATACTGGTGATGGTGGACAAGTTCACCAAGTGGATCGAGGTGAAACCAATCCGGAAGTTGGATGGTCATTCAGCAGTGACTTTCTTGAAGGAGATCATTCTGCGATATGGGTACCCCCATAGCATTATCTCGGACAACGGCACAAACTTTGCTGTTGGAGAATTTGCTCGGTTTTGCATGAACAAGGGAATCCGGCTGGACATAGCCTCGGTGGCACATCCGGAGTCTAATGGACAAGTGGAAAGATCAAATGCTCTAGTGTTGGCCGGCATCAAGGCTCGGCTCATTGAACCACTGCTGAAAACGCCGGGGTGTTGGATAGATGAGATACCAGCAGTACTGTGGGGTCTAAGGACCACGCCAAATCGATCAACTGGCTATACGCCATTTTTTATGGTCTATGGGGCAGAAGCTATGCTACCCACTGACATCGAATATGATGCGCCCAGAGTGGCAATGTACACTGAAGCCGAGGCAAAAGAGGCTCGGGAGGATGCAGTAGATCTGCTTGAGGAAGCTAGAGAATTGGCCTCATCTCGGTCAGCAATATACCAACAAGGTCTCCGACGTTATCATAGCCGGAATGTCAACCCTCGTGTGTTTCACGAGGGAGATTTGGTGCTGAGGCTGGTGCAGCGCAGAAAGGTCGGCACAAGTTGTCACCTCCATGGGAGGGACCGTTCATTGTGAGCCGAGCTCTGCTCAATGATTCGTACTATCTTATAGATGCGCAGGAACCAAGGAAAGATGGGCTGGACAACCCCGGATCAGAGGTCAGCGACCATGGAATGTAGCTCTACTCCGACCTTTCTACTCATGAAGGGCGCAATGTATGTACCTCGGTTAATCCTTAATGAAATGTCGGCACTCCGAGGTTGAAGCTCGGGGACTGCCTCGCTCATGTGCTTGTGTTTTATTTCTGTTTGTCAATTTCGTTCATATGCCGAACTGTTTTGAACCTCGTCTCAAACTTCAAGTAATGTATGCTGTGTAACTAATCTTGTGACTCGACTGACGAACGCCGAAATGGTAGTCAAGAGCAAAGATGAAAAAACGTGGAACATGAAAATGGACTCGGGGACTCGGTCCAAAAATATAGTTCGGCATGTGTCGTTTACTAACCCCTGTCTTTACCTTTCGTTTATGTCGGATGATTTTGAAACACACCTCGAATTTGCTAAGTACTGTATGCTATAAACAACAATCTTGTGACTCGACTGTCGAACGCCAAAATGGTAGACAAGAGCAAAGAATGCCAAGTATAGTAAACACGAAAGTGAACTCGGGGACTCGTTCCAAAAGGGTTCGGCATAATTTTTAGAAAAGCATGGTTCGGATAGCATAGTAATATTAAGAGGTAGCAAGGGTAACTACTTAAGGTCTATTACATATGTACCCGGCATACCGGGAATTTAATCTTTTTCTTGAGACAAGTTCAGGCCGCGGAACCAGAGACCACGGTCGCCGGAGTTGTGGTAGTTGGAATCTCGCTTGAAGAAGCCTCAGGAGCCGATGTCTCGGGAGGAGGAACCTCGGGCGCAGGAACAACCTTGGTCGCGGAAGCAACCTCGGTTGATGAAGTGGATGCCGGGATGTCCGCCGCTTCGGAGGGAGTCTCAAGGGATACTTCAGTGGAAATCACCTCGGAGGCTGCGGCCTTGCCGGACTTGCCTTTGGGGCTCGGAGGGTCGAAGTCGACGTCATCATCGCTATCTTCTACCACCTCGGAAGTCTGGCCAGTTTTGCCCTTGGAGGTCGGAGGTTCACCGAAATCCAGATCCTCTAGATCGAAGCCCTCCTCCCCTGATTTTTCTTCAGTTTCTTCTTCTTCTGCTTCTTCATCTGAGTTGCTCTCATTGTCCGAATAAGCATGTCCCTCAATAAAGGTCCGGGTATCAGCAAAGCTGGCGAAGTGGTCAGCTGCGGCCACACGCTTCTCAATCATGGAGGGATTGGTGTTCCAAGGAGAGCCCGCACGGGGTTAATCACCTTATCAACTTGCACGTCCTCATACCAAGACAACACAAAGTAGAGGGCCTTGTCCGCTCCAGCCCGGGCTGCGGAAGACCTCCACTCCCGGAGTCTAACCTCGGCGCCTTTCAGCTTCTGAGCAAGCTCGTCAACAAGCTTTTTGGACCTTCATCCTTAGGCCAGAGGGCGCGGTGAACTTCGATGGCAGCATCAACAAGCCCGGTGCCAATAGCCCTGAGCGGCCTAATCCGAGCATTGAGGGCGACCAGATGATCTTGCATATCCCAATCTTCGCTGAGAGTTTCTGTTTCAGCCCTTTTGTCCCGAGCCGCTTGGATAGCCCGGAGAGCTTTGGCCTTGGAATGCTCGAAGAGAACTGAAGAAGACAGATAAGCTGCCGCCGAGTTAAGTCATGCAGTGGCGCAAAAATGAGGTCGGAACCAGGAAAATAAAGGAAAAAGGAATAAAGAAACTTACTATCCATTTGATGGTTGATCCGGGTGAGCTCGGTCAGCCAGATTTTCGCCGAAAACTTGAGGGCAGTGAGTTTGGACTCAGCCGAAGTGGCGCGGTTCTCAAGAGTGGTGAGGCTTTCCTTCTGCTGACCCGAGGTCTTCTCCTTCTCTTTCAAAGTGTTCTCCAGAGAGGTCTTGGCCTCATTGGCTTGGGACAACTCTTTGGTCAGCCGGGCTACTTCGTCCTGGGCTGTTTTCAGCTTGGAGGCGTGGTCATCATCGCTGCGCTTCTTTTCTGCAAGAAGAGTCCGGTGGGATTTCTTCAGCTTGTTGTGATCCAGAAGCATTTCCTTGAATATTGCCGCCCGGGCATTGTTGCGCTCCTGAAAGTAAAAGAGATGTTAGTTCGGTTAGGGGAAGATCGACGTGAGTCCCGGGACTGGCACGTCGGATTTGGCCGAAGCATTTTAATCAACTGAAGTTCAGCTAAATCCCGGAGACTCGGCATTGGCCTCGGGGAGAAAGAAATGACAACTTTTTGAGAGATTCAAGCAGAGTAATTTTAACTCCGAGGATCTCAATTACCCAACCCGAATCTCGGGGACTAGGGGTAGTGTATAATTGTCATTTGTTTCAAGAATAGAGAAAGATTAAGGCAAAAGTATTACCGCTTGTTTCTTGCTGTAGTCAAGAATCGCAGCTTGAGCATTGAAGATGGCCTGGTCCACGGCGTGAGGTCCAGCTGGATGCCGATCTTTTGGGTTCGAGGAGACCTCGGACATGTCAGCCGAGTTCCAGTCCATCATGTACTTCTTCTCGGAGCCGAGGCTGTTGTCACTCGCAGTCCGGAGTTGCGGAGCTTCCCAGCTGCCGCTGTAGGGCGTGTTGATAGCGGTGAATAGAGCCCGGGAGACACCAATTTGCGAGCTGGAAGGCGCAACTTGGTGTAAGGCAGACTTCGGCGCAAGCGCGGAGGCGTGCGGCACCATTTGAGTGTTTGTTGTTTTGGTCCGGGCGGCGGCGGTGGCATTGCAATGGACGGCGGCTGTTGCTTTTCCTGCTGCTTATGTTGTTGCGCTTGTCTCTGCTGTGGCTGCTTGACTTGTTGGGCTTGCTCTTTCTTCTTCTGCTGCTCTAGTTTCTTCCTTAGCATCATCTCTTGGTTTAGACGAGACTGAGTCCAGGGGGAAGGACGGGAGTCCGGCTCAACCGGAGTCTTGGCGTGTTCTGCCCCCGAGTCCTTTAGTGGGCTGGGCGGAGTCTGGTCTCGGCTAGGCGCCGAGTTTTCATCACGATCCGAGCCTCTTCCCAAATCCGAACCAGGGTTCGGCGGAGGAAGGTCGGTGGAGGCGGAGGATGTTGGAGGAGTGTTGGTCTTCTCAGGCGTGCGCGTGTAGGTGGTCGGTTCAGGTGGTGGAGAGGAAGTCCTGGCGGACTACCGAGGTTAGCCTCGGCTGTCTGATCTTCTGCCACTGGCTCCAGTGATGAGCTAATCGAGCCAGGGGCCTGCTTGGTCTTCAGCGCCGGACTGTATCGAAAGAAAAAAGTGGTTAGAATTTATAAGATGTCCATGGGAGCAAGCCTAGGACATCTTCGGGAGGCTGGCCCTAGAAACATTCTCTTACGGCATAGTAGGCATGAATACAAGTAAAAGAATAACTTACACGTTGACCTCCACCACAGGCTCTTGCTTCTTATGTCTCTTGGTTGTCTTCTTGAATCGTTTGGGGGCCGGAGTCTCGGAAACCTCGGCGCCCGAAGTGTTGGACCCCTGGCGTTTCCGCGATGCACCCTTGGAGCTCGTGGAGGCTGAAGGGACCACAGGAAAAAAATTATGTAACGGGGGAGCAGAGGAAATTGGTCTGGCATCTATTATCTTCTCCACGATGTAACAATCATCGTCATCATCATCATCATCAGACCAGTCTCTGATGGAAGGTGAGGCTTGTTTCTTACCCGAAGTGGAGGAACCAGTCTTCGGGTTAGACCTCGGCACGACCTTTGGGATCGGGAGCCAGTCTTCATTGTCCGGGTCCTCGGGCTCCGCACCTTCTAGTTGAGGAAATTCAGGTGCCCAGTTCCAGTACTCCGGGCCATCTTCAGTTTGTTGCCTGCCGAACCTCTGTAGAAATAGCAAAGAAGGGTTAAGTTAAGAGGCAACCGAGATGCCAAAAAACCGAGGTAGGAGTACGGTAAAGAAGAAATACTTACTTGGTCCGGCAGTTTGGCTCGGCTGTGAGGCTCTACGCCCCAAGACCAGTCATCTATCATCTCGGTCAAAGCAATGGCTTTGACCCTGCGTCTCACTGAAGCTTTTGAAAGCTCCCTTGTGCTGATTCGGTAGGATCGAATCTACCCCCCATGTGGCATATCTTGTGAACTCGCTTCTGGAGGGGGCTGACTCGTCGATCGACGAAAGTACGGAGGATGTCATCGGAACCCCACCCTCTCTTCTTGAGATACAGCATGTATTCATGGATCTCTTGAACCTCGGCGTAGGCTTCCTCCGGGTTGAAATCCCAGTTGCGTTGTGCAGTGGGAGAGCCGAGCTTGAACTCCGGAAGATTCATCAAATCCTCCGGACCGGGGTTCCTCACGTAGAAGAAGGATCGCTGCCATTTCTTGCAGCTCTCCAAACCCTTAATCCTTGGAAACTCGGACCCCAGCCGGGTGAGATAGAAGCGGCGCCGCAGGCAGTCATTTCCTTGTGCACAACGTCCTTGTTAGGGATGCTCTGCTTCTTGAGCTGGAAGTACTTGGCCCAGCTTTCAATGCTCGGCCATAAGCCGAGGTATCCTTCAGAGAATGCTGCGAAGCTGGATAGCTGCAGCACGGCATTAGCTGGGAGGTGGTGCGGCTGCAAGGCGAAGAAGTCCAAAAATTCTTGAAAGAACTTGCTAGCTGGAAGTTCGAATCCACGCTGGAAGTGAGCGAGGAACACCACCCTTTCGCCGGGGTTCGCGACCGGTGCGCCGTCGCCGACGTGCAGCCGATAGAGCAGTTCGGTTGGCATTCGGTGAGTGGCGCGAAGCCACCTGATGTCCGCATCGGTGACTTCCGAACCTTCCCAACCACCTCTTTCTCCGGTAGAGACCTCGGCGTGGGCCGAGGTAACTGCTGTAGACATGATGGTAATGACCTGCAGGAGAGCAAGTCAGCCGGTTGGTACCTCGGTGAGTTCTAAGCACGGATAAAAGCAAGTACTAACCGGAGTGATAACCTCGGTCGGCTCAAAAGGGTGAAAGCAGTTAAGTTTGGGCGGGAAACAAGTTCCTATCGCTAAGGAATCGAAGCAAAGATCTAGCAGGAGGCTAAAAATAGAGAATAAATGAGTAACTAATCAAGGGGTAAAAACCTAGTGAATGAATCTATGGGATGTAGCAAGAGTAACTCTAGCACAAATCCTAAAATACTAAGAGGAATCAAGGAAGAATAGGCCAAGTTCATCGAGTTCATCATGATGGATGAACACATCCCATGGCGGTGAGGAAAAGGGAAGAACTTACCGAGTAAAGAGGGCGCAGATGGAGGCTTGTCGAAGAATCGGTGGCGGCGCAGTGACTCAACGGCGGCGTAGCAACGTGAAGCGCGGCGCGCGTCTCCGGCGAGGAAGCTCCGGCGCGGCAATGTCACGGCGGAGAAGGCTCGATGAAGGCGAGAGGGCGAGTGAGCGGGGAGGAAGAGGAAGTCCTCCCCTTGGCCCTACTTATAGCCGCGTGCGGTAACTGCGCACTACCGCGCGGTTACCGGGAAGACGTGGGATCGTGTGCGGGCAAAGAAGCAGTTGCGTGGTTTGTGGCCGCACGATCGGCCACATCGTGGGCCACAGGATGCAACCGGCGGCGCCAGATCTGGTGTGCAGGTCAGCGCGAGAATCGAGGAACCACGGTAAATTAATCAAATACTTGAGTGCGCATGTTCACTGTTTGGTGGGTCCGGCTGACGAAGGTGGCGTGTGGTCAGGACCTGTCCTTCAAAGGTCCGGATTTTAGGGTCCGGGCAGAGATTCTTCGCCACGTGCCCCGGAAAATCTTGAGGCAAGATTGTGCTGAGTCAAACAGCTCGAAAGTTCAGATCGCAGATCAACCTCGGATTTGGTTATGGTCTATAGAAAGAACCTCGGCAAAACTAGAAATGAGGTCGGATTTAGAGGTGGTAACTTGTTTGTTTTGAACCTGCTACGGCCCTCCATCCGAGGTCGTAGGACCGCACCAGCTTCGGGGACTAATGTTGGGGGCTACCCCCAGGTAGGGTCAAGGCTTGGCATAATTTTAGCTTAAAGGTGTGCCGAGGTACGGAAAGGGCCGACCTGTTTGGGCCTTGAAGTGTCCGAGCTTGTTTCTGACCTGTAAAGCATCGTGTCCGACCTATCTTCGGACCTTGGAGTCCGAGGTCATCCCAAGGGTGAGAGCCGAGTTCATCACCGAGGTCCATAAGCCGACCTCTGGCTAGCAGCTTGACCGGGCTATTAGTATGTTCAAGGAAGACACTAGAGGAAAGGAGATCCGAGGTGTCTTCTGCTCATGGCCCGAGGCATGTCAGCGGAATCACGGGTGCTGCAGAGCCCAAGGACCGAGGTTACGGAAGACAGCTAAGTAAGGACATGGGTTTTACGGAGACACAAGGATCAATGCGCTGACCGACCTATTTCGGGAAAGGGTCAGAGGATAGACCCTGGGCGGCTACGTTTCAGTCACCCGAAGAGGAAAGCTAGGCCTGCTGCTATACTGACAGTCCGGCCGTTGGACTGACAGCGGGCAGAGGTTTGTCTTTTTCCCCTTGGCAGTGCCATTACAGTGTTGAGGCAGGGGCAAAATAGTAACTCGGATAGTCTATAAATAGAGCACCACCACCTCCAGAAGAGAGGATCACGCGCTGGACGACGAGCCCGAGACATCATTTCCCCCCTTGTAGCTTCATCTTCTACCTCAAGTTCTCACCATTGTTGCATCTTACAGCTCGAGGAGCACCTTGTACTTGTTACCAAGAGATATACATCTAGTAGGATAGTGCTGCAGTAGGGGTGTTACCTCCACATGAGGGCCCCGAAGCAGGGTACATCGTGGTGTGCTTTGTGTTCTTGGTTTCTTGTTCATGTTCTTGCGGTTTCTTGCGTGTTCTAGCTTGTGCACTTCTTGAGTGCATAAACCCTCCCCGGATTCCCCAACGACCATTCGGCCCCATCTTAGCCATACCTATGGCATCTGCCGTGATCCCACCACGACAGTTCCAATGGCGGATATTCATGTGTTCTTGGCGTTTCCATTTGCACGTTTTGCACTATGTGATGTTAAATGTATGAGCTTTCTGACAGTTTGTCAGTCGCATGTTGTAAAACCATTTTCTTCGGTAGGGTTTGCAAACTCATCACGCAAAACAGATGGTGTGAATTGCTACTGAAAAATTCGAAATGAGCTTCACGCTAGAATGCAAATCATTTCCAATGCGACCGTACGCCTTCGCTTTTCTCTGAGAGCCAGGAGAGGCGATTAGGGTTCCACGTCTCTTGTTGGCGCCACCGCTGATCAGCCCCACCTATGTGGCCCTCGGGCCATGGAGGCATGGTTGATCTCGGTCTCGTCGGAGGGAGGGCTTTGTTTTCTCGTTTGTGTCCAGTTTTGCTAGGGCGGCGCTCTGTTGGTGGCATAGACGCTTCTGGCCATAATGTCTCCTTGGCTTCTGCCCCATCTCGGTGGCGACGTCGAGAAGCTTGTGAGATTGGTTATAACCATCAAGATTCGCCACAGAGCTGACGGCAGGCCCTCCTGCCAGAAGCGTAGTTGGCGCGCGTCGTGCAGTGAGCGATCAATGTTTTTTAAAGGAAAAGTTGATAAGCTATGCATGTATTTTTATGACAAAACACAATTGTGGTGGTCTTTCGTTAGAAACAACGACCCCAATTGTGGTGTTTTTTGTAATCATCTCCATCAGGTGGTGGAGGCGTCCATTGCAGGAGGGTCTAGGAGCCACTCCTAGGAATTTTTGTTTGCAAAGTGTAAACTGTTATTATTTTCAAAATGTTTTGACACAATCTTGTTGTGACCTTCCGCTGTGGCTAACGCAAGTACACATATTTAAACCATTTGAATAGTCGTGTAGTTCTCGATGGACATATATATGCCGCATTTCATTCCCCGGTTTTGACTGTATCCAAAATTTATAAAAGGAAAACACAGCTCAAAGGTGCGACTGTGCAATGGCACATCACATGCCTACTGTCTTCTCAATGGTGCAATGGCGCATCATATATTCACATGGCTCCATCTAAAAATCAAAGCATATAGCTTGCCGGATGTATATGTTGCAAACTTGCAATTGCGAGTCGAGAGCACCTAGACCTAGCTTGATCCGATGGGTGATCGACACGTAGTACAGTGCTCTCTCACTCCTCCGGCCATGCATAAATACACCATCGACCCCGTCGTCACGGCCACAACACCAGTAGCCAGCAACTCCTCCTGCCTCTCACTACGCTCACTTGCTCCTAGCTCGATCGTCCGGCCCGCCGCTCGCCATGGCCGCACTTCTTTTGCTTCTCCTCCTGCTCCTCGTGTCCGGCGGAGGCGCCCACGACGACGGGGCAAGTTTTCAGCTCCGAGGCATCATGTCCGACCACTCGTGCCATGATCGTGCGGCCCAGGTGCTCATGGACATCCTGTCCATCAGCGGCTGCGGGCGCTTCGCGGGCCTCCTCGCCGCGACGCCCGACGCGCGCGAAGTCTTCCGCCAGCGCCTTGTCGGCGGAGGGCTGACGGTGTTCTGCCCCGACGACAAGGCCATGGACGCGTTCGCTCCGGCGCTCCGAGCCCTCGCCGACGACGACCGGCTGGACGTGCTGCTCTACCACGGCGCCGCAGCGCGCTACGCCCGGGGGACTCTCGCGGCGTTCGAGTGGGTGGCGGTGCCGACGCTGGCGGGCGCCGACGCGGCCACCAACAGGAGCCAGACCGTCTTTGTCGGCCACGAGAGCGGCACGGTGTGGGTGCAAGGCAGGGCGAGGATGACCAGGACGGTCTGGTCAGAGGAGGCGCCCGGCCTCGTGGTGCACGTCGTGGACGCCGTGCTCCTGCCGCGCCGTGTGCGGCAGAAGCTGGATGGGAGGACGACGTGGCGTCCACCTGTCGTGCGGCTGGCCCGGGCTGTGCTGATGCGGCCAAGATTAAGGAGACGACGGCCAAGAAGCCCGAGACTGTCTTCTGATGATGAGGGTTTTAGAGCACTACATTGTTATGTCTGCATGAGTATGCGTTTGTGCGAACTGCTGCTATGCGTTATGTTTAGTTTAAGTCTGCATGTTGAGTAGTGACAGTGTATCGTTGCATGGCACTGTCTGTAGTTCTGCAGTGAGTTTGAGTAACCTGGCTTTGCATTCACCATCGAGAAATAAGAAGGCTCGCATATATATAATATATTGAGTACCCTGGGCCTGGTTGATATACATGTTGAGTACTTACTTGTTTTAAGATTTATGAATGATCCTGCGTGCGAGAGTTTTTCCTCTCACGTAATCCCTCCGTTCTAAAATATAAAATGTTTGACTTTTTATACACTCACATATATCTACATGTATCTATACATGTTTTAGTGTCTACGTTAACTCCTTTTAATCCACATCTAAACAACATGTACAATAGCTTAAACATCTTATATTTTGAAACGGATGGAGTTGTTTTGTCCACTCTCATTGGATGACATTCACACAAGTACACAGCCTGTGTGCATTGTATGAAGCGGCTCAGGTGAAATGGGAACAAGTGTGCAGTGATCATATTAATTAGTCATGGCTAAATTTGCTCTACTACTAGTCCCCAATCATTATATATGTTTTTGAGAACACAGTACAACATAGACGCTCACAAATACGCACATACACTCACCCCTATGAATGCACACACGCACACCCTACCCCTATGAGCACCTCTGAAGGACTGAGCCGGCAGATCTTGAGGTTGACGAAGTCACCACAGGCGCCTCGCTGTTGACGGGCACATCACCTACCACTGAAAGAATAGCGCCGGATAAATCTGGAATAAATCCAGGTAAATGCAAACGCCCATGTCAAGTCTAGGACTTGAACCTGGGTGGGCTGGTTTCACCACAGGGAACCCAACCATCAGAACCAACCTCCGTTTGCCAATCATTATATATGTTTGTAGTGCATATGCATGTATATCAGATCAAGGTGAGTAAGATATCTTTGGGAAAGAGATGCTCTTAACAAATGCATGTAGCTTGAGTCTAATTTGATGTCAAGAGATGTGTTTTCTTTTTTCAGCCGGCAAATCACGCCTTTGATGTCCGGAGATATCTTTCTTTCTTGATGTTCCAAGGGTAGATTCATGTTGTGTTCTTGTGTTGCTACTTACTGAACTTTCTCCAAGCATTTTCGTTTGCACGTTTTGCACTCTGTGATGTGAAAATATCTGAAGCCTGAGATTAATTTTCAGCTCGTGTTCTCCTCACATGCATTCCCAAATTACAATCCACCGATCGATCAAGTTTCAGAGAGATGAGGAAAAAGCTTTGCAGGTCCTCGTCCTCCTTCACGTGGCTCCCTCTGCCGGCCATTGGAAGCCCATGGCATTGCCGATTTGGGTCAAGTTTCAGAGAGACCAGTAAAATCTTTGCAGGTCCTCCCTCCTTCACGTGGCTCCCTGATCTACGGCTCTACTCTTGGATGCCCATGCCTTTGCCGATTTGATGCAAAATGTTGCGAGGCACAGCGCTCAGCGCGTCCACTAGCTCCGTCTGAACCACCCTAGTTCCGGAAGTAGCAGCTAGCCTAGCAGCACCCCCAGTTTTTCTGCTCATAGCTCTCAGTGAATTGTCCCAACGCCTGTCCTCTTCCCAGCAGCTTTGCATTTCTTGGTAATGGGTACTGTGGATCGATCGAACCGTGCAGGGAAGCCAACCATGCATGTGTTGCTTTTTCAAGAGCATTTTGTTGTTCAAGTGAGAACAATCTTCCAGGCCAAGTATAGCTCGAGCCTCTACATCTACATATACCAAACACACAATTTTCACAATTAATGTAATTGCTCTCGCAGATTTCAATCTACTGCTGGTTGGTTACATCACAGCTTGGGGGGATGACAACAACGACTCCCAAATAACAGAGTTGTGTGTACCTTATTCAAAAACATAAAATTACAAAGACAACGCAAGCTCAAGAACTCACTCCTGATGGATGAGTGCTCAAAGCAGGCTTTACGCCCCGCTTTATAACCACAACCACAGTTATAAATGGTTCAAGTAGCAAGTTTGAAAGAGAACAACAAACCCAATTAAGGTCTGCTGGGGCATCGGCACAAACATGCTCAAAAGGAAAAGAAAGGTCATGATACAACTCCGCATGGAGTATGACTCAATGGCTAGCTAGAGGGTGTAGTCGTGCAGATAGTTGGCGTGCCACCATCAGAAGGTTCTCGATCATGCCGTCCAGCCGCCCTGACCCACTGTTTATAGAGTGGATGCCACCGCTGCAAGAATGCTCGATAACAATCTTATTACCTATAGTCCATATGGTTCAGATCGGCGATGTAAACACTAACTATAAGAGGTGCCTCCTCGTACCTGCGTTTACAGGAACTCACCAAGATCTCAGACCTACCATTCAGACCAAACCGTATCAACCACAAAGCTGCATAGGAAGCGAATTACGGAGCACGAGAAGAGGATGTGGATCGACCACACATAAGGAAAAATATCATTGTCTAGGACATGCCGCTTAGCAACCTCCACGCCCGAGGGGTGGGATCCCTCAATTGCCACGTGACGGATCTTGACCTAGTTTTTAACAAATAGACCAGGAAAATTAATCTGAATTGTCCCCCATTAATCTCATCACTTCTGCTTCGATGTCTCATTCCTTGTTTCTCTTGGTCCGACTGTTGCATATACACTCTTTATTTAGAATGCATTTTGAGATGTAAAAACTCTAGGTTTTACACACTGACACATCTTATGTATGCATAAAGTCGTTTCACGAACAAACAAGCTTTTTTGTGCCATATGTGTAAAAAGGAGAAATTTGGTGTTAAAATAAGACCCATGAGATTTTTTTTGTACAAGCCACATAAAAGTCGGTTTTTCATATTTACCCATTTAGCATTGTATGGATAGAACAAGGCGCCGATCAGTTTCAAATTGTTCAAATGTGGACTCCTAATCTTCAACTATTTGCTGATCAATTGTACAAATGGCTTGGCGTTTTCCGTGGGTACCTTTTTTCAGCGCTCAACAAGTACTCGCCGGCTCGCCGCTCCTTCGTCCCCAGGCAAGAAGTACCTCGGCCGCTCCGGCTCTGCTTCTAGCCTTCCATGTCTCCAGCCCAGCGAGTGGCTCCAAAACTTGGCAAGGCGGCCGGGGGCTCCTGATTTACCTACCAAACGAGCCCTCCCGGGTGAGCTGGGCTGCGAAAGAAGGCATCTTGTCAAGATCGATCGCCTCCTTTCCTCTTTGCCGGTGAGGAACCCTGATTTCCTGGACTGTCTTGCTCTTTTTCCCCTGTTCTCTTACCCAGCTTTAATTTTTCTCCGGGTTTTCTTCAGCGCGAGAAGCAATCTGCCCAGACATTTCTCCCTTGCCTGCAGATTCGGAACCGAGGAAGCCAAGAGCGGCCTGGAGCTGGAGTAAGGAGGGGGAAAGCAGAAAAAGAAGGTTCGCTCGTCCAACTCTTCCAGATTCGTTCTTTCTAGATAAAAATCTCTGGGGCTTAACTAGTTGGTTAGTGAACCTGTCAGCAGTCTGCAGGTTGTTAAAATCACAGTCAACTTTCAGTAATGCGGTAATCATAGATCTTCATTTGTTTAGGCTAGTACAGTTGACATGGTACTAGCACGTTTTAGCATAGAAAATCATCTTTTAATTTCCGTGTAACTATAAGCAGCCAAAGGACCTGCCTGGGCATCCATGCTCTCCTAACTTGCAAGCAGGTTTTTCTCCACCTCTTTGCTTGGTAGAATATTCTTTGACTCCCAATTGTGCAATTCAGTAAATGAAACTCTACACTTCGACAGAAAAATTAGAACTTTTATCAAAATACACTTCAGTGAGGTAGCCCAAACTTTCCGTTAACCAATGTGGAATACATTTATAACTGAACCGGTAGGAAGTTGATTGCCCCATATACACTGTAAATTGAATCGACATGTCAAAATTAAAGCAGCAGCTAGAGGTCATGATATCATACTCTACACTATAAGCATATTTGTAACTACCACATGAATATATTCTTACCACATTTTTCGTCAATAGTACTTTGTATTGTTATGTTTTTCTTAATGTATTGACGTGAAGGGCTAGGAGCCAAGTTGGAGAGCCTGTCGAGGCCTAAATACATGCTTTTTGATTATTGAGATGATGTCTGAATTCTTAGAGAGATACAAGTTTCTTTGTGTTGCCGACATACGGTTATTTCGTTTGCCCCATTCTTGTTTCTGTACCTTGCGGAAGAGATATCTTATTGATGATATAGGATCTACTTCTTTTGATTGCTGCTGTCACTTTTCATTTAGCATTGCTCACACAATTTTAACATTGCAGGCTACACAATGACACTTCTAGATTACATAGACGTGATTGATGATCTTATTGACTTGAGCAGCGATGAGGAGGCTGTTCAACAGGATCACAATGCAGCTCAGCCCCTTGCGGCGCTGCTGGATATGCAGGCTGTGTTTGTCCTAGCTGGTGACGAAAGGCAAGACGAGGAGGCTGCATTTGTCTCAGATGGGGAAGGAAGTCACGAGGCTAATGAGTCTGGCAATGCATTGGTAGCTACCACATCGCCCTCGGTTATGGAAAAGGTGTCTCTTGATACGGCTGAACATAAGGATTGTACTAAGTCCCCAACATCAGATCCACTCCCCAGTAAGTTCTTCTATATTCCTCTTGCTCCTTCAACATGCCTCCGTGTTTCTGTCGTTCTTGTGCTATAGGCATCATGTTTCCACAATGAAATCAATACTGCATTGAATTTTGGTATGCCTCTTCGTTTTCATAGCTGGTCCGAGCAGAGCAATAGCCCATTATTGTTAGGTTGGCCTATGGGCCAGCCTGTCTATGCTACGTAATGATTGTCTTATGACAAATTGAATTTACTGAACTTCCTAACTTTGGTCCCATATGTGACTTGAGCATACATATGTCATATGTTTAATAACCGATGTACGGAACCTCCATGAACGGATTATTTTATTGTGTAAATGGACTGTCAGAACAAAATAACAACGATCAATACAACTCTTATGAAGAACTGATTACACCATCGGTTTTTTATTCATCAAATTTTCCACATCAACTAGGTCTCCTGTTACATGCAACAACATTTCAAAACAAGATAACATGTTGTACTATAAACTATAACATCTATCATTTATATGGTGCTCAGTTAGAGCAGCAACAAACGCCACCGTTGTCCGGTTGGCACTGGCTGTTCTTGTATTCAAAAAAGGTGCAGTGATTCTTGCACGCCTCTTCGGATACATGGTCTGCTGCGCAGCTCGATAAATGCATACATAGATTCGGAATGGGAGCTGGTTTTGGAGAACCTAAGCACAACGATACAGAGCAGCGTTAGAATACAGTACAAATTATATACTTAAGCAAATTACATGAACTTGCTTGAGTTACATATGCTGGTTTAAGAAAATAAACAGGAGAAACATAGAGCGTAGAGAAACCAGACGTACCTCCACCTGCATGGCAGGGTAAGAGTGTGGTAGACATCATCAGAAGGGCTACCAAGCATAGGATTGTTGTGTTGTTCTTCACAAGAGCCATGAGGAATGGTTTGCTATTTGTTTACTTCTAAGTATTGTTGTCCTTGTAGGCAGACTCGTTGTTTGTCTTGCTGTTGGTTTCCTGGTGTTTATATAAACATGGCTATATGACAGAGGATCAGTTCTCGTTCTTCTATTTTAAGCAGGATTTAACTAGTGCTTATAACATTTGGTTGACATCCCAAAGTTTATTTTGTGGATAACGCGTAATTAATTAGCTCTCGGGTATTCTTAAATTCGAGGTAGCTTGTTTATTTGCTACTAATATTTGGAAAATATTTACTAGTTTTTAAGTAGTTCTGGATCGAAATAATTGTACACTGTTTTTAGAAAACCGTAAAGAAAAATGGAGTTAGGGTTTCCAAAGACCCCGACGGTGTGATATTTCTTCAAAAATTTACCAACAGTCAGTAAACGTGCAACATATAGCACTGATTGGCAAATTTACGTCCGCTAAACAGGTTTTTTAATCGGTGGACCCAGTGTTGGTGTTACTTGGCACGACAAACGGCACCTCAGTTGTGTGAGTTAGGAATTTTTAGTTGGTTGTCACTCGTGGTCTCATGGCTCACAACTTAGGAAAAAATGGTTCTATACTTCTATTGTGGGATTGGACATCGACACCTGCAGAATGGGTCAGGAGAGATAACCACAAATTTAGATTCAGTAATCTACTTTACTTTTAAGGCCAAACATGAAAACAGAGGATGCAAAATCATGGTTTAGGAATTAAATATTCGCCACTGCAGTCGTTCCAAGGAGTTGTTTAAGCCAGTCTGGTGCCAGCTACTTGTTTCCAAGGAGTTGTTTAAGCTGGGATTAATGCAGTCTGGTACAGACGAGGAGAAGCTGCTCCAACTGCGAATATTGGCGCTGATCTTGAACGTAAATCTGATGGCCAGGACGAGTGGAGCCATGACTCCATGATTCTCCCAGATTTTATCATATCATACTGATGACCTTAAACCACTAGAAATATAGATTCTATGCTACAGAGGAGTATTTTCATTCTCTCTTTGCTAATGGTAGCGGTGTCATTAGTTGAAGAAAAATGTTGTCTTTTGCCTTAAGCATATCCATTCTTTTTCTATGGGAAAGAGATTCACACTAGTAAAGGAGGGTGTTTATTATTACTAACTTACCTTGCAGCGAGTATTAGGTTGATGCCACGTTTCTAGGCCCTAACAATTGCAATGTTTTCCTGAAATATCGATAGAATGAGCAATTCGTTCCACTAACTGAATGGGTGTTTTTTGAGTATGTTCAGCCAGTTTGTTTCCTTGCAGGAAGGATTCATGCTAGCATCAAGCGGCAGACGCTTTTTACTATATCATGGTGTTTATTATTACCAACATCAGTACCATATCTGGCTATGCGATCTGATCCTAGCGAGGCAACAATCTAATATACTACTCCCTCCGATCCATATTAATGGACATATCTTTGTCTAAGTAGACTAGATGCATTCATATCTTTGTCGGAGGGAGTATTAAAATGTCACTATAATATTCATCACCATGATTTCCGCCATAAAAAAACTATAACTATGGATTCCTGTATTACGGATAAACAATATGGCAATTTTCTGATAAAAAACTTAGCTACTATTCTGTGCCATCAGTTCGGAAAAATATTTTATGCTTTCCTTTCTTCTATCGTTCACTAGGACCTAAATTTCATCTTGCGTATATTTAGAGCTTTATCTTCTCTTTCTTGCTTGCAAACTGTTTTATTGAACTTTTGGTATAAAGGTCCCCATTGTAAGATTAGTTGTGCGTTTACCATACAAACGATCCATATCAAGCAAACATTGCAACCAATCCTATTTAAATTTAACGGTAACATGCTGCAGGCCTTTCTTCTACCTCTCCGAAGGCTGTGACCTCTGAAGTTGGTGACACCCAGCTGGTAGCTACCGCGTCACCCTCGGTTATGAAAGAAGTGCCTCTTGATACTGCTGAATCAAAGAAATTTCCTATCTCCCTAAGAACAGCACCATTCCCCAGTAAGTTCTCTATCCCTTGTTAGATCCAGTTGTGTGCTTACCATACAAATGATCCATATCAAGCAAACATTCCAACATCATATTTGAAGTTAACAGTGATATGCTGCAGGCCCGACTTCTAACGCTCCGAAGGATCCGACTTCTGAAGTTGGTGGCACACAGCTGGTAGCTACCACACCGCCCTCGGCTATTGAAAAAGCGCCTCTGGATATGGCTGAATCGAAGAATAGTTCTAGCTCACCAACATCAGCACCACTCCCCAGTAAGTTCTTCTCTGTCCCTTCGTCAGTTCAGTTGTTTATCTAGTTATCTACCATACAAACGATCCATATGAAGCAAACATTGCAACAATACGTACTTGAAGTTAACAGTGACATGCTGCAGGCCCGGCTTCTACCACTCCGAAGGATCTGACCTCTGAAGTTGGTGACACTCAGCTTGTAGCTACCTCGTCGCCATTGGTTATTGAAAAAGCGCATGTCGATACGGCTGAATCGAAGAATAGTTCTAGCTCGTCAATATCAGCACCACTCCCAAGTAAGTTCTTCTCTATCCCTTTGTTAGTTCAGTTGTGTCTCTACCATACAAACGATCCATATGAAGCAGAAATTGCAACATTACCTACTTGAGGTTAATGGTGACATGCTGCAGGCCCGGCTTCTACTACCCCCAAGGCTCTGATCTCTGAAGTTGGTGACGCAAAGCTGACGAGATTGAAACATCCTAGGAAGAACTACCACACGGGTACTCCTAGGAGAAGTCCGAGATTGCGCGAATGTTGTGACAGTCCTGTGGAGGAACCGGCAGCTGATCACAAGAGATCTCGCATGCTCGAGGCAGCAGCAGAATCAGCTTCCTCTGCCGACAATGCAGGGTCTACAAAGACCACCTCTACTGAGTACTGACTCCGTAAACTAAGCTAGTCGACTTAATATGATCGCCCATAGAACTAACTGTTGTCACTCTAGTTTGTCTCACATCGTATTGATGGAACCACTGTTGTTGCTCTAGTTTGTCTCATCCATATTGATGGAACAACTGACGTTGCATTTCTAGCGGGGTGGGAGCTCCATGTTGCCCCATCTAGAGTTCTGTTTAATTTGCCCTTTGAACTTTAACCACTTGGGTATCCTGTAAACTAATGTGATTACTGTTTGTTATGTGCCATGTTCATCACTTGGTTCATCTCCTGAGGTTCTGATGTCACGACAAAGGCTGTAAATGATTGATTTCTTCATCAGTTTTAGCGGGGCAGCAAAGGCTGATGCTTCCAGTTAAAAACCCCATAGAGATTTTGAGCTTGTTCTGTCACTGTATTTTGATTGTACTTGAAAAGAAACACACAACTGCTGTTATTTCTGAGTTGTGGGTGTAGTTGCTCAGCTCCCATCCTGCCTTCAAGCAGGGATGTAAGGGCATCTCCAGCCGTTGTGCCCCCCAGGACCTAAAACGCCGCCTTTTCCGGGCCGCCGCGGCGTGAAACGGCGCGAAACTGAACTCTGGGGGGGGGGGGGGGGGGGGGGGGGCGCGTTCACCAGCCGTGATCAGGCCCAGGATTCCGGCCCAAAAAAATGTCGGTGAAATAAAAAATTAACAATAGGCGAGTTCATTCATATTTTGGGGGTGAACTCGCTGAGTTTTACATAGTTCGAAACTTAAATAAAAACTTAAACTTATTCGGCCCCGACATGGCCACTACTTCAAGCGGAGGCTCAGGCGGATCGCCTCGTTGTAGTCGCCGTCGTCGGAGCCGTCGTCGTCGTCGGAGCCGCGCTCACCGCCGGGAGCCCTGCTCGGCCCTACGCCGTCGTCGCCGGCGTTCCACTTGCTCATGAGCAAGGTCCGCCGGTACTGCTCGTCCTCGCTGCCGGAGTCGAGGATGTAGTAGTCGATCTCCGGCGCCACCGGAGGAGGAGGGATGCGGCGACGGCGGCCCGCATTGGCCGCGGCGGCCTGCTGGCGCTGCTCCGCCCGCTTGCGCTCCAGCTCGGCGAGGGCTTGGCGCTGGAGTTCGAGCTCCGCCTCGCAGGTCTCGTTGAGGCTCCAGTCGACGGCGAACTCCTCGGTCGCCGGCTGGATGGTATTGAAGGAGAGCTCCTCGGCCTCCTTGAGGCCGGGCCCCGGCTCCTTCTTGGGCTCCTTCTTGGCCTTGACGAGGCGGAGGAGAGGCCACGCGGGGCTGGGAGCTGCCGCGTGGCTCGTTGATGCGCAGGGCGCCGCTCCGCACAGGGGCAGGGCGCCCGGAATTGAGGGTGGGAGCCGTGAGGGAGGAAGGGGCGTACCGGGAGGCCGCCGGCGTCGATCGGGTGCCGGAGGAGGAGGAGTTCCCCGACGATGAGGTCGCCACGCCCATCCGCCACGGCGTCCAGAACGAGCGCGGCGGATACTCCAGGCGTGGGTGGTTCCCGGCGGCGATGTAGTCCAGCACCTCCGGGAGCGAGCACCCCTCTGGACTCCACCAATGCCTGCGCCCGTGGCGGTTGAAGCGGCCCTCGACCGGGCCGTTGTCGCCGAGGTCGGCGAGCTCCTGCTCACGGCGCCGCTGGAAGTACAACGTCCAGAAGGCAGCGTTGTTGTTCGCCCTCCAGCGCGGGTCCGCGGCTTCCTCCGGCGTCAGGCCCGCCCGCACGTCTTCAATGGCGTACGTGAACTCCACGCCGGCGGGGACGGGGGGCACGGGGATGCCACCCGCGCTGAGTCCCCACGATCCCTGGCCGCTAGAGGCGCCGGGGACGCGCATGTCCGGTGGGCAGGGGTACCTGCACCGGTACAACATCCACGCTTCGTCCTTGCGGAGGGTGCGGCGACCGAAGCCGTTTTTTGCGGCGCCATCTGCGGCCATTGCTGCGACGGGGAGGTGGAGAAGGTAGAGAGAGGAGGAGCACGGCGAGAGGAGGAGCACGGCGAGAAGGGGGCGAGAGCTTGTGTGGAGGGGCACGGCGAGGGGGGATTTATAGCGGGCGCGCGGCCAGTCGAACGGGCGGTGGTGGCGCGCCATTACTGTGCCGCGTGGCCTCCGATTGGACGTCGAAATGACGCGAGACGACCACGCCATTACTCCGGCAGCCTTTGATCGGCGCGGAAGCACTGGCCGCTGGCCACGCCATTAACTCTGGCAGCCTTTGACCGACGCGGGAGCCGAGAAGATGAGGACGCGCCGCTTCACGGGCGTTCTGTTCGCGCCATTTCCCCGCGTCGCTGACAGAGCTGACCCGCGTCGCCTTTCGCGCCATTCCCCCCCCCCCCCCCCCCCCCACCAGGCCGAACCCAGTGGGCTGGGTTTCGCCTGGGTGCGCCGGCGCCAGTTTCCGCCGAAACGGCGCTAACTGGGCTTCTGGGGGGCCGAGTGGTGCGAAAACGGCGCATTTAGCCCGGCGCGGCGCGAAAAAGGCCTCCTGGGGGGACGGCTGGAGATGCCCTAACCAACAAGCAAGAGATTGAAATTTGCGAGAGCAATTACATTTTGAAACTTGTGTGTTTGGAATTGCTCTGTTCACAGATAAAATTTGCGTGTTTTGTTGGTGCTACTTGCTTGGGAGCTCTGACCCTGAGCATAGCCTGACAAGGTTGTATAAACATAATACTATTCTGACTTGAACAACAAACTGCTCTTGAAAAAGCAACACATGCATGGCGTGAAGACGTACTGGTTGCAATATTCTCATCTTGGAGAAAGTGTTATTCATGGCATAAGTGCTTTTGACATGACCGAGAAAAGAAGATGATAAGACACCAGGATTTATGCGAATCATGAACACAAACTCTTGGAGCACGCCATTGCTACTTGGAAGTGTATTGAGAATTAGCAAGGCCAACACATCTCAACAAGATTTGGGGACTTTTGTTTATTTGTACATACACTTCTCTTTCTATCAATGCATCGAATAAAGATCGGATGTTAACTACGGAGAGAAGATGTGAGGACATGCTAGAAATGGATGTAATTCAGTTTAGGCTAATGTTGCAGTCATTTTAATTTAGCTAACTAGAGCAATGCAGAATAGGTTGGTCTCCTCCCATTCCTGAGACTGCAAAGCTGCTAGGGAAGAGGACATGCATTGAGCCAGTTCTTTTGAGAGCTGAGAGCAGAAAAAAAGTAGAGTGGTGCTGCTTCTTCCGGAATTGGGGTGGTGCAGGCGTAGCATATGGGCGCTGAGCACTTTGTCACCCAACATTTTGCATCAATCGGCAAAGGCATGGGCATCCAAGGGTACTGCAAAGCCACGTGAAGGGCTAGCCGATAGCCAGTAGGATGGAACTGCAAAGTTTTTCATTTTCACTTTGAAACTTCACCCGTTCATGGCAGAGAAAAATGGTGGTAGTGGCGTCTGAAGTAAAAAACATCTCAAGTAAAAATGGCTGGAGTAATTAAGTCAAAGTAGCAGAGCAAGAACATGAGAGCGAGCATGTCTTAACAGGATCGAGTAGCATGCAACACCTGTCTTAACTCTTCCTAATTTACACACTTAGCTAGAACGACAGTCTAAGTTCAGTGGATGATCTGCAACGAACTAATTTACCAACTGCATCCTTACGCATGGACCTTCTCGATGCGGACGCTGAGGAGCACCTCCGGGGCATCATCCGGGCATGGGATCAGATACATCCGGGGCACCGTCAAGAACGTCGGCTCGTCCGCGGCGACCACCGCGCCCGGCGACGTGCTGCTCCGCATCTGCATCTCCGCGAGGACGACGTCCAACTTGCCACCGACGTTCGCGGGCGGCGCCAGGTTCACCCACATCTTGCACGTGAACCTCGGCCGCGCCGCCGCGCTGGCGCGGACGCACACCACGGTCATGGCTGCGGCGCCGGCGCCGCCGAGCGCGCCCACGGTCAGCAGGAACATGCGCGCGCCGTCCTCGGCCACCAGCAGCAGCCGCGGCACCGACGCCGGCACCTGGAACCGGTTCACCTTGCCGTACTTGACGGCGTGGATGGGCACGGCGTGGACGTTCGCGAGGTGGCCCGCCAGCGCCGCCGGCGAGCCCGTGAAGCCCGCGCAGCCGGGGTCCGTGCAGCGGCACGGCGCGTGCGCGCAGGCGCTCTGGTGCTCGCCGGCCTCATGGTAGATGACGAACCGCCCGCACCCTTTGTGGGGGCACGTGACCCGCGCCGAGGACACCACCGCGTCCAGGGCCGGGCAGGGGCCGAAGAAGCCGTCGCCGTCCTCGCACGCCGGTCACAGGCCGCCGGGCGCGGCGACGCAGCCGCCGCACGCCACGTGCCCGCCGTTGCACTGCACACGGCACGCGAAATCGGAGCTTGAAAAGCAAAAAAAAAAAGCAGCTTTGCACCAAAGAATCGGAAGAAAGGATAACCTGGTGGACGGGAGGCTTGAACGGGCGGGAGCAGAGCGGGCAGTGAAGCACGCGCATGTCGAGCTTCACGGTGAGCTCCACCCCCGAGGCGTACTCCGCCTCGACGATCACGCCGGCGGGCTCCTGCACGACGACCTCTTGCTTCACGTGGCCGTTGGGCAGCTCCAGCAGCCTGGCCTTCTTGGCGCCGCTCATCTCGTCCATCACCGACGGCAAGCCCCAGTTCCTGCCCTGTCTCTGCATCCTGCTAGTACCTTGCAACAGGCAGATCCCAACTCAAATCGATGGAGAAAACAAAAACCCTGGCAGGAGAAACACAGGGTTTGTGAAAGGCGAGAGCTTTGATGAGCTGAGCATCTACCTTCACTACTCTCCAGATCGCAATCCGATGAACAGAAGTTGTGAGTGGGACTGGAACCTCTCTGCCTCCTCTGTTGGCTGCATGCCTGTATCTGCTGAACTTTTGACGATGGAACTCTGGTAGAAGAAGGCTAGTCGTTGGTCAAGCATAGAGGATAAGAACTTTTCATAAGGAGGGCGATGTAGGAATTTCAGAAGATAAATTCATTGTGGAAAACATATAGAATTTGTTTGTCTGCAAAAGTATAAACCGTATGAACTTTTCCAGTTATCTATTTTGTATGTATTTCCAGGCAAAATTTCCTTTTAATTGACGGGACTTACTACACGTGTCTAATTCTATAGAAAAAATCATGTGTTTTCTTTTCTCGTACATGTAGACAAGGTCCCATCTATTGCGAAGCGGCTATGGAGAGTTCGTCAGTTCGTTGATTTTAAGACTCGTCCGTGCACGGAGGTGCTCGTAAGAGTAAGATGTGTGTATGTGTGTTCACAATGTTGACTGTATGCATCGTGGTGAGAGGTGACAATAAGGTGGCAATAATGGAGAAGAATACATCGGCCATTTGATTTACATGCATTATTTTTTAGGTCCGTTAAAATGATGAACCATGGTTATTTCGGTGTGACAGCCAGCAGTGTCATGTGGTCACGGGATAGACAACCACACGATGTTAGACCCTAGAGCTTTGCAGCCCAACGTGATCAATCTCCAACCCAAGAACCCAAGATCCACCGAGTTCCTTGCACCAGCAAGGGTCCATGTCGCACATCTCCACAACATTTTTTTGGGAGGATTGGAGCATGTTTTTCTAAATATCCACCTTTTGCTATGATTTAAAAAGTAACTTTCAATCACGCTAAAATATTTTTGAAAATTTCTTGTGATGGTATAAATTTTAATTTTGGTAATTCGAATCTACATGGCACATACAGTTTTGTGTTTTTCTATTCCTACATTTCTTTTAATATTTTGAAACCGAAGATGTCTTTCATTAATTTTCTATACATTATTTTGTTGGATGGAACATGTGAGGACCCCTCAGACTACCAGTCCGAGATGCCCACGTTATGTAAACTGATCACGATCCCAATGATCAGTGCATTGTGATCACATAACCAACATGGTATACAAAGTTACATCATCCAACTCGAACATTACAAGACTTACATAAATGATGGTCACACGACCAAACCTGCAATCATCGTCACACGGGACGAAGTTAACTACGATATAGCGGAAGCTTTCGGCTAGCGTTGGCCCTCATCACAACCAGACGCATTCCCACAGAGCAGTTGACCGGTGACACTCAGTTGGCATAGTCGTAGGCGTACTGTGGCGCCCTGACCCGACTGTTATACAGTGATGCTGCGTGTCACCGGTTAAGCGATACAAGCGGAGGTTACGGGTTTACCAATCCCCGGCCAAAACCTTTGGCAGGCGTTGCTGGGTACACCTCACTCCAGACAACGCAACACCCTGATTGATGCCTTAACACGGGCGCAACCCTCAAGGCATAATAGTAGGATCAAGACTTGTGGAACAACTGGCACATCACAGACTCTACGACACAAAAATCATATAGTTCAACTCTTATACCGAGAAAGATAGCAAATGACAAACAGAGGTCACAGACCCAACATTACAACATGCGGAAGCGAAGTAGGTTGTTCTAAACAACAAGAACCAACATAGGGCCTAAGAGGCCTGCAGATAAACATCACAACGCTAGCTGTTCCAGGATGTCCCAAGCTGCCACCTGGGAACCCCAGACTACTCGTCGATGTCCACAAAGAACCCACCTTCGAAGTCGGTGAAGTCCTCCTCTGAAACAAAAGCAAAGACGTTGAGTTCGACGAACTCGCAAGATTAAGAGCTAATATATGCTCGATGATTAGCTGTCAAGGTTTTATGGCTCTTTTGCATAAAGCTAATTTTATTTATGAAAAACATAACTCAAAGGCATCGACTATTAGAACATTTTCAAAGAGGGGTAAGAAGTAACTCTTTTCTCTTGAGATCACTTTCTCAACAACAACCACCATCACAACATTGTACCTGTTCATCATAGGCACCTCCCCGAATCACCCTCGAGGAAGTCAACCTTACATTCGTGAAATTGGTACCTCTAGTACCCAGTTTTTAATCATTCCGTTTAAGTTATTCTATGATCATCGTCCATTCCCAAGTCGTTCTTAACCGTGGACACGGCTTTTCGAAAAGATTTATCCCTGCAGGGGTGTACAGAGTTGAAGTCCCCGGAGTCCCGAAAGGCCCCAGCTCCTTCGCCACGCGTACCGCCCGGCCCATTACCTGATCATTAGCTCTCTTCCTTGGAAAGCCGGCTGGGTGGGAACGGTGTCGACTTCTCCCTCGTTAAAGACTTTCCAGGATCATCAGTGGCGGTAGGACTGCCAGGATCACAACACCCCGCCCCACGGCCACTTATTTTCCTAACACCACAATCCTCATCCCAGCTCATACCACCATCATCACGCACGCGCAAATGGAAGCCCGAACTAGAGGACCCTGGCTAGCCCCGCTCGAGTTATTTAGTCTATGAGGGTTCCTGCAATTGCATAGGCCTCACGCATGGTTGCACGCTCGTCTTGGTTCAAGAGGTACAGAACTCGCACCTAGGCGGCGAGAACGAGACAAAACACCACAACCACAGTGGCCTCTCATCCCCGCCTCTTAAGCATTTTATTATCCATCTCCACAATTCTCCACCATCAACATCACTGTCACAAGTTAACACCTGTTTCCAGCACTCACCATCCCTAGTACAACTAGGCATTTCACTAAGCATGGCTAAGCACTTGCATAGCATAGTAAGTATTCCATGGCCAACAATACAAACCTATGGTAATAGGAAGGTAAAACAGGTATTGGCAACAGGATTCTAATGCAACTAGTAGGATACTCTAATCCAGGCAAAAGACATTTAGAACCGCATGCAATATTATAGTGGAGAAAATAATTGCGGAAAATAGGATAAGATATGCTCAGAGGGGGGGATTACGCTTGCCTTGTTCAGAGTGCTGGTAGTACGGATCCTCGGGGTATTGTGAAGTAACCCCGGTCGCTTGATCTATCGGAGCACAAAACACGGGAAGAAACAATAAATCATCACACATGTTGAACAAATGCAATGCGCAAACAAAATGATGTCATGACAAGTTTATGCAACGATAGCATCGGTTATTTTACTTAGCAACATTCAAGGGAGAGTCGAATAATTAGTGCAATTATTTGGGAGCAACCCCATATTTAAACTTAGTGATTTTGAATACTATTAGGAGTACATTTATGTAATTGGGATCAATGATGCATGATGACGATGATTTTGGACAGTTCATGCTTTTCTGAACATTTTGGTATCTCACACATAATTTTCGAATACCCCGATAAAGAGTTAGGATTTTTATTAATTTCCCTCTTTTAATTATGTGCTTTTAAAGAATTAAACTTGACGGATCGATTCCTCGAACTCGGGAGAGAGGGAGGGATCGTGTGATTCAACGTTGTTCGATGTCCGGAGTTGCGCGAGAGAGTAGCGGGAACAACATGCGCGACGAGGGGACAAGGAAGTAATCGCTGGAAAAACAGAAAAACAACACAGTGAAGAACCGGCCCTCCACCCAGCCTGGGCCGGCTGACAGGCCGGGCCGGCTCCAGAGGAGTCCGGTCTCTAGCCCGGTTTGGGCCGGCTACGAGGCCGGCTAAGGGCCCGAGGCGAGCGGCCTTCCACCCGGCCTAGGCCGGTTCCACGGCCGGTGTACGAGCGACGAAGACAGCGGCTACGGCATCGACGGCACGGCGCGGCGAGCGCAAGGGGAAGGGAAAGGAGAGCACTGGGGAGGATAGCAGGCTCACCCTGGACTCGTTCGCGAGCTCGGGGAGGCTGGGGACGGACGGCAGCGGCGGTAATCGCCCACGGCGACGACGACGGTGGCGGAGGAACACGAGGTCGGCGGCGGCGATTCACGGAGCCCCGGCTCGATTCCTTTTGCAGGGAGGTGGCGCACGGCACGGCGGAGCTGTTGGCGGTCTTGGCTCGTCTCGAGGAAGCCCACAACGGCGGCGATGCGGCGGCTGAGCTTGGCGACAAGGGCGGCTCGGTTCCCTCGCGGGAGAGAGGATGGAGAGAGGGAGGGGCAGGTGACGAACGGATAGGGTCGGGGATGGCCCCGTGGTGCTCCTCTCTCCTCACTTAGGCAGTAGAGATAGCAAGGAGGGGGAGGCGAGCTGGTGCGGTGCGACGCGTCCCCGGTCGCTACAGTGGCCAGAGGAAGAAGAAGGAGAACTTCTGGAAACCCCCCTGGAAAACTGGTTGCAAACACGGATAGGTCCTTGACTATTCTGGGAAATAAAATCCAGCAGTTGTATTTGAAATATTTGGGGCATTTATACATTTCCAAAAATTATGCAAAGTTTTGGGTAGCCTCCTTATATTGAGATGGAGTTCCCCTAATTTTTCCAGAATATTTGAAATTCATTTGGTAGGAAAATACAATAAAAATTGCTCACAGGCAATTTTGAGTTGTTATCCTTTTATTTTATTTTACAAATCAGAATAGTTTGTCAAAATTACCTTTGGAACCTTTGGAACTTCCTTGACAACTATAAGATGTCAAGTAATTTGTTTTGCAAGTTTAAGAGCCCTCATTGTTTTGAAAGTTATTAAAGCAAGTTTGGCATTTCACTTTTCAATGTTTCCAAACCAAGTATTGTGTTGTTTAGCAATTTAAGATGGATGCCATGATGCATGCAATGCAATGAAACACGAACGCGAAAATTTTACTCGGGTTTTTAGGTTCTCGAATCTTGGGCTGTTACAACTCTACCCTCCTTACAGGAATCTCGTCCCGAGATTCTTAGAGTAGGAAAGAGGGAAAAGGGTTACAACGGTACTACACGACTTTCTTGCTTCAAGTGGCTTCTTTCTGGAAGAGGTTGATCGAGGGCGTCACGAAGATCTTCATCGGCTTCGCTCCGGGGTCACTATCAACGTACACCATCGGAAAGAAGGAAACATCACCGGAAGGATGGATCTTGGTGAATCTAGAACGATCAGGTACCTCCTCGTAGAATTTAGGATGAGACTTCAAGCATCCCGTGATTTGACAGTTAGGAGACACGAGCGTTTGACGGGAGATTGATGAGAGTTTCCAGTTGGTAGACAACTGTTTCCCAAAGATTCAGAATATGAACTTTGCACAAGGCCCAAATTTTCTGAGGGAGAGTGTCGAAACAAGCCTCCAACAGATGAAGAGATAACTTGTATTAGTCGGCTTGAGTAGAACTTTCCTCACGGAGGAGCATTTCAGATCACTAGAGAAGGATCGGAAAGCTAGATCGAGAGAGCTTTAGAAACTCCACAACGTTAGTATTGGGAACACTTCTTGATTTTCCAGACATCGGGACAAACTTCTTGAGAATCACGAACTGGCGTTTCGGTTTGAGATTTAGATCTGATCAGGTGTAGAGATACTCCAGATTCAACATGGATGAATAGGGAGTCTTTGCCACAGATACCACCGGATTACTTTTGCTAGAATCCCAGGAGCTGGACTAAAAGGTCTAACTCCAAAGGAGGAACGAGTTTGTGGAACCCGCGGATTAGCAACTTGTCAGGAGACAGCTGCCCCAAGGGAAAATCTTGTAGCGAGACACGATTGAGTTCTTGATGGGAAACACCATAGAGGACGAAGAAGTTCTCAGACTTCCTCTCTTTCTGGAAGCATTCAACCAGTGGCTTGGATGCAGAGACTAAATTCGGAAGGAATGGAGGTAACAACATACCATCCCGAGAATATTCTACACATGCTTGATCGGGTTGAAATGATTCCGAGGAAACCAGACAATTCACTCAGATCCAAGGCGACATCTTTCAGCAATTGCACGTGAATCAAGGAAAGTCACTTCTAACTTCCAGAACACCTACCTTGTGACGACACAAAGTTAGTTCCAACAAATTTCCAATGCTGACGCCCAATATCCAATATGAATCTCCTCAACATGGAGAGAATAAGAAGGTAGTTGATGGGCTCAACAACAAACTTATCCGGATACTCCGGGACGGTAGACTCATATTTCAACAGACCGGGGCATAAGTATTGGTCAGACTAACATCTTTCTAATCTGAGTTTAACCTACTGAATGTGTTAGTCTGAGTTTGATTTGACGATAGCCCAAATCAAATCAAAAATTTGTAGGATAGCATAACCACAAAGGAGATACCACCTTGCTTCGACACAGGAAGCTAGACATCCATTGAGAAGTGAGCTATATCAGATAGAGCTTTTGTCTTGTAACTCTCCAAGTTGTTTAAGCTCAACCGAATAATTCAGGACATCCAGCACGATTTTCTTGGAGAAAGGAGTTGTTCAGAGAACCCGCTTACTCATAAGCTCAACTCTTCTCGGAGAAAAGAGTTGTCCGTGATGTTGAGCTTGGACAGGCGACAACCTGGCGATACTTCTGGAAAGACCTACAGGATATCACGATCCCCATATAGGATATCACGACGTAACGGTGGATCTTGAGTTCGAGAGAGGATCATGCCTTTCAAGGCACAACGAGGTGGTCTTGGGAGCTTCGGCACGAACCTAGCT
Source organism: Poa pratensis (assembly GCA_947311845.1). Classification (NCBI taxonomy): domain Eukaryota; kingdom Viridiplantae; phylum Streptophyta; class Magnoliopsida; order Poales; family Poaceae; genus Poa; species Poa pratensis. The sequence goes on from CAMZMU010000035.1 coordinate 5,515,162, forward strand.
CTTTGACCGAGGGAGTGCATCGAAGCCAACGGACTTGGTAGCACTGTCTAACTCAACTGATTGATCGGTCAACCAATCATGCTAAGGAGGACGAGGAATGTCCGTGGATTTCAGCGCAGTAAGAACTGCTGAGACTATCCGATAGCCACACCATTGCTCACATCTTATCATTCCGGAGTAACAAGTCACTCGGAGAACGAAGAGTAAGAAATTGTGAAAGCATCACTTCATCAAGAGGATCATGATACCTAGCACGATACTCTGATATAAAAGAGTGTGACACTCTAAGGTGGAGCAGAACAAAAACTAGACAAAGCCCTTACTCCGCAGATTTCATTACTTTGACTAGATCCGAGAAGTGGACAATATACGGGAGTTTGTTTCTCCTAACAAGATGAAGTGGAAAGTCTTGACGGATCAGGAGAGGGACTTGCATCGGAACATACCAACGCACGATACCACTTTACGGTCAACTGACAGACGAAAGGTTGGAAGCGGATCAGAGTGAGAAACTTACTCAGGAGGAATCCTAAGATGACGAAGATGCACCGGTTATTACTCAATTGTGATAACCATGCCCGAAAAGGAGAGATGCAGCGGAATCACGAACCTAGTTGGGAGACGAGCTAAGAGAAACCTTGTCGTAACCCAGATGGTTCCAAGGCAGAACCTACAGAAAGGCTAAGGAAGAGCTGAAGTTACATAACCAGCTGAGGTGTGGTAGCTTAAAGTTCGACCATTTACCACACAGACCACGGAAAAGACTTGGGTTGAAGATCAGCATCATGCGCCGAGAATCCTAAATGGCATAAGGATCACATGGGTAACAACCCACACAATCCACATACCAGATTCACAGCACAATCCGGGACCTTCTGTTCAAGTCCTTGGGTTAAAACCCGAAGAAAGGAGCAAAGATTAGACTAGGTACGGATAACAGGGTTCAAACATCTGAGCTGACATCGGATTGTAGCGCGGCGGGAGCAACTGGGCACATAACACTCAAGGTCGAAGTCCAACCCCGAGATTCCTAATCATTTTGAAGTAACAGATGAGGAAAAACTTTTAAATCAAATCGAGATAAGATTGCTCCGAGATTAGAGGGTAACCAGATAAGGAGTAAAAAGAATCCTAAGATGGTTTTCACAACTCATTTTTAGGTTAAAAATATTTTCACAAACACTAGACTCAACGTCGACCAGTAGAAGGGTTTCCTACAGGCAGTACTGCTCTGATACCAACTTGTGGCGCCCTGACCCGACTGTTATACAGTGATGCTGCGTGTCACCGGTTAAGCGATACAAGCGGAGGTTACGGGTTTACCAATCCCCGGCCAAAACCTTTGGCAGGCGTTGCTGGGTACACCTCACTCCAGACAACGCAACACCCCGATTGATGCCTTAACACGGGGCAACCCTCAAGCATAATAGTAAGATCAAGACTTGTGGAACAACTGGCACATCACAGACTCTACGACACAAAAATCATATAGTTCAACTCTTATACGAGAAAGATAGCAAATGACAAACAGAGGTCACAGACCCAACATTACAACATGCGGAAGCGAAGTAGGTTGTTCTAAACAACAAGAACCAACATAGGGCCTAAGAGGCCTGCAGATAAACATCACAACGCCAGCTGTTCCAGGATGTCCCAAGCTGCCACCTGGGAACCCCAGACTACTCGTCGATGTCCACAAAGAACCCACCTTCGAAGTCGGTGAAGTCCTCCTCTGAAACAAAAGCAAAGACGTTGAGTTCGACGAACTCGCAAGATTAAGAGCTAATATATGCTCGATGATTAGCTGTCAAGGTTTTATGGCTCTTTTGCATAAAGCTGATTTTATTTATGAAAAACATAACTCAAAGGCATCGACTATTAGAACATTTTCAAAGAGGGGTAAGAAGTAACTCTTTTCTCTTGAGATCACTTTCTCAACAACAACCACCATCACAACATTGTACCTGTTCATCATAGGCACCTCCCCGAATCACCCTCGAGGAAGTCAACCTTACATTCGTGAAATTGGTACCTCTAGTACCCAGTTTTTAATCATTCCGTTTAAGTTATTCTATGATCATCGTCCATTCCCAAGTCGTCCTTAACCGTGGACACGGCTTTTCGAAAAGATTTATCCCTGCAGGGGTGTACAGAGTTGAAGTCCCCGGAGTCCCGAAAGGCCCCAGCTCCTTCGCCACGCGTACCGCCGGCCCATTACCTGATCATTAGCTCTCTTCCTTGGAAAGCCGGCTGGGTGGGAACGGTGTCGACTTCTCCCTCGTTAAAGACTTTCCAGGATCATCAGTGGCGGTAGGACTGCCAGGATCACAACACCCCGCCCCACGGCCACTTATTTTCCTAACACCACAATCCTCATCCCAGCTCATACCACCATCATCACGCACGCGCAAATGGAAGCCCGAACTAGAGGACCCTGGCTAGCCCCGCTCGAGTTATTTAGTCTATGAGGGTTCCTGCAATTGCATAGGCCTCACGCATGGTTGCACGCTCGTCTTGGTTCAAGAGGTACAGAACTCGCACCTAGGCGGCGAGAACGAGACAAAACACCACAACCACAGTGGCCTCTCATCCCCGCCTCTTAAGCATTTTATTATCCATCTCCACAATTCTCCACCATCAACATCACTGTCACAAGTTAACACCTGTTTCCAGCACTCACCATCCCTAGTACAACTAGGCATTTCACTAAGCATGGCTAAGCACTTGCATAGCATAGTAAGTATTCCATGGCCAACAATACAAACCTATGGTAATAGGAAGGTAAAACAGGTATTGGCAACAGGATTCTAATGCAACTAGTAGGATACTCTAATCCAGGCAAAAGACATTTAGAACCGCATGCAATATTATAGTGGAGAAAATAATTGCGGAAAATAGGATAAGATATGCTCAGAGGGGGGGATTACGCTTGCCTTGTTCAGAGTGCTGGTAGTACGGATCCTCGGGGTATTGTGAAGTAACCCCGGTCGCTTGATCTATCGGAGCACAAAACACGGGAAGAAACAATAAATCATCACACATGTTGAACAAATGCAATGCGCAAACAAAATGATGTCATGACAAGTTTATGCAACGATAGCATCGGTTATTTTACTTAGCAACATTCAAGGGAGAGCCGAATAATTAGTGCAATTATTTGGGAGCAACCCCATATTTAAACTTAGTGATTTTGAATATTATTAGGAGTACATTTATGTAATTGGGATCAATGATGCATGATGACGATGATTTTGGACAGTTCATGCTTTTCTGAACATTTTGGTATCTCACACATAATTTTTGAATACCCCGATAAAGAGTTAGGATTTTTATTAATTTCCCTCTTTTAATTATGTGCTTTTAAAGAATTAAACTTGACGGATCGATTCCTCGAACTCGGGAGAGAGGGAGGGATCGTGTGATTCAACGTTGTTCGATGTCCGGAGTTGCGCGAGAGAGTAGCGGGAACAACATGCGCGACGAGGGGGACAAGGAAGTAATCGCTGGAAAAACAGAAAAACAACACAGTGAAGAACCGGCCCTCCACCCAGCCTGGGCCTGCTGACAGGCCGGGCCGGCTCCAGAGGAGTCCGGTCCCTAGCCCGGTTTGGGCCGGCTACGAGGCCGGCTAAGGGCCCGAGGCGAGCGGCCTTCCACCCGGCCTAGGCCGGTTCCACGGCCGGTGTACGAGCGACGAAGACAGCGGCTACGGCATCGACGGCACGGCGCGGCGAGCGCAAGGGGAAGGGAAAGGAGAGCACTGGGGAGGATAGCAGGCTCACCCTGGACTCGTTCGTGAGCTCGGGGAGGCTGGGGACGAACGGCAGCGGCGGTAATCGCCCACGGCGACGACGACGGTGGCGGAGGAACACGAGGTCGGCGGCGGCGATTCACGGAGCCTCGGCTCGATTCCTTTTGCAGGGAGGTGGCGCACGGCACGGCGGAGCTGTTGGCGGTCTTGGCTCGTCTCGAGGAAGCCCACAACGGCGGCGATGCGGCGGCTGAGCTTGGCGACAAGGGCGGCTCGGTTCCCTCGCGGGAGAGAGGATGGAGAGAGGGAGGGGCAGGTGACGAACGGATAGGGTCGGGGATGGCCCCGTGGTGCTCCTCTCTCCTCACTTAGGCAGCAGAGATAGCAAGGAGGGGGAGGCGAGCTGGTGCAGTGCGACGCGTCCCCGGTCGCTACAGTGGCTAGAGGAAGAAGAAGGAGAACTTCTGGAAACCCCCCTGGAAAACTGGTTGCAAACACGGATAGGTCCTTGACTATTCTGGGAAATAAAATCCAGCAGTTGTATTTGAAATATTTGGGGCATTTATACATTTCCAAAAATTATGCAAAATTTTGGGTAGCCTCCTTATATTGAGATGGAGTTCCCCTAATTTTTCCAGAATATTTGAAATTCATTTGGTAGGAAAATACAATAGAAATTGCTCACAGGCAATTTTGAGTTGTTATCCTTTTATTTTATTTTACAAATCAGAATAGTTTGTCAAAATTACCTTTGGAACCTTTGGAACTTCCTTGACAACTATAAGATGTCAAGTAATTTGTTTTGCAAGTTTAAGAGCCATCATTGTTTTGAAAGTTATTAAAGCAAGTTTGGCATTTCACTTTTCAATGTTTCCAAACCAAGTATTGTGTTGTTTAGCAATTTAAGATGGATGCCATGATGCATGCAATGCAATGAAACACGAACGCGAAAATTTTACTCGGGTTTTTAGGTTCTCGAATCTTGGGCTGTTACACGTACTCCTCCTCCTCGTCGTACATCTCCTCGTTGTAATCTGGATGTTTGAATATCCAGGGACACAGCCAAATAAATACATTGACGTACTCGCAAGACCACCTCAAGGCTTAAGCTTTTCATGGTAATGCAATAAAAGCAGTTTTCAAAAACTGGGATAGCTTCTATATAATACTATAGGGCTTAGTTTTCGTAACCGATGCTTTTAGATATGGAGATTACGACATCTCTATATCTTTGTCGAAGAAAAACATTTAGAGATAGAATTCTCTTTTGTAGAGATAGAAGAAACCATCTCCACATTTTTGTAAAACATTTGGTAAAACTTTTCAAAGACACTAGAATGGGGGATACCCCTTTTTCTTTCCACGAGATCCGATGCGTTGTCTCCCCGAGACCAACCATCTTCTCTCAACTGCCGTACCTCCCAGGTACCATCTTGATGCCTCCTTATTTCCACTGAGAAAACCATTTTTCTTTTTAAAACATAAAACTTGCCCGTACGCCTAGATCGGGGACCTTTCCAACCGTCCATGACCGCGGACACGGCTATTCGAATAGTTTTACACTATGCAGAGGTGGTGCACTTTCACCACACCAAACAGTCATTCCGCCGTGATCAGCCACGGTCCTCATACGACAGTATGCGGGGGTTCGGATAACATGATCAAAGCTTTCCCCTAATCCACTCTAGTACAGAGGACTCCCGCTAGGTTTGTTCCCCCTCGGCACCATGTGCTCCACTAGACCCCTGGTCTTTCTTGGGACGCCACACCGCCACGGCAGGGGGACCCAACGTAATCGTTCGGCTACTGATCCGCAGCAGTGTATTGTCTCATCCGGACGACAACCCGACTTCGAGGGCCTCGCCCCTATAGAGTATGAGATCCTCCGTACTAAAATAGACAAGCTTCCGGCTAAGCCCTACCCATATCAGGCAGTGTGGTTGCACGGGTTAATTGTTCGGGCGGCCGCTAGGGCAGTACTTTGTTTTTCAAAAGCAACATCTCCACCTCCGACTGCTCCTAGCAACTTGGGTTTTTCGTAAACTCACCGAATGCTCCCAGCACTTCGGGTTTTCATAAACTTCTCCATTTGCTCCCAGCAACATGGGTTTTATAAAACACTTTCTCGCCGATCGCTCCCAGCGACGCGGGTTTTTCTTCCAAAAACATTTTATCAAAATAGGCTCCCATCCTAAAGTTTTGAGATGAGGATATAAGGATATACTACTAGAAAATATTATCTTCCTGATGGCGCCTTCAGAAGAAGGCTCCTCAAGTAAACACTTGTTTCTATAAAACCTATTATAAACTAGTAGATATATCTTTGGCCAAACAATATTTTCTAAAATAGTTTTGGGGTGACAAAGTGTCACATAAAAGATAAAACATGCATTATTTTATTTTGAAAACAAAACATGCTTTGAATAAATATTAGGATTATAGTAAGGTGTTGAGGTGGCTTGCCTGGCTAAGCAATATGTCCTTGCTCTTGATCTTGATGTTCCTCAGGTTCACTCCTCACTTCCAAGTCCTTCCCGATCGTATCTAACGTCATAAACAGGAAAAGGAACAACACTCAGAATACAAGACGATGCCACGAGGACATATCAAACGGCAAGCATTGCACAAGACACTAAGCTAACAAACAAAAGCGAACAATTCACCTAGTTAGACAACAACAAGCAACCAGTCCATATAGCTAAAGCAAACAACAAACACACTTAAGAAAGTATCCACAGTAACCCTAATAGTTGAATAGGTAGTTTTAACTAATCCCTTAAGCAAAACTCCCCTTAGGGTGATTTGGTCACTTACAAGGCTGCTAACGTAGTTCGGGAAATACTTCAGACAAAACTAACTTAATCACAAATATTATCACTACCCTTTAGCACACCCACAAGCATGAAAGTTACTAACTCTAGGAACACATACTATTAAGTAGTTAATCAACCGATCAAGGTTAACACCATTGCTCACACAAATTCTTGATTAAGAGCTAAAAGGTGCAGGTGAGTTACTTTATAGAACACCACAATAATACCGCAAAGGAGCGGGTTGACAACAATCTAAAGTAAACTAAACTAAACAGCAAGCATTTCAAACCACAAACAACCTCTGGCTAATAAACCTAAAACAATCCTAAACATAAACAATTAAAGACAAACAATAAAAATGGAACTTTTAGTAGCAACAAAGTTGCTGTTTTGGGGGAAATCCACAAGTCCCAAAATAATGCTCCTAAAATTAAACCCTTTTAACACAGTACTGCTAAGGGTCATACTAAACTACAGGAATAGGATTTGCACCAAAAGCTATCACTAAATGGGAGTTAAAAATCCTACAAGTGCTTCTGGTCTCATCACAAACATGGCTACCATTCCTGTTTTAGGAAACTCATGCAAGCAAGGTTTACAGATCTGGGTAGGTATGCTCTCTAGCTTTCCAGGGAAGTAAAGTTTGCAAGATTTGGACCTACAGAACTCCCACAACTAAATAAAAGGTGACAAAGATACTTTTTACTAGATTAAATCTACAGATCAAACTAAAACATATTTGTGCAAACGGTCTGTACCACGTGATTAAGAAAACACACAGAAAGCTAAAAAAAATTACTTCACATCATTTGCATGCACAGATCCGCCACAAATGAATTAAAGCTACAGCACAGAAACAGATCTACACAGAAAACAAATAGATCTAAAGAAAAATAAGCTAAATGGGCCAGATCTGGCCCAGATGTGTGCATAGCGAAGTAGGGCCTGGCCAATCGGCCCATGCAGCTCTGGTGTGTCTTCTTCCTCCCATGCACGAACAAGAGCAGCAAAAATGGCAGCAATGGTGCCGAGCTCGCGTGGCTCGCCTTGGGGGGCGTGAATGCTGAAGCTTAGCATCTGGATGGAACAAGGGGGTAGTGGGAAGGCTGGGGGAGGGCTCGGTTCGCCCAGGCGCGTCCCGGAGCGGTGGTGAGGTCGACGGCGTCCGCGGCGACCACGAGCTCGACACGGCGTCTCCGGTGCTCCTGAAACCAAATCATCATGTCTCAGAGGTAGGGAACAGAGAGGGGAACGATCTGGAGCGAAAATAGGGAGAGGAGACGGTAGGCATCGGTGGTGAGCTTGCTCGAAAGGCTCGGGCGCGAGCAACGGTTTCTTCACGATTCCGAGCATAAGGGAGCAAGAGCTCGCTCGGTATCGCCAGGGGTGGGAGAGTGGAGTGAGGGGAGTGGAATGGGCGAGGTGAGAGGGGCTGAGGGGGGTCTCGGTTGCTAAAACGAGTGGGGGTGGCCGGTTACGTGGTCACGGGCATGGGCAGGGGAGAGAGGGGGCACTGGCCAGCTATTGGCTCAGGGAGGCGGTGGAGTAATGATGTCTCGTTCTGCAGCAACATTTGGACACAAGCAAATGTCTTGGAGTCGTTGGAAACGGAGGGGATAAAAAGAGGTCATGTCTGCCCAAAAGGTGTTCGACGAAATGTCCACAGGAAAAAACAAAAGAGGAGAGCTGTGCTGGTGTAGTTCAGGGATGAGATCAAGGTGTTGGACAACAATTGAACATGACATAGTGATCTACTTTAGGTATACTCAAATTTGGAATTTAAAAGCAAAGTTTAGGAGTTGACATGACTTCAGAAATCTGTTATCCTATTGGTAACAAAACCAGCATGGCAAAGTGACCAAATGGACAGTAGGATCAAGGGTAAGGGCTTAGGTGTGAGGTACTAACTATGGGGATTACAATGGTCAACAAAGCACGTCTGAACAAGAGAGTTTGGATGGTTCTGTATGGAGACAAAAAGAGAATAAAATAACAGTTTCAGAAAATTCAGAGTTAGGACTTGGTGAAAATTCTAAGTCCAGAAAACTGTTATTTTGGTGGCACCAACACCACCATGGAACAAGAAGGTTTAAAACATGGAAAGCTCAAAAAAGACATTAGGAGGCGATATGAGATGACAAGGATGGATGGGGTGGTTATGCATTTCCATAAAGGCCAGTATTAAGTGTCAAAACAAAATTGCGAAAAGTCTATAAAATACTGGAGTTAGGGTCACTGTTTTGACTAGACCAAAAAGTGAACATGGAAAGGTAAGCAAATGAATTTGAAAGATTTAAATTCCAGCACGGAAAGCAAGATAAGATGTATTAGGTAAGATATACGAAGGTGCATTTCTAAATTGACCCATGTTAAATATTTGGTGAGGCTCAAGATATAGTATCTTTTAACAGAGAGGAAGATTAGGTCCAGAGACGTTTTGGTCAAAGTTCTTCAAGATTTTGAATTAGTAAAGATGGTAAGTATGCTCATTTAGGTCAAACATGACCATGAGCATGTCAGGTATTGTTCTCAAGGTTTTAGGAAATACTTTTATTCACAAAATAAATTAACAGCCACCTCTAGCCTTGTTGAAAATAGTTTAATAATAATATTTAACACAAGCATGTCAATACAAAACACACCATTCAACAGTCCACATCAAACAAGCCACATAATCGCTCATTCCAAAAACAAAACACTCAAAGAGTTGGTGAGATCAAACAATTATCCATCAACAAAGTTTATAAGTCTTAAAATAATTAAGAGGTATGGTGATCACACATATTCATGACAAGATGATGTTCAAAAGTATCTCAACTCATAACTTTATAGTTTTCAAAGGTTTAATAAAAGAAATATAGGAGTAATATATCTCCAACTTATATCATTTTAAAAAGGTGTTTTGAAAATGGGAGCTTTCGAAATGGGATATGTTGATACTTGCAACATATCAAGGTGTAAAATAAGTAGGAGATATTATATAGATCTCCATAGTTTTGAAAACACTTAGATTTTGGAAAACTTCTGCTTTGTAGGCTTTTGGGTTGTATTTAAGAATCAAGTATTTTAAAAAGAGTTTGGGCCAAAATAGGATTGGAGACGATATATGGATCATTCTTCTTGTCATGACATGATCACCAAAATTTAAATGATAAGCTAAAGTAGTTGAGTTCAAAGGTTAGTGTTTTCAGTGGATGTCAACTCAAACAACAAAGCAGACAAAGATAAAAAGAGCAAACAGAAGAAAAACACATCCATAAACAAGACTTCTCAAAAAGTTTTTGACGGCCCTAAATTTTGGGTCTCGGACAACTAAGTTTTTTCTAGCTTCCAAAATTTGGGACGTTACAGAACAAACCGACTATTACGCGATTGAAATATGTTTCATGCAGTGCTTTAAACGGATATGTTTGCCGCTCCATCTCTAATCATCATATAAGAGAGATCAAATAAAGAAAAATATGAAGAGATTAGTTTAGGGTGGTCACTTTTGAGGTCTGATAATAATCTATCACTTCTATGACGATAATACTGTACAACAGTTTTAGATTCGCCCTTTAAGGGGTCTGCTAAAGTTGCTCTTAGTACTAAGGCCGTGTATTTGGGACAAATTTATCTCGTTCTCTTGTAAAAGCTAATAATGCCAGATATGCCCCCTACAAACGCCATGAGTGTGCATATAAATTCATTTTACAAACTTATTTAGTTAATGACTTGAACAAATTATTAAGTGCTTAATTTGTTCAAATGTTACTACCAAAAAATATATATCCGTATTTGTATCACGTAATTGTATCTAAGAAATATGAAGATGAGAGGAACACACAACCCAATCAACCATATTGGTATATTGAAGAATTTAGAACAAATTTCTACATTATCAAACCATAGCAAAAGAGAAAAGAAAGTATCATGGGTACATATATATGTGTAATCAGTTTTAATATCTCAACGGAAGGTTGTAGGGTGTATGTGGGGGCGGCTTTTGTAACATGTGTCTACATGAATTTATCGTAACATTTGCCATTAATTGTCGCATTACCCTCTTTTCAACAAAAAATGTGTATTTTTTCTTGTGGGTAGCCAAAATGAGTACTTTGAATCCAAGTTTCTCCTCTCACGAAATGTGGTGCAATACCACAGATTAGAAGAGATTGCGTTTTTTCCCTTGCGAAAAGAACACGAGTGCTATTTTTAACCGCTTGTTTTTGTAGTAAGTATATACTGTACAGTACAAAGACAACCGATAACCGCAAACATTTAAAACCACCTTGCACCATGCTCTAATTCCGAATAGTCCATAGTATAGCTGTGTTCTCCTCCCATTCTTGAGCCAGTTCTTTTGAGCCAGTTCAAGGGAGCCACGTGAAGGGAGCCACGTGAAGGGCTAGCCAGTTCAAGGGAGCCACGTGAAGCTGCTGGGGAAGAGGACATGCATTGAGCCAGTTCTTTTGAGAGCTGAGAGCAGAAAAAAAGTAGAGTGGTGCTGGTACTTCCGGAACTGGGGTGGTGCAGGCGTAGCATATGGGCGCGCTGAGCGCTTTGCCACCCAACATTTTGCATCAATCGGCAAAGGGATGGGCATCCAAGGGAGCCACGTGAAGGGCTAGCCGGTAGGATGGAACTGCAAAGTTTTTCATTTTCAACTTGAAACTTCACCCGTTCATGGCAGGGAGAAATGGCAGTAGTGGCGTGTGAAGTAAAAAACATCTCACCCCGCTTGGATTGCCGGTAATCGCGCCGGAATCGGCCGGTAATATTTTTCGGACACGGGAACGTCCGTAATTTTACACTGCCATCCCGTCGTACCTTACGGAGCGGAAAGTTAAACGCCCATCCAAGCGAGCCCTCAAGTAAAAATGGCTGGAGTAATTAAGTCAAAGTAGCAGAGCAAGAACATGAGAGTGAGCATGTCTTACCAGGATCGAGTAGCATGCAACACCTGTCTTAACTCTTCCTAATTTACACACTTAGCTAGAACGACAGTCTAAGTTCAGCATGCAACATCTGCAACGAACTAATTTACCAACTGCATCCTTACGCATGGACCTTCTCGATGCGGACGCTGAGGAGCACCTCCGGGGCATCGTCCGGGCATGGGATCAGATACATCCGGGGCACCGTCAAGAACGTCGGCTCGTCCGCGGCGACCACCGCGCCCGGCGACGTGCTGCTCCGCGAGGACCACGTCCAACTTGCCACCGACGTTCGCGGGCGGCGCCAGGTTCACCCACATCTTGCACGTGAACCTCGGCCGCGCCGCCCCGCTGGCGCGGACGCACACCACGGTCATGGCTGCGGCGCCGCCGCCGCCGAGCGCGCCCACTGTCAGCAGGAATGCGCGCGCGTCGTCCTCGCACACGAGCAGCAGCCGCGGGACGGACGCCGCCGCCGGCAACTGGAACCGCCTCACCTTGCCGTACTTGATGGCGTGGATGGGCACGGCGTGGACGGTCGCGAGGTGGCCCGCGAGCGCGTTCGGCGAAGCCGCGAAGCCCGCGCAGCCGGGCTCCGTGCAGTGGCACGGCGCATGCTGGCATGCGGCTTGGTGCTCGGCCGCCTCGTGGTAGACGACGTACCGGCCGCACCCTTCGTGGGGACAGGCGACCCGCGCCGACGACACCACCGCGTCCAGGGCCGGGCAGGGGCCGAAGAAGCCCTCGCCGTCCTCGCACGCCTCGCAGCGGCCGCCGAGGAGCGCCGCCACGCAGACGCCGCATGCCAGGTGCCCGCCGTTGCACTGCACAATGCACGCGCATCGGAGATTGAAAAGCAAGAAAAGAAAGGGAGAAGAACCTGGAGGACGGGAGGCTTTGAACGGCCGGGAGCAGAGCGGGCAGTGGAGCACGCGCATGTCGAGCCACACGGTGAGCTCCGCCATCGGGCCGTACTCCGCCGCGATGACCGCGCCGCCGCCGGCAGCCTCCTGCACGACGACGACGACCTCTTGCTTCACGCGGCCGGTGGGCAGCTCCAGCAGCCTGGCCTTCTTGGCGCTGCTCATCTCGTCCATCACCGACGGCGAGCCCCAGTTCCTCCCCTCGGCGCTAGCACCCTGCATCCTGCTAGCGGACAGAGGAACATGCAGATCCCAGCTCAAATCGATGGAGAAAACAAAAACCCTGGCAGGAGAAATACGGGGTTTGTGAAAGGCAAGAGCTTTGACGAGTTGAGCGAGCCTCTACCTTCCTACTCTCCAGATCACAATCCGATAGAACAGAAGTTGTGTGTGGGACTGTAACCTCTCTGCCTCCTCTGTTGCGAAAGGCAAGAACTTTTTTACGAGGGAGCTCTGGTAAAAGAAGGCTAGTCGTTGGTCAAAGCATAGAGGATAAGAGCGTTGCATGACTGGTGTCGTCACCCAGTTTATTTACTGTCACATAAGGAGGGCGACGTAGGAATTTCACAAGATAAACTCATTGTAGAAAACTGATGCGTGCGAAGTGCACGTTCGTCAAGATACATCAAGTATAAGGTTTGACGAGTACAGCAGCAAGTCTTTCCTCAGTTATGAAACCAAGGTATATCGAACTAGTAGGAAATCACGATGCTATAGCTCCCTGACAATGGTCTCAGAAAACTTGCGGTGTGTAGTTGACGGTGACGTGGAATCTGCACACAAGACAATCAAACTACTTTGCCCCGACGAGACAGCGAGGGTGTCAACCTCACCGGCTTGCTGAAAACAAAGAATTAGATGTATAGTGTGGAAAATGGTGTTTGCTTGCAGTAAACGATGGAGAACAATGATTGCAATTGGTTGTATTTCAGATGTAAAAGAATGGACCGGGGTCCACAGTTCACTAGTGGTGTCTCTCCAATAAGATAACTAACATGCTGGGTAAACAAATTACAGCTGGGCAATTGACAATTGATAAGTGCATATAACATGCATGTGAGTTGTGGTGTCTACTATGAGATTCATTTGGGCATTACGACAAAGTACATAGACCGCTATCCAGCATGCATCTATGCCTAAATAGTCCACTTTCCGGTTAACATCCGTACCCCTTCCAGTATTAAGTTGCAAGCAACAGACAATTGCATTAAGTAATGTGCGTAATGTAAACAATACATTCATCCTTGAATAAAGCATTGCTGTTTTACCCCTAGTGGCAACAACACATCTACAACCTTAGAACTTGCTGTCACTATCCCAGGTTAAATAGAGGTTGAACCCAACTATCATGCATAAATACCCCCTCTTGGAGTCACAAGTATTCACTTGGCCAAGGCTTCAACAAGTAACGGAGAGCATGCAAGATCACAAATGACATAGACATGATAATATAATATTCAGCTCCACATAGGTATCAATATAAGTCAGATCCCAGCAAACACAACATGTAGCATTACAATAAGATGATCTTGATCATGATAGGCAGCTCACAAGATCTAAACATGATGGCACAAGTGGAGAAGACAACCATCTAGCTACTGCTATGGACCCATAGTCCAAGGATGAACTACTCACGCATCACTCCGGAGGCGGGCATGGCGATGTAGAGCCCTCCGGTGATGATTCCCCTCTCCGGCAGGGTGCCGGGAAGAGCTTCAGAACCCCCCGAGTTAGGGTTGACGACGGCGGCGGCAGCGAATATGTTCTGGATGAAAGGCTCGGTGTTTTAGGGTTTTCGCGTCTCGGGGAATAAATAGGCGAAGGGGCGATGTCGGCGGACCCCCGAGGGGCCCAAACCACCTGGCGCGCTGGGTGGGCCGCGCCTGGTGGTTTGGCCACCTCGTGGCCCTTCGTCTCTCCTTCGGACTCCGTGTACGTGCTGGAAAAATAGGGACTTGGCCTTTTGTTTCGTGCAATTCCGAGAATATTTCCAGAAGTAACTTTCTGAAACCAAAAACAGCAGAAAACAGGGAACTGGCACTGTGGCATCTTGTTAATAGGTTAGTCCCAGAAAATGCATAAAAGTGATATGAAGTGTATATAAAACATGTAGCAAATGGTATAATATAAGCATGGAACAGCAGAAATTATGGATACGTTGGAGACGTATCAAGCATCCCCAAGCTTAGTTCTACTCGTCCTCGAGTAGGTAAAACGATAACAACAAATAATTTCTGAGGAGACATGCTTTCACACAATCTTGATCAATATATTGCAAGGCTCATGTCATGAATGAAGTGACTCAAAGCAATGATCTATAGTTTGCTAACAAATAGATAAAGAGTAAACAATGAATCATATAAGCAAAAACTTTTCATGAATAGTACTTTCAAGACAAGCATCAAAAAGTTTTGCATAAGAGGTAACTCATAAAGCAATAGATTCAAAGTAAAAGGCATTGAAGCAACACAAAGGATGATTAAGTTTCAGCATTTGCTTTCAACTTGTAACATGTATATCTCATGGATAGTTGTCAACATAAAGCAATATAACAAGTGCAATAAGTAAATATGTAAGAATCAATGCACACAAAGTTGACACAAGTGTTTGCTTCTAAGATAGAAAGGAGTAGGTAAACTGACTCAACATAAAGTAAAAGATAGGCCCTTCGCAGAGGGAAGCAGGGATTAAATCATGTGCTAGAGCTTTTTAAGTTTTCGAAAGCATATAGAGAGCACAAAATAAGTATTTGAGAGGTGTTTGTTGTTGTCAACGAATGGTAGTGGGCACTCTAACCCCCTTGTCAACCAGACTTTCAAGAGCGGCTCCCATGAAGGACGTTATCTCTACCAGCAAGGTAGATCATCCCTCTTCTCTTTTGTTTACACATGTATTTTAGTTTCTTTATAGATGACACTCCTCCCAACCTTTTGCTTACACAAGCCATGGCTAACCGAATCCTCGGGTGCCTTCCAACATTCACATACCATGGAGGAGTGTCTATTTGCAAAATTAAGTTGCTTACTGATAAATCAGGGCAAAACATGTGAAGAGAATTATTAATGAAAGTTGTAATTAATTGGGGCTGGGCACCCCGTTGCCAGCTCTTTTTGCAAATTATTGGATAAGCGGATGTATATGCCACTAGTCCATTGGTGAAAGTCTGTCAGAAGTAAATGACAAGATTGAAAGATAAAACACCACATACTTCCTCATGAGCTATAAAACATTGACACAAATAAGGAGTAATAAAGTTTTGAATAGTTTAAAGGTAGCACATGAAATATTTACTTGGAATGGCAGGAAATACCACATAGTAGGTAGGTATGGTGGACACAAATGGCATGGGTTTTGGCTCAAGTTTTGGATGCACGAGAAGCATTCCCTCTCAGTACAGAGTTTAGGCTAGCAAGGTTGTTTGAAGCAAACACAAGTATAAACCGGTACAGCAAGAATCACATAAAAACATATTGCAAGTATTATAAGACTCTACACTGTCTTCCTTGTTGCTCAAACATTTTACCAGAAAATATCTAGACCTTAGAGAGAACAAATATGCATCCCAAGTCTCAACAAGCTCTACGGTAGTTCTCCACTACTAGGCTTTAACTACATGATGCAAGAGCTTAAACATGATCTACTTGAGAGCTCAAAACAATTGCAAAGCAAATCAAACAAAAAGACAATGATCTACAAGAATGCATATGTCTTTTCCAATACCAACTACTACATGTAGCATTTTCTTTCTTCCAAACAAACACCAATCAATTTATTTAAACATAAACTCTCCAAATGATAATATAATGCAGCAAGAGAGTATTTATAAACAAGTGCTAACAGCTCGAAGAGATGCATGAAAAACAGGAGCTAAAAGCACTGCAGTAGCTAGTTAAGAATACTCAACAAATATAAGTGAAGAACATGAGTATTCACATGAAAAAGCGGAGCGTGTCTCTCTCCCACACAAGGATTGCTAGGATCCGAATTTATTCAAACAAAAACAAAAATAAAAACACACAGACGCTCCAAGTAAAGCGCATAAGATGTGAAAGAATTAAAATATAGTTTCACTAGAGATGACCTGATAAGTTTGTTGATGAAGAAGGGGATGCCTTGGGCATCCCCAAGCTTAGACGCTTGAGTCTCTCTGAATATGGTTGGGATGAACCACGGGGGCATCCCCAAGCTTAGGCTTTTCACTCTTCTTGATCACATAATATCACCCTTCTCGCTTGATCCTTGAAAACTTCCTTCACACCAAACTCAAGACAGTTCTCATTAGAGGGTTAGTGCATAATCAAAAATTCTCATATTCTGTAATGATACAATCAATCCCAAAGCTTCTGGACATTAGCTACAGCCACCAATGCTTTGTGGAGCAAAGAAATCCACACAAACACAGTAAAAGAGCGAATGCAAAACAAAAGGCAGAATCTGTCAAAAACAGAACAGTCTGGAATGACGAATTTTTTCGAGGCACTTAAGTTGCTCAGATGGATCTGGCCTAAAATAATGAAAGTTGCGTACATATCTCAGGAATATGCGTGATTTTTTCAGAATTTTTGAATTTTCTACAGGGAGATAAGCTCAAATCCGTGACAGCTAAAAATCTGTCACTGCGCAGAAATCCAAATCTTGCATCAACTTTCAATATAGAACTTTACTTGGCACAACATTGCGATAAAATAAAGATACAAAGGAGTTGCTACAGAAGTAACAAAATCCTTGACTCAAAGAAAACAAAAATAACAGCAAATAAAAACGATGGGTTGTCTCCCATAAGCGCTTTTCTTTAACGCCTTTCAGCTAGGCGCAGAAAGTGAAAATCAAGTGTTAAAAAGTGGAGGAGCATGAATATCAAGGGCTTTACGCCTACCTCTCTTACCATTAGACTTACCTTTGGTTTGGGGAATATGTGGCTGCGCCATGGCATGGAGATAAGATTCAGAGTACCCTTTTCCATGTCAATGGTTGCCCCAATAGTTTTAGCAGGGATCTTCCAAGGGTAATTTGTCTTGTTCCTACACATTCAATAACAAGATAATCGGTGGATACCGTTCTCCCAAGGAGGGTTGTAAACACTCCCTCAGCTATCCCCATGGGAAATATAACAGAGTTATCAATAAAAGTTATTCCTTCTCCCCCTTCAGAAAGTCCCCAAAGATTCAAAGATTCATAAATGCTTTTAGCCATAAGGCAAAACTCACATAATATCACAACGAGCATAAAAAAATTCACCACAGATAGCAATTTTTACCAAAGGGACCCACTTTGTAGGTTCAAAACTTATTGCAACATAATCATAATACTCACGAATTTGATTATACCCTTCTTTTAAGCAAGATAAATTTGTCTCAAGAGTATTTAATCTAGCATGAATATCAACAAGAGCTGAATCAAGCTTGCTGGCCGAACTAGTAGATGCAGCTAATTTTTTTTATGGCATTGAAAGCTTGATCCCCATCACAGTGAAGGAAATCTCCTCCCACAATAGCATCTAAAGCATATCTATAACAAAGGGTGAGACCGAAGTAGAAGCTAGTAAGAAGCAAACTTAAATTCATTTTAGGTTCAGTTTTACCAAAAGACTCATTAATTCTAGACCAAGCTTCTTTAAAACTCTCCTCACTCCCTTGTTTAAAAGTGAAGACCAATTGCTCAGGTGACATAGTGACAGGCATGGGACAAGAGATGGTGGTAATAAAAGATAAAACAAAACCGAATTGAAAAGGACAACAAGTAACTAATTTTTTTGTGTTTTTGATAAAGAGAGCAAACAAGACTAAATAAAAATAAACTAAGCAAGACAAATAACAAAGTGAAATGATTGGAAGTGAGAGACTCCCCTTGCTGTAGAAGTAATGACTTCCCCGGCAACGGCGCCTGAAAACTTGCTTGATGCGTGCGAAGTGCACGTTCGTCAGGATACCTCAAGTGTAAGGTTTGATGAGTACAGCAGCAAGTCTTCCCTCAGTTATGAAACCAAGGTATATCGAACCAGTAGGAAATAACGATGCTAAGAAGGTGTCAACGGCATCAGAAACTTGGTGTTGAAGGGGATGATGAGGCGCCTGAGCTCCCTGACAATGGTGCCAGAAAACTTGCGGTGTGTAGTTGACGGTGACGTGGAACCTGCACACAAGACAATCAAACTATTTTGCCCCGACGAGACAGTGAGGGTGTCAACCTCACCGGCTTGCTGAAAACAAAGGATTAGATGTATAGTGTGAAAAATGGTGTTTGCTTGCAGTAAACAATGGAGAACAATGATTGCAGTTGGTTGTATTTCAGATGTAAAAGAATGGACCGGGGTCCACAGTTCACTAGTGGTGTCTCTCCAATAAGATAACTAACATGACTAACATGTTGGGTAGACAAATTACAGCTGGGCAATTGACAATTGATAAGTGCATAAACATGCATGTGCAAGTTGTGGTGTCTACTATGAGATTCATTTGGGCATTACGACAAAGTACATAGACCGCTATCTAGCATGCATCTATGCCTAAATAGTCCACCTTCAGGTTAACATCCGTACCCCTTCCAGTATTAAGTTGCAAGCAACAGACAATTGCATTAAGTAATGTGCATAATGTAAACAACACATTCATTCTTAGACAAAGCATTGCTGTTTTCCCTCTAGTGGCAACAACACATCTACAACCTTAGGACTTGCTGTCACTATCCCAGATTCAACAGAGGTTGAACCCAACTATCATGCATAAATACTCCCTCTTGGAGTCACAAGTGTTCACTTGGCCAAAGCTTCAGCAAGTAACGGAGAGCATGCAAGATCACAAATAACATAGATATGATAATTCAATATTCAACTTGACATAGTATCAATATTCATTGGATCCCAGCAAACACAACATGTAGCATTACAATAAGATGATCTTGATCATGATAGGCAGCTCACAAGATCTAAACATGATGGCACAAGTGAAGAAGACAACCATCTATCTACTGCTATGGACCCATAGTCCAGGGATGAACTACTCACACATCACTCCGGAGGCGGACATGGTGGTGTAGAGCCCTCCGGTGACGATTCCCCTCTCCGGCAGGGTGCCGGGAAGAGCTTCAGAACCCTCCCGAGTTAGGGTTGACGACGGCGGCGGCGGCGGCGGATGTATTCTGGAAATATGGCTCGGTGTTTTAGGATTTTTGCGTCGGGGGGAATAAATAGGCGAAGGGGCGGCGTCGGTGGAGACCCGAGGGGGTCAGATCACCTCCCGGCGCGCCTGTAGGTGGGACCGCGCCTGGGGGTGATCTGGCCACCTCGTGGCCCCCCTTCGTCTCTCCTTCGGACTCTGACGGTGTTGGAAAAAATAGGGACTTGGCCTTTTGTTTCGTGCAATTCCGAGAATATTCGCAGAAGTACTTTTCTGGAACCAAAAACAGCAGAAAACAAGGAACTGGCACTGTGGCATCTTGTTAATAGGTTAGTCCCAGAAAATGCATAAAAGTGATACGAAGTGTATATACAACATGTAGCAATTGGTATAATATAAGCATGGAACATCAGAAATTATGGATACGTTGGAGACGTATCAAAAACATATAGAATTTGTTTCTCTGCGAAAGTATAAATTGTATGAACTTTTCCAGTTATCTATTTTGTATGTATTTCCAAGCAAAATTTCTTTTAACTGAGAGGAGTTACTGCACATGTCTAATTCTATAAAGAAATTCATGTGTTTTATTTTCTCGTACATGCAAACAAGGTCACGCCGATTGCGAAGCGGCTACGGAGACTTCGTCACTTCGTCAATTTTAAGACTCGACCGTGCACGGAGGTGATCATAAGAGTAGGATGTGCGTATGTGCGTTCACGGTGTTGAGTGTATGCGTCCATATCGTGTTCCGCAAAACGAAACATTCATATCTTTATAATGTTTGCCGAAGCCAGCCAAGGAGATTATGCTGAGAGGTGACAATAAGGTGGCAGTATTGGAGAAGAATACATCGGCCATTTGAATTACGTGCATTATTTGAGGTCCATCAAGATGATGAACCATGGTTGTTCCGGTGTGACATCTAGCGGTGTCACGGGGAAGACAACCACACCATGCTAGACCCTAGAGCATTATTTTTGTTGGATTGACCAAACCTGATATTACGCGATTAAAATATGTTTAATGCAGTGCTCGCTCCATCACCTCTATGCTGAGAGTACTGTACAATTTTTTTGGATTCACCCTTTAAGAGGTCTGCTTAAGTTGTTCTTACTATTAAGGCCGTAAATGTGGGGCAAACTTATCTCACAATCTTGAAAAGGCTAAAAATGCCAGATATGCCCTTACAAACGTCGTGAGTGTGCATATAAATTCATTTTACAAACTTATTTAGTTACAACTACAACAAATTATTAAGTGCTTGATTTCTCCAGAAGTTTCTACCAAAATATAAACTTTATATGTCAACACATTTGAGTTGTATATGATAAACACGGAGATAAAAATCATAATGAGAGGAACATAGAACCCAGTCAACCTTATTTGAAGAATTTAGAATTGTTTTCTATGCTATCAAACCATATAGCAAAAGAGACATAGAAGTACCGTGGGTACATATATACATATGTGTAATCAGTTTTAATATCTCAATAGAAGGTTGTAGGGTGTATGTGGGGGCGACGTTTCAGAACATGTGTCTTGATGAATTTATTGTAAGATTTGCAGATAATTGTCGCTTTAGCCTTTTTTTGGATTTTTTTTTGTGAATTTTGTTGTTGTGGGTATCCAAAATGTGTACTTTAAATCCTAGTTTCTCCTATCGCGAAATGTGGTGCAATGCCACTGATTAGAAGAGATTGTGTTTTTCCCTTGCGAAAAGAGCACGAGTGCTATTTTTTAACCGCTTGTTTTTGCAGTAAGTATATACGGTACACAAATTAGTATGTACACAAAGTTATCCGATAACCGCAAACCTGTAAACTCACTCCCTAGCTCCTTGTGAAGACTGTACCATAGGAGTTGCATGGTAAGGTGCTTCCCGGACGGGTTGGTTCAGAGGGAGAAAATGGTTGTGCACACAATTTTGCCTCCGAGCCTTCTGCCTCAAATTGGCATGGTCATGCACTATTCACGTGAAGGAACTATACATGGTCTCGAGGCATCGGCGCATCGCCGTTTCCGAGGTAAGCTTCACGGGAGGGAATGGTGGCACGACTCAAGAGAGTACATTTTTTTGATGAGGTATAGTAAGATTTGTGTTAGAATACTTTTTTAGGAATGTGTCGGAATAATGTTGAATTTTTTTTACACAAAGGAATATTTTGACTGTACTGTTGTTCTGTTTTTGGTGAATGTCATATTTGTTTTGCATAGTTTGACTAAACATATAGAGAAAATATCAAAATCTATAATACAAAGTATTTTATTATCATCATAGACAATGTTTATTTTTTTTCTCTATGTTTGGTTAAACTTTACGGGATTTGACTTTGACTATCCGGACAGAGGGAGTGTGTTTCGATCTTAAACTGTTTACCGAACTTTTTTTTGGAACACTAACTCCTATTAGGAAAATTGTAAAGTAGGACGAACTTCATTCTTGACCATCGGCCAGAATGTTAAAACCACTCGATGTCATAGATGTATGAGGTCGAGAGATAGAAGGGCTCCAACAACTAGCTGAGACAACCAGATGGTGCCCTAAAATTATGTATGTGAACGGTTCACGGTTTCCATTTTTCATAGTTGTAGATCGTATATTTTTGTTGTGTATACATGAAGGACATGTTGTAATTTTGAACACGTGTTACGTTATCAATCAAATCTTTTCTTTAGTTATTGCCAGCGGCTTAATCACATGCCGCGCGTCTTGACTCTTTATCTTTTGGGTGTTTTGACATCCATACTTATTTGTTGGAAGAGTAAAGTCTGAAATAAACCTTGAAGTCGTAGAGGGTGTTGGAATCAAACCTTAAACTTCTAATCCGGAAATCAGCACCCTAAACTTTTGATTCCCGGTCTAAGATAGCATTTGTTCGTTCCCAAACGCCGACAACCTGTTCCTAATCACCACCGCGGCGTCCGAGCAGCGGCAGCTCGTTCCATCACGAGGAGCGAAGGCGTCTCCGTCCCGCACAGCCACAACCATGGCGAGGCGCCTGCAAAGCGGTGTGTAGCGTGGGTACACGCCAGTGAAGTATGGAACGCGGCGAGCCGCCCGCCGCTGGCGTGAGCGGGTGTCTCCTTTGACGGCAAGCCGGAGGAGCAGGCGTCGGAGCACGAACTGGTGCCTTCCCTACAAATAGCGTGGCGTCCTCAATCCAAGCAGCAACGCCCTCTATGCGAGCAAGACGAACTAGTGGCATGAAATTGAATCAAGGAAGGTCGAATTATTGGAGATATTCAATTTGATGATTTTTTGTGGATTTATAGCAGTTTCGCTGCTTCAGTCGCCACTGTTTTAGCTGCTAGCGACGATGGAAGTTTTTGAGTATAGCTGTTGTCCCCGGGCTCGTCTGCTCCGACGCACGGCGTCCCAGCAGGAGCAACCCTCCCATGGGTGAAGAAGTAGCGAGCAAGAGGATCAAGATGGAGAAGGACATTGGACAGGGCAATCCGCGGCGGCGGCGGCGGAAGGGGGTAGCTCGGACGGCGAGATATCCGTCAAGATAAGCTCCGAGGTCCTCCGCTGCAGGATCTGCCGCGAGCCCCTCAAGCCACCCATCTTCAAGGTAAATCATCGACCGATGGCCGCAAGCCGCAGCCGCATTCGACTCCTTTTCCTGCACTTACTCTTTCACTGTCTGTGTATGGATGGATGCCTCTGTTCTTTCCTTCTGCTAAGAGGATGCGTTTGTCATTGTTTTTGGGAGTAAAAGCAAGAAAAATTATCCCTTGTAGTGGCTGCAGGCTGTAGAACATATATAATGCACATCGGGAAGGTGAAAGAATTCCAGCTGGGTTCTCTGTAATTCATCCGTCATATTCAGTCGATCAACATTTGGGTGACATACATTGCAAAAATTACAGTTTTGCTATTCAAAATAAGGAATACAGAAGTGTTCGATTTGCCTGTTGGGCCACCTGCTCTTCTTCCTAGGATGACCAATTGCCCCCCTGTGGGATTGTTTATTGGGTGTGTGAATACTGAATGTTTACTTTGGCAAGTGAATACTGAATGTAGCAGTTGGTACTCAGTTTCTGATCTAGTGAGTGGTAGTGAAATGCTAGTTTAGACTTTAGAACGTACTGCATACAGATAGCAGGTAAAGTTGCCTGTCATTTTGTTTGAAATTTAAGAGCCATATGTTTTTAGATACACAGGGAGACCTCCCCGGTTCCATTACTCATAACGAAACCATACAAGGTCATACAAACAACAGCCAAGCTGTCAAGTTCCAGAGCAGCAGTAGTTCATACAAACTAAACCAAAGTCTAAAGCGAAAGAGAAAGGTTCTAGAGCTTATTACAGGCCAGTAATTTGCATACTTCTCAAAAGTAGGTAAGCACCAGTAGGGCTTCCACAGCTAAATAAGGAAAGCTAGAAGATCAGCAACTCTTCTTCACATCAGCCTTTTGAGCATCGAGCATCACATCACGACGTGGATGTTCCCGTCTTCCTCTGGATGTGCCCGTAGATAGCTCAGAGTTGCACGCCCGTCGAGGGGGGAGATAGAGGTAGCACTCCATGTGGTTGTCCACCCAAAACCAGCGCACTTCAGCCGGGATCGATCGCCAACGGAGCTCTGAGCTTTGCGAGCAGAGATCTTGCGAACTGCTCCATGCCTCCTCCTGCTAGCTCCTTGTGTGGGATGATCCATAGCTTCAGGTAGGAGAGAGTTAGTCTCCACACCTGTTTCATATTGATCCAAGTACAGCGATTAAACACTATATTATTTCTATTTATCCAAATACTCCATAACACTGCAGCATTCACTACATTGATATGTAAATATCTAGAGTTGCAGAGCCATTTGGAAGCTAGTGACATGAAGTCAGAAATTTCTATTTTAAACACTTGTTTTACCAAATTCCACATTTCTCTAGCTACGATGCATTCAAAGAAAAGATGATGCACTGTTTCTATTTCTTTACATAAACTACACTCTAAAGGTTTGGGGATGCCCCTTTTCCTAAGATTATCTCTAGTCAAGATTTTATTTTGTGAGAACAGCCATAAGAAAACCTGTATCTTGGGTGTGATTTTTAGGTCCCAAACAGCAGGTAGATATACAGGTTTCACTCCTCTGAAATTTACTACGGCGTACATCGATTTGGAAGAGTAGATACCATTTGATTCATATTGCCAAATCATTTGGTCCTCTTCTTCAGAGAAAGTAATGGATTCAGCTACACTAACTAACTCTAGCCACTGCTCCATCATATCATCTGAAAAAGTTCTCCTAAAGTTACACCTAAGTTGTGTGCCATCCCACACATCAGCTATTGTTTTTGTCTGTTGATTCGAAATTACATATGTCCCAGAATTGAGTGGACAGAGGTGCATTACCAAACCATATGTCCTCCCAGAAACGAACTAGTCTACCATTACCTACTTTCCATTTATAACCAACCTTAACAGCTTTTGCTGCCCACATAACACCCTTCCAGAAAGTAGAAGGTTGTACGTCATTACAGCACAGAATGTTTGGATTCTTAGTGTTATACTTAGCATCTACTACACGCTTCCACAGGGTCCCTTCTCCTTGTGCATAGCGTTTAATCCAGGAACCTATCATGCACAAATTAAGATCCTGCAGATTGGGGATGCCTAATCCCCCAAAATCTTTCCTCATAGTGACAGAAGGCCAATTTGCTAAGTGTATCTTGTGGTTGCCTTCCGTGGCATCCCACAGCCCGTTAGCTAATTGAGTGTTTATTAATTCTAGGGCCCATTTAGGAAATTTAAAAAAAGAGAGAAGATAGACAGGGATGCTTGCTAGGCAAGCCTGCACCAATTCTCTTTTTGCTGCAGAAGAAAGCAGCTTCCCCCTCCATCCTGCTAATCTCCTAAGTAGGTTATCAATAAGGGGTTGTAAATCAGCTCTTTTAATTTCCCGAAATGCAGAGGAATGCCTAAGTATTTAATTGGGAAATCCCCTAAAACACATTGCATGATATCTAAGAACTGAGCACATTCCTCTTGTTCCATATTGATGGGGATCAACTCACTCTTATGGTAATTAATCCTCAGCCCTGATAACTGTTCAAAGCAGGTCATAATCCACTTCATATTAAAGGCTACTTCCCTATCTGCTTCCAGGAACAAAAGTGTATCGTCTGCATACTGCAGACGGATGACACCTCCAGGATTAAACCTGGGACACAGTCCTCTAATCAGCCCAGCTGTACTACCTTTATTAAGCATTTTGGCAAAAACATCCACTACGAAATTAAACAAAATGGGTGAAAGGGGGTCTCCTTGTCTCAGACCTTTACCGGTCACAAAGAAATTTCCTTCTTCATCATTAATCTTAACCCCTACAGAGCCATTCTGTGTTACCTTAAGAGCCATATGTCAGGATCAACATTAGGGTCGCATAAATTTCAAGGCTTACTTGATCATGTGCTTGTGTTCTTGCTATAGGATTAGTAAATGACACATTGTAGGATCTTAATTTGTTGGTGTAGTGCATCAAAGCTGGACATGTGGCAGTTAAGACTAATTTTTCAATCTCGCGGGTAGTTGTGAAATGGTTAAAAAATGCTGGAGTTTATAGTGGATCGCGTGATAGCTATGTAAGAATATCCCACCACGTTCGGCAACTATCTTATGCCCAGTCATTCGAAACAACGTGACCACAACGTGAGGTTTTCTGTGATGTTTGATATGATTAAAGAGGTTGGTCACCTGTTTAATAAAGGTCTGCTTTTACCTGTAAAAAGAAAGAGGTTGATAAATTTTCTGATAAAAAAACCATAGCGTTATTAGAATCCCGCATCTTCCACAACACAATGAGCAAGATGGACGGCCAGCTGGTCTCTTACTGCGACTCTACGATGTAGGATCTTAGTTTTTGGTGTCCCAAAAGTAAACTGAATATGGTTTTCCATAACATAACTGAGGAGTTGCTTATCTTCTGCCTAGTGGATGGTAGTGAAAATGCTAGTTTTAGATATCTCTTACTATGTAGATAGATGCTAGTGTACCAAACTACCAATGATCGTTCAGTCAGCACCCACAATTCTTGATTCGTGTTCGTGTGCTTACGTTTTACTCTCTGCGGATAATTGGATGCCTATATTCTTTCTTCTTCCCAAGAGTAAACCGATTTTGGTGCTTTTCTGATTGTATTGGGAGAACTTTTTCTCCCTTGAGAGATAGAAGCAGCAGCACCACACATACTGCACATGGGCAAAGGTGAAAGTTGGTTGTTGTTTATCTCTGAATTATAAGTATTTCAGTGGATCAACGCTTAGGTGGCCTAAGTTGCAATTATTCCTTTTTTTGCCCTTCTGAGAAATAAAGAAAATGCTGCATTTACCTGATTGGCTGGTGCTGTTCATGCTAGAATCACAAAATATGCCCTTGCAGAAACTTTATTGTTTGTGTGAAAAGGAAAAGTGAATGTCGCAGTTAGGACTCAATTTCTAATCTAGTGGGTAGTACTGACATGCTAACTCAGCACATATTGCATGTAGGCAGCAGTTTGGAGGTAAGGTTGCCCGCCATTTTCTCTGAAAAATAATTACACTTGCTCCACTGACTGGTGTTCTTTTTAGGATTATGGAATTGACACCTTGTAGATCTTAGGATTCATCTAGTGGGTAGTACTCAAATGGTAGTTTAAGCTGATGTATTACTATGTAGGACGTTAACTGTTAGTGTCTCCAAACTGAGTAAAATTTAGAATAAAAGCAAGAACCTTTTGTTCCAGATAGTAGCAGTCGGGCTGTAGCACACACTATTAAAAAATGCGCATGTCAGTGTGGATTAACATTTGGGCAGCCTAAATTGCAGCTGTTTTCCTTCAAAATAAAAGAAAGATGAAGATTGTTCGAGTTACTTGTTCGGCTGCTGCTGTTCTTGCTAGCCGATCTCTACTATTGCTGTGTGAACACTTAATTAGCAGTTAGGACACAATTTCCACTCTTGTGGGTAATAGTGAATTGCTTATTTAGCTGGTCTCTTACTATGTAGGATTTTAGCTATGGTATCTCCAATCTGAATATAACCTTAACTGTTGTTGTCTCTGCTACAGAACTGTGTAGCAGCCTGTTTTCAATCTAGTAGATGTGTACAAGTGAAATTCTGGGTTGGCTGATCGCTTAGAATGCACTAGATGATCGATATCCTTATGTTTCGTCTTACACTATGCTCTGTTCACTGTTGTTATGAACTAATAAACGATCGATGAGAGGCATTGCACACTGTTTTGCGTTTCTCCAATTTATCATTCTTTCTTTATTGCTGCTGATTATTATGCTATTTTTGTTGTATTTTTTTCAGTGTGAGGCTGGGCATGTTTTGTGCTGTGTATGCATGGAAAAGCTCCGCGAGGTTGCGTACAATTTGAAGGTGGGTACCTTCTGCGATCTGTGTTGCAAAAACACTAGCTTTTACCGTTGCGCGGAACTCGAGCAATTTGTGGACGCCGTCAAAGTGTCATGCTCAAACGAAACATATGGCTGCAATGAGTTCATCAGATACCACGAGAAAGAGAAGCATGAGAGTGGATGTACACATGCTGCATGCCACTGCCCAGAGGATGGCTGCACTTTCAGAGGGGCAACATGTTGTCTTCTGGACCACTTCGGCACCGCTCACGGATGGTCGCCAACCAACTTCCGGTACAACACACCACTGAAGATGTCCGTAGCTCCTGACCACCGGTTCACGCTCCTCGTCGGGGAAGACAAGTCCATGTTCCTCCTAACCAACACTCTGACCGCCATCGGCAATGCTCTCACCATGATCTGCATCAGGCCTCATGAATCCGAACCAAACTACTCGTGCAATATCTCGTCTGCTCGCGTTGTTTCTAGTGGAAAAGCCGAAGGTAGGCTTGTGTTCCAGAAGGATCCTCTTATATCGAGCAGCTCGCTGTTGGGTGGAGTTCAGTTAGGCAAGTTCTTCCTGCTGGTTCCACCGGAACTCGCGGATAGCTCATCTGGTGAACTCACCGTACACATCCGCATTGACAAACTCACGGCTTAGGGATCTCAGCTAGGAGTTTGTAGACAGAGAATTCTGGGTCACACATAACATTGCTTTGAATGGTTGCACAAGGTGAAAGGCTCTTGTTTTATCCTGTTTAATGACCACGTAACTGAAGGAAGTAGGCTCAGTTTAGAAGGTAACTGTTTTGTAATGTAGCTTGATGTCGCATGTAGTAGTACAAACTTTCCTATCCTAAACACATGAGTGTCATGATTGCTGCTCTTGCTTATGCAAAATAGCTCTGAATTGACTGTTTGATTGAAATACCAACTGAAGATCAGTAACTTGCGACTGAAAATTATATGATCTGTTAGTAAGATGAATATTATTGGTGCTAGTACTTGTTCCAGAAGTTTTAGTATGTACAAACGCGTAAATCTTCAATTGGCGATGTTGGTATGTTGGACACACTTTTGCATTGCCTTTTCTGCATTGCATATTCCTGTGACCTCAGGGTCTTGAAGTCCTTCGGAAGATTTTTCGTTGAAAAAATGGGCCGGTAGCAGAACAGCATATTTCCAATCAACCATTTGTCCGCCGATTGATACAAGATTAAAATCAAGAGATGACGTTTTCACCGAATAAGTTCCCCTGTAACAGTACTGTATTTTGTTTGAATTTCTTTTTTGTTTCGAACAACTAGAGAAGTGCTTCGAGTGTAAGATTAAACGGCATCTTACGAAGTTTATTAACCAAACATTGGTTCCAAAAGAAATTAGAATTTGTGTTCAGAGGAAACAGGAATATATACTGCAGTGAGAGCCAAAGGATTACTATACTATCGAAGCATCGTAGGACTACATGCATGCTACCAAACTGTTTTCTCCGGATCGATCGTCTCTACCCGCGTGAGCGTGACGAGCGTGCAGATCCAAGGTTTTAAATTTCGTTTTATGTATTTTACCATCCCCGAAGAAAACTATCGAGATTAGGCGTATCGGGAATTTTTGGAAAAACTCGGAAGAAATGCTTAAAACAAAATTTATATTTTGGAATGAAACTGTTTTAACGAACTCGTTCACTCCGGGCGCTAGGGTACTTGCATATGTTTTATGGATTAGACCGCTACTTACAGTGGTTAGTATCGTCTAATTTTTTCCAGTGGTTAAGGTCAGCTGAATTTAAAAAAATTGCCACTAGGCGCCTCAGAGTAGTGTACATTGCACCATTTAAATCGGTGTCTTGTTGACTTGCTGCTTGAGAGTTCTGCATCTCATTCCTCCTGCAATACAACGCTAGATCCAATCTGGCTCTGCAGAAACCTTGCATCTGCCATCGTCGTCGTGCCGTTCCGATAGCTCTGAATTCGAGGTCCATTATCCATGTAAGCTACCATTCCCTTGCTGTTTTAACTTGCAAGGTTTCCTTTGTTTACCTCAGTTTCTTTTTCTCTTCTACAATCCACTAATTTACCTCGTATATTTGAACCTGGTACGTTCACCCTTTTTTTTTGTTGCTAGATCAGGAAGCATCATAGTTGAGTGATTCGCAAATTGGTTGTATGTATATGTTCATATCATTGGTTAAAATAGATAAGTAATCGGATTTTCTTACCAGAGACTTTTGCAGTGCTGGATAACCACTGATTAGAGAAAAAAAATAAGAGATCTAGTTACTCATTGATCAATCACTTAAGCATCTCTCCAGACTCCACCAGCAAGCTGTCGAATCATCAAAGAAAGAAGGTAAGGCTACATCTTCATCACTTCATGTCCGTTGTCTCCCCGTTTAATATCTGCCTGTTTCTTTACATGTTAGCCTTTTGAACTGTTGGAGGACCTCTCTGTAATCCTAGTAATCTTCAGGGTTTGAGTTGTAAAAGTAACTTTATTAAGTGAGAGTAGGATCGGCTGAAGGGATGTATTCCCAGAGTTTCTAACCTCCTATGTGTTCTCCCTCTGTTTCCAAATCTCTTCTAAATAATTTCAGAGCTCAAGATGGTATCAGAGCAGGACATATCGGGTGTGTTTCCCTGTGATTCGTAGTGAGCTCGATTGGAGTTTGTCTGTGCGGCATCTTCTTCCCGGCTGGTCGCGGCTTGAAGGCCGCTCCTCTGTTTTTGCTGCAGTCGTGTGTGACGCGGGACAGCTTCTGCTATTTGCTATTTTGGCTCTTTTCTCCTCCTATTGTTCATAGAACAAGATGCTTGTGTCCTTGTGTGATTAGTTGAACAAATACCGTGGAAGTTCCTTTGAGTGCCATACATGCACAAAGGGTGTTTGCTGAAATGTTCAAGAAGAAAGGCTTACGTCCAGGAAGTTTTCCTCGAAACAGGCCATGTCCAGGAAGTTTTAGTGTGTGGTATTGTCGTCATTGTGGAAGGCGTGGCCACCTAAAGGCGTTTTGCTGGGATCTCTATGGCAGGCAATTGGATGCTAGCAACTGTAACTCTGCAAACAAGAATCATACACAATGTGATGACTTATGGTTGATTGACTCAGGTGCTTCTAAGCATATGGTTGGCTCAGCTAAGAATTTTAAAACATATACTCCTGGTGTTTCAAGTGTGAAGCTTGCAGATGGTTCGTTTCAGAGTGTGATAGGCAAAGGTTCTGTGCAATGCAACCCTGGTCTAGTGCTATCCTCTGCCCTACATGTGCCTTCCTTCCCAGTGAATTTACTCTCAGTAAGTGCAGCTGCAAGAGAACTGGATGCGGTGTTCATTTCTATCCTTATTATTGTGTGTTTACCCAACTAAGGACTGGAGCAAAACTTGGAGAAGGCATTATGAGGGATGGTCTATATTATCTGAAACGTGAAGAAATCGACTCTGCACTTGCTACTGTATTGTCTCGCACTCCAACAGAAGAATTCTTGCTTCAACATCGTCGTTTGGGACATATGTCTATGTCTGCTGTTCGGATGTTATACCCAACTCTCTTCAATGCTGCTGAAAAGGAGAAATTGGTATGTGATGCATGCGAATTTGGTAAGCACACTAGAAGCTCGTATATTCCATCTGGTGTGAGGAGTAAAGAACTATTTCATACAATTCATTCAGATGTTTGGGGGCCTTGTTCAACCACTTCTGTGCATGGCTATAGGTGGTTTGTCACATTTATTGACTGCTCTAGCCGGTATACTTGGCTCTATGTCTTGAAAAACAAAAATAACGTGTTCTCTTGCTTCAAGGATTTCCATAAAATTGTGATGAACCAGTACGGATCACAGATTAAAGTGTTCAGATCTGATAATGGCACAGAATATGTGAACTATCAGTTTGAGAATATTTTGCTTCCTATGGGATTATTCATCAGACAACTTGTGCTAACTCACCAGAGCAGAATGGTGTTGCAGAAAGAAAGAATAGACACTTACTGGAGGTGACAAGATGTTTGATGTTTCAAATGAATGTACCAAAAAAATTATGGAGTGATGCAGTTATGACAGCAGCATACCTGATTAATCGAATGCCACTCAGGACATTGAATTTTAAGTCACCACTGGAGTGTTTAACAGGGGAGATGTCCTATATAGTTCCCCCCAAGGTTTTTGGCAGTGTGTGTTTTTGCATGATCACCGGCCATCTGTGGGAAAACTAGACCCCAAGGCACTCAAATGTATATTTGTTGGATACTCTAGCACAAAGAAGGGTTATAAATGTTGGTGTCCGTCAGAAAGAAAGTTGTTTGTCAGTATGGATGTGACCTTCAGAGAGTCAGAGCCATATTATAGTGGTCGCCCTGATTTGTCTGACCTTTTAGTTGACAAGGTACCGGATAATGCACCGGAGCTTCGCTCTGATAGGTCAACTGAAGACGCCCCAAGAGTGCAGCAACAAATTCGAGTGTGATAATTGGGACAATGCCAGTACCACTCACAAGAAATCAAGCGGGGACATTAGTCAAAGGACAAATGATCGTATTATTGAGGAGTTGGCTGGTAATGAGACAGTCCTTGATCAAGTGGAACGAGAAGTAAATGGAACTCAGGGGGAGCAAAATTCAGATCAAAACGAACAACCCTCACAGGGGAGCAAGGTGAAAGGCATGAAGAGCAAGTTACAGAGGAAGTAATTCCAGTTCAAAATCCACCAATTGTTGAAGAGCTAGACGTTCCCATTGCTCAAAGAAGGGCTCCACGATCAACAACCGGCAAGTTACCCGCAAGACTAGCAGATTATGATATTTCAAACTATGTTGCGTATGATCGTGTTGGAGATCGGTACAAGGCATTTGTTGCATCTCTGGCTGCATCTGCACCAATCCCTAAAGATTGGAAAGAAGCAAGACAACATCCAAGATGGAAGGCGGCCATGCTTGAGGAGATGGCGGCACTAGAGAAGAATGATACTTGGGACTTGACTACTCTTCCAGTAGGCAAGGAAGCTGTTGGTTGCAAATGGGTGTTCACAGTGAAAGAAACACCAAATGGAATTGTTGAAAGATATAAAGCACGATTGGTGGCAAAAGGGTACAGCCAGACATATGGAATTGATTACGATGAAACATTTGCACCTGTGGCCAAGATGAGTACAATTAGAACATTGATTTCTTGTGCAGCTAATAAAGGTTGGAAGTTGCATCAAATGGATGTAAAAAATGCATTTCTTCATGGAGAGCTGCAAGAGGAAGTTTATATGGAGATTCCCCCGGGTTTCTGCACTAAGCAAACAGAGGGTAAGGTGTGCAAGTTGAAGAAATCTTTATATGGGCTGAAACAATCTCCTAGGGCCTGGTTTGATAGGCTTAGAAGGACCGTTTGTTCGTTAGGATATAGCCAAAGTAATGCTGATCACACGCTATTCTTCAAACACGAAAAAGGGAAGGTTGCTATCTTAAGTGTTTATGTTGATGATATCGTGATCACTGGAGATGATGAGGATGAGATCTCTAGGATGAAAAGGCAGTTGGCAAAATCCTTCGAGGTAAAAGATTTGGGAAAGCTGGGGTATTTCCATGGGATAGAGGTGGCTTACTCTTCTCAAGGTATATACCTTTCACAAAGAAAGTATGTTCTCGATCTGCTATCTGAGACCGGAATGTTACATTGCAAACCACTATCGACTCCAATTGAACAAAATCATCGCTTGAAAGCTGATGAAGGTGAACACGTGGATAAAGGGCAATATCAAAGGTTAGTAGGCCGTCTCATTTATTTATCACATACAAGACCAGATGTTGCTTATGCCGTGAGTATTGTGAGTAGATATATGCATGATCCTAGGAAGGGGCACATGGATCTTGTCTACAGAATACTACAATATTTGAAGGGATGTCCAGGAAAAGGCATATTGTTTAGTGCTCATGGTGATCTTGATATTGTCGGAAACACAGATGCTGATTGGGCAGGATGTTTGGATGACAGAAGATCTACCACTGGCTATTGTACATATGTTGGTGGCAATTTGGTCAGTTGGAGGAGTAAAAAGCAAAGTGTTGTAGCACGGTCAACTGCTGAAGCCGAGTTCAGAGCTATGGCACTAGGTTTGTGTGAATTGATGTGGCTACAGATTTTGTTGGGTGAACTTAAGTTACATTCTAGTGCAAGGCCTATAATACTAAGATGCGACAATAAAGCAGCTGTTGATATTGCCAACAATCCTGTTCAACATGATCGAACGAAACACATTGAGATTGATCGTCACTTCATCAAGGAAAAGCTGGATAGTGGATATCTACATCTTCAACTTGTGCGTTCGAGTGCACAACTAGCTGATGTCCTAACAAAGGGTTTAACTGCTACAATGTTTCATAATATATGTAGCAAGATGGGACTAATTGACATATTTGTCCCATCTTGAGGGGAGTGTTGGAGGACCTCTCTGTAATCCTAGTATCTTCAGGGTTTGAGTTGTAAAAGTAACTTTATTAAGTGAGAGTAGGATCGGCTGAAGGGATGTATTCCCAGAGTTTCTAACCTCCTATGTGTTCTCCCTCTGATTCCAAATCTCTTCTAAATAATTTCAGAGCTCAAGATGAACTAAAAGTAATTTCGTTCATATGTACAAATCAGCTATTTGGGATCATGGCCTTGGGACTGTTCATGAATTGTGCTGAGATACTTTCCAACATTAATGCATGTCGTGAATTCTTTAGCTGGACGACATCAGGCATCCGAACCGCCTTACGTAATAGCAATGCTGCAGAATTGCGAGTCAATGCTGAAACTGAGAATCTGGACCAGAAGGTTGCGCAGCTGGAGGCTGGTATTTGGAAACTGAAGACAACTATGCCCAAGATGCTTAGCCTCATTGATCAGGCTGAGTGGCAAAGCCATAAAAAACAAGCGGCTGATCTCCTCCCATATATAAAGGATGCAGTGTACGATGCAGAGGATCTGCTCGATGAGTTTGATTATTATGAACTGAAGTTGAAGGTTGAATCAACCAAAAGTTTAGGACTTGATCATTTGCATAATAGCTTTCTGGAGTTCTTTGACAGTGCTGCATCCGGTGATTACATACGAAAAGTCAACGACATTCGAGAAAAACTAGATCATGTACATGACCAGTTCATGGCTATGGGATTGCACAACCCACTACAAAATTTCGATAAATTAGTTAGGCCAGAAACAAGTTCTTTTCTCAAGCCAAAAATAGCTGGTCGTGAAAAAGAACTGAAACAGTTGATGGGAAGACTAGGAGTTCGTGGTGCCCCGAACAGAGGAAGGACTGAAACTGAAGTAAGAATGTCAGAGTTGCATGTGTTGCCAATAGTTGGCATGGGAGGTGTTGGAAAGACAACAATGGCTCAAAAAATCTGTAACAATGCAGAAGTGAAGAAGCACTTTAATCACATAATTTGGACATGTGTTTCAGATAATTTTGACATAATGAGGTTAGCCAAAGAGATTATAGAGCAGTTGGTGGAAAAAAATATATCATAGTAATCTGAATTTTGTTATGAGTAAACTAGAAGACTACGTCAAGTCCAAAAGGTTCTTACTTGTTCTTGATGACATGTGGAATGATGTATTGAAACAAGATGCAACATGGAGAATGTTTTGTGAACGTCTGGAAAATGGTGCTCCAGGAAGTAGGATTTTGGTCACCGCTAGATTTCCCGAGGTTGCTAATCTTGTCGGCCCTACGAATCAATATGAGTTAAAGGGCTTACAAGATGCTATATTTTGGGAGATGTTCAAATCATTTGCATTTGGATCCATGGATTCTTGCAGCAACCGAGAGTCACTGGAGGGCATCGGTAGAAAAATAGTTCCAAAGTTGAAGGGTTCCCCATTGGCTGGCAGTACTATTGGACGCCTATTGAGCATGGACCTAAGTACAGAACATTGGGAAAATATAATGGATAGTGAACTTTGGCGAGTAGAAGAACAAATGGAGACTGACATTTTGCCGGCCCTTCGACTGAGCTATCTGTACCTACCGCAGAAGTTTAAGAGATGCTTCTCGATTTGTGCTATGTATCCCAAGGATCACAAATTTGAGAAGGATTTGCTATGTCATATTTGGGTTGCTCAAGGATATGTGGCGGATCACGAAGAAGCATCACTGTGCTTTGATGCCCTTGCAAATCGATCATTTTTTGAGAAAGCATCTCCATACAGTACGAAGTATGTAATTCATGATCTGATGCATGATACAGCACAACTTGTCTCAAAGGATGAGTGCTTCACCATAAAGCATGTGAGTGACATAGACAAAGTACCCTCAAATGTCCGTCATCTCTCAGTATTCGGAAACGGAAATGTTGATTATTCTGAACTGAAGAGAATATGCGACAAGAAAAAATTGAGGTCCCTAGTATGCGATGAATCCTCTAGCAGTGCTGGAAATTTTGCTGCGTTGATTGATTTTTGTTTCAGTGAATTACCAAAAATCCGAGTATTGAGATTAAAGGTTTGCAATGTACACAAGCTACCAGCGAGCATGGGCAACTCAAAGCATCTGCGTTACTTTTCTTTATTAGGGAGTTCTAATTGTGTCACCCTCCCTTCATCGGCATGTCGTCTACATCATCTCAAAATTATAGAAAGTGGCATTTCTTCTCGTGAAGGGTTTCCTCAAGGCTTCAGTGATGCCACCAGCTTACACGAAATCAGATCACGTAACTTTCAGTATAAGAAGTACCGTTCTGACAAACTCTGGCTAATTTGGGAGGGCATACGAGATCAAAAGATTTTGGAAAGCCAGATGGAAATGGAAGCTATGCCCCACTGGAATATGCAGCATTTGAGAATATCTTGGTACGGAGGTGAATCTTCTCCTAGCTGGTTTCGGCCCAATGTCCTGACAAGGTTATGTTCACTTCAACTTTTTTGTTGTGGGACATTTAAGAGCGTGCCGTTCTTTGGCAAGCTAGAGGGATCAGTTGATAATGCAGCTGTAGGGTCAGACAACCTTAATCATCCTCAAGAGTTAGTTCAAGGATTCTCATCCCTCACTAGGATAAAAATTATTTTATGCAGGTCGTTAACATATATTCCTTTGCATGTGTGGAGTAGCAACGTTCCATTCCTGGAGGAACTAGATATAGATTATTGTGAATCCCTTGCATCAATAGGTGTATGTGAAGAAAGTACTAGTAGCAGGGGCGGTAGTGGTGTTAAAGGATTCTCAACCCTCCGTAAGATACATATTCGGCGGTGCAAAAAATTGTTGAGTCTTGATGAATTACTGACGCCAGATTATTTACCTTCCGTGAAAACCATTTCTATTACTGAGTGTGAAGTGTTGACATCCCTGTCGGCAGATAGGCTCGAGGGTTGATGGATCTGGAAATTGCGAAGTGTCCCAAGTTGATCTTGCAGAGGGAAATGACATTTCCGTTCTCTCTGAAGAAGCTCCAATTGCGGTATTGTGATGGCATAGAATCCATCAACATCAACAATAGCCGGTTAAGTAATTCTTCGGAACTAGAGGAACTAATCATTTCGACGTGCCGAGGTCTCAAATCCATTGGTGGTGCCACCGCTATTGAAAAAATAAAGGATGTGTCAATATCAAAGTGTCCCAATCTCAAGGATATACAACAGCCACTCAGTCGCAGGTATGTACAGAGACCGCCAATTTAATTACCGTCTGCACATATTTCGTTCTTAAAAGTAAATGGTTGGATTGCTGAATCTCCTTGTATGGCTCCTAATAAAATATTTATATTTTTCAGCTCACTAACCTTTTTCATCTGTCTAGCCTAGTTATGGTTACATGAAAAAATGCTCTATTTAACTGTACTTGTTGCGACTCCATGTCCAAATAGTTGTCATTTATTTTTTAGGTTTGTAGTCAGACATTTTAGGCTTTACTAGGAAACAACTTATTCATATCCAAGAACTAATCTTTTTGCATCATTGATATGAGTAGATTTTCCAGCAGACCTACTTAGACACCATTAAAATTGTTAACTTTTCATGCATCAATAGTGTAAAATAGTTCATGTATCTATTATATTTCTGAATAGGAAACGAGTATCTCGTAGAAAGAGGTAGTATTTGGTTAGGCCAATTTAGTAAACCAGACTATGCTAAAATAAGTTGCCTTTTGGTGAACTGGTTAACATGCACGAATCACTCAACCATAACTGTGCTAAAATAACTAGTAGGCCCCGACGCTTGCTGATGGATGGAAACTAGCAATTCGCTATGGTAAATAAATTGACTGCATATTCAGGCTTTGTCCTTTAATTACCTGAAGAAAGTTCACTTTTTGTTTCTGCTAGTGATTCAATCCCACTGGAAAGAACGAGTACTAGGGGCAATTCGAGGGGAAGAAGGAGAGCAAGGAACAATGTAAATCTAGCAGGAGCAACTGCCAGAGGCAAAGCACAAGAAAGAAAGAGGAGTGCGGATGCAAGCACATCTGGAACAGGAACTCATGATGTTGCAGATGACGGCATAGACAGAGGAAGAGCAAAAGGAAGGACCACATAGAACACATGCCGAGCTGAAGATCCAATTCCTGAAGAAATCCAAAATACCCAGCAGATCAGACTATCTAGTTGATTGCAGTTTATCCTTTGAATGTTAGAACCTAAACTTGATGTAATGTGATAACTGATAGTAGTGTTGAATGTTTTCTTTTGAATTTCTTGTCACTTTTGCAAAAATTGTCGCCAGGTTATTTGAGATTTTCCTGTCACTTTGGTGTCGATATGAATGTGAAATTTGTCGTCAGTTTGAATGTGCCAGAATTCCTGTAAATTTTCCTGTCAACTATCAAACTATACTGCATCTATATGTACTGAACGTGCCAAACTATTAAACTGTCATTTTCACACTATACTAAACCTAGCAAGATATAAGTGATTCACAAAAAGCACACTTATTTTCGAAACGTCGATTTTACAGTTAGCTATCAAATGAGCTTGCTGCACGCCCCCATCGATGATCGAGCTACTGAGATCCTACCTTACCACTTGTAATTTTACTTTGCGTCCGTGCTCGGCTTCAGCTGTAAACTCACCTCCATGTATGGTCGATTTATATGTCATCTTCGAGTTATAAAAGAAGCGGTGGGGAATTCTGCTTGTGTTGTTCTTGTTCGGAATAGCTCAGCAGCACCACCACCAAACTCAAGCAATACTAATGTAACAGATAACAAAGATAGGTGATAACATTGGAGCAATGTTGCAAATTACACTCATAGGAATAGCGGGATACACAAAATTGACAAATTAACCTCACACAAAGATGACACTGCAACAACGACTACCAGATGCAAGCTACGCTCTCGTTAGCTTGAGGGTTCAGCAGCGGAAGCAGCAGCCCTGCGGTTCTCCACCATCTCGTCGTGGATCTTCATAAGCAGGCCGATGTGTATGCGGTGCTCCTTCTTGGCACTCTCGATCCACTCCGGCGTGAACAGCCTCATCCTGCCCATCTTGTTAAGGTTCTGGATCACGTCGTCGTCGTCCGCCTCATCTTGGAAAAGGGCCTCCAGGTCCGCCTCTTCTTCCACTTTGCCGGACGCCGCCGGTCCCGAGCTCTGCTTCTCGCCTTCCCTCGGAGCCATGGATGAAAGATCGAAGAAGCTGGATTGGGGAATCTCGCTCTACAGAGCTGGATAGGGGAATTTCGGTCTGCAAAGCTGGATGAATCTGTGGGCACGATCAAGGCGGCGGTGTATCCCGACCTATATACACAACCCTAGGCTGGAATTGACTGGGACGGAGTCGGAAATCGAGTCCGTCAAGGACTCATTTGGGCCTCGTTTCAGCCTCTTCTCTCTTGCGTTCGTCCCTCAGCTTTCCAAGATGCTGCAACACCCGAGATCGCACGCATGGGCCGGCCCATCCTTATGTATTTTCGTGTTTTTTTTATTTTAACCGTGATTTGTTTTTCCAAATCCGTGAAAATCTGTTCCGAATTACAGGATTTTTTTATCCGTTATTTTGCTGCGAACTCTCAACAGTTTCGTGAACCCCGCAACATTGTTTCATTTCAAAAAATTCGAACATACCAAAAAATGGTTATATGTTTCAAAAAATATATATATATTAATTCCTGTATTAAACAATTACACACATATATATGACATTGAATTCATCGGGTATGAAGGATATAAATATGCTATTTGCTGCTAATGTTTTGCTTTGTGTTTTTGTTGTGGCTAGTATGTTTTATTTTCTATTTTCACCCAGGCTAAAAATAAAATGTTGGACCTGGACGCTGCAGGAGAAGGAGACGCAAGGGGTCTTACGAGAACGTGAACACGAAGATGCAGGACATCTAAAGATGTGGGCTGTGGCCGTG
Source organism: Poa pratensis (assembly GCA_947311845.1). Taxonomy (NCBI): domain Eukaryota; kingdom Viridiplantae; phylum Streptophyta; class Magnoliopsida; order Poales; family Poaceae; genus Poa; species Poa pratensis. Next base: position 5,555,336 of record CAMZMU010000035.1, read on the forward strand.
ACCCAACGCACGACGCTGGGCTGTTGCCGGAGCCGGCAGGGGAGAAGCTTTGAGTTCCGGAAGGACGCGAACCAGAGCCATCTCTATTCACAGTTGCGCTGTGGGGTCCATTGGGAGCCCTTCCACCTCCATTCATTGGATAACAAAGCGTTGTCGCTGGTGGCTTGTGAACGCACACGCTATTCTACGTGGGGTAAAGGAGAAGAACATCCAGTACCAGGACACAACTTTTATGTTCATACACTGATACACACTCACCTTCAAGCGCTCACGCATCACCAAATTCAGTCCAACGTTACACGAAACCATGGTGGGTGTCAATAAAATTTTTAGAGTTGAGCCCTCTGTCATTGAACAAGTATTCGTTGCAGTTTAATTCGTCCCACAAAGATTTCAATGGCACCAAAATATATCACAAGACAACTAAACCAATCGACAAGACACATAGAAACAGTGCAGAAATATCAATGGTACAAATAATTAAACCACATAGCCATGTAAAATAATCCACACACAATCTATACAGAGCAGACAAAAATGAAGAATGATATACCTCCTAAAAATCTGATGCCTTAACAAAAAATAACGAAGAATTATCTTTGCAAAGGCTTCTACACCATAGGCACACCATAGGCTGTGTTCCAGCAATCAAAACTATTACGAAGCGACAGTACTACGGTATATACAATTCACAGAGTATCAATTTTGAAAAACGATAGGTACACAATCTTCGCAAACCTAACAAAAGGTTACCCAAGGACGGTACAAAGTTCAGCAGGATATATACAATTCACAGAGTACAGTGGCGGTAAACAGTTCACCAAACCTAACAAAAGGTGACCAAATCCAAGAAAATTCTAAACTATCCTGGTCTGTTGATTCAAGAAGGTGTATTGGCAGCTTTCCATGCTGCAAAAACCGCAAGCTTCACGAAGGGACATTACAGCGCTGACTAGGAAAATTCTGAACTATCCTCGTCTGTTGATTCAAGAAGGTGTCTTGGCTTTCCATGCTGCCAAAACCGCAAGCTTCATGAATGGACATTACAGCACTGACTAGGACCTACAGTAAATGAAGAAAAAAGAAAGGTTAGTAATAGGGTACAAGGTGAGGATGTATAAGGGTTAAGGACTTAACAACACAGCACCTTTAGTAAATGAAATAAAAATAATGGTTCACAAGGGGAAAAGACTGGTGGAATCCTATTCTAGGCAAAAGAGGCAACTTCAATTCTAGACAAAGTCAAACCTTAGAGCACAAGGTCTATATCAGAGACAAGTTGAGGATGTATAAGGAGGCAGTGGCCCTCGAGTGCAGTTATTCGGCCTTGCATTTCCTGCACATCAGCGGCCCAACGCGCTAGTTGCGTCTTCATTTGCGAAATTTCTGCAGGGACATCTGTTTTGGTCAATTTCCTGTAGAGGATCCTGCACAAAAGGATCAAGAAACCAGTAAGTTGTTCTGCTTCATGTAACCAAGTAAGAGCTAGAAATAAAAACTTACATTCTTCTAGTCCTGGCCATGCTATTAATTACAGCAATAATGGCTTGAGTGATCGGGTCAATATTGGGGTGCTGATTCAGTAACCCAATTGGTATCAGGTACGAGCACAATTCCTGATAAAGGAATTAAGAAATGGTTGAAAGGGATGAGATTAAATGATTAGAACTGGAAACAAGTGAGTTAAATACAACTCACTTTAAGGCTAACCCCTTTAGACTCAAGGAAGTCCATAATTTCCTGGTCAGTTAATGCCCTTGTGGCGGTCTTCTGATGATTTGTATTGGGGCCAAACAGCTCTGCAGGGCCTCTTGGGCGACGGTTTACAGCGCCCTGATAAATTACAAAAAAAAATACTACTTTAAGGTTTTAACGAAAATATTAGCAAACAATGCTCATAGAGCCTAGGTAGAGCAACGAAATTAAAATGAGCTGTGCTTTTTAGCAAACAAAATGATCATTTAAGCAACAATATGAAAAAGAAAAAAAAATTCACTTAATACCATCAGCGAATTAAAGAGTGGGACAATATGCCATCTAGGAAGACTTATCAAAAAGAGACCACATCACAACAGAACTATCACTACGGTTTCAGCGACAAAAGAACTATTGCTAAAACATAGTGACATCAAGACGACACAGACATTCAACAAGAGATAACTAGAAACAGTGCAGAACTACCAATGGCACAACACCTTACAAGCGCAAACATGTACTGCTTCAACGACAAAAGAACACTTCCCCTCCATAAAACACTATTGTTTCAACAACAAAAGAACACTTCCCCTCCATGAAGGTTCTGTCAAAGGATTCCGTTATGCAGAAAGAAAACAGACGAACAGCAAGGTACAGTGACTTTCATTGATATCCTACAATGACATTCATAACAACATATGGATCAAGTGAAACAAGGCTGAGCATAGTGACCATTAGCACATTGAATGAATACACGGTTACCATAATTTCATAGGAGCCAGAAACCTATAATCAGTAAGCCTTGAGAAAACTATTATGAGAACAGCTGGATCAAGTGAAACCAGTAGGATAAGGTTTTGCTCACCATTTGAACAGATTTAGAATAAACAGAGTGAATCGATATACTAATTACCATCATTTCCCAAGAGCAAGCTACCAAGGACAGCACGAACAGGCAAGAAAATAACAGTATTCCCTGTGCAAATACGAATCCGGCCACAGAATAACTCGACCCAAACCCTAGGGCTTGAATCTTGCAAGGAGCTTAGGGGTCTAAGTTGCATACCCTGACGGCAAATAGTTTCCAAGGATCAAGAAAGGCATGAATATAAGAAATTCCTGGTTCATGCACTGCTTGGTAGAATGAATACTAAAGCAAATGATGAACATGTTGGCCGTGAAATCCAAGCCCAGATACGATGCCCTCCCTGGATGCAGCCGGCCAGAACCCTAGGCTACTGAATCAGCACGAAATCGAACGAAGCATTCCAGTGCAGCTAGTAACGGACAGCAAGAACGGCACGAAGATAACAACGTAGTGAGCAAGAACGAACAGGGCTGCCAAGAAATGCAACCCCAAGCACGAAATCCAAGCCCAGATACGTGCCATTCTTCCCTGGATGAAGCCGGCCAGAACCCTAGGCTACTGAATCAGCACGAGATCGAAGGAAGCATTCCAGCGTAGCTACCAACGACAGCAAGAATGGCACGAAGATAACAGCACAGTGCGCAAGAACGAACAGGGCAGCCAAGAAATGCTCCCCCAAATACGAGTCGCTGCCTAGATTCACCAGTTCGTGTGTGTGTGTGGGGTGGGGGTGGGGGTCAAGACGCATACCCTGACTGCTATCGCCGTCGCGTCCCTCTCTGCGCGCCCACGGCGGCCGCGGGCCTGGTGCACGAGCTCTGCCATGGAACCTGGCCCAGAAGAGCAAGGGGAAGAAGCATCAGAACCCATCGAATTCGAGGAGGGATTCGAGATCTAGAGTGAGAATCGAGGCGTACCGTCGATCTCTGAGGCCTGGGGCTCGGTTCCTCTGTCGGGGATCCGGGGTCCCGCTCGGCTCCTCGTCGGGGCTCCGGGATTCGGCTCGGAGGAACAGGGGAGGAGAGGGGATCTTGCGAGGAGGCTCGTCCGTCTTCCGCGAGTCTGCAGCACGGAGGAGAGGATGGTTTCAGGCGGCTGGGGGAGAAGGTATAAATGGAGGGGGCGGGCAGGGAGGGAGGGCGCCGGCGGCTGGGGGAAGGTATAAATGGAGGGGGCGGACCGGGAAGGAGGGAGGGCACCGGCGGTGGGGTGGGGGCCCACCTGTCAGCGAGAGACTCGCTGCCCAGGGCAAGGCGGTGGAAGGGGGGAAGATTGGAGTGCCAGATAGAAGCTGTTGCAATTGCAAAGGCAGGAAATAACTTACTTGTTTGTCACCTTGGTGTCCCTTGTCCGAAGCCATGGGATCTTGTCACAATTTCGCAGCTTCATCGAGCAGGTAGAGGCTGAGGTACCAAGAGCAGCAGGTGCTTTGTTCATGGAGGAGGCCACTGGAGAACCAGAGGGTGCTCGAGCTTGGAGAAGATGCTGAGCTGTAGAGTGGAGTGTGGAAGCAGAGGGAGAATAATAATGGCACCTCGGGGTGGGGATGTGGGTGGTGGGGCCGGGACATGGGAAAGTGGACAAATAATTAAAGTTCACGCGCCTCAACGGTCAAGTCTCAGCTCTTCCCGCCAACCCGCGATTGACCACGTGTCATCAGCACGCGCTGCCCGGCACGTGTCAATGATGCCTCTCTCTCTCCAGGATATCCGAGGCTCCTGTCAATGATAAATAAGAAAAGCTCATGTTAGAATTAATACCAACGGCTCCATTTGTTTTCTCATGCGCATGCTGTGAAGGAATCCAATGCCCTCTACAGTGTAGTCTACTCTACATGATGCTGCTGCACTCTACCAGTTTACAATTCAATTCAATTCAATTCAACAGAGGCAAACAGTGGCTCGACAAAATAAGATATATCAATTGACTTATTACTACGTGATGTTCTTGCTGCAAATACTAGCACTCCAACTACTTTCTGAAAATTACCTCACACACAGATTCTGGAAGAAGAAAAATGATGCAAAGAAACTCAAAAGTACATCAAGTGTTTTCTGATGATGAGCACGAATGGTTTCATGGTTCCTGGTTTTCAAGGTTTACTAACGAGTTGCTACACTGCATTTGCACTGCCACGTATTTTACTTTACTGATCAAATAATGAGACAGAAGTATGTAACTCTGACAGCATACTACTCCATGGAGTATAACTTCAGGGATGCATAAAACACGGTTGGGACTTGGTAGAGAAATTAACAACATTCAAACTCAACAAGACCAAAGAATCCTAGTGTGCATGGGGTATCCAAGGGTCCAGTAAATACTCTACTCTACTTGTAGTACAAATTCCACTACGGTAAAGATATAGAATCCTACTCCTCTAGTGGTGTGTAGTCTAGTTCACCCGACATGATGCTACTGCTCCACACTTCTCCGTTTACCAATTTACTACTGCTACTACTACACATGCAGGGGTAAACAGTGGCTCAACAGAAGCAAAGCGATTCAAAGATGTCAAAGAACTTTGAGCAGAGTTGAACTAGGATAACGAGTTGCTACACTGCATTTGCAATGCTACATACTTTATTTTACTGATCAAATAATGAGACTTTTCAGAAGTATACATAACTCTGACAGCATGACATAACTTCACAGAAGCATAAAACACGGTTGAGACTTGGTAGAGAAATTAAGAACATTCAAATTCAATACAAGGAGCGAGTATAATACTTTCAGAAACCATACAATTCATCTATTATAACAGGTAAATTTAGGCCAGCTTGACAGGGATAACCTACCCAGCCATGACGTTTCCCAGCAGATCTTGGGCAAAGCAATTACTTGAACTCTGAAGAGTCTTTGAAAAAACAACGTGTTTCCTCATCTCGTGTGCCCGTGAATCCATCCTACAAGTACACAAATTTTTCATTATCAGGAAGTATAGGACCAGATACTGTAAATGTATCCTTATGGACAGTAATTTCAGGATATATATGGCAGCATGGTATGTTGGTACCAACAAACAAATATCAGTTGTGCATCCTTGATCATCTAAGCAACTTGCAATTCGGAATTACATAATAATAGGAACTATTTGAACAGTGGTAGTGTTATACATTATCATGAACTCTATGAACAACTAAATAAAGCCAAAAATAATAGATGTTGGATCATCCTAAACTAGAAGCAATACTAATCAGTAGAAATGAATTAGGTATGATAAAAAGCCAGTCAAGCTAATCTACACGATTTAAATTTTTAACCAAATAGCACAAACATCTTAGCCACAAATAAGGACCAGAAGAGTCCCAGCAAAAATATCACCCAAATATCTTACAACAACAACAACAACAAAGCCTTTTATTCCCAAACAAGTTGGGGTAGGCTAGAGTTGAAACCCATAAGATCTCGAAACCAAGTCATGGTTCTGGCACATGGATAGCTAACTTCCACGCAGCCCTATCCATGGCTAATTCTTTGGTGATATTCCAATCCTTCAGGTCTCTTTTAACCGACTCCTCCCATGTCAAGTTTGGCCTACCACGACCCCTCTTAACATTCTCATCCCGCTTTATCCGTCCGGTATGCAAAGGCGCTTCCGGAGGCCTACGTTCTATATGACCAAACCATCTTAAACGGTGTTGGACAACCTTCTCTTCAATCGGTGCTATCCCAACTCTCTCACGTATATCATCATTCCTAACCCGGTCCTTTCTTGTGTGGCCACACATCCATCTCAACATGCGCATCTCCGCTACACCTAACTGTTGGATATGTCGTCTCTTGGTCGGCCAACATTCTGCGCCATACAACATCGCAGGTCGAATCGCCGTCCTATAGAATTTTCCTTTTAGCTTATGTGGCACTCTCCTATCACCCAAATATCTTAGCGATGATGAATTAAAAAGGTTTCATTTTCCTGGTTTTCAAGATTTTCATGTATAAACTAAATGGCACTAACGAATTGCTACACGACATTACACTTCACTGTAATTTGCAACCACATACTTTATTTTCCTGATCAAATAATGAGACTTTCAGAAATATATAACACCACAGCATGATATAACTTCAGGTATGCACAAAGCACGTTGACACTTGGTGGAGAATTAAAAACATTCAAATTCAATACAAGTCGCAAATATAATAATTTCAGACATGGTGATAGGGATTACCTGTGGTTCCACCCAGCTGGGACATTTCCCAGCAGATCTTGAGCAAAGCGACATGAACTGAAGAGTGTCTGAATAATCAACATGTTTCCCCATCTTGTGTGCCCATGAATCCATCCTACAAGTACATAAATTCTTCAGTAACAGGAAATGTAGGACTACATATCGTACATGTATGCTTCAGGAAAGTCCTGTCTATATATGGCAGCAGGGTATGTTGGTAGCAACAAACAATTATTAGTTGTGCATCCTTAATCATATTGCAACTTCAAATTCATAAATACATAACAATAACAAGTATGTAGTTCATGTAGTGTGTAAAGACCACGAAAAGACGGTTTTCAGCTCTGAACAATTAATATCAACTTAAAGCCGAGAATAGTACATGTTGGATCATCCCAAACGAGAAGCAATACCATACCAATAAGTGAAAATGGATAAGGTATGGTAAAAAGGTCAAGCTAATCCACACATTTTAACAAATTAACCAAATCACACAAACATCTTAACCACAAAATAAGGACCAGAAGAAATCCCAGCAAAATATCAAAATACAACTAAGCTGTTTGCCTTGAATGCTTATATAAGTTATAAGAATGACAGCATATAAGGACATTTCTACAAAATGCCAGTTTGAAGAAATAGAGTCCTGGAAAAAACACCTTTTCAAAATTGGTTATCACGAAAGTGGACTGTCTCAAAAAAGTTGGAAAACAGAAGTGAAACTCTTCATGACGATATACTAGGGTTTAAATACTGAAGTGAGCACAAATATCTAAAACAGGAGTATCCAGGGACACTATGGGCTTGTCACAAGCTGAATTATTTAGGCGCTAGAACGGGGAACTTGGCTGAATGACTAGTAGAGAAATTAATAAATTCACATTCAATAGATGCAGCGACATATAAGAGCAGATACCGTTCATTTATCTGACTATATTATGGACAGTAATTTCAGAACTATCGTCTCAGATATTTACAGGAAGGGATGTTTGTAGGACCAAACAAATATCTTATCGTGTCTTCTTAATATTGTCTATATTATCTGTTCATGTAGTGTAAAGACTACGAGGGACAACAGTTCTGAACTCTATCAACAAATCATACCATCTTAGAAGATGTAGCAAGTTGCACAAATTTAGTTCTACTTGGACAAGACCTTTATGGTTGAAGTTAAGAGGGGAAGAGTAGGTAACATAAAACAAACTTGTATATTTAACTAATTTTGTAGCTTTGGAAAGTTTTTCTCATTAGGAAATCAGAAGCCAAAACTTAAATAAGTTATTTGCGACCAATAACATAAATATTAATTAGCTATGATTAAAATGTCAAGGTAATCCCACCTCATTTCAAATTTCTACGAAATCACATAATATTTAGCCAAAAATTAGTTAATAATCAGAACAGCCCCACCAAAAAAGAAACATTATAGTCACAGGTTAAGGACCAGAACATTCCAAGCAAAAATATCACAAAGCTATGGACTTAAGTTGCTTAATAAGCATGATAGCATATAAGGAGTAGATTTCCTCAAAATGCTTAGCAAATTTTAAGGTGGGCTGTCCCAGAAAAATACTTGATTCAAACTGGTTATCATGGTGGGCCAGTCATATTTATTTGGCTATTCTGTCTGCTGAATCAAATATAGAATAGTTTAGTCACCATGAGAAATATTAAAGAGAAAAGATGAACTAAATTTCCGCATAATTTTGCTTATCTTTGCAAGTGTGGTTGAATTATCTAATCTACTTGAACACAAGTAAATTAGGGAGGATAGAGCACTTGCACAGGCATACTCAACAGAAGCACCCGCTGTGAAACTCTTTCTATACAGTAGGGCACAAATATCTAATCCAAGAAAACAAAGGAACGCTATGGGCCAGTCACGAGCTAATATGTTTCAGCCCTTGGACAGTGAACTTGGCTCAATATTTGCACAGGCTTACAATAACCTAACATGAAACTTTACTGGGCGCAGATACTTATTCAAGAATTTCTTGCTTGATCGAGCCAGGTAAACCATACAGTCGAGTAACTCTGAAGTATTAACTAATAAGCACATGCTAGACTAAATGTTAAAAAGGTTTGCTGGCAAAGGAATTGATCTTACCAAATAAAACTATCAAATGAGAAACAGCCCTTCCAATGGTTGTTTTGACTTCATCAGTCTCATCGAGGGATACTACCCCTTGGGCAAAGATATGTATCCCATAAGGCACTAGAGTGAGGGTCTGGAACAAAAAATGTTAGGCTCAGCCTTAGACTTGAACAAGGATACATTCGCTGCAATAACACTGGAAAAATTTACATGGAGGCAAAAATCATGAACCGAACAAAAACATAGGGTGGTTTAAGACCAAATCACCTGGGGACGCGATGGGTAGTAGCAAATTACATAAGCAACTGTAGACAGACATTGATTCGTCATGATCTTTTTTTGATGGCAAAAGCTTTGATAACACTGGAAGAACCTAAGAAACAGATATAGCATTGCAACCAAGTATCAGATAGGTAAGTGTTGAAATGTGAAAATGTTCAAACATATTACGTGCAACATGGTGCAAACCTGGTTGAGAGGAATTGACTGAGGTTGCACCAGTCAATTAGCAATAGCACCAGCAGCATTATCTCTAACTATGAGAGGTCTCGTTCAGAATTAGCAAACACGCGATACAGATCCTGCAGTACATCCAGGCAAACTCTGCAGAAAACAAACAAAAAACAGTGAACAACATAGAATTTACAGGATTGCCATTTATGTGCATAATGTAAAATGAACTATTTTTCAGCACTATTGAACATAAGTTACAATGTACCACCTCTTTCCCTAATTATACAACGTTTTGCTAAATTAAAATAGCCTACCAAAACATCTTAGAATTTGGGACAGAGGTAGTACACTTCTACACAAAATTGAACGGTTTTCCAAACAAATGCAAACTAACAGAAACAAAATATATAATTAATGAACAGAATTTCTAAAACAGAAATATACTAGGCTTAAATATCGAGGTGAGCACATATATCTAAAACAGAAATATCCAGGAATACTATGCGCTTGTCAAAAGTTAATCTATTTCAGCCCTTGAACTGGGAACTTGGCTCAATGCTTGGTATGGAAATTAACACCATTCACATTCAACAGATGAAGCAATATATAAGACCCGATACTGGGACCATCATCTCAATACTTCGATATGACAGAAAGGGACGTTTGTAGTAACACATAGATATCAGTTGTCGCAACAAAAAAAAATGTTTTCAGGTCTTCTTGATATTGTCTATATTATTTGTCAGCAAAATCATGTTGTTCACGTAGAAAGAAATCACACCATCTTAAAGGATGTAGCAAGTTGCACACTACTACTTAGACAGGACCTTTCGAGTAGAAAAAAAAAATCTAGAGAGAGTTAACATAAAACAAAATTGAACATTCAACTACATCTGTAACTTTGGGAAGTTTTTTTTCATAGGAAATCAGAAACCAAAACTTAAATAAGTTGTTAGCGATCAATGATATGACAAAAAAACACGATAATCCAACCTCATTTACAATTTCAACCAAATCACATAAATATTTAACCACAAAGCTATGGACTTATATTGCTAACAAGCATGACAGCATATAAGAAGTAGATTACCACAAAATGCTTAGCAAATCTCAAGATGGGACAGTAATATTTATTTGGCTATTCCTTCTTGTTGAAAAAAATATTTTATAGTTTAACCACCACGAGACAAATGTTACAAAGAAAAGACGGAACTAATTTTCCGCATAATTTTGCTTATCTTCGCAAGGGTAGTTCAATTATCTAATCTACTTGATCAGAAATAAATTAGGGAGGACAAAGCACTCTCGGGCATACTCAACAGAAAGCACCGGCTCTGTAACTCTTTCTGACAATATATTAGGGCTTAATGTAGAAGTGAGCACAAATATCTAAACCAGAAAAATCAAGGAACACTGCAGGCAGGTCAAAAGCTAATCTTTTTCAGCCCTTGGACGGGGAACTTGCCTCAATGTTTGCACAGACTTATCATAATCAAAGGTCAGACTTTACTGGGCGCAGATAATTATTCAAAAATTTCTTGCTTGATACAAGGTACACTATTGGGTTGAAACAAATCAACTGGAAGACACTAAGAAACACATGCTAAATTAAATGTTCAAAAAGGTTTGCTTGAGAAGGAAGATCTCTTACCAAATAAAACTACAAAATGAGAAACAACCTTGACATTTTTTATTTCATCTCTCAACAGTCAACAGGGATACTGGAGTAAGGATCTGGAACAACAAAATGTTAGGTTCAGCTTTAGACTTGAACAAGGATACATTTGCTGCAATATTCGTAAATAGGAATGTCTCACATCCTAGAGGCAAAGATCATAGAACCAATAAAAAACATAAGATGGTTTAAGACCAAGTCACCTGGGGATGCGATGGTAGCAGCAAACTACATAAGCAACTACAGAGAGCCATTGATTCATCATTATCTTTTAGTGGCAAAGCTTTGATAACACTGGAAGAACCTAAGAAACAGATATAACCAAGTATTAGATAGGCACTTTCAAATTCTTGAAATCTGAAAGCGTTCAGACAAATTATGTGACGGTGGTGCAAACCTTGCTGAGAGGAAATTGACTGAGGTTGCATCAGTCAGTTAGCACTAGCACTCTAATATGAGAGGTCTCGTTCAGAATTAGCAAACAAGCGATATACACTTTGTAGTACATCCAGTCAATATCTGCGGAAGGATAAACAAAAGCCAGTGAGCGACACAGAATTTACAGGATTACTGTTTATTTTCATAACGTAACATGAACTGAACAGACCACTAAAATTCAGCACTACATAAAACAGAAATTTATAATGTACACCTCTACAGAATGTTAAACGGTTTTCCAAACAAATGCAAATTAGTACAAACAAAATGTATAATTATACCAGCTGATTTTGTGCAGTACTACACTAGCAGTGCAACGATACCACAGAGGAACAACCATAAACAAGTTGACCGTTTTATCATTCCTAATAACGTGTAGTAAGAAATCACACCATCTTAAAGGATGTCGCAAGTTGCACTTAGACAGGACCTCTAGAGTGGAATAAATTCTAGAGAGAGTTAACATAAAACAAAATTGAACATTCAACTACATCTGTAACATTGGGAAGTTTTTTTTCATAGGAAATCAGAAACCAAAACTTAAATAAGTTGTTAGCGATCAATGATATGACAAAAAAACACGATAATCCAACCTCATTTACAATTTAAACCAAATCACATAATATTTACCCATAAATAAGTTAAGAATCAGAACCGTCCCCACACAAAAACATTATATCACACGTTAAGGTTTATAACATTTCGAGCAAAAAAGATCACAAAGCTATGGACTTATATTGCTAATAAGTATGACAGAATATAAGAAGTAGATTACCACAAAATGCTTAGCAAATCTTAAGGTGAGACAGTCATATTTATTTGGCTATTCCTTCTTGTTAAAACAAATATTGTATAGTTTAATCACCATGAGACAAATGTTACAAAGAAAAGATGGAACTAATTTTCCGCATAATTTTGCTTATCTTCGCAATGGTAGTTCAATTATCTAATCTACTTGATCGCAAATAAATTAGGGAGGACCAAGCACTCTCAGGCATACTCAAGAGAAACCACTGGCTCTGTAAATCTTTCTGACAATATATTAGGGCTTAAACGTAGAAGTGAGCACAAATATCTAGACCAGAAAAATCAAGGAACACTGCAGGCCGGTCAAAAGCTAATCTTTTTCAGCCCTTGGACGGGGAACTTGCCTCAATGTTTGCACAGACTTATCATAATCAAAGGTCAGACTTTACTGGGCGCAGATAATTATTCAAGAATTTCTTGCTTGATACAAGGTACACTATTGGGTTGAAACAAATCAACTGGAAGATGCTAAGAAACACATGCTAAATTAAATGTTCAAAAAGGTTTGCTTGAGAAGGAAGATCTCTTACCAAATAAAACTACAAAATGAGAAACAGCCTTGACATATTTTATTTCATCGCTCTCAACAGGGGATACTGGAGTAAGGATCTGGAATAACAAAGTGTTAGGTCCAGCCTTAGACTTAAACAAGGATGCATTTGCTGCACTATTCGTAAATAGAAAAGCCTCACATCCTAGAGGCAAAGATCATAGAGCCAATCAAAAACATAAGGTGGTTTAAGACCAAGTCACCTGGGTATGCGATGGTAGCGGCAAACTACATAAGCAACTACAGAGAGCCATTGATTCATCATTATCTTTTAGTGGCAAAGCTTTGATAACACTGGAATAACCTAAGAAACAGATATAGCATTGCAACCAAGTATTAGATAGGCACTTTTAAAGTCTTGAAATCTGAAAGCGTTCAAACAAATTATGTGACGGTGGTGCAAACCTTGCTGAGAGGAAATTGACTGAGGTTGCATCAGTCAGTTAGCACTAGCACTCTAATATGAGAGGTCTCGTTCAGAATTAGCAAACAAGCGATATACACTCTGTAGTACATCCAGTCAATATCTGCAGAAGGATAAACAAAAGCCAGTGAGGTGACACAGAATTTACAGGATTACTGTTTATTTTCATAACTTAACATGACCTGAACAGACCACTAAAATTCAGCACTACAGAAAACAGAAATTTATAATGTACACCTCTACAGAAAGTTGAACGGTTATCCAAACAAATGCAAATTAGCACAAACAAAATGTATAATTATGCCAACTGATTTTGTGCAGTACTACACTAGCAGCAACGATACTACCACAGAGGAACAACCATAAACAAGTTGACCATTTTATCATTCCTAATAACGAGTAGCACCCCCTACACAAGCCATGGTAAGACGTGCTGAACGACTGATTTCCTAATACTTGCTGCAAACCTGCGACTACCGCAAACCCTGCCACTTCCAGGTCCAAATTCCAGAGAAGGATGGCACAGAACTCAACTCACCGCGGGTCGATGGCCGGCCAGGCCAGCGCGCCCGAGATTCCTGAACACCTCCTCGCCTATGTAGAAACTGCCAGATCCGGGCCGGCTTGACGTGGTTGGGGAGGATGACCAGCTGAAGCAGGGGAAAAAGGTCCAGTTTTTTTCTGTCCCCGGTGGATCTTCCGGCGCGTGCGGGCGGCGGCGGCATCGGCTTGGGGACCGGCCGGCGGGAGGTGAGGGTGGAGGGGGTAGGCGTGGCGGGGAGGCAAAAGATTCAGGGCGGCCGAGGCGCCGGCGGAAGGGGGGAAAGCTCTGGATCCGCGACTTGGGGATGGGAAGGCATCGTCGCCGGAAGAGGTGGCGGGGAGGTCAGGATGTGCGAGGGGCTAGGCGTGGATGGAGAGGGAGGGAGGAGGCGCCGGAGAACGGAGGGGAGCTTTGGATCCGCGATTTTGGGGTGGGAACCCACCACCGTGCACGGAAGCCATGGCGTGGAGGAGAGGAGGTGGGAGGGGCTGGGCATGGCAGGAGGGGGTGGCTGGAGCCGCGGGACGCCGGCGCCGGCGGAAGGGGGGAAGCTTTGGATCCGCCGGCGAGGGACCGCACGCGAGGTGTGGGATGCGGTGGTTGGGAGGAAATGGGGTCGTGTGTAGACGTGTCACGTGGTTACTGGTTAGAGCAACTAGTGGAAGGAAAAGGCCTGCCCGGCACGATTTTATGTTAGGGCATATGCAGCGCGGGACGCTTAGATATACGCTTGCCGAGCCAAAATAATTTAATTGTCCAACGATATAAAAGGTAAGCGCCTGGTACTCCAAACCAGCAAAGATCCCAAGCTGAAAGAAAGATGGAAGGCGCCGGATATGGGGATAATCAAAATCAATACAGATGCAAGTTTCTTCACCCGGCCATGAATGGAGGCACTGGCTTTATCGTGAGAGATCATACAGGAATCATGATTAGAGCTCAAGCATGTTGGAGAGAACATGCTGCCAGTGCGCTCTGCATGGAAGCAATGGCCATCTGTGAAGGTGCGAGACACGCTTTGGAGCGGGGATATTCTCAGGTGATCATTGAGAGTGATTCCAAGATAGCAGTGCAGTTGTGCAATGATGAAACAAATAATACTTCAGAGATTACGGCCATCTGTCAGGAAATTAGAGAGATCAAGAGAGCTTTAACTAGCTGTCGCATTGTCTCGGTGGGGCGTGATGCAAATAACGCCGCCCATTTATGTGCAAAACAAGCTAGTAGTGAGAGGAGGAGGTGCCTGTGGATCAATTATAACCCAGGTTTCCTCGCTGATACTCTTAGGAGTGATTGTAATCCTATCACATAATCAATAAAGCTCATTAAAACGCAAAAAAAAAAAAAAAAGATGAGTCCCGGCCGCCAGGGCGCCAGGCACAGGCGATTTTTCCAGGAAAAAAAGTTAAGCGCTCGACGCTTCAACTTGCAGCGACGCTAGCGATTTTCCTGGCCTAGGCAGGAATCAGATGTAACGGCCGGGAATTTCTTCCTAGCGCCTCCATTGTACGTGCCCTTATGATGATTATGATAATAGTTTTATTTGGGATGGTGATCCACCACCAATCTGTTCTGGCTGATGTACCTAACAATGTTATCTTGTTGAACAATCAATAAAGGGTGTGTGTTTTTTTTTTTGCGGGAAGATACAGATAATATCACGGCAACATTACAGAGAGATCCACAAGAACAACAAAATTACAGACCAGTCCCTCTGCAACGAGACGACATCGACGAGGAAGACGAGCCGGTGGCGCGCCATTGCCGCCGCTGCTCCACTTGAACCTCTGGATCGGAGACAGTCCCCAGGCGACTGGGAAGTCACCGGACACCGGTCCCGGAGGACCTACACCCACCACGCCGAGGTCGACGCGCCGGTCAACATCCACATCTTCTGAAGCTTCACAATCCGGATCCACCACCACGTTGAATCCGGCCGGGGAAGCACGCACAGCACGAATCCAAAGATCCACGAGCACGTGGAGCGCAGATGGTCCGCCGAAGAGCTCCACCGAGCCCCACCGACGAAGGGGAAGAACACCTGCACAAAAAGCTTCTCCGCCGCCGCCTCCACCTCCACGACGACGCCGGCAAGCTCCCTACCAAACCCTAGACTATATACACACCGCGATTCGGGGGATCCCAACCTCCCGCCGCCGGAGCGGCCGCCGGAGGCGAGGAACCCACCGAATCGACGGCGGCGAGCTGGATTCGACGGGGGGAGTTACAAATCGCCTCTGCCCTTTACTGTAGCGGGGAGAGAGACGTCCAGAGTCGTCTGCTAATAAAGGGTGTGTTTAGTGTAAAAAAAGATTATGTTTTGTTTTCCTCTAGGAGGAACAAGATTTTGTTTTTTCTCATGTTTTTTGTTGTTGCGACTTTACTCCTACATTCCTACATTTAAGTCTTTTTAGGTTTTTTTGCACACGTGTATCTAAACATGTGTTTAGTTCAAGGTTGTGCAGAAAAAGGCTGGAAAGGCTTGCATTGAGTAATGGAGCGAGTAAAACTTAACGGTTTATGTATAAGGCCGGAGGAGCAAATCAGAAAAAACTTAGCGAGTAAAACTTAACGGTTTTCAAAATCGGTTCTGAAAAGTGGTTGTGAATGACTGACTTTTTCAATCCTTTCGATCTTGGTTCCAGAGGAGCAAATCAGAAAGATCCATTGAGTTCTCTTCCCATTCCTTTGTGAAAGAGTAGAATGAAAAAGCTAAATAGTCTTAAACCCATTGAAAAAAAGAAAAAAAAGAGGATAAATACTATAAGTTAGGGGGAAAAGCTATAAAATTAGGGAATAAAGCTAATGTCTTTTTTTTTTGCTCTTTGTGATTGTTGGCTATGTAAAACCAAACAAACCTTCGGTTTCAATTTTCCTGGACAGTTGGACCGGTATGTTTTTTTAGCTATGGTCATGTGAGATAGAAGGGCCACCTTGGCACGGCTGGTGGTCGGCCCGCGTGTTTTTTGGCCTTGTTGATCATCTATAAAACATACATATAAAATAAGAATAGTGAGAAAAAATCTACATTATAACAAAAAATATAAAATGCTATAGCATTTCTATATCAAGGGAATCCAAATGCTATAGCTTCATGAACTTTCATATTTATTGAAGGTTTAATCATGTAGTAATTCATCACTCGTAAAGGGGGTGATTGAAAAGGCAACGAATGCCCTCCTACGTGGGTTCTGGATGATAACAGACAACATAGTTGAGGGACTAATATACTCTTTTGGTATACATAAGAATATAGTCATGCGAGTTGGTTGGGCAATTACTTATCTTTTATTTTATGATTATGATTACTAATATGATTCCTAAAGGCATTACATTCAACATATATATATCGTTAGTTCAAACAACATCTATAACAAAATACCCCACTTCTATACCGTTTCTACGTTTGCATACCTAATAATTGAGTTTGTAAGAAATAGAGTATTGCCTTATATTAAATAACATAATGTAATGAAAAAATATCAAAATGTGAGATAGAAACCATTGTTTTATCTTTATCCGCAACAGCATAGTGCAAGTCTTGCCACTTTCTATCATTGGGAATTTGGGATATAGAGTAATGCAAGGGAACCAACTATCATACACCACACTCTCTATGTAGATCTAAGCATAAAACTTGGCCAAAGCATACAAATAGATCATAGAGCATTAGGTGAAATGAAATGACATAACGTAATCACTGAAAAATATCAAAGTGTGAGTTAGAAACCATATTTATCCTTATACAGGACAACACAATGCATGTCTTCCCACTTTCTGTCATTGGGATAAGAGTAATGCAAGGTTGAACCAACTACCTTACACCACTCTCTCTGGAGATCTAAGCATAAAACTTGGCCAAAGCATACAAATAGATCAGAGATCATATATGACAATAAATAATTCGTCAACATAACATCTTAGGTGTCAATAAATATAACATGAAGAAATATCATCATAAAGTTAAATTCATCATATCCCAAAAATATGCTATGGCATGAGATAGATCTCAGTCATGTACGGAAGCTCATCTCTGTATGGAATAACACGAACGAGAGAGAGAGAGAGAGAGAGGAGAGAGAGAGGGGGAGAGAGTGATAAATAGTTACTTCTATAAAAACCATAATCCAAGTGGAACTACTCACAAATCGATATGGAGGCAATAAGGTTTGATGAAGAAGACGCCACTAATGTATCCCCTTTTGGCACAATATTATAATAGGGATCCACATTGACCGTCCCGGACGAGAATTTTTGTGTCCGCTCTCCGAAATAATCTCTATCGCAAAACGTCAAAATCCCCATAGTGGGTTTACTTCCCTGGGATATCTCCCCGTCGCAACAAAATTAGCCCTAGCAAGGGCATTGTCACACCCTTCCTCAAGTCAGAGGAACTATGCATAAGCAAAAATGAAGCAAAGAAGGCCATATGGGCCGAGGGGTGTCTGGAGCGTGCTCAACGGTGAAAGATCGATATGTCGACTAGGAGGGGGGGTGATTAGGCGACTACCAAATTTTAATTATTTTTCGATTAATTATGGCTTGAGCAAGTATAACAAAGGTTGACTAGATGTGCACTAGATGATAGCAACCTATGTGATACAAGCAATATAAGTAACGGAGCGGAAGCAACAAGTAAAGGATAGAAATAACTGCAAAGTGGAGACACGGAGATGTTTCCCGTAGTTCCTTCCCAAGGGAAGTACGTCTACGTTGGAGGAGTATGGAGCCACCTAAGCGCTCCAATAGCACGGACGTGCTCACTCTATTCTCCGTGAGCTTTACCCGTGGGGGTTTGGCTCGTCCACTATGAGGTCACCTTGATGGCGTTGACCAAGCCGATACGCAAAGGTCGGGGAACTCCACAATGAGTTGGAGCCTCCCAACAATGCCTCGGACTCCCTCCGAGACTCACAAAGACACCTAGGGTTACAAGCAACCCAAGATGTGAAATCCACACAACAAGTGTGGGGGGAATGGAAATTTCTTCGGTGGAGATGTAGATCTAGACCTCCTCCTTCACTCCTCAAAGAATCAAGATGATTGGGTGGATGGAGTGGGAGATCTAGTAGGTTGAAGCTTTGGCAATAATGGGGATTCAATTCTATTAGCTCAAGTTGTCCCAAGGTAGGTGGAGGGGTATAAATACCCCTCCCTTTGTTCTGCCCGTTGGGGGGACAACTTTCCTCGCGAGCGGTAATACCGATGGGATAGCCAGTACTACCGCCGTGGCCTTCGCGTCCAAAGCAGCAGACGAGCTCGTCGACCATGCATCCCACGTCGACGGTACCAGTTGGTACCGCAGGAGGTACCGCTGGCGGTACCGCGACCGTGGGCAGAACCGCCGAAACGGCGGTACCACACGGCGGTACCCCGAGCGGTACCGATCCTTCCTTCCACCTCGCCGGTATCGAGAGGTACCGCAGGCAGTACCGCTGCCGGTACCGCGACTGCGGGCAGAGCTGCCGAAACAGCGGTACCTCGCGGCGGTACTGCCCTTAGCAGCATTGCCCAGGGAGATGGCGGTACTACCGCCTATCCCAGCGGTACTACCGCCCCCTGGGACTTTTGCATCTTATGCTTCTTTTCTCCTCGAGAACATGATGGTGGTAAATACAAAACCTGTATAAGCTAGTATAAACTTGTTAGATGCAATCTTTGTATTATCATCAACATCAAAACATGATTAAGAGCAACATGCTCTTTCAAATGGGCCGCCGAAACCGGACCCACCAAGGCAAGCAGTGGCTAATCCAGTGTGTCCATGTTATGTACCTGTTGAGAGGGTCAGGTCGAGGCAACGTATTGTGACAACTTAAGATTTAGACCGGAAGATGGTCAAGAACTCGGCGTGACGTTGAGATTGTGTCCCAAATTACATCATCTCTTTGGCGGTGTTGTGGCACTCCTTAATACTCCCTCCCTTTCTGATGTAAGACATATAGTTTTCTGCACTAATATTATTGACATGGATATTGGCATAATGTGGACTCATTTGTCTCTCAACAAATAAAAAAGAGTCCATAATGGCCACCAAATGAAAACATTCCTAAAATTCCCTCCATTATTGAAACTCATTTTGAAATGGGTACAATTATCCAAAAAAAACTTTATATTTTAATTTTGTTTCCTAAAAAACTATACGCTTTTCATACATGATACATGGCCGGAGGGAGTATCATTTAGATTTTGTTTCTTCTCAGCAATAATTTTGTCACATACTCAGTCTATTCCTTTAGCTTGCCAAAACGTTTTATAGAAAAAGATAGATGAAGTACTTATTATCGCTGGGTATGCACGGGCGCATTCAAATCTTCGCTTGAATTTGCTCAAGATATCGAAAACATAAGTATTTACATTTTTTTTTCACAAACCCACCAAGTCTCTTTGTCACCAGACCCAAGACCAAGAGGCTAGCCCCAAATCGCAGTAAGCCGCCGCCGTTGTCTCCGGCGTTCTCCGAGCTGACCACTGCTGCACTCTGGTTACCAGCGGTTGGGAGGTCGAGTCCGGCGTCTGGCTGGAGAGGACTCCGCTGAGAAGCCCAGGCGGCGAGCGGCGGCAACCACAGCAGCCCCGGCGGCGGCGCCGCGGCTCCGGTGCAGCGAATCCACCACCCAACTGGCAGCTGCTCCTCTCAGTCCTTATTCAGTGCCTCGTCCATGGGGCGCAAGGTCCAGGTACAATGCTGGAATCTCACCATCATCGGTATAGTCTATTGATTCAGTACTTCATTGTTCATAGTTCATATCCTAGATTTAATCCACTCATACCCTTGGAAGGATACTGTTCATAGTTCATACTGTTCATATGGTATACAATGCTGAAATCTCACCAGGATTACAGAATTTTTTTATTGATTCAGTACTTCATTATTCACTCACAACCCCTTTTACTTAACCCACCCATACCCTTGCAGGGCCCTAAAAATATACAAATACGGTTTACATGCTCACCTGGACATGTCCGGAATTATCTGAAGGGCCTTAGTCCCCAGCAGAAAGATTTTGTCAGAAAAATTGGGTTTGGTAGCTTCCTGCCCATGGCAGATTTCGAGTTAGATAATGATCTTACATTATGGTTGCTTCAACGGTTCAATTGTAAGACGGAGTCTCTTGAGTTTGAGGGTGGCGTATCGATTCCGGTGAGGCCTCTAGTGAAAAGCGTGCTTGGAATCCCTTCGGGGCCAGTTAAAGTTGTTAGACGTGCCTATTTCGACCCTGCTGTATGCCTGTATACCATCGCTATTATGTTGGCAATGTTGATTCAAGAAGTAAATTCAGAAAGGACATTATTGAAAAAAGGAGTAAGTTCATGCACAGAGCTGGGGAACAGATCTGCTCCGAAACTGAGGAGAAACATTTCTGCATAGCTTTCATGATGGCCATTATAGCGTTGTACCTAGCACCAAATAAAATTCGTTAGTCTGCAAGCCCTTTTTTGGAGCTGTTCAACAGGTTGACAAGCTCAGTCAGATGGACTGGTGCGATATCACTGCTAGTTACCTCTTTGAAGGAATCAAGGAATTCAAAATATATGAAAATTCGTCACCCATCAATGTAAAGGGTTGTGTCCACATACTGAGTGAAAGAAATTTTCCAACCGCGCTGGTGGAAATTAGTTATTCATTTGGTAATTTTTTTGTTGTAATGTGCTAATTGGTGTAACACTTACATTGGTACTGGAATGCAGATCATATTCATCGATTTGGTGAAAAATGCTGGATTAAAAGTACCAGGAGGTTTTCCACGTATTTGCTTTATCACTACTCGGCATAAAGAATTGGTAAATTCATGTTCTCCTCAGGTATTGATTCATACACTAGATTTTGTAAGCAACTTGTAAAACAACTGTTGCTTTGACAAAACAAGATTGAAAACCATACATCCCTTTTCCCGCAGGAAGCAACTCCTTCTTGTCGTTCGTTATGATATGGCCATGCCCTATATATCCTGCTACATGCATGTGACAGTCTTGTAACACATATTCATGCATTGAATAAAGCAATACTTTTTGCATCTTGCTTGTGATCTGGACTAGCATTTTATTAGCCACTTCTACTGCCTGGTCTAGTTTAATTACTGTTGTGGAGTTACATTTAAGCAACATCTGTCATAAGTACTTGTTTTTTCCCTACGTTGCATATATGTTCGCTTTAATTAAATTTATGTTTATTCTCATTTGGATAGGTACATCGCCTAGAAGAATCGATCTATGCTTCTGTGCTTGATAAAACATCTAAAGATCAGGGAAAGAACCTTCGTCGAAATTTTGGACAAAATTCGGGAAATTCACAAATTTCTACAGAGAACGAGAAAAGGTAACCTCGGTCAGAGTGTTTCAAATTTTAAAATTTCACAGATTAGACAATTCTAAAGAGGTAAACAACTTCCCTACCAATCACTAAGCCATACCGCACTGGTGTACTGTCTCGGCGCTGATATTTCAGGTTGAAGGTTTTATTCAAGCTCTGGATTTAATTTTTGCTAAATACCTAAAAACCACAATTTGGATTTGACCAAAATATTTTGATTCTTTCTTCGAAATTTCATAAATTTCACGAAATTAAAAAATCTTGGTCAGGCGCGAAAGAAAGTACGAAGATGAAGTGTTGAACCTTGGGAAAGGAAACATTATAGAAGGCAGAAAATGTGCCCACTCTGATACAAATACTGACACTGGAGCCAATCAGTTCGGTATAACTGTGCAAGGTACCTCAGGCAACAGTACCGAAAATTGATGGAAACACACCAATACCCAGCAGCAACAAGATTTCATAAGGAGGTAGCTGGTTTTGTCTGAGAAGCTTGAAATCAATCACAAGCTGTAAAAGTTTTGATCTAAATTGATCATTTCTTTATATTTATCTAGGGGGTATATAGCCGGTGGACGCGTAAACAGCCAGAAGATCCTCTCGAGCATGGCAGATCTATTCCTGGGGGATCACAGAAGAAGCATCTCGTTTCAGCAGAGCTTGACACTGCCATATCATCTTCTAACACGTTAGGTTTGGCCATTCTTGAACCTCTGGAACTAGACACCACAACTCCATCAGCAGGTACAAACCAGATACTCATTCATGATAAGATTATCTATAGCTAGGTTATAACATATTTTACACGAGCATTTCCAGTTTCCACCCTTCCATTTACATGAAGTATCTTAATCGGTTTAATTTTGATATCTTTGTAGAAGGCTCTTCTTTCATACGCTCACCTAATGGATGTAAGACAAGTCTAAAACAGAATCAATTTTTCCTATAATGTTTATCTATTATTTTCACATCTCAGATTAAAAAATTACCCTTTAACAATTTTTCAAATGCAGCACCAGAATCTGCATCTCACGAAGACACTCACACCAGACAGGAAAACTTGATTATCACCGAAAATGCTGATAGCATACACCATCACTCCGTGGAGCAAGAACACATAAATTTTCCTATAGATGGCCAGCAATTGCCCCTCAACGGGACTTCTTCTGAACCTCACGCTGCCCAAGTTTGTGAACCCTCTCTTCTTTCATCATTGTATTCTTTCAATTTTGCAGAAGAAATTTATGTATGTAGCGAGTGCCAATTCCACATAGCATGGCATGGATGAGTTACCGTCCGTGATTTCTTTGCAGATTGACAAGGGGGTGCAAGTTTCCCCGGACGGCTCGCTCAAAAGGGACATGGCTTCTCCATCGATGATGGAGGAGGGTGGTCGGAGCGCCAAGAGGGCAAGGGTGGAGCAACCCAGTGGCCATGTGGAGCCAGCTGGAGTAGGCGAGGTTGTAGACACGAGTTTACTTAACTGCCCCCTCTGCTCTAGTCCCTTCAAGCCTCCTGTTTTCCAGGTTGGACTAATATCATCTGGTCAATTCTTTCTTTTCAATGGTAGAAATGCCTCATAATCAACTTCGATTTGTGCAGTGCAAGGGCGGGCACTTGGCTTGCAGCACCTGCCTCGGTGAGCTCCCGGGCATCCAGTGCCAGAAGTGCGAGCATGGCGGCGCCTTCGACGTCCACAACATGATGATGGACACCATCGTCTTGTCTGCCCAGATCAAGTGCTCTTATGACGGCTGCCAGCGCTATGTGAGCTATCATGAGCTTGACGACCACCAGAGCACGTGCCCGTTTGCGCCCTGCTTCTGCACCGAGCCTGGCTGCGGCTTTGTCGGCCTTCCGCTGGCGCTCCTCAGCCACCTCACAACTCTGCACTCATGGCCTGTCCACAGCATCGAGTATGGTAAGGAACTCCGGCTTCAGGTGCCGGTGTCGGAGCCACGACATCTGCTCTTCGGGGAGGAGGACGATTGTGTGTTCCTCCTTGTCGTGGGAGCTGTCGGCCAGAGCACGGCCACTGCTGTATCCGTGGTGCGCCTCGGGGCATGCCCGGACCTGCAGCAGATGCCGTACATGCTCAATATTTTGCGTACTTGCCACCGGCGGTGGCGAGTCGCAGGGCTCACATGATCCTGCTAGACATGGAGGTGGAGAGCAGCTCCAGGCCTGGCGAGGTTGCCGTGGAGGAGCTACCATCTTACTTGACAGTGCCGCCGACGTATTTGGTTGGGGCTGGGGCGTCCAGAGAGGTGTCTCTCGACATTCGCATCGATAAGATTGTATCCTGATCTCATACTGATGATCCTGGCATGCCCTCTTAGTTTAGGTGGAATTAGTTGGAACTTGAGTAGAACGTAGTTGCTTAGAATTAGAAATGAAATTTTGCCCGTATAGGGGCATATGCACGAATGAGTGTTTTGTATCAGCTAGTACTTCAGACTCCCACAAGTTTGGTTAATTTCTTTGCTGCTGTACTTCACACTCGATCAGGAATTTGGGTATTATTTTATTGCAACTGGTACTTCAAACTTGCATGAAAGCTCTGTCTCTAATATAACTGGAAGGAATTCGGTTGCAGCTGGTACTTTATACTCGATCAGGAATTTGGGTATTATTTTATTGCAACTGGTACTTCAAACTTGCATGAAAGCTCTGTCTCTGAGGAGGAACAGTCGGATCTGCTGTGTTTCCGAGCAACTGGACCATAACTTGAACTGGATGGAGGAACTAGTCCGGAACACCTTCCTTCCCATCGATGCAGAACTGATCTTGAAGATCTGGCCGGCTCGTCGGGTAGACGAGGATGTTCGGTAATTCTATTTCAGAGGTAATATGTATTTTAGCTCATTTTAGAGGAAAATCCAACTACTTATTAATACTGGGATTGTGATATGTATTTTAGAGGAAAATCCAACAACTTATTAATACTGGGAGTGTTGTCATTAAGTTATAAGGGGATGTTAATTAATTTAATTAGAGGCTCACACAGGCTTTCTCATATGGATAATGCTGACTCTCGATCTTTCATGATATTCCATGTGCCATTTTGATGTTTAACATCTTTTTTGGAGAAGTTAGTAATAACATTGTCTTTTCATAAGAGGAACTATACAATTACAAACGCTAGACCATGCTTCTAGAAACAAGGTATTTTTATTAAGATGAACTACACAATCATGCGATAATCACGAGGAAAAATTTGTTGCGCACAACCATGTTTGATAGACAATAACTTTAGCACATCAAACATGTTACAATCCTTTTGGAGTGGATACACACTTCTACGCCACAAATAGGGTAAGTTTCATTCATCCTTGTATTTAGTACGAATTAAAGTTACTCTCAAAATCACCACAAATACTCTCAAAATATTGTTGGTATTTCGTAAGATTAAGGATTTATGGCTTGAAAAAATCTTTGTGTGTTCTGTCTTGTATTATTTCAGATTATTGCGGGATGCATGAATGTTAGAAGTTGTAGAAATCTTGGTCCCGTGACATGTTAACTTATTTAGGAACTGAAAAATTCGGAGTGTTTAGTATAAGTTGTTTAGCCGTGACGTGGAGAAAAAACGCAGAATGAGACCTAACAATTGTGTCATTGAAATGAAGGGTACATTATTTGGTCGCTGTGCTTATACAAAACGAGACCTATATGTGGTGGTGTCTACACGGTTGGAAGGCATGGCGAGGGATATTTTTACCCGACATAGTTGGACGCGTGATTTTCAGATTGGTCCTCCTTAGTCTTAGTTGATTTACAAATAATTCTTGTACTTCGCCTTTATTTTCTATTCTGGTTGAGAACTTGATGCGGCTATATATATTCTAATTATACAGAGGCCGGATGTAATGATTAAAACTTTAAATTACTCTGAAATTATGCAGAGTAATAGATTCTTTTATAGAACAAACCGTCATTGAAAGGATGGATAATACCGTAGGTTTGTTGCATTCAAGCATAAAATTTGAGTTATCTAAGTGATTATTTTTAATACATGCATAATAGATTAATTTTGTGAAACAGAAGAGTCTAGAAATATATCCTAAGAAGTTGGAATGCTTTCACCCACATAGCAGTAAAAAAATTACACTAACGTTTCTCTGAAATTTGCCCATGTGACAGAAAACTTCCAAGTAGCAGTAGTAGAATTTAAATGGCATTGCAGTAGAGTTAAACATGGAATCTTGGGCTTGGCACGTCCACTCAACCGCTGAACAAAGGAGACAGGTGGTGAACACCGGCGTAGATAGCCAGTCCGGCAGTCCGCGGCACACTCCACACTCCACAGTGGTCAAGGCGAAGCAGTCGAGAAGAACATCCTCCATAGCTACTAGCTTCTTCGTCTATCCAAAAGTAAAGTGCAAGAACCGGCAATGTCCATGACAGAGCAGCAGAAGAAACCGGCGGAGCAGCAGAAGAAGAGGCCTCGGTTTTCCGAAAACGCCGACGGCAGCGGTGGCAAGAAGCCGGCAGGCGTCCTTGCGGTGGCCGGCAACCCAGCGGCCGCCGTGGCGCCGGCGGCGGGCAGTCCGGTGTCCCCGAGGATGCCTTTGATGAAGGCGCCCAGCCCCGTCGCCAAACCGAAGCCAAAAATCATCGCGGTGGAGTCGACCGCGGCCGGTGCTAGTGCCGCAACGGCGCCGGCGCTAGTGGCACTCAGCCCGGTAGCCACGAAGACCACGCCGGTGCTGGTGGCGTCCAGTCCGGTGGCCACGAAGACAACGCCGGCGATTCCGGCGCTGGTGGCGCCCAGCCCGGTGGCGACGAAGACCACGCAGGCGCTGGTGGAGCTCAGTCCGGTTGCCACGGAAACCACGCCGGCGGCGACCAGTCGAAAGGCCGTGGTGGAGCCAGAGGACCGAGGCTCGCTCGAGAAAGCAGGCCAGGCAATGGTAGCCGTGTCGGCGGAAGAGGAGACCGTCGGCGGCCTAACGGCGAAGAAGAGATGGCTTCACTGCGCCACGTGCTCCGCCCCTCTCAAGCCTCCCATCTTCCTGGTATGTCTTCTTCCTGCACTCGAAACCGACTACTTGATTCTGCGAGCATGATGCGTACGTTGCCTCTCTGGATTGCAGTGCGGGATGGCCATGCCGTGTGTTGTGTCTGCGGCTGGGGGAACAAGCAATGCCGTGCATGCGGCCGCGCCGCCACCTACACGCGGTCGCCCTTCCTCGACGGCCTCGTCGGCATGCTGGAGCTGCCGTGCCCGTACAGCAAGTTCGGGTGCGGGGCGTCCGTCGCCTACCACGCGGTCGAGGAGCACAAGGCCATGTGCGCGCACACGCCCTGCTACTGCCTCGAGTGCACGCCACCGTTCGAGGGCTCCGCGGCGGGCCTCGTGCGCCACCTCACCGAGGAGTCCGGCCGCCACCTCTGGCCGGCGCCGCACAAGTTCCGGTACGGGAGCGAGAAGTCGTTCGTCCTTCCGGCGTCGTATGACCGCCGCCTGCTCTTGGCGGAGGAGGACAGCGGCGTGTTCCTCCTTGCGATGGGCGCCGGCAGGGGCGTGGCGGCGGGACCATGCCCCGTCACCGTCGTCTGCGTCAGGGGCAACGTGAGGCCGGTGTACAAGGGCACGCTCACGGTGGAAGGCCCTCCGGACGACGACGACGACTATGCCACCTTGAAGGTGGACGCGAGGGTATCTAGCTGCTCCGTCCCCGGCAAGGTCGACATGGAGGACGGGCACCTCAACGCGCATGTCAGCCGAAAGATGCTGCACGGGCACGGCGAGTCCACGATGGTTCGTCTCAGCATCCGCATTACCAAGCTCGCGTGAGTTTACTCAGTTCTTCAGGTTCAAGAGACGTGTGATCAAGCTTGTCGTTGTAGTAATGAGTGTGTAATGCTCCTCTATTTTGGCTCGTTCTATCTAGCTCGATCTGTGCATTCCCAGTGGCTCAACATGAGCCCTGCTTGGTAACTTTGTTGTTTGTGCGAGCTTAATTGTAGTCCATGAAGGAACCTGCTATGTATTTTAAATGCATCTTGGTAATCTAACTCTGTGATGACAAAGTGGGGCTAGCACTCCAGGTTTACTGTACTGAAATATCACCTGTTATGAGCTGTGTTAGCTAATCATGTACTAGAAATATCCAAGATCAATTCAAATCACGTCCATCAACGGGATGAAGTTGTAGTCAGCTGGCAAAAGATGGCCTCTGACAAGACCTCACAAGAAATCCCACAGGTCATATATTCTTCTTCCATCATCTCCATGCACTGCTTGGGCAATTAATGGAGTTCAGAACAACCCACCGATACGCACTGGAAAAAAAGAGGGCAAACCAAAATTAGGCTACACAAAAATATATTTAAAAAAAAATTGAAACAACTATACTCAGAATTGTGCATTTCTCTTTTATTTTGTAGCCGGAATGCATAGTATTTTGCACGCACTTAGAAGAACTCATTGAGAACATACATGTTTTTTGTAGAACATGCATGAATTTTCTGAATTTTTAAAATATGTTTAAAAAAAGTTAAACAAAGGAGCATTAGCGCCCAGAAGTAAGAAATCTTCGCTCTTTGTATTAAATGAGCGACATCTCCAAAATTCGTACGGATCATATTGCTCCCCTGAATGTCATGGCAATATCAACATCCATGTAACCTCCTTTTCACACTCAGTGTATATAACCGAGAAATGTGTTTTCATCCAAATGACCATTGTCGCATTTTCTTCCGTTTTGCTTTCGTAACCTGGTCAAATTTATGTGTTTCCGGATCATGTAATCTTGTTTTGCATCTATAATACTGTAAATTTCTGTGTTTTTCAAATTTAGTGCTTTAATCGTGTGATTCAAAGAAGCCCTACGTAGACCTACAACTTTTGCAAAACTTCATCTTTTTTAAAAATTAGCCGGATCTAACCACATTTCTGGTACCGGCAAATTATTTTTTTACAAATATGGCCCCCTGCCCAACAAAATTATCAAAAATAACCCCTCCGAATTTTATTGTCAAAAATAACCCCGGCGGGATGTACAAAAGCGACACGTGTACCTTGTGCCAATGCAGATGGCGGGAAGACACCTTCCGCCAGCACAGTTGGCGGAAAGTACACTTTTGCTGAGTTTCTACCGACTCAGTAAGCACCATGTGTCGTCTCTAGCGACTTTCCGCCAAATGGAACGGCGGACTGTCAGTTCCCGCCAGCTGGATTGGCACAAAGTACACGTGTCACTTTTCCACATCCCGCCAGGGTTATTTTTGACAATAAAATTCAGAGGGGCCATTCTTGACAATTTCGTTGGGCAGGTGGTCATATTTGTTAAAAAAATCCCGGCAAATATTCCAGTGGTACCTAGTTATACTTGTGTGCATGTTTTTTACTTTGATCTTTGGAGATATGTGTTAGATATTGATCTCCAACCGTGGAGTCCAACGGCTCCACGATCCCTGTGATCGCGCCCTGATCGGGGCGCCCGACCTTAATTGTCGG
The DNA here is from genome assembly GCA_947311845.1 of Poa pratensis. Classification (NCBI taxonomy): domain Eukaryota; kingdom Viridiplantae; phylum Streptophyta; class Magnoliopsida; order Poales; family Poaceae; genus Poa; species Poa pratensis. Next base: position 5,584,839 of record CAMZMU010000035.1, read on the forward strand.
TGGGCCCCTGTCGCAGCGCTATATAAAGGGTGGGGGGCCGGCCTGCACAGCTCACGAGGTTGACCGTGCGCAGCCAAACCCCACCGACATTCCCCTCTCCGATCTAGGGTTAGCGCCCAGCGACAGGAAGCTCCACCGCCGTCACGCCACCACTGCCTCGGCCACCATGGCCTCAGGCTCGAGCTCGTCGACCCACGGAGAAGGTACTCCAATCTCCCCTCTCTCCTTCTCTGTTTATCACACACACACACCGATGCACACATGATCTATCGATTGGAGAAAAGCTAGGACCTAACAATGGTATCAGAGCACGAATTGGATCCTAGTTTTAATTTCGGTAGCATTTGAAAAGCAAAAAGAAAAGAAAAAGATCCCCACCCGTGGAAATACCGAACCCTAATTCAAAAAGGGTAAAGAAACTCACCGGATTTTGCCCTCGGGCATGCCGGCAAAGGGCGCCGCCGTCACAGGCCGCACCATTTCCTCTCGATCCCGATGCGCACCGAAAGGGGCATCGGGAAGAAGAAGCAAGCCCCTCCGTGGGCAAAAGCAAAGGACCACCGCGGCCAAACCGTTCGACGGCGGCGCACCCACCGAAAGGAGGATGCGCAACCGGCGAAGGGGATGGCGACGGTGAGAGGGAGGAGGAACGGGAGGAACCCGTCGTGGCTTGTGCCGCGCGGCCGTTGACGGCATGCCCGAGGGCAAAATCCGGTGAGTTTCTTTACCCTTTTTGAATTAGGGTTCAGTATTTCCACGGGTGGGGCGGCCGGCGAGTTTTTTTTTCCGCCGCCGTTTTCGTGAGAGAGAGAGGAGCACGGAACGGGGAAGGAGAGAATGGGGGCTAGGGTTCAGCTCGGGACGGCCGCGTCGATGGTTTTGATCCGGCGAGAATCCCGCTGGACCGTCGGATTCAATCCGACGGCCAGGAAACGAACCCTAGCGCGCAGATGGGCCGATGGGCCGAAAGCTGCTTCAGACCGCGGCCGTGGGCCGTTCCCGGCGTCGCCGTGGGCGACAGATAGGTCATGGGCCGTGGGCCGCGCGTTTTTTCCTGCAGAAAAGAAAAGAACAATTTTTCTGTTATTTGTTTTTACAGAAGCATGTTTTTTCTGTTTTTGTCCATTTTTGGGCAAATTTCTTTCTGTTTTCCTATTCATTTTTATCCAACGAAAATTTTGTTTAGGAAAACAGAAGAAAGAAAAGTGAATACTTGTTAAAAGTATAAAAGTTTATGAATTTTTATTCATTTATTTAAAGTTTCCGCTGCAAATAGTTAAAAGAAATTGCATAAAAGCAATAAAGTGAAAATTAAAAGCATGATTAAAGTGATATTAATGCTGATTATGATTCTGTTATTATTGACCAACGTTATTAATAGCATTATCATGATTTAAAGTGAGAATTGAAAGCATGATAAAGTGATTTAATGATGATTATGATTTGTTGTTAAATGACCAACGTTGTTAATAGCATGATCATGATTTATTTATTATGTTTAAAGGTGCATTTATTTCTTTATTGCCCAACGGTAATATAGTTTTAATTGCACAAACGGTTGTATGTTTTAATTTATACCAACGTTGGATTATTACATGCAATTGTTTTTTGTTATCTTATATCCTTGTGGTTTCAGGAAGTTTTCACCTGATGAGTTGCCTCAAGGACGTTCCGACGCTCAGGGGTGACAACTACGCTGAGTGGTGGAAGAAAGTCGAGCTGGCTTTTGTCTGCGCTGAGGTCGACTGGGTTGTGAGTACTCCACAGCCAGTCAAGCCAGCAGAGCCAGTGAGAGCAACAGATGATGATGATTCTGCTTGGCAGAAAAAGCAGCTGGACTATGGTCCAGTAGAGATGGGTTACACCCTAGAGAACCAAAAGTGGGTGAACGCCAACAAAAAGTGCATGGCATTCATAAAGAACACAGTTGAGAACGCTATTGTGGGCTCAATTGAAGAGTGTACCTCTGTGGGAGAGTATCTCCAAAAGATAAAGAGCCAGTTTACTGGTTCTTCAAAGACTATGCTACCCAGCTGCTCAAACAGCTGGTGACAGAAAAGTATCATGGAGGTTCACATGGAATAAGGGAGCACATTCTCAGAATGAGCAACATGGCTGCTAAGCTTAAGTCCATGGAGGCTGATCTGGAGCTCAAGCCTGCACTCATAGTTCATTGGTGATGGCTTCACTGCCACCACAATTTGAAAATTTCATCATCAACTACAATGTGTCGCCTGAAAAATGGGACATTGAAAAGACCATTGCCATGCTGTCGCAAGAAGAGGAAAGGCTGAAGTCCCAGAATGGGGGCTCCTTGAACTTTGTGAAGGACAACAAGAACAGGAACTACAACGGTTCCCCTTCTAAGCCATATGGCAAAGGTCCTCACAGTATAAGCCACATGGCAAAGGTCCCAGCAGTTTCAGCAAGTGGACAAAGATACATGCCACCACTGCAAGAAGAAAGGGCATTTCAAGCAAGATTGCCCAGATTGGCTCAAGATGATAATGGCCAAGAAAGGTACAGACACAGTTTCTTTTGTAAATGAATCCCTGTATACACAGTTTTCAAAATCTACTTGGTGGATTGACTCAGGTGCAACGTTCATGTTGCAAATTCTTTACAGGGATTCCATTCGACAAGGAGTATGCAAAGAAGCGAAAGACACATTGAAGTCGCAAATGGAGTTCAAGCAGAAGTTGAAGCTGTTGGCGACGTCTCCTTAGCTAGCTGATGGTTTCAATATTATGCTTAGAGATGTTTTATTTGTTCCTTCGATTCACAGAAACTTAATAAGTGTATCGTGTTGGATAAAGACAGTTATGAATGTTATTTCGGTCATGGCAAGTGTGCCATATGGTTTAAAGATGCTTGTGTGGGTATTGCTTTACTTCATGATAAGCTTTATTTGTTATCCTTGCGTGAAAAAGTGCATTCTGTGAGTAATGTGAATGAACAAATTCCTTGTCGAACAAAGAACAAAAGAAAAGAAAGCGAACTCATGACTCTCGAAGTTATGGCACTGTCGATTAGGCCATATTTCGAGGGGAAGAATAGAAAGCCTCGTTAAAAATGATATTCTTCCTCCGTTAGAGTTCTCAGATATCGAACAATGCATAGATTGCATAAAAGGAAAATACGTAAAACAAATTAAAAAGGGTGCAAACCGAAGCACCGCGACACTAGAAATTATTCACACTGATATATGTGGACCATTTCCGGTGAAAAGTGTGGATGGTTATGACTCGTTCATAACGTTCACAGATGATTACTCCCGATATGGTTATATTTATCCAATTAAAGAAAGATCTGAAGCATTGGATAAATTTAAAATATTCAAAGCTGAAGTTGAAAATCAACATGATAAAAGAATTAAAATAGTCAGGTCCGACCGTGGGGGGGAGTACTATGGTCGGCACACTCCATATGGTCAAGTACCTGGACCTTTTGCAAGGTTTTTACAGGAAAATGGAATAGTCGCCCAGTATTCTATGCCGGGCGAACCACAGCAAAATGGAGTAGCTGAAAGGCGTAACCGTACTCTTATGGATATGGTGCGCAGTATGATGAGTTATTCCACACTGCCATTGGGATTATGGATGGAGGCGTTAAAAACCGCCATTCACATTCTCAACAGAGTACCAAGTAAGTCGGTGCCCAAAACACCGTACGAGTTGTGGACAGGGAAAGTTCCTTCTCTACGCCACTTAAAAGTCTGGGGGAGCCCAGCTGAGGCAAAAGTTTTTAATCCACACATTGCAAAGTTAGACCCCAAAACAGTAACTTGCCATTTCATTGGCTATCCTGATAGATCAAAAGGTTATCGTTTCTACTGTGCAGACAGATACACAAAGTTTGTAGAAACGAGACACGCGGTCTTCTTGAGGACGAAATGATGAGGGGGAGCATGGTAGGCCGGAAAATTGATCTTGAGGAGAAGAGGGTGTGTGCACCTTTTCCGATGATCCATGAGCCATTTTTCGCCCTACCTGTTGTACCTGCACCGATAATCCCAGAGGTTGTGGTGCAAGCACCTGTTGTAACTCCACCCGTGACCACAACGAGGCAAGATTCGGAACCTGTCCGTCAGGAACCGACTCAACCCGTTGTTGAGCATGAAAGGGAGCGACGACAGCCACATTTAGAAGAAGAGTCGCACGTTGAGACACATGATGTGCCAGAGAATGAGACTCTTAGAAGGTCTAAAAGAGCTAGGAAATCAGCTATTTCTAGTGATTATAGAGTTTATAATACAGAAACAGTTCATATGGAAGAAGATCCCACTTCATATGAAGAAGCCATGAGAAGCGTTCACTCTTCGAAGTGGCTGGAAGCCATGGAAGACGAGATGAAATCGATGAGTTCTAACAATGTTTGGGATTTAGAGGAAATTCCTAAAGGAGCCAAAACAGTAGGCTGCAAATGGGTCTACAAAACAAAGTATGACTCCAATGGAACGTAGAAAAGTATAAAGCGCGACTTGTGGCAAAAGGCTTTACGCAAAGAGAAGGGGTAGATTACAATGAGACATTTTCTCCGGTCTCATGTAAGGATTCTTTCAGAATCATCATGGCACTAGTTGCGCATTTTGATTTAGAGTTGCATCAAATGGATGTAAAGACGGCATTTCTAAATGGAGATTTAGAAGAAAATGTTTACATGAAACAACCCACGGTTTTTTCATGGAGGGGAAGGAACATATGGGATGCCGCCTAAAGAAATCCATTTATGGGTTAAAGCAAGCCTCTAGACAGTGGTATTTAAAGTTCAATAATACAATTAAAAGTTTTGGTTTTAAAGAGAATGTTGAGGACAACTGCATTTATGCAAAGTTTAAAAGTGGAAATATATTTTCCTAATTCTGTACGTGGATGATATCTTGCTTGCAAGCAATGATGTCAGTCTACTGCTAGAAACAAAGAAATACTTGTCCTCAAATTTTGATATGAAAGATCTTGGTGAAGCTTCATATGTTTTGGGCATAGAAATTCACCGGGATAGAAAGAATGGAGTGCTAGGACTATCACAAAAGGCATATTTAGAAAAGGTTCTAAAGAAATATAATATGCATAAAAGTAGCGCATCACCTGCTCCGATAGTCAAGGGCGATAGTTTTGGGAAATTTCAATGTCCCAAAAGTCAATATGAGATCGATCGAATGAAAGCAGTACCATATGCTTCGGCTGTTGGAAGCTTACAGTATGCACAAGTGTGCACTCGCCCTGACTTAGCTTTTATCACCGGGGTACTCGGTAGATATCAAGAAAATCCAGGCCATGAACACTGGAACATGGTAAAGAAAGCATTGCGTTATGTACAAGGCGCAAAAGACCTCATGCTAACATATAGAAGATCTGATTCCCTAGAACTAAGAGGGTATTCAGACGCAGATTTTGCGGGAGACAAAGATGATAGGAAGTCCACGTCAGGGTACGTGTTCACTCTCGCAGGAGGGGCTATTTCGTGGAAAAGCTCCAAACAGTCATTAGTTGCTGCATCCACGATGTATGCAGAGTTTATAGCATGTTATGAGGCCACGGGACAGGCGATATGGTTAAAGAAATTTATACCCGACTTGAAAGTGGTAGATTGTATTGACAAACCACTAAAGATGTACTGTGACAACCAGCCCGCAGTATTCTATGCTCACAACAACAAGTCGAGTAATGCAACAAAGGCAATAGATATAAAGTATTATGTTGTGAAAGATAAGATCCAGGATCAAACTATAAGTCTCGAGCATATAAGGACAAAGGAAATGCTTGCGGATCCGCTAACGAAAGGCTTACCACCCGATGTGTTCCAGAAACACATAGCCGGCATGGGATTAATGGAAAGCCTATGATCACTGGATCACAGAGGCCCAAAAGTAATAGTTTATTGTTTCAAAACTGAAAAGTATATGGTGGCTGTCTGATTCTATCGGCAATTGAGCTGTGACGAGCTGTGACGATGAAACATGCTCTATGTACTAATCGGTGATGAGACGAGTAAAGTAAAAGATAAAAGGTTAAAAGTAAAAGTTGAGATCAAGGGGGAGAATGTTAGATATTGATCTCCAACCGTGGAGTCCAACGGCTCCACGATCCCTGTGATCGCGCCCTGATCGGGGGCGCACGACCTTAATTGTCGGTGGGCCCCTGTCGCAGCGCTATATAAAGGGTGGGGGGCCGGCCTGCACAGCTCACAAGGTTGACCGTGCGCAGCTAAACCCCACCGACATTCCCCTCTCCGATCTAGGGTTAGCGCCTAGCGACAGGAAGCTCCACCGCCGTCACGCCACCACTGCCTCGGCCACCATGGCCTCGGGCTCGAGCTCGTCGACCCACGGAGAAGGTACTCCAATCTCCCCTCTCTCCCTCTCTGTTTATCACACACACCGATGCACACATGATCTATCGATTGGAGAAAAGCTAGGACCTAACAATATGTTCACCTGCGCGAGTTGGATCGTTTTCGAGACGATGAGACACTGCAAAAAGATCGTGCGTGAGTAGTCTGGTCAAGGCAACGGCGTCAGCCCAACTGTGACACGTCCATTCACCAATTACACCGGTCAGGCATCACACTAACAGGAATAGTATACATCTATAGTTAGCTGGGAACTTGCCTTCGTGAGCAAGGATCACAGTTTCCCCACCAGTGAGCAGCAGTGCAGCACCACTGCTATGTGCTTGGATTTGGTGGCGAAAACCGTTCCGAGCTGGTCGATTCGCCCCCATTTTGTTTTCACATCGATCTACATGAATTAGTCATTCCGCTTCTCCGATGCTCTATTCAGCAAAACCCATAATTATCAGCCCCAAGAGAGTATGGTGAAGTTGGAGTCATTTGAATCACAATGCATAAAGACATTTTCTTTCTTTCTGTTGCAGTCAACGTAAAAGGAAATTACATATTGCTACGTCACTGGACAACCAATGTTCATGGTGGATGCCTATGCTAGCTGGACCTCATCTCACCTTGGATTCTTGGCTAATAAAACAGATTTCAGCGAACTCCTTGACCATGCATCACATGCCTGGAGCTGCATGAACCCAAAGATCTCAACATTTTCCTTCGTCAAGATCCGGGACACAACGCGCAACACACATGCAATGATGAACGAGGAGGAAAATGCAATATTTTATGCTCTGAAACGTAACAAAAAATTAATACTATTGCTGAATTTTGAAAGCGAATACATTAGTGTCATTCTTTCATACTGAATACATATGCTTGCACAAGTACTGTTGACGGGGGTGTGCTGATTCCCCGGAGAGCCTCGTGCGCCAACTTTGCCTCTACCTCACGGAGTATTAGTGGTTGTTTTGAACTGTTGACAACACACATAATTCTACACCTTATGTTTCTGAAAGAGTAATAGAGTAATAAACCGACCCTTGGGAGATAAAGACATTAAAGATTTCCTTCATGCGCTTAAGGGAGCAACCACAAATGCATTCAGCTCCGAAAACACATGCCATGCACAATGATCAAATAGAGGTTTACTCGTACTCTCTCGGTTCAGAAACATACTGTGACATGCTGTTCAACTGACCATGAATAGTTTTTTTTTTACATTTACCATGTTAATTTCGTGATACGATTTGTATGTACTCCCTCCGTTTTTAGATGTGGGATGGGTGTAGATAATTCGAGTAAGGGTGAAGTGGAGGCACGCGGTTCGGCTAGCGTCAGCGGTGGAGAGAAGAAGGGGATGGTGGTGCGGCGGGCTGTGGGGTATACATATTGCGAGTTTGTGACTATATACATGTTATGAGTATATACATGTTTGCGATCAATTTTTTTGGTGAGTAGTCAAATCTCAGAAGGGACAAGTCGAAAGGAAGTCTGATATTCATAGGACGTCCCTGATGAGCTCTCGCGACCCGGGCGACATGAGCTCTCGTGACCCGGGCGACTCCGGCGACATGAGCTCTCGCGACCCGGGCGACATGAGCTCTCGCGCGCAAGCGGCGCGGCCGGCCGGACGTTTCTGGGATAGCTCGTCGGAGAGCTCGGAGGAGGAGGTGGCCGTGGAATCCCCACCTTCCGCCGCGGGATCCCGTGCATGGGAGTACCGTTGTCGCACACCTGAAGAGCATCCACGTCGAGATCTTCGAAGAGAGAAGAAGGCGGCCAAATGAAACCTGCGGGCTTGGGCGGCCACGGAGCTCGCCGTCCAGCCATCTACGTCGGTAAGTCCTAACGCTAAGATCACTTTTGTTGCAGATTCTCCGGTGATGAAGCTCCCGGTGCTGCAACCCACGACGTTCACGCTGGAAGACGTACTCAACGCCACCAGCTGGACGCTTGTGCAGCGCAAGAAGAAGAAGGAGAAGGTGGCCTCAAAGGCGATCAGGACGTCGTCTTCCCGGGGACGGCGATCACCGACGTCGGGCGGCGCTGCTAGACCGATATTCTCGGATCAAGATCCGGACGTTAAGGGACTTTCAAATTCGAAAATTTCATCACCATCGCTTGCCCCTGGACACAAGGTCCACGCTGGCCCGGTCGGTTGTGTTCAACTCGAGTCCGGCCACAAGGGCCTATCGAGTTGGAGAACGAAATTAAACATAAAGGGCACAAGGCCCAGGTTGCCGTACAAGTCTGAAGTTCTAGGCCTGCGACGCCAGAACCCTAAACTCGATCATGCGAACCGAGGCTTAGCCCGGATGGCTACCAGGGTGATGATACCTGTGATGCCCCCCGCTCGAGTTCGAGTCCTGGTACTCACTCGCGGGCGCGTACGCACCGTTGCACTTCTGTGTGCGTTGAAAGCTTAATACAAAACCGCCAAGGGCTAGTCCGGGCTGGTCTCTTTTTTTTTTTAAACTCGATCATCGTTCCCTGGCGGCGCTGCAGGAGCGGCATACCTCCGTGGCGACATCCATGGCGGGAAGGGGACTGTCGGGTGGGGGCTACCCTCCCAATGGGAGGGACAACTTCAACAACCAGCCACCTGGGAGACAAGCCTTCCGTGGCAGCGAGTTCAATGGTGCTCGAGATGATCGCAACTTCAATGCGAGAGATGATGATCACCACCGGCAGTTTGCAAGCTCGGGCGAGTGTTGAATATAAATCTATTGCCTAACCCCTTTCCATCAGTTCGGACTTTTGGTCTAGATGGCTAGTGCAGCAATTCTATAGGGCAATGGTGCGTATGGGCGGCAGCATGCTTTCAGGGCCTCTGGGCCAAGTAACTATGAGCGAGGGGAGGGCAGTGGTGCTATGCAGGTTGATCGGAGGACGAATTTTGATTAGCGGGGCTCGCAGCAAGGAGCTTTCAGAGGTAACTTCGGTAACTATAATGAGGGTTTCTTTGAGAGAGGCAACAGGAATTTTCAGGGGAACTCCAACTACAACAACAATCAGAGATATAGGAATAATCATGGCAACTATGGGACCGTAGGACAAGTCCGTGGCGGGGCTCAGGGGAGGGGCCGTGGCAATAATATGGGAGGGAGAGTGAATCCTAGAGGGCAATCGGACAATAATAGCAATGCAAGTATGGAGATGGATCAACAGGGTGTTGGGACAGCACCAATCGCTATCTACAAGCCCAAAGAAGTAGACAAACCTGATCAACAAGCTAAGCCTCAAGAGATTGCTGATGGTATTGTTCAACCGCATGAAAAGGCAAAAAACAAACAGGACAAGTCCATGTGTTTCAGATGTAAACTCACAGGTCATATTGGAACAGAATGCAAAGCTATTCTGTGTGTCTTTTGTGATTCGGCCTTACATGGGGATGATGCCTGTCCTCTGCCAAAGATGAAGAAACCTACAGCAACCTTGTATGGGATGGCCAGGGAATGTCTTATGTATTTCAAGGTTGATAGGTCTGATAATCTGCGTCTGAAGAATGAGAGTGGAAACGTGGGAAGGATTGGAGTAACAGGGGGAAACTATCAGCTCCTCAAGTTTTGAAAGAACTTGACTGGTTGGTTCCTGGTGATCATGCATGGGAGATTTATCCTGCAGGAGATACAGATTTTAGGGTGGTGTTCCCAACCAAAGCTGATTTAACTAGGCTAAAGAGGATTAAGTGTATCGATGTTGAAGGGACAGATATCTCTTTGCATTTTGAGGACTGGAGTTCTAAGATGTTTGACAAATGGGGTTTATATGATATTTGGGTGCGTATCTCTGGCTGCCCCGACACACTTTGCCGGGATTACTTGGCCCTGTTTGCAGTAGGCTCGTTGATTGGCGAAGCTAAGGAGATTGACATGAGGTTTACTAGGGAGCATGGCATTGTGAGGGCGAGGATCGATTGTGCTAATCCAGAAGGGATACCACGATCGGTTGACTTCTTATATGAGGGTGAAGGGTATGGTGTTTTTTTTATATTGAAGCTGGGGATGGTTCAGTGGTCGCTGCCGGGGATTTTGTGATGAACGACCCAAATGCAGATGATGGAAACAGCGGGAAAGACACAGACAAGCAAGGGCAAAAGAAGGTACAAGATGCAAAATTGGGTGATGGCCGTGACACAACTAAGAAGACGGAAGAGAAGGACAGTACATCAAATGCTATGGAGACGGATGACAAGTCTTCCGAACCCAAAGACCACATGCAATCTGGTACTCTATCTCGGCTACCTCTTCACGTTGTGGATGCTATCCACTTAGAGCAGTCACCTCCGATTCAGTTTGGGACAGTAGACTACCCAAATATCAAGGCTGTATGCACTTTTGTTTCAGCTCCGAGACGGTTATGGAGTGACAGGGTCGAGGACGACGAAGAAAGCCTACCTTCACCTTTGGCTGCTTCGGTTCCTACACAGCTGCGTCCTAGTTCGCAGCATTCTTCTTGCAGCACACGGTCATCTAGATCGATATCTCCTGCCTCTGAACCAACTGGTGCCATGCCCGTGGTCAGTTCTTGCTCTCCTCGAAACAGCTCTGCGCATAGCGATCGCATGGTTCAGGGACGTCCGTGGTCTCAGCAATATGATGTGGATCGTCCTGTCGTGACAGAGAAAAACACAGTTTTCTCTGCCATGGCTGCTCCAGTTCCCGATTGTGGACGTCCGTACTCTCCGCAGGTCTGTGAGTATCGTTCTGTCGTGACAGAGAAAAACGCATTTTTCTCTGGCACGGTTGTTTCTGCTCCCGTTGTGGAACTCCAGTGTTCTCCGCAGGGTCCTCTTTCTGTCGTGGCAAAGAAGTATGACGTTTTCTCTGCCATGACAGCGGACGGAAGCAGTGAAAGTTCGGGCAAAACTACTGCTGTTTCTTCACCCCGGACGCCGATTTACGGTACCAACAGTGAAACAAATTCACCAGCTTGTAAAGGGACAGGAGTGTTCTTGGGTGGAAGATTTTCACAAGAGGAGATTATTGCTTATGGTGGCATTTCAGAGGCAAAGGCCAAGGAGGTACGAACAAGTTCGCGTATCCGAGCTCAAGCCAATGCAGATGATTCTCAACTTTCAAGGGCTCAAAAGAGGGCTCAGGAACTTGATGATTACGGGACACCAGGTACACTTTCAGTTTCTAAATTTACTGTTGCTTCTTTTTCGAATGATGTAGTTGTTGATAGGGCCTTGAAACTGGGGGTTTCTTTGGGTGCATCTCCTGCTCTAGTTAATGCTGCAATTGCTAACATTCAAGACGTTGATCTAAACCGTACACTAATAATGCTTAAGAAAAATGAATCAGAGATAAAACAACATGCTTCATCGTTAGGTAAAAGTGTGATTGACGAAGCTCTAGAGCTTAGTTCAGATTTGGTGGAGCAGGAAACATCGGAGACTGAAGGTCACAAGGACCTTCACTCCCCGGTTGTTAAGAAAAAAGAGTCTATGTTAAAAGAAAGTACGAGTCTTCTTCGGTTAGACGTAGCATTCGTTTAAAACTAAAGAGTAAACAATGGTAAAAGGCAGTTTTTGGAATAGTGGAGGTTTTAGGGACACGGCAAAACACATGGTAGTTTCGGACACAGTTAAAGAATTCAAACTTGATTTCTTTGCGGTACTAGAATCAGGAAGAGATAGTTTCAGTGCACCTTTCTTAAGAAATTTGGCAGGGGGTCTCGACTATATTTGGTACTGTCTACCTCCACAAGGGAGGTCAGGGGGTATCTTAGTAGGTTTTAATGCACAAACAATCAAGGTTAAAAGTATTACCCCAGGAGATAGATGTGTCAAATTTCATTTAGCCTCCGTTTCGATAATTTCGAGTGGGTTTTGGTTGATGTCTATGGTGCTGCTCAAGATGCACAAAAGGGTGAATTTCTGGCCGAACTAGTTCGAATATGTGAAGTTGAGACCCTTCCAATTCTGGTTGGTGGTGATTTCAATATAATAAGAAGACAAAATGAAAAAATAACGGCAATTTCAATGATAGATGGCCCTTCATTTTCAATGCAATCATCGAAAGCCTTGACCTACGAGAAATTGATCTTTCAGGTAGGCAATTTACTTGGGCAAATCGGAGACCCAACCCCACTTATGAAAAGCTAGACCGAATCCTAGCAAGTGTGTCTTGGGAACAGAAATTTCCATTAGTTAGTGTTAGAGCTTTAACAAGGGCGGGCTCCGACCACACACCTTTGCTTATTGACTCCGGGGAACAAGCTCACCTGGGGAATAAAACTCATTTTTCGTTTGAGCTTTCATGGTTAAAAAAGGAAGGTTTTACCGAGATGGTAGCCAAGGAGTGGTCTTCTATCTCGGCTGGTATTACACCAATGGAGAGGTGGCAAAACAAGATTCGCCATTTACGTTCTTTTCTCCGAGGGTGGGCCAAAAACATCAGTAGCTTTTATAAGAAAGAGAAACAAAGACTTCTTGATATTATTGATCTACTAGATGTTAAAGCTGAAACCATAATTTTAAACGATATCGAGAGGGAAACACTTAGGAAAGCAAATCAAGATTTAGCTATTCTAAGAAGAGATGAAGAAGCTAAGTGGGCACAAAGAGCAAAGGTGAAATACATTCAGGAAGGTGGGGATAACACAAAATATTTTCATCTAATTGCGAATGGCAAACACAGACGGAAACGAATTTTTCAGCTCGAGCAAGATGAAGGAACTATTATAGGGCAAGAAAATATCAAAAATTACATAACGACTTTTTACAAAAATCTGTTTGGAAATTCGGATCAGCAGTCGGTCACACTAGTGGAGAACCGGATTGCGGATATTCCTCAAATTTCAGCAGAGGAGAATGAGATCCTTACTTCTGACTTTACAGAAAAAGAAGTTTACGAGGCCATAATGCAAATGAAAAAGAACAGAGCGCCTGGACCAGATGGGTTCCCCGCTGAGTTCTATCAAACTTTCTGGGGTATCATTAAATTTGATTTGATGGATTTGTTTAAAGCTTTTCAGCTTGGGGAGTTGCCGTTATTTCATCTTAATTATGGTAACATCATTTTGCTGCCAAAAAAAGAAAACGCTATCCAGATTCAGCAATATCGACCTATTTGTCTTCTCAATGTTAGCTTCAAGATTTTCACCAAGGTGGGAACAAATAGAATTACTGAAGTGGCAAATAAGGTGATTAGACCGACGCAGACGGATTTTATGCCAGGTAGGCATATCCTTGAGGGAGTGCTAATCCTCCATGAAACAATCCATGAACTTCATAGGAAGAAAATGGATGGGGTTTTACTAAAAATTGATTTTGAGAAAGCTTATGATAAAGTTTAATGGCCTTTCCTACAACAAGTGTTACGAATGAAAGGCTTTGATCCTAAATGGTGTAGTTGGATAGAACATTTTGTCAGCCGGGGTAGCGTGGGTATCAAAGTAAATGATGATCTAGGTGGCTATTTTCAAACACAAAAAGGTTTAAGGCAGGGAGACCCTATGTCACCGATTTTGTTTAATATCATTGCTGATATGCTAGCTATTATGATTGCAAGAGCGAAAGAAGATGGTCAGGTGGATGGACTTATACCTTACTTAGTGGATGGGGGGGATATCTATACTCCAATATGCTGATGACACAATCTTGTTTATGGAACATAACATAGAAAAGGCACTTAACATGAAACTTATTATGTGCATCTTTGAACAATTATCTGGTTTGAAAATAAATTTTCACAAAAGTGAGATCTTTTGTTTCGGAAAAGCCAAGGAAGTTGAGAATCAGTATAGGATACTTTTCGGATGTGAATCGGGGTCCTATCCGTTCAAGTACTTAGGTATCCCGATCCATTTTCGTAGATTAAAAAACAGCGATTGGAAAATAATAGAAGATCGTTTTGAGAAAAAACTTGCGAGTTGGGCTGGTAAATTACTTTCTTATGGTGACCGTTTAATTCTTATTAATTCGGTTTTGTCAAGCCTGCCTATGTTTATGTTATCTTTCTTTGAAGTACCCATAGGGGTCCGGAAAAGACTGGATTATTTTAGGTCTAGGTTCTTTTGGCAAAGCGATGGTCATAAACGAAAATATAGATTAACCAAATGGAATATAATGTGTCGACCAAAAGATCAAGGGGGTCTTGGGATAGAGGTGCTGGAAACGAAAAACAAAGCTCTATTGTGCAAATGGCTATTCAAAATACTATCCGAGGATGGTGGTGTTTGGCATGAGCTAATTCACAACAAATATCTACGCTCAAAATCTTTATCTCAAGTGCAAAGTAGACCAACTGACTCACATTTTTGGAAGGGGCTAATGAAAGTCAAGGATGAATTTTTGCAACGTGGGTTGTTTACTGTAGGGAATGGGGAAAAACACGGTTTTGGGAAGATATTTGGCTAGGGGACAAGCCCCTGGCGAGCCAATATCCCGCCCTTTATAACATCGTTCATCGGAAACAAGTATCGGTGGCTGATGTTCTATCCCAGGCGCCCCCTCCAAACATAGGTTTCAGGAGGGTGTTGTCGGGGGATAAGTGGACTAATTGGCTGCAGTTGGTAGAACATCTTATGCAAGTTAATCTTACAGATCAGAATGATGTCTTCAAGTGGGGACTAACTGAATCTGGTATTTTTACGGTCAAATCTATGTATCTAGATTTCATGAGTGATCATACAAGATTTTTTCGTAAATATATATGGAAAATGAAAGTACCTCTAAAGATTAAGATTTTTATGTGGTTTCTGTATCGTAAGGCAATTCTCACAAAAGACAATTTAGCTAAACGCAATTGGGATGGATGCAAAAAGTGTTGCTTTTGTGATCAAGATGAAACAATCCAACACTTATTCTTTTCTTGTCCACTTGCAAAAATGACTTGGCGCATTGTGTATATGGCTTTCAATATTAAACCACCGAATGATATAAGGAATTTATTTGGCAATTGGTTACAGGGTGTATCTAAGAAAGACAAAGTTCAAATCCGAGTGGGTGTTTGTGCCTTGCTTTGGGCCTTGTGGAATGTTCGCAATGACTATATTTTTAACAGAGCAAAGAAAACTTCTTTTATGCAAGTTATTCCGTTGGCTACTCATTGGATCCGTACGTGGTCCTTCCTACTGTCAACGGAGAAGCGAGGCGCAATGGATTTTGGGTGCAGCCGCCTGGAATCGGTCGCGTCGGATCTATTTTCCCAGTACAGCTGGCGGTCTGAGTTGAGGATAACATGTGATGCAAAGTCATTTCTTGTTGTCCTTTTTTAAGTGGTTGATTCATGTAGCCACTCTCTGTGATCCTTGATGTAATTTCGATGTAAGGATATCTGAATCTGAACTTAATAAAATAAAAGCCGCATGCATCATATCGATGCAGAGGCTGGAGCGCCCTTTTCAAAAAAAAAAAAAGGATCAATTTTTCTACGTTGTGCTCCATAGCTGAAAGAAAGTAAATACTAACCAATCAAATGTACGAAGTTGATCTGTAATATATGCAACCGAGATCTTGCAATGTGTTGTTTTGTGAACCAAAGACGCCTCAAATATGGGCTACCTGTTTTGCGACGAAGTTGCATGCAACATCAGCTGATAAAATTCAAGCTTAATTGTGTTTCTAGATGACAAATTGTTTTCCAGATGACACTCCGAGAGTGATTCCACTAACCAGTTCTCCACACAAATCAAGTATACCAAATTTGACTACCACAAGCGCATCACATAGATTTAGCATTGTTTCGGTTCACGCATGCGCAAGATCGACCTAACCAAAACAGAGCAGAGAGGCGCAGGCGCGCAGCAAGTAAGTGACTTAAGCTGCTATGGAAGCTAGAGTCTAGTCATATCAGGGGAACCCTCAATGTAGATGTCGAGATGAAGCTCTTTGGACTCTCCGCGCAGCAACTCCGGATTGACGTGCGCATGGAGGCGCCCTCGCTCCATGTCGACGTCGCCGGGGCCGCGCAGCTCGCCATCTTTGCATAGAGTTCCAAGATGTCATTGTCGCCCTCTTCATCTGGAGGGCCCTTTACCGTGAGCATGCCCATGTACACAGGCCTCCGGCCGGCGCCCCTGACACACACGATGGTGAACGGGCGTACGCCTGCCGCGCCTCTTCCCGCGCCAACGGCCAGGAGGAACACGCTGCCGTCCTCCTTCACCTTCAGCAGCCGACGGTGGACCTCCGAAGACGACGCCGGGATGACGAACGACTCTTTGGCTCCGTACTCGATCTTCTTCGGCGCCGGCCAGCGATGGCGGCCGGACTCCTCCGTGAGGTGGCGCACGAGGCTCTCCAGGGAGCCCTCGAACGGGGGCGTGCACTCGAGGCAGTAGCAGGGCGCGTGCGCACACATGGCCTTGTGCTCCCCGACCGCGTGGTAGGCGATGGACGTCCCGCACCCGAACTTCTTGTAGGGGCACGGCAGCTCCAGCGCGTCGATCAGGTCGTCCATGCAGGGGACGCGGGTGTAGGTGGCGGCGGCGCCGCACTCGCCGCAGTGCTTGTTCGCGCCGGCGCAGTCGCAGCACACAGCATGCCCACCCCCACACTGCACGCAATTCATACACAATCTCAAATCGAAGCATTTACAATTAAACCTGGTTTCACGGCTGTTCCAAAGAAATATAGGATGGAGTACCATGGATATGGGAGGCTTGAGGGCGGCGGGGCACGCGGCGCACTGCAGCCGTTTCTTCTTCGCCGTCAAGCCCCCGACTGCCTCTTCTTCCGCCGGCTAGGATACCATTGCCTCACCTGCTTTTTGGAGCGCCCCTCCGTCTTCTGGCTCCACCACGGCCTCTGAACTGGGCGCCTGCAGCACCGGCGTGGTCTTCGTGGCCACGGCCGGGCTGAACGCCATAAGCGCCGGCGCCGTGGCGGCACTTGGATTGGCCGCGGTCGACTTCGCCGCGATGATTGCTGGCTTCGCCTTGGCGACGGGGCTGGGCGCCGCCAGCGTCCGCATCTTCATGGCCACCGGACTTTGCACCGCCGGCAGCAAGGTGGCCGCTGGACTACAGGTCACCGCCAGGACGCTCGACGACTTGTTTGCCGCCGCTGCTCTCGGGATTCTTGGAGAACTTTAGCCTCTTATGCTGCTGCTCCGCCATATGGATTGCTGGTTCGCGTGGGTGGATTGACGAAGAAGACGAAACGGCTCTACTTGAAGAGGTCGGAGTACTATGCTGCGGACTTCTCTAGATAGGCCAGTGTTCAGCCATTGAGTACGCGTATCAAGCTCCAAGTTCCAACACCATCTCTTAACTACTGCTACTTTAGGATTTTTTTACTGCAACGGGCAGATTTCAGTACTCCGTATGTACTCCATACTAGTATTCTTATTTCATTTTAAGGACATAATTTTTCGGACAGTCAGTGATATATTTTCTTTGACAATTTTTTTTGTAATTAACATGCCAATTTTCAGTGCCTACAGAATGTAACATGTTATGGGACGTAAGTTGCAAAGAAGTTTCATATTCATGCATTTCTGAAGTATTACAAAGCAAAATGCAGGGAGTGCACATATTTTTCGAGGAATACAACTTTGACATGATGAAATAAGGACCACAACTGAGAGTAATATCCTTTCGTATAATCGAGTAGAGATTTCTAGCTCTCAGGTTCCAAGGATTCCTCTATTTAAAAAGAATTTAAAAAATCTCATTAGGTTAAGAAAAATTAAAAATTCCGTCATGTTATCAATTATGTATCCCACAAAAGTGTATATTTTGATTTGAATAATTTATATTCCGAGCTACACAAAAATGAAAATGTGTAGATTTAAATGTACACACTTTCAAAGTTCTAAAAATATTCAATCCCTCAATTTTTTTTCCAAGATATACAAATTTTTGACATTTTTGTGCAGTTTAGAATATAAATTCTTTCAAATCATATTTTGCACATTTGCGGGATACATCATTGGTAACATGCTGGTTTTACTCAGTTTTTTCTTTTCAAAACTATTAAATCTTGATTTGAATAATTTGTATTCCGAGCTACACAAAAATGAAAATGTGTAGATTTAAATGTACACACTTTCAAAGTTCTAAAAATATTCAATCGATCCCTCAATTTTTTCCAAAATATACAAAAAAATTGACATTTTTGTGCAGTTTAGAATATAAATTATTTCAAATCATATTTTGCACATTTGCAGGATACATCATTGGTATGTTGCAGGTTTATTCAATTTTTTCTTTTCAAAACTATTAAAATCTTGATTTGAATAATTTGTATTCCGAGCTACACAAAACTGAAAACGTGAAGGTTTGAATGTACACACTTTCAAAGTTCTAAAAATATTCAATCCGTCAATTTTTTTTCCAAAATGTTGACATTTTTGTGCAGTTTTCAATGTAAATTATTTCAAATCATATTTTGCACACTTGCAGGATACATCATTGGTAACAATAACATGCAGGTTTTATTCAGTTTTTTCTTTTCAAAACTATTATATATGATTTATAAAAAAGTTAAATAGAGGAAGCAGTTGAATTTTGGAGACAAAAATGACACTCAGAAGTATAATCACACTACATAGAAGAGGAAAAATAAACGCGAGAACTCTAATAACGCATACATAATGGGCTGGTCATCAATCATCATCTCAATGGCACATCACATCTATGCTGATGGAATCATGGCAGCACGCAACAGTCAAAGAAGCAAGCGTAGATACGATTTGTGCAGCGAAGCTGACGCACGTAGCGTTTGCTTGGTTTCATGCAGGACATCGGAATTTGGCGAGCCAAGAGTCTGTTCTACGTGGACATCAAGCCACCTGCACCTGGCCATTTGATTCAAAGTTTTAAGAACTTCAATTTTTGGAACCTTTCTTGTACTTACTGACTACTCGTTAGTTGAGACGTTTTTTTTACTTGGCTTGAAACATTGATCCATTCCAACTTCCAAGCATTTGAAAAAACCTACTCTTGTCCTTCGAAATGACCTCAAATTTTATGTTTGAAGTGCTATACAAATTGGAGTACGATTTGCAATGCTTTGGTGTTAAGTGGTCGATGATAAGTGATGAGTTTATCAGTATTAATTATAAAGTCTCGGTATGTTTGGCAACTTCGGTTGTTAGTAGGGTTCAATATAGGAAGCTGGAGCTCTTCAAGGACGACACAATCCATAGGACAAATGGATGTTCTCTCAGCTGGCGCACCTACGTGAATTTGTTGATCTATGGACCCTGCTTCCCAACGCGATACTCGGTCAACACACATGATACACGATAAGGTGGAATTGTACTATATTTCGGAGTATTCCTCCAATTTGACCTATGTGGCCTAATTCGTCGACCGCGTACTATCTTGACTATTGCTAGAGCGCGGAGATGATTTCGAAGACAAAGCACTTCCTCTGGAGGGTACTCCATGGCAAAACCTCGCTACTACAAATTTGGGGCTATTTTTAGATGGCCGCACTACTCGAGTTGTCATCTTCGTCTCCAGCCGGACGAGGCAGTGCAATACTTATGCAAGGACTACCGTTTATCAACGTGATATCTTGAGCCCTGTTCACCAAACGGGAGGTTGCCGGCCTGGCAGTTGTGGATGTTAGGATCCTCAAAGCTTGGTGATTTACTATCCACGAGTAGTTAGCATGTCGTGTCATGTAGTCACAATGCTTTGTATATTTTGTAAGGATGGCCGTGTTCATGCCGATTACTCGGAATAAAAGTACATTCTTGCAAGTGAGTGCGTTAAGTGGTCTATGTGTTTCTACATTATACGTTGTGTTTGTTTGAAACAATATTTTTCTTAGTGCAATTGCACACTTCACTCGGGCAAGAGGCTGCTTAAAAAACATCGGGCGGGACGAAACTTCTCATTTTAGTTTGAGCGCATCGCGCACAGACAAGCCCGGCAAGCATTGGGCCGTTTCCCGGGCCAAGTTATACCATGTCTTTTGTTTCCTCTCATTTCGGCCTCATAAATTTTGAAATTTACAAAGCCGCGAGCCTGTCCTTACGCGGCGAGAGAGAGAGAGGCGTCTCCATTCCGGTCGTGCGACGAGGAACCTCACTTTTTAATCTGCGCTGAAACCCTACTATAATCTTTTGTCCGCGAGATTTATTACAACACCATTAAATATCTAGAACTAACTTGTTTCTGGAGTCCCAAAATAGGGCGAAATTCATTCTAGTATACCAGTGTTCCATGCCTCTGGTGCCTAGCTTATTTTTTCAGCGGGATTCAGATATGATTGTATTGCTTTACTTTGCGTCTAGTGCCTTATTTTTTTTCTAGATGAAAGGGGTTACCTCCGGTTCCATACTTCCATTGCATCATGAAACCCACAGAGTACAGCAGTTCAGATTCAGCAGGGCAAATATAAAACAAGCCAAAAGCCCACGAGCAGAACGTAGACTTTTATGGCAGCACATTAGTGAAAACAGAGCCACTAGTGCCGGGTCGTAAGGGCCTCTAGCACCGGATGTACACCCGGGACTACGAGGCCGGTACTAGAGGCCCCCCTCTAGTACCGGGTCAGTTACGACCCGGAACAACAGGCTCGCACGTGGCCACGGAGGCGCGGGCGTGGTGGAGGACCTCTAATCCCGGTTGGTCATACGACCCGGGACGCAGGATCTGACACGGGGCAGCACGGGGCAGCTAGTATATATTTGTTTTTCCTCCCAATTTAAATATTAAAATGGTACAAAAAATGTGCGGTTAATTTAATTAAAAAACAGAAACTACATATAACATATCAAAATGTTCATAAATAAAAATATGTTCACATCTATCCGGTTACATGGAGGGTTCATAACCGGGACTAGAGCCCGTCTATTCGATTACACGTGTGGAGATCATAACCGGGACTAGAGCCCGTCTATTCAATTACACGTGCGAAGATCATAACCGGGACTTCACCGCTAATCTTAATCTCCATTGTATCTTGCGTCAATAGGTATGACATCTTCGAGCAGAAACCCCGCAAGCTCCTCTCCTAGTGCTTTAAAGCGCCGGTTTAGTGGCATCTTCTCGCGCAAACGCTCTGCCTATAAAAGAAGGATATCAATACGAATATTAATCATGAGTATAAAAAATTATGAATGCCAGTAGAGATCAATTGATGAATATGATTGTTCACGTACTTCTATAAATTTCTTGGGGTCCCGCTCAGTGACTGCACGACGAATCCACTCGCAAACGAAATATCCACAAAAATTTGTCCCCGGTGGTTGATTCTCGATCCACTTTATGAGAATAGTACTCAATCAAATCATAGTCAACATATAGTGGTATTGAAAACTATAAATAAAGAGATGTGCGAACCTAGGTAGACCGTACTACCTACCTGTGGATGAACAAAAGTCAGCTCATTTTCCAAACCAACACCACTCTTTTTCTTGAATACCCTCCAAACCTTGCCCGGCCAAAAGAAAAGAATAAATGAGTTATTAGTTACTTGATATCTCTGAAGTCAATAAGAGAGACTGATATAGTGCGATAATGTTTGAAATTATCTTTGGAGCGTATCTATAATGCTTTGGTACCTATCCACAGCCCACGCCAATGAGTCGTAGACTGTAACCTTTGATCTATCAACTTTAATGACTAGCAGAATGTAATGTTCGCTGCGCATCATTATATACACGTCAGTAACTCATAATTACACTTAATTTGTACAAGCGAGTAACACTCTCTTACCTGAAGTAGTATGGAAACATTATTTGCGTCTGGAAATGTTGGCAAGTTAGGGCCTCTAGCAAGTTCTTCTCGTGTCCTTCTTCTGGTCCTTCAGTGTCTTTTCATTAACTCGTACTGGGTTAACGAACTCAAATCCAAAGATGTTCTTTCTTTCACATTCATCACTCTTCATTCTACATAATACCGTAGTGAGCATAGTTAGCGAAAGCAATGACCGAGCTAAGGACTTTATCTTTTTTGGAAATAAATGAATTGAATCACTTACAGATAGTAGGCACCGACGAGACCCAAGTTGAGGGCATCAAGGTTGTATAAGTACCAGAGTTCTTCGAGCTGAATTGTGAACATGTCTGCACCCGTGAAATGTTTTTTTTGTAACTTTCACATAGATCAAATATTCATTGAATTCCTTTGTGGTTTTGATGTACCAACTATGGAGTTGTCGCATATATGTCGGTAGAAACTTTATCTGGTCAACTGGCAGCAGGGACCTCCCCCATTGCCATTTCCATGAATTATCTACATAATTCGACCGAAGGAGATCTTCGTTGTCCAGTTCAGCAAGAGTAACACCAGCCGCTGCAGCAAAGTCCGCCTTGAAGGATAAATCAGGAATAAGGTCCGTCGCGGAGCCATAACCACTGGGTATTACGAGCGGGGCTATCGACTTGTTTGACTGTTGTCCGAGCTGGGCAACGTCTCTTTTCCCTCTGGCACTACCACTTCCACCACTTCCCGTGTTGACAGAGCTACTACTTTTACCCAGAGCTCAAAAATAGTTATCTGGCTTATTTTTCTCGAATTGCGATGGTTCCGAGACGAAGTCACCAGCCCACTTTATTTCCTTTGCAGTAAATGTTTGCTTTTCCTCGGGCTTTTTCGGTGCAAGATGCGCATTCCATTCGTGGGCATCCACGATCGGGGGAGGGCCTTTGGGTACCCTTGGAGGGGCGAACGTCGGGGGACGGACGAACGGTCTCGTCGGAATCCCATGGACGACGACGAAGTGGCGCCCTTCCTAAGTCGGGGCGGCGGAGTGGGCTAACGCGGCGGCTGAGTGGGCTGACGTGGCGGCGGATCAGTGGGCCGACGCGGCGGCGGAGATGAATGATACGGAGACGACTGATGGCCATCGTCCCCATCGTCATTAGGTGGAGGTGATGGTGGCCTTGGCTCCCAGCCTGGAAACTTGATGTATATTTTCCGCCACAGAATTAGACCACCCACGACGTCCCCTAGCACCCTCTCATCATCAGCTCTTGGGAACTCAACGTTCAGTGATTCATATCCGTGTACAACTTGATCCACGCCAACACGAGCATATCCATCTGGAATGGCATTGTCAAGCCACAATGTTGTAGAGTCAACAGTTAAAGCATAGCCGTCCGCCGCCTTCATGGATAAGTTACAGACTGGGACATGCAGCTCACAAGTTGTTTTCTCCGTGATATAATCCACGGGGTAACTTGTCTCATCATCACCGACCATAACCGAGGAAGCCACGCTGCTTCTGCGGTGCGATGGGCCGGCGCCTTGACTCGCTTGTTCCAGCTGAAGAGTTGGCGGCCCTTGCATGCGCATTGCATCCATTTGCTTCTGTTGTTCCTCCATGCGAGCAAGCATCTCGTCATTCTTTCTTTCTAGGATCATCAACCGGTCTGATTCCTGCTGCTCCTTCCTCCTCTTTGCTCTCGCTCGGCTTTTATAAGTTTCACGGTCCTGGGGAAACCCTTCACTCCACGACACTTCTCCTAAGCCTCGTGTAGAACCTCCTTTTTCTTTGGTCCCGAGGGCCACTGACAGCACGTCCTTCTCTCTGTCGGAAACAAACTTTCCCTGTTTAGACTTGGCAATTAAGTCATTAATTTTTCCCTGGACTGTGTTGACTACTTTTTTTATCAATTACTAACTCCCATGTGTCGTCATACTCCCCTCCATGCGCAAGTAGCAAATTCCTTACCCTTCTGTCCCATTCATCTGTGACCGGGGTGTGCCCACTTGCACGCAATTTGGCCTCAACTTTGTCCTACTTAGGCTCGGCAACTCGGTACCCACCTGGACCCATCTTATGATGATACATCTTTTTCCCTGCATTATCCTTATTCGTTTTTGACCTTTTCTTAGCTAGTTCTGAATTCTTGTACTCCAGAAATGCAGGCCAGTGAGGCCGCTGCCTCTATCATTGGCCGGTGAAATCTGGAAGTTTCCCATCTTCATCCCACTCATGGAATATTCTATTCTTGTAGTGATTGAATTGTTGAGCCATCTTCTTAAGAGCGAAATGCTTGACTTTGTCTGTCATGACTTTTGTCTTCACCTCATCTTCCAAGACCGGTAGAGTGAAATGAAAGATGAGCTTTTTCCAAAGCACAGCTTTGGTTCTGTCGTCAACATAACTAACTCCCTCTACCGGTACCTTTGGCTGAATCCATTCCTGATTGCTGATATAGACGTTGTCCCTGACAGTGACTCCGCATTAATGCACAAACTTACGTGCGTTCGCCTCGGGTGCCATTGGTGCGCCAGTAGCTGCATTCACCTCGTCAATTGTGAGATGCTCTTCTTTGCCCATCCCATGGGCATGGCCTCATGTAGTGGATTTGTTCGATGCGGAGGTCTAAAAATATGAAACATGTGTGAATGCATATATATGTACAAATCAGTTATTGCATCTGCTCAACATAGGCATAATATACCTCGCCAGATGGCGTGGGTCCACCCATTTCCGAGTCCTCATCGTACTCATTATTTGTTTGATCCGGTTCCAATCCCGGACCACATTCATTCAAAAACTGTGAGCTGTCGAGGTCTTCAGCTCCTTCCGCGGGATGCCGAAATTCCCCGGGTTCCATTGCTTCCCCAATGTAGGAAAGCATCTCTTCTTCCCCATCTCTCCTTGCGAAGGTAGAATCGTCATCCATTGCTTAACTAATACAAAAAAAAAAGATAAAACAATAATAGCATTAATACAATAATTCAAAGTAGGAACTATACAAATATGCAAAAAAAAAATAACAACATGGGCGTTTTGGGCCAGAGCTGTCCCAATCCCAGCCCAGCCCAGCCCAAATTTGGGCAAGAACCGGGTCAAAGGTGGCCAGCATGGTCATCGCTGGCCCCACCTGCCAGCGCGCCCCCGCCCCACCGCCACGTGGTACCGCCCACAGGCCACGCGTGGTCAATGCTGGCCCAAGTGCCAGCGCCACCCCCCGCCACGTGTGGCCAGCACGGTCAATGCTGGCCCACCCCGCAGCGGCCCAGTGTTGACCCCTGTCGCGGCGCAGTGCTGACTGCGCCGACCAGCCTCGTCTTCCCGCCCTGCCTCTGGCCGCGCGTGGTCAAGTTGGCCCACCCGCAGCGGCCCAGTGCTGAACCCGCAGCGTTCCAACGCTGACTGCGCCGCCCCCGCCTCGTCTTCACGTTCCCGCCTCGTGTTCCCGCGCGGCCTCCTCGCCTTCACGCGCCGTGATCAATGCTGACCGCCAACGGCGCGCGCCCAGCCGCAGTCAATGCTCAGGGCCCGCCTGCCAGCGACCCTGGGACGGTTCCAGCGTGGATCGAGGGCCCCACCCCGACGCTTCCCGTCCCTGCGGCCGTTCCTCGTCCCTGGTCCTTTAAAAAGGGACGCGTCCGCCTGTGCGGTTCCACACTCGCCCACTCCGCTCCCCTCCCCACTCTGCCCATGTCTAACCGCGGCTGGTTTGGTTCCCGCACCCCGAAGAACGAGGCCGGCGAGTCCTCGTCCGCCGGCGGCCGTCGCCGCGGCCAAAGCCGTGGCTTCGACGCTCCACTGACTCCTCCGCCGCCCACGATCAGCGTCGATGTCACGCCAACGGGCGTGCGGAGGGTCGCCAGACCCTTGCACGTCGTCGCTGCACCCGCCGCGCCACCTCGCACCACGACCTACACCGTCGGCGGGAGGGCGATCCGGCGCCGGCGCTACGTGCCGGAGCCGGAGTGCCAGTGGCACTGAGACAACGCCCAGACCCTGGAGTGGTCCAACGTCCACCTCCCCGACGGCTGGCACCTGAACCCGCAGAGGATTCCGGTGCCAGCCGTCCCGCTCCCTGGGTGGAAGCTGGAGAGGGAGATCGCGCGCCGGCGCCGCAACCTCCCGCCCGCGCTCCGCAATGACCCCGCCTACGGGCCAGAGTCCCCGCACTGGGAGAGGTGGCTCGCGGACGATCACGAGGCGCGCCGCCACGCCTACTTCGCCCCGGAGCATGCCGGCAACCAGACCGTGTACCCAGAGCTTCCCGACGCGCTCTGGTTCGAGGAGGAGGTCCCCGAGGACGACAGCGACCCGGATATCCTGGCCGCCATTGAGGCCTCCAACCGCACCCTCGTCGAGGAGGAGATCAGGCGGTGGGAGGCCATTATGTTCCAGGTCCAGGCCGAGGTCGCCGCCGCCGCAGCAGCTCGACCCGGACGAGGTCGAGCCGTGGCACTACGCCATGGAACGCGAACAAGAGCAGGCGCGGCATGGCCTTCCGCCGCCGCCTCCTCTGCCTTCCGGCCTCCTTGGCCAGAACTGGGTGTTTACCGGCGGGAGTTGGTCGCCGGAACGCCACCAGGAGGGGCCCGCGTGGGCACTGTGGGAGGATGAGCTGCCACCGCCGCCACCACCGCAAGTGCAGCCACCGCCAGCGCGCAACCGGACACGGCAGAAACAGGAGGTTCCTGACCAGCTTTGGACCAGGCCGGTCCTCATCGACCTCGACCTTCCGTCCCCCTCCCTCTCCCTAAATGTAATGGCCAATGGCCTCCCCTAAAATGTAATGGCCGGCCATGGCCTCTCCCTCTAATGTAATGGCCATAATGGCCTCCCCTTAATGTAATGGCCGGCCATTAGGCCGGCGACCGCCGTTTGTGGCCTCCCCCTTAATGAAATTGTGTGCCTTAGCTACAAAATGTGTTCTTTTTGTTCCCAACTCCGGCGCCGGCCCCGTGGTTAGGGTTAGGGTTAGGCGCCGCCGCCACTGCCGCGCGCTTGATCTGAGGGAGGGGGGCGAGCTCACCTTGATTGGTCGGGGGCGAGCTTGCTTGGCTGGGGCTTGGGGGTGATCTTGCTATGCCAGAGCTCGCGGACGGCCGAAGCTCGGGGACGGCCTTTGCGCGGGGCTTGGTGAGACGATCTTGCTCCCGCCGGAGCCAGAACAGGACGGCGACGACCAGGGCCGGAGAAGAAGAGGGCAGAGACGGCCGGGGCGGCGATGGCGCGGGGACGAAATCCGGCAGCTTGGCGGCGCAGGGGGCGGCGTCATCTGGAGCCCGGAGGCGGAGCGTCGATTTGGTGGACTTGGGCGAATTTTTGGCCCGAGCCACTCATATTACCGCCAAAAAGACCTCTAGTACCGGGCCGTGGCTCCAACCGGTACTAGAGGTCCCTCAGGGCCGTGAAAATTTGCGCGCCAAGCCCAGTGGACCTTTAGTACCGGGCCGTCACACGGCCCGTACTAGAGCTGTTTTTTTAAATTTCTGATTTTTTTTTATCTTTTGATTTGGTTGTCCAAATCAATTAAAATTTGCTTTCATTTTCCTGTTTTCTGTTTTGGTTTAAAATGAAGTACCACATGCGCTTGGTTTTAAATTAAGTACTACATACGCTTGATTTCAAATCGATTCAAAAAATTATAAATCAAGTACTACATGCGCAGTGGATCATTTCACATCACAAAGTTTGATGCTACATCAAAAATTTATAAATAAGTAGTACTATAAATTAAATTGTACAAACGCTTGATTTAATTGACAAGTTTGATGCTCGCGCTTACAACAAATTATATAAAAGTTTAATAAATTATTACACATCATGAACAACATCCCTATTTAGTCTTCGCTTTTTCTTTTTGTGAGGCCCTTTCTTCTGATCGCTCCGTAACCATGGACAAGGGTCTGCATATAACTTGAGCTTGGGTCAGTGGTCACTTTGAAGGGCGGAATTTCATGAAACTTGTCGTAATCTTCTGACATGTCTGTCTTGTCCTCCACTCCCACGATGGTTCTTTTCCCTGAAAGAACTATGTGGCGCTTTGGCTCATCGGCTGATGTATTCACTTCTTTATCTTTTTTTTTGGCTTGGTAGACATGTCCTTCACATAGAAAACCTGAGCCACATCCTTGGCTAGAACGAATGGTTCGTTGTCGTACGCAACATTCGTGAGATCCACTGTAGTCATTCCGTACAATGGGTCTTCCTTTACCCCGCCGCCTTCAGGTTGAACCATTTGCACCAGAACAAAGGGACCTTAAAGAAGGTCCATAGTCAAGTTCCCATATCTGCTCTATGCAACCATAATATGTGACCGTGGCCTCATTCGTGCTCTTATCATCAAAGCGGACACCACTATTTTGGTTGGTGCTCTTTTTATCTTGGGCGTTCGTGTAAAATGTATTCCCGTTTATCTCATACCCTTGGAAAGTCCAAATAGTCGAAGATGGCCCCTTAGACAACAAGAACAGCTCATCTGAGACTGTGTTGTTGTTGTTCAGATGCGTTTCCAACCAACCGCCAAAATTCTCCATGTGTTCCTTTGCAATGGCGGAGTCATCCATCCCCGGGTTGTTGAGCGTACAATATCCTTGTGCATCTGGATATACGGAGCCACCAAAGTGGAATTATGCAGAACTGTGTAGTGTGCTTTTGTGAAAGAATACCCGTCCCTGCATATGTATGATTTCTTTCCTAGAGTGCCTTTCCACTTAGTCTCCCCTCATGTCGCGATTCAGGAAGACCAATCGACTTAATGCCGGGAATAAAGTCAACACAAAACTCAATGACCTCCTCTGTTCCATACCCTTTGGAGATGCTTCCTTCTGGCCTAGCACGGTTATGAACATACTTCTTCAACACTCCCATGAACCTCTCAAAGGGGAACATATTGTGTAGAAATACAGGACCCAGAATGTGAATCTCGTCGACCAGGTGTACTAGGAGATGTGTCATAATAGTGAAGAAGGATGGTGGGAACACCAACTCAAAACTAACGAGACATTGAGCCACATCCTTCTGTAACCTTAATAGAGTGGTTGGGCTGATTGACTTCTGCGAAATTGCATTGAGGAACGCACATAGCTGAACAATGGATACTCGAACATTTTCCGGTAGAAGCCCCCGCAATGCAACCGGAAGCAGTTGAGTCATCAGCACGTGGCAGTCATGAGACTTTAGGTTCTGGAACTTTTTCTCTGCCATATTTATTATTCCCTTTATATTCGACGAGAAGCCAGACGGGACCTTCATACTGCTCAGGACTTCAAAAAATATCTCCTTCTCTTCTTTGGTAAGAACGTAGCTAGCAGGACGTAGACGTCCTTTATCCGTCCTCATTGGATGCAGGTTCTTTGGGTCTTTCAAAAGTTGCTGGTCCTCTCGTGCTTCCGGAGTATCTTTTGCCTTCCCATACACGCCCAAGAAGCCTAGCAGGTTCACGCAAACATTCTTCGTCACGTGCATCACGTCGATTGCAGAGCGGACCTTTAGGATTTTCCAATAGGGTAGTTCCCAAAATATAGACTTCTTCTTCCACAGGGGAACGTGGTTGTTAGCGTCCTTCGGAACAGACTGTCCGCCAGGACCCTTTCCAAAGATTACATCTAAATCCTTGACCGCATCATATATATCTTCACCACTTTGGAGGGGTGGCTTCGGCCGGTGATCTGCCTCACCTTTGAAATGCTGCTTGCTTTTCTTTCTTAGGGGATGCTGAGTTGTAAGAAATCGACGATGACCCGGGTACACATTCTTGTTACCTACATATATACTTTCAGTGCTATCTAAACAGTGTGTGCATGCATTGTATCCCTTGTTTACTGTCCTGAAATGTTACTAAGAGCAGGCCAATCATTGATGGTTACAAACAACAACCCTCGTAGGTTAAATTCCGTTGTTTGTACTCATCCCACACAGGTACCCCTTCATCACGCCACAACTGTAAAAGTTCATCAACTAATGGCCTCAGGTAGACATCAATGTTGTTACCGGGTTGCTTCGGGCCTTGGATGAGCACTGGCATCATAATGAACTTCCGCTTCATGCACAACCAAGGAGGAAGGTTATAGATACATAGAGTCACAGGCCAGGTGCTATGACTGCTGCTCTGCTCCCCAAAAGGATTAAAGCCATCCGTGCTAAGACCAAACCTTAAGTTCCTTGCGTCACGTGCAAATTCCTTGTACTCTGTATCGATTTTTCTCCACTGCGACCCATCAGCCGGGTGTCTCAACATCTCGTCGCTCTTGCGGTCTTCTTTGTGCCATCGCAACAACTTGGCATGCTCTTTGTTTCTGAACAAACGTTTCAACCGTGGTATTATAGGAGCGTACCACATCACCTTGGCAGGAACCTTCTTCCTGGCGGGCTGGCCCTCAACATCACCAGGGTCATCTGCTCTGATCTTATACCGCAATGCACCGCATACCGGGCATTCATTCAAATTCTCATACTTCTCACCGCGGTAGAGGATGCAGTCATTAATGCATGCATGTATCTTCTGCACATCTAATCCTAGAGGGCAGATAATCTTCTTATACGCACTCTCGGCAATTCGTTACCAGCCGGCAGCTTGTCCTTCACTATTTTCAGTAAACTCCCAAATCCCTTGTCAGATAAACCATTCGCTGCCTTCCATTGCAATAATTCCAGTGTGGTACCGAGCTTTGTGTTGCCATCTTCGCAAGTTGGGTACAACTTTGTTTTGTGATCCTCTAACATGCGCTCCAACTTCAACTTCTCAAGTGTAGTTTCTGCTAGGGTATGTGCATCAACGATGACCCCACGTAAATCATCATGTATGATGGGATCATCTGGTACCTCTTCATCATCAGCTTCCCCTGTTGGGTTACCATCGTATTCAGGGTACATGTAGTTGTCATCGTTCTCTTCTTCTTCGTTGTCTAACATCATAACCCCTTTTTCTCCGTGCTTGGTCCAACAATTATAGCCAGGCATGAAACCACAAGTTATCAGGTGGAGGTGAATTGTGTCTATGTTAGAGTAATTCTTCTCATTCCGACATTTCCTGCATGGACACCATAAAACCTTTCGGCCCCTTGTTATCCTTAGCCACGTTGAGAAAAGATTTCATGCCATCCCTGTACTCTTTAGAGCGTTGGTCAACGTACATCCATGGCACCATCAGGAACGACGCCAGCTCGTCCACGGCGACAACCGCGCCGGGCGACGTGCTGCTCTCCACCTTCATGTCCACTAGGGCCGTGTCCGCCTTGCCTCCGTTCGCCGCCCCATCAGATGCCAGCACCGGCAGGTTCGCCCACATCTTGCACGTGTGCCGCGGCGACTGTGTCGCGCCCGCCCGGACGCACACCGCCGACACGGTGGCCGCGGCGCCGAGCTCGCCCCCAGCGAGGACGAACGTGCCGTCGTCGTCCCCGCCGCCGACGAGCACCCGCCGCGACGGCACCGGCATTCGGAAGCGGTGGACCTTGCCGTGCTGGACCGTGAGCTTGGGCAAGGCGTGCTCGGTGACGAGGTGGGCGGCGAGCGCCGGTGGCAGGCCGGAGAAGCCGCAACCCGGCTCCGTGCAGAGGCAGGGCGCGTGAAGACAGAGACAGAGACGAAAAGAAGGATAGAGAACTTACATTTACATATTGAAGCCTTGTTGCTCAACCTTAGAACCAGCAAGTATGAAAGATGACACTCTCTGTGTCACCAGAGTTTCAACTGAAAATAAAAATATATACCTCTATATATAAAAGCCGTCCCCTACAGCCCCCCATCCAGCTGGCCACGTCATCGCCTTTTATGGGCCGTCCGATCGACGAAATGGACGGCCCGGATTCAACCACGACGCCCCCGACACTGTTCACCTACAGTACTTCACTTCTACAGTTCCCGCTACGCTCCGCGCCGTCGATCACGGATCGGACGTTCCACACGATCTCGCTCGCGTCATTTTGCGAAAAAGCCCCTCACGGCCGAGAAATTGCTCCGCGATCCCACGGGCTTACGAAGGGAAGGACATATTCGCTATTTCGGAAAACTTCGAGCACTTCCCTGCAAAACAGCCAGCAGATCCCCGTCCCCCTTTCTTCCTTCCGCGCGACCGCGCTGTCGCCGGTGCCGCCGACGCTCCGCCACGGCGCTACGCCCATCCCCGGTCAAATCCATGCACGCGAGAAGCTTAGGCCTCGCCTCCTCTCCCTCTTCGCTGACGCTAGGCTGCTGCGACGCCGTCCGCGCCCCGGAATCGACGCCGCCGTCCGCCCGCTTCTCCGCCGTGTCCGCGCGTCGCCGCCGACGTTCCGGCCACTAAAACGCGGCGGCACCAGCCCCGGCAGGTACTCCGCGTCTCCGCGCGTCGAACGCTACCGCGATTGCGTCCCAGAACGGCGTGCTGCGCCGCCGCCGTTGTCCTCTTCGCCGCGGCGGAGCCCGGCCTCCGCCCAGTCCTGACGTCCACATGACGTCCAAATGGGCCTCTGGTGGGCAGCTGGGCCGCTTGGTGGGCTCGGCTGCGAACAACCCTCTTTTTTTTCCTTTCATACTTTTGTTCTTTTTTTAAAAAAAGCCACTTTTCGTATTTTCCCAAAAATAGCCCCCATAATTTCTAAACCTGCAAAATTTAAAAATGTGGTCATTTTAGAATTTGAAATTTGGCACACCCACCTACGTATTCAAATTAAAAATATACGCAATTTAAACATGTGTACATCTCATAATTTAAAATTTGCCACACCTAATTATACATTTAAACTAAAAAAATTACCCAAAGTGCAAACATATATGACCATTTCAACCTACTAAATCATTCGACGTACTCTAAAACATATCATAAACTGCACAATTTAAAAAATGCAGGCATTTCAGAATTTGAATTTTGCCACACCTAATTATGCAATTAGATTAAAATATACCCGCAATTTAAAAATGTGGCCATCTCACAATTTGATTTTTACCACACCTAACTACAACTTCAAGCTAAATTTACGCCAGAGTGCACAAATATTCAGTTTGTGCACAAGTTTCATAATAGATTCCCACATTTTCACATAACTAAAATATCATAATTTACGAATTACGATAACGCCAACCATATATAAAAAAGAAAAACCACAAAAACTTTATTTCCCCAAAGAAATCTTCCTCTCCGACATTTCTCCGACATATTCGACTATTACCAAAATTAAAAAAAAAAGATTTCAAAAATTCACAAAATTAAAACATCCCATATTATGAATTACATTACCTATTAAAAAAATTACCACTGAGGGCGCGGCGGTGCCGACGCGCCAATATCCCTAGTATACTAGAATAGTACTCCAACAGTTCAGCACAGCAGAGCTTATATGTAACTTAGATAATCCTAAAATGAAAGAAAAACGTAGAACGAACTGTATGCACCAAAATCACACGAGCACTAGATATCCACCTGAGTTCTACATCCATTCGAACAGCCACAAAACACCCCTTCCACTACTGTTGGAGATTTCTAGCAGAGTACCATCTCTCATCTGATGTGGAGGTAGTACAGCTAATTAGTAAGTACTTCGTTGCATATTGCAACCAAAATTCATCAGTTTCAAGGGCATTTCCCAACTAATACTAAACTAAGCACTGCATGGACAAACGATTAGACGATTACTAAAGAGAAGTGGAGCATCAACAGATCAGGAGATAGTCCTCTCAATGCGAACATGGAGAGATAGCTCCTTGGACGGCCCGGCCCCGACCAGGTACGAAGTCAGGTCCTCGAAAGAGACAGCCCCCGGCATCGTGCTGCTCGTCGCCTCGAAGTCCGACAGCGTGATGTCCATCTTGCGGTTCGGCGCCGGGGCCGCCAGCGGCGGCCCGTTCGCCCACATCTTCACGCTGTAGCGTGGCCACCGGCACGCTTCGGCCCTGACGCAGACCGCTGTCACGACGGTGGCGGGCCCGAGCGCGCACAATGTGAGGAGGAACGCGCCGCCTTCGTCCTCGGCGCCGACGATCAGGCGGCGCGCCGGCTCCGGCACGGTCACCTTGATGCGGTGGACCTTGCCGTACGGGACCTTGTGCACCGGCATGGCGTGCGCGGCCGCGAGGTGGGCGACGAGGGACGGCGCCGGGCCCGTGAAGCCGCAGCCGGGCTCCGTGCACGAGCAGGGCGCGCGCGGGCACGCGCTCTGGTGGTCCTGGACCTCGTGGTAGGCGACGAACACCTCGCAGCCATCGTGCAGGCACTGGATCCTGGCCGCCGAGACGACGCCGTCCATCGCCGTGTTGGGGACGTCGAAGGCGACGCCGCCGTCCTCGCACCTCCCGCACTCGCCCGCGAGGCAGCCGCCGCACGCCATGTGCCCGCGCTTGCACTGCGCGTGCAGAGGAAAAATCAAACCTTTGCCGGCGCCTGCTCTACCGGAATCGAATCGAACCGGACGAGGAAAGAAGGAAAATGTTGCGAACCTGGAACACTGGAGGCTTGAATGGGAGGAGACATATCGGGCAATGGAGCACCGTCACGTCCATCTTGAGGTCCATCTCCATCCTGGGGCCGTGTTCCGCCACCACGGTGGCGCCGGCCGCCTGACGCACGACGATTTCTTGCTTCACCGCCGGGCCATCCAGCCGCGGCTTCTTGGCGCTGTTGTCGCCCGCCTCCACCGTGGCCGGCGAGCCCCTGTGGCCGCCCGTCCCCACCATCGCCGGCGAGCCCCTGTGGCCGCCCGTCGCCGGCGAGCCCCTGTTGGAACTCTCCTGGGAGCGAGAAGCGGCGAGCTGCATCGATCCTCTCCTGAAACCCAATGGACAAGAGCGGCGTGCAGAGAAGGACGCTGAGATTTGCTAGATGAGCAAGGAAAGGGGAGACAGAGTAGATCGATGAACGCTAGCTCCTACCTTGCTCCCTGTCTGCGCGCGAGGTGGAAGAAGAGGAGAGGGATGATCCGGGAGAGTAGAATCGAGTCCAGTAGAAGGAGAATGCAAGAAGCAGCTCAGTCACACTCGCAGCTCAGCTTCACTGATTTGACGGTGCGTAAAGCCGTGGCGCGCGTCAATGACACTGCCACTGACGCGAGGAGTACGCAAGAAGCTTTGCTGGAGTATCGAAAATGGTGGTAGCAAGCAAACAAGAGAGCCAAACAAAACAAACATCTTGGGCTAGAGCGAGGGGACGGAACAAGGAAACTGAGAAATAAATCCAGTATGATCCTCTATGAACGTTGTTACTCGCACCGTTACTATTAGAATGATGATACTATGCCAGATGTAAATCATTCGCAAATAATCAGAACTGACAGTTAGGCTAGATGAGCATGGTGGTTAAATTAGCACTAATTTTCGCTTCGCTGAACAAACTGATTTGACAGTGGAGGCATTGGTCAAGGCGAGTGAAAACGTGGTGTGCGCCGCTAGCTCTGCGACTGGCTGGCGTTTGCGGCACGACGGTTCCCGACGCGCGACGGGACAGGACGCCGCCGTAGCTGCACCATGGAGCAGTCCTAGGGGGAGGAGTACTAGCACAGTACAATAGTACTGTACTATAATTATTTGTTTGTTACACCTTGATTTATCAAAAACGCCGAACTGCCGATGCAGCACTAATCAATTGAACTGGTACTGCTCTCCTATACTAGCAGTCAGTCAGCTTCTTTAAGGGTGTGTTCGGTTGAAGAATAAGCTAGAATGGAATGGGTCCGACCCGTCCCTAGAGCTGATTCCCGTGTTCGGTAGCAAACTAGAATCGGAACCTACTCGTTCGCAGGAACGGAATATTCGCCTAGATGCCGAACGTGGTCGTTTCTCCGATTCAGAGGAATCACCTGGTTCCGAGACTGTCAAGGAAAAACACGTCGTCTCCCATCTCACCCCTCACTTTCGTCTCTCCTCTCCCCATCTGGCCGGGCGGAGCAAGGCGCGGAGGAGCAAGGGCGCCGGAGGAGCAAGGTCGCCGGCGATGCGCCGTCTCCGTCGCCTCTCCCTCCACCTCCTCCAGCCCTCCAGACGCCCGTGGAGCTCCCCACGGCCGCGCACCGCGACCTCTGCTTCCGGCAGATGTCCGCGCTGGTGCGGGAGGCCAGGGTGCGGCGCGGGGACGCGAGGCGGGCGCGAGAGTGCGGGCGGAGGCCTCTTGCCTCGCCCTGGCGCACGGCCTCCACCACCGCGCGGTCACCACCACCGAGGGGCTCGGGAACAGCCGGATGCCGACGCCGCGGGCCCGCCGCCTCCGTGAGAGGGCTTCTCGAGGCTCACGTCCGCCGAGGCGGAGCGCCCGTCGCCGGTAACCTCTGCCGCTGCACCGGGTACCGCCCATCGCCGACGCCTGCAAGAGCTTCGCCCTGGCGCACGGCCTCCACCAGCCGCACGACGGCCAATGGCGCGGCGGCCAGCGGCCCGGAGGCGCGACGGCCAGCCAGCCAACCGGAGGTCAGCCGGGGCGGAGCCCTCCCGGAGCGGCGGCCAGCCAGCCGGAGGTCAGCCGGGGCGGAGCCCTCCCGGAGCGGCGGCCAGCCAGCCGGAGGTCAACGCCGTCCTCTCCCCTTAATTGAGTGTTTAGGGAATGTTTAAATTAATTGAACATTTAGATTAATTTAGACTCTAATTAATTGAATATTTACACTAATTTGTTTCGGTTCCATTCCATCTTCTTCAAATCAACCGAACAGGGGAATGGAATTTGTTGGGATGAAGTAGAATGGAATGGAATGGTTCCATTCCATTCCACTTCATCCAACAACCGAACACATCCTAAATTGGAACCAGCTGGAGTATAAGAAATGTTTGATGCAATGACCAACAAGCAAGCAATCGAGCAGCTGTGTCCAAAACGTGTCCGTTTGTCAAGTTACCGGAGAGGCCACACTCCCCACTCGCAGTATTTCTTTTTGTCAAATCTAGACTTTTTACGAAAGTAGTGACGAATTTGACCCCTGTGAAACTATTGTCAAATCCGACCTTGGCTCCAGAGAAGATGGAGTTGACCTTGTACATATCGGATCCATCCTCGCTGGTGCCAACCCCATTTTAATTTTTTTAATCCTCAGAAAAATTGTGAAACTTTTTAGATGGCTCCATCGTTTTGGCTCCGACCTAAAGATGCCCGATTTGAAAATAATTTTTAGATTAGGTCATATATGTGTTTAGTTAATCGAAAGGGGCAGATTTTTCAAAATAAAAACACTGCCAATAGGCAATTTTTCTTTTTTTTCTCTGAACATTCAGCCGTGTGGTTAGATCTGACCCCTTCATTTTTTATCCAAAGGTCCAAAATCTGTTCCCCAAAATCTATGGGTGCAGCCGGTGCACAGATTTTCTTGTTTCACTGTGGATACGGTCTCCAGTACAATAGTAGTATAGGAGTAGAGGGAAGAAGATTTGATAGACTCGGGCACCAGTGAACCCGCCATATGGCAGATTGTGAGCCACATGTTTTGGCGTTGGAAAGTGTGCCACTGACAGACTGCATGCAATACGATGTGCTCAAAAACAGAAATACGGCCCACTACGTATCCCGTAACAGTGCAGTTGTCAGGAGGTGGGTGATGAACAGCGACAAGTGTACCAGCTCAAACCCGCGCTCCGGACAGTATCTGCTACAGTGCTTTATTCGTAAATAGGAGAGATTGACACATGTTGATGGAGATCGACACGCAATGACTCTTCATCCTCTGTCTTGGCTTGGTCTTGATCCTCCCTGGCACCAAGTCTCGTTGTTTGGGGTGCGAGATTGATGACCTCGTCGGACTGAATTTGTAGAAGACAAGTAAGAATTGCCAAATTTTCGTCTTCCTCGACGGCGATGGCGGCTAACATGTGAACCATCATCTCATCATCAATATCCATCTATTAAAATAAAAAATAAATGAATCAATCACCCGATCGTTGGCAACCAACGACAATTCTGTAAATGATGGGGGCTTGTCGTATTGAAGTTGTAGAAGAAAAGCAAGAATTGCCAAGTTCTCATCATCCTCAACGGCGATGGCGGCTTCCTCTTCCGTGAACATGTGGAACAATCATCTCATCGTCGATGTCCATCTATTAAATCAATAATAAATGAATCAATCACCCGATCACTGGCAACCAACGAAAATTCTGAAAATGATCGGTCAAACACCTTGCGTGCAAGATGGGCACGCGAGGTAGCCGGTGCTTTTTGGCCGGCGAAAGTCGACGAGAGCTGGGACGGGAAGCCTAGGAGAGATGGGGTGACGACATGAGATTTATGAGTCCAGGGAGCTAGCGCCACGGACGAAAGAGAGGTATGATGGGCGACGAGCAGGACAACATGGCTGGCGGAAATGAAGCGGGAGAAGGGAAATGAGTGGTGTCGTAGGGTTTAATTCAATGTGATGATAGCGCTGGCCCACTTGGCAGTATCCCTCGTGGCGTCGCGCGCGAATTTGTCCAGCGTGCCCAAATGACTCACAACAGTGAGGGCATGAGTTGGGTGCGCCGAACAAAATACTTGGTCAGGCCAGACACAAGGGTACTATTAGCAAGGCTACTATTAGCACCACGAGTGGGCAGTTTGTGTCGAATATGTCGATCCGCATAGAACTAATCACTACATATAAGGATTGCAAGCTATATAATCCAGATTTATGCAATTTTCAGACCATTTGGTCTTGTTTTTTACACAGTACTACTAAATTATGGACAACCGTCACTATTTCATCTCATGTCTCGGTAAATTGTCAGTAAAATATCTCCTAAAGGAGACTTTCAGCTCATTAGAGCATCTCCAGTCGGGGTGCCCAAATGGCCGCCCAAAGCCATTTGAGGCGTGCCGGACACTTTTTTCTCCCCAGTCGCGCCGCCCAAATCCGATTTTGGTCCGGCGCAGCCCAGTTTTGTGTCCGACACGTCCAGCCCACGCCCTCAACTTGGGGAGGCTTGGGGCGGCCCCGGACACTAAGAAACGGCCGCTTCCGACGCGCGGGCCACGCCTGGCAGCGATACACGAACCGGCGAAGCGGCGGTCGTCGTCAAAGGCGCGTGCCGCCTCGGTTTCACTGCGCGGCGCAGACGGCAGTGAGCCGTCGCCTCGACTGTTCGCCGGAGTGAATGCGGCGCGCCTTTTCGAGGCGACGGCGTAAATGCGGCTACCACTCTCCGGCGGCAATAAAAGGCGATGGCCCCGAGCTCACTCGCCCCACTCGCCGTTCTCCTCTCTCCCTCGCCTCTCTGCTAACCACAACCGCCGCCATGGCCGGGAACTACCGACGCACGGGAGAAGCGGCGGCGAACGACTTCGCGCCGCGCACCCTTCTCCGTGAGCAGTGTGAGGCGCTCGCGGAGAACGGGTACCCCGTGCCGCCCGACATGCGCGTCAGGCATCGTTATGCGATCTCCGTGCGCGGCATCCCGGTGGCGAAGCCGCTCACCCGCGCGAACAAGGACTTCCCCAGCGCAGGTGGTGCACTTCTGGCGTGAGCTGACGCCGGAGGAGCGCGATGACCCGCGCTGGAACCCGGAGAACCCGGGCAGCGCCCCCCGCTACGAGGAGGCGTTCAGGCGCCTCTTCGAGGAGGAGATGAACAGGTGGGAGGGCCCCGGCCCTGTGCCCAGGGACAAGAACGCCGCCGGGCGCGAGGCGTTCTGGAGCGTGCCGCACCGCACGCTCCAGAACGTCATGGACCACATCGCCGCCGGCGGCTCCCTGCTGGAGTGGCCGGCGACGCCCCACTACTACGCGCCGGCTCCTCCTCCTCCACGGGCGCCGCCAGCGCACGTGTGGGCGCCGCGGCTATCGACGCCGTCTTCCTCGTGCTCGACGGCATCGTCGCGTGGGTCTTCCTCCTCCTCCCGCTCCCGCGCCGCCGGGGGCCTCACGCCGAAGCCGGAGCCCATGAAGGTCAAGGCGGAGCCGGGGACGACGCAGGAGGCATCCCTCTACGCCGAGCTAAAGGCGGCGCAGGAGACTCATGACGAGGAGGAGCTCCTCCGGCAGGCGGAGGCCGCGTCGCTCAACGACGTGCCGCCCATTGACGTGCCAAGCGCCTGCGCCTGGTCGGCGTTCATGCACGCCCAGGAAACGGGCGTGCCGTTCCTCGACCTCACCGGCGACGCCCCCGGCCCTAGCCGCGTCAAGAAGGAGGACGACGGCGGCGCAGGAACCAGCGGCGTCAAGGAGGAGGGGAAGGACCCCTACTGGGCCTTCGACCGCCGCTACCAGTAGAATTAGGTTTAGTTTTTTAAATTTCGTTCAAAATTGTAAAATTTCCTAAAATTTGAATGAAATTTTTCTAAATTCGAATTTTATAAAAGTTGTTTGGGCGGCGCGAGTGGGGGGCTAGGGCGCCCAAATGCGCCAGGCAGGGCACTGTCCAGAAGGCCTGGCGCATTTGGGCGCCCTAACTGGAGATGCTCTTACCATCCGAGCAGTGGAGTTTTGCTCATTATTAATATATAAAAGTAGGAAGGATTCCCGGCCTCTCCCGCTATCCACGTCGCCCGGAAAACCACGGCCATCCGATCGAGGCCACGGACGGCCCAGATCACTCCAAACCCCGTAGAATACTGTACAAGCGAAGTTTCTTCCAATCGCGTGTCGCCACGTCGCCCCGCACGTTTTTTGGCGCATCGCATTTGCGGAAACCCCCCGCAAAGGACTGATTCGCCAATTCAGAGAACCCCAAGGACTTCTCTACAAAAGCTGTCAGGGGAATACTTTCTGGATTAACCCGCGGCCCAGTGCGACTTAACTTACTCGCACGGACAAGGCCCACTTGGGAACAAGCCCAATATTGAACCGCCATAAGGGGAAAGATCTAGAAGACATATCCCGGAGGACGTGAAGACCAAGTAGTCTCCGAGTAGGCCTCTGTGGATGTATTCCTTATGGGGAAGTTTCCTTTTGTAACCTAGCGAGCCTCTGTGTATATAAAGAGGACTCGCAGGACTTAGAGCGGGTCAAGCTATCAAGCCCAAACCCTAGCTCATACGGCGAGTACCAGATCGGATCGCCTCCATTGTAACACCTCGATTATCATATCAATACCAATCTAGGGTAGGCAGGAAGTAGGTCTTTTACCTCACATTGAGGGGGCCGAACCTGGGTAAATCTGTGTTGATCTTTGTTCCTGCGATCCCAAGCTCGGAGATGCTTGACTCGCGTAATCCCACACCTACGAAGTCATCTATGACACCTGACGTGACAAACCCACGACAGTTGGCGCCCACCGTGGGGCCTGCGGTCAAGAGCGTCACGTTCCGCGCAGGATCCATGAAGGGAGCTGAAGATCTTGTTGTTGGCCGTATCATCACGGTCAATGGCACACCCCTCATCGACGATTCAAGCTGGGGGCCGGAAGCAGATTATTTGGAGACCGGCCACGTCATCCCGTTCGGATCCATCAACGTCTTCGTCGGCTTCATCGGTGGCAGGTCCGTTAGATCGGTCCAGAAGGCGATTCAGTAGAAGAAGTCGCCGATGACGGGGAAGAATCCGTGGAAAGCATGGACTCGCAAGAGTTTGGGTCCATCATACCTGCCTTTGAAGAAAGTTGCTGGGGTTACCCACCAGAAATCACATCATCACCAGATCAAGAGATGGCACAAGTCGCGGTTTACATGGCCGGAGGAGCAGGCATCAGGAACTGCTGGAGAAACCGAGGCATCGGCACCCCCAAGCAACCCACTTCTTGTCCCGTGTCAGCCACGAACGCCGCCCTCCGTGCAACAGAAATTGAGGCCGCCAGGGCCGAGCTCCTGTATGAGGTTCGAAGGATGGAAGAAGAGCGCCGCAGGCTCGATCAGATAAACCAAGGAATCCAACAGGAGCGGCAGAGAGTAGCCGCGCTGGCTGCGACTCAACAACAGGTTGACCCGCAAACACAGCTGCCGCGACTCAACCAACAGTGGAAATCCCGCTCACTCCAGCCGCGGGACGGGAATCCAGACGACTGCGGAAGGAAGGGTACCAACAAATCAAGAGACCCAGCAACAACCAAGGAGGTTTCACACCCCACAGGGCCATTACCAGAACCCTGTCGATAATATGTATGCTGCGGCTAATATCTTGACTCAGATGGTACCAACAGGCGATGACCCGGTCAATGCTGAGGCGCGGCGCGCGATTCAGATGCTAAGTACGGCAGTCCTGCAACAAGCCAATAGGGCGGAAGCCGAAGCACAGCTGCCCCTCGTACCAGCCAATCACAGGATTGCAGCAGAAAGAAGCGTCCAAGCAGGCCACCAGAGACGTGTCAGGAGTCGCACAGAGGCAGCAGGAGCAAGTCGCAGAAGCGCAGGCGAATGCCCATTGATGCAAAAGCGGCCCGCAGATAACCCCGCAGGGCGCCCACAGCCCTGTCCTCGCGACTCAAGGGACCGGCGTGTTTCACTGAAAGGATCAGATCGGAACCTTTTCCTGAAGATTTCAAAGGGCCACGCAAGGTGGCAAACTATAACGCCAGCATGGATCCAACCACTTGGCTCAACAATTACGAGATGGGCATGAGCATCCTAAACGCATCTGAAGAG
This sequence comes from Poa pratensis, assembly GCA_947311845.1. Taxonomy (NCBI): domain Eukaryota; kingdom Viridiplantae; phylum Streptophyta; class Magnoliopsida; order Poales; family Poaceae; genus Poa; species Poa pratensis. The sequence goes on from CAMZMU010000035.1 coordinate 5,627,227, forward strand.
ATCTGCGCACGCTACCTAAACATGATGCTAGAAGGTGCAGCGCACATATGGCTGCAAAATTTGCCTCCCAACTCTATAAATACTTGGGAGGAACTGAAGGATGCCTTCGTTAAGAACTTCCAAGGAACTTGCAAGCGACTCTGCAATATAGAAGATTTAGAGCGTTGTGTCCAGAAGGAAGGCGAGTCAAGTCGCCATTGGATGAAAAGGGTGGCAGAAATAATACACTCCTCAGATAATATACCACCAAGCTCAGCCGTCCTGGTGATGGAGAAAAACTGCAAGTTTGAGCCGCTGATTCATAAGCTGGGTCGCATGAAGGATAAAGTCAAGAGCCTCAGCGAGGTGATGGCTGCGGCTAACAAATATGCCAGCTCAGATAAAACCAGAGACGCGTCAGACGGAGAAGAAGAGGAGGTTGCTGCAAAAGGAAAGAAAAACTCCAACAAGCCCCAGCAGCAGCAAACGAGCCACAACAACGCGATCAAAACAAACGCAAAAGCGAAGATGGTCACTCAGGGCTCGTCGCCAATACGCGTGGAGGATTCAGAGGCCAGCGTGGAAGGGGTCGAGGATACGGCTCCCGTCCAATCAATATGCAAGAAGTTTTCAACCGGCCATGCGACCTTCATGCGACAGGTGATGGACGGCCAGCGGACCATACCAAGGCGCAATGCCATTATTACAAAAGTGGAAAGAAGAGAGCCAACACAACGGGGGGAATTCCCATGAAGGAAACCCTAGTGCGGCTCATAACACAAATATTGGGCAGCACGGCGCGAGTAACCCCAGGCAGACGGGGCAGTATCACACAATAGTTATCGATACCTCCAAAAGAGAAGAGAAATTGAGCCAGAAGTCAGCAGGTGAACGCCGTGATACCAGCAACACCCTTGGTTAAGGTGGTCAGAATACGCGGTAACCTGGAGTCGCGACGACCACCCGCCACAGTACGGGAACCTGGCAAGTTGGCACTGGTTGTGGCACCATACGTTGCAGGATACAAGCTGACCAAAGTGCTTATGGATGGAGGAAGCAGCATTAATATCTTGTACTACGATACTTTCCAGCGTCTAGGACTCAAGGATTCCAGCCTGCAGCCCACGTCAACAGTATTTCACGGCATTGTCCCAGGAAGGTCCGCACGGCCAGTGGGGAAAATAACCCTAGGGGTAACTTTTGGAACAGAAGAGAACTTTAGAAGTGAATTCCTAAGCTTCGAAGTGGTAAAATTCCAAAGCCCATATCACGCCTTGTTTGGAAGAACGGCCTTTGCTAAGTTTATGGCCAGGCCATGCTACGTGTACCTACAGTTGAAGATACCAGGACCAAAAGGGGTCATCACAGTGTACGGAGATAGAGAAAAAGCATAGAATGTGAGAAAGGAGATGCGGCTTCGCAGAATCCGCCTGTGCCGCGGAAGAGCTAAAAGGTTATAAGTCGCAGGTGGACCCAAACGACATGAGTGTGGTTACCACGCCATCTGCCGAGCCACCAATGAAATTCAAAGCGGCCCAGGACACTAAGCAGATAAATCTTGTTCCTGGCGACTCATCCAAGCAAACTAGCATTGGAGCACACATGGAAGAAGAACAGGAGAAGGCCCTCGTCGCTTTTCTCCAGGAAAATAAGACATCTTCGCATGGAAGCCGTCAGATATGCCAGGGGTACCAAGAGAATTAGCAGAACATAGCCTCAAAGTGAACCCTGCGGCTAAACCAGTGAAGCAGCCACTACGGCGTTTCATGATGACAGGAGAAAGGCAATAGGAGAGGAAATAGCTCGCTTGCTGGCTGCAGGATTCATCACAGAGGTATACCATCCGAATGGGTGGCAAACCAGTATTGGTTATGAAAAAGAACGGTACGTGGCGAATGTGCGTTGATTACACCAGTCTTAACAAAGCTTGTCCAAAGGATCCATTTGCTTTGCCGAATCGACCAAGTAATTGATTCAACTGCTGGGTGCGAGCTGTTATGCTTTTTGGACGCCTATTCAGGCTACCATCAAATCAAGATGAAGAGGGAGGACCAAGAAAAGACGTCCTTCATCACACCCTTCGGAGCTTTTTGTTATGTCAGCATGCCCTTTGGGTTGAAGAACGCAGGTGCGACTTACCAAAGATGCATTCAGAATTGCCTACATGAGCAAATAGGTCGCAACGTTCACGCCTACGTGGATGATATTGTGATTAAGTCGCAAGTTAGCCAGGATCTTATTGGTGATCTGGCAGAGACATTCACAAATCTCAGAAAATACAACATGAAGCTCAACCCCACAAAGTGCGTCTTCGGAGTACCAGCAGGAAAGCTATTGGGATTCATAGTATCAGAAAGAGGCATTGAGGCCAATCCTGACAAGATAAAGGCCGTGATGGATCTCCAAAAGCCAGAAAAGATAAAAGATGTGCAGCGACTTAAGCCGCGCCTTATTGAAAAGGTCGAAGCATCTCCAGGATGTTGGGTGGAAGAACTGCCAGCAGTACTATGGAGCTTAAGAACAACCCCTAACAGATCCACAGGATTTACATCATATTTCATGGTCTATGGAGCAGAAGCAGTCATGCCCAGCGATATCATACATGATTCACCAAGAGTTGCGGCTTACATCGAGACAGATAATGAAATAGCTCGGCAAGACTCGGTGGACACATTAGAAGAGTTAGAGACTTGGCAGCATCAAGGTCAGCGGTATATCAACAAGACTTGCGATGCTATCATGCCAGACGCATCAAAACCCGCACCTTTCAAGAAGGCGACCTAGTACTGCGACTTAAACAAGATCACAAGGGAATGCATAAGCTGTCCTCTCCATGGGAAGGACCCTACATCATCAGCAAGAAGCTAAACAATGGGTCGTACTACCTGCTGGATATAAGGGAAGAAAGCAGCGAACGCCATGATTTCGAGGATCGTCTCGAGGCACCTCGCCCTTGGAACGTCGCACACCTGCGACCGTACTATACATAAGAAAAGGCTAATCAGAGCCAAGCATCATCCTTTCCAGCTTTATAGCTGAGTATCATCACAGCCACTCAGGGCTAGAACTTCAACTTTGGTCGCCACCTAGGCGCGACCTATGCAACATCTGATCGCCACCCAGGCGTGATCGACCCTTGTATCAGAAACCGGCTACCACCTAGGCGCGGCCGTAAACTTTGTATCATCTCTGGTCGCCACCTAGGCGCGACCGACCCCATGTATCACCATGGATTGCCACCTACGCGCGATCCAACCCTATGAATAACACTCGGTTGCCACCTAGGCGCGACCTTATGTGTCATCATAATCAAAGCTTATCATAGCTTAGCCTATCATGGCAATATCATTATGTTTCTTGGGGTCTTTGTTACCCTGAAACAACCGATTTATTGGCAATTATCAAATTTACCTTAAGTTGGATTGCTACTCGCATTATGTGGCCAAAGTACTGGGGTGTGGCGTCAATCGAGCTTGATTGCCTATCATGGCCGCTCTCGACCCTGAACACATATGTACCTAGGAAATACTGAGTCGCGCGAGTGCCCACTTAAGGATTCAGATGGCCTAACTAGAGGTCGATGTACTGCTTATAGTACGGCAACACCAATTATAATTACTTGTAACTTAACAATTGTTTTATTCATGATATCAAGTTACATGTGATGACCTTCAGAGTTCTCTAAGAAGAATTGAGATGATTACCACATTACATTCTCTCAATCCTTGGGGGCTACATCATATTATCATCAAAAATTTGAAGATGGGTCGTCATCAAGTTCTGAAGCTATCAGGCTACTCTAACAAAGAAGATCACAAAGTCAGATGATCTAGGTGCGAGTCCAGGCCAATCCTGCACAATTATAAACCGCGAACGCTGTCGGGGGAATACTTTCTGGATTAACCCGCGGCCCAGTGCGACTTAACTTACTCGCACAGACAAAGGCCCACTTGGGAACAAGCCCAATATTGAATCGCCATAAGGGGAAAGATCTAGAAGACATATCCCGGAGGACGTGAAGACCAAGTAGTCTCCGAGTAGGCCTCTGTGGACGTATTCCTTATGGGGAAGTTTCCTTTTGTAACCTAGCGAGCCTCTGTGTATATAAAGAGGACTCGCAGGACTTAGAGCGGGTCAAGCTATCAAGCCCTAAACCCTAGCTCATATGGCGAGTACCAGATCGGATCGCCTCCATTGTAACACCTCGATTATCATATCAATACCAATCTAGGGTAGGCAGGAAGTAGGTCTTTTACCTCACATTGAGGGGGCCGAACCTGGGTAAATTTGTGTTGATCTTTGTTCCTGCGATCCCAAGCTCGGAGATGCTTGACTCGCGTAATCCCACACCTACGAAGTCATCTATGACACCTGACGTGACAAACCCACGACAAAAGCGTCCACGAAATCCCCCTCCCTCTTCCTCTCTCTCCGGGCGATTCCGAGCTCGCCGCCGCCGCCGCTCCGCACCTCCCCGCTCGGATCGACGCCCACAGGGAGCTCTGCCGTCCCCTCCTCTCCCTCCTCGCCAAGTTCTTGCAGTCGTAGGAGAAGCTGCAGTTTGTTCTGCTTTTTCTTCATGCACTGCTTTGCGTCCATTCTCTTTACTTCCTCATATTTGTCTTACATTTCTGCCATTTTCTGATAGCTTCGGTCAAAGGTATTGTTGTTGTCTGTGCATCTCTTTGGTAATTCTACTATCTTCTTCTCTATACATTTTCCCCCCTTCTCGCTTTCTAATGTATTGTCCCTTCTATTTTCCATGTAGCTCTTGCGCCGAACCGGTCCTATTATGGACCTCCTGTTTATACATGCCCGTGTTGTACTGCACCTTATTGGTATATGGAGTGATGCAAGCGAGCTACAGCTGGCAAGGGTCATATCCCGATTTATAATAAGTGCTGCCGTGGTGGAAAGATTTCTCTCCCTTGATTCTTTGATTGGCAGCATCCGCTAAAAGAGTTGCTCCGTTTTAATGGTGGTCCTTTATCAACTCATTTCTTGCAACTGATTAGACATTATAATTCTCTATTTGCCTTCACTTCAATGGGAGCACAAATTGACAGAAGTGTTAATATTGGTGGTGCACCTTATGTTTTTAAAATAGTGGTGGCGTATACCATCGTATTGGCTCTCTTTTACCTCCAGGTAGACATTACCCATAGTTTGCACAAATCTATATGGTTGATTCTTCTGACGAGCTGCGACACAGGTTGAATGTCTTTGGCCAGAAAGATTCTTTGGCCAGAAAGATGGCGCCTCCGATGATGCCAATCCTTTTATTGTGCAGCAGCTCATTGACATGCTCAACTCTCATAACCTCTTGGTTGATAAGTTCAGATTTGCATGTGACAGATTGAGGCAACCTGGTGCTGTCGATGTAGATATTCATTTCTTTGGAGACGAGGGAGGTGCTCATGGTGATCGTTATTCTGCTCCTACCGGCTGTGAAGTTGCTGCTCTCATAGTTGGCGATCTTACTCCAGATCGCCATAGATTTAATGTAATTGTTCAGTCCACTTCAACAAGTGTCTTCCCTTAATCCATCTCTGATGGCATTACTGTATCCTCTTCTTTTCCCTTATGGTGACAAGGGTTTTCATCTTTGGATTCCTTATAAAAATGTGGCTGCTCGGCCTGTTGACCATATGGATGCATCTACTTCATCTTCTGGGCGCACTGAAGTTTCCATGTTAGAATATTATTGTTATTATTTACACCATAGGAGAAATGAACCCAATCCGTTTACATGCTGCGGCCGGCTTAGTCATCAGATAATTGTGAATGCTTACTCTGCTACTGCATGGTGGACCTCAGTATTTTATTTCATTTAGCATTGTTACAGATCTACTTATTACTTTTTTGCTTCTAGGTTTCACAAGGTCCACCATCTAAATTAAATCAATTAGCTTTTCATGTGTCTCCTTCTTTTCTTTTAAGTTTAGAGGCTTTATTTGTAGTAACTTTATCCAGGTTTCTAAGTTCGATTTAATGCTACCTTCAATTTAGTATGGTTATACAATTGCTTGAGTATCTTCAATTTTAATGTATTGTCTCTTCTGCAGTTTATATATTGATTATCCTTCGTTAAGGTGTTTGGACTATTTCTGGAAGCAACGCCAGGAGGTATTATAATATAACCAAGCCATTGCTACTTTCTGTAACATACTAGGGAAATTAACGCGGCAATGCCGCGTGTGTGTTTGATGAATTTTAAGTATGTCTGTAAAAGAATTGTTGGAATGTGAATATTGTTTGAATTTTGAGTATGATTGTACAAAAATATATTTGAATTTGTATCTTTTTAATGTGTACAAAATGATTAGATTTGGAAGGTACTTGAAATTCTAAAATTTGTAAATGTGAATTTTGAGTTGAAATGTTCAAATAGATTATAGAAAATGAGCAATTTGGATTTTATTCAAACTTGAACTCTTTTATTGTTTACCAAATGAGCAGGTTTGATAGTTATATGACATTTTGGAATATTCGAATTTGTAATTTGAGTAGGAATGCTCAAATAGGAATGGTCTTTCCATATAGTTAACATTTGAGTTGTTCGAACTTTTTTTTTATGGAAAATAGATAACAGTTTTGTTTCTTTAGCATTTTAGTATATTTCTTATATTTTGTTGATTAAATACATATATAGTTAGTAACTTATTCGAATTGAAATAATATGTTTGTGGTCTGTTGTAAATCTTTAAATGAAAATCAATAATTAGGGAAAATACATTATATTAGTATTTATTAATTTCAATTATAATAAGAGGGATGTAAGGTATGTTAGCTTCAAATATGGTAATTAAATTGAAATGTAGATTATGGTTTTATTTTGTTGTAATTTTCTTATTTAGCATTATAATTAGAGGAAATATATTATGTTTATCTCCGAATAGCTTCCATTTTCAGCATTTATTATATTTGTTTGCATATTTCTTATTATTTATTAATTTAGAATCTTCATATATATTTGTAGCGTATCATAAAAAAGTGTAATATGTAAGTTATACTTTATAGCATCTTAAATTATATAGTAAATTGTAATGTTAAAGTGTGTTGCATTTATGTTTTCCATGAGCATTTATCTTATTGTTTTTCTAAATTTCTAGCAAATTGAAATGTGAGGGTGTTGATATGTTTTGATAAGTGAGGCATCCATTATTTATGTAGGATAATATGTGAGGTATTTGTATTTTACAGTATTTTTTTTGTTTTTTTAGAAAATTGAATTTTAGAATGTTTTTTTGTGCGGAAAGTTTGATAATTTGTAAAACTTAAAATTTATATTTTTTTTGATGTTTTGTTCACATTATTTTGCATTGTATTTTTGAATATATGTATTTAGTTTTTATTTTTGTTGTATATTTATAATGGTAGTTTTGTTATATTTGAATTTTCTTTGCGTTCATTAAAATTTTAAATGCTTATATCTGAAATGCATTCAAATTTTTAAGATACCACAATTTTTTTTTCATGTTGACATATTTGTCATATTTTCCTTACCCGTTGGGTAAAATTATATTTTGGAAATTTTAATATTCGAAAATTGTTTGAATTTTTTTTTTTGAAATTTGAAGGAGTTTGCGTTTGGAATCTGTTTGAATTTCAAAATATTTGTTGTGGGCACGTCGATATATTTTAGAGTATTTATAATTTTTCAGCAAGTTGTGATGTCAACAAATGGGTTTTTTTTTTTTGGTAATTTGTATTTTGTTCAACATTTGTTGGTTTATAATAGCATTTCAAATGACCTTCATATATAAAATAATGAGTTTTTTGTCGTTCCAATTTTAAAGTAATACAATTTTAGTCAAACAAATATTTTAAGTGTGCAAATAAATAAAGTTGGTTTTTCTGATTGGTTTGATATATTATTTGTATTATTCTGATTAGTAGATAAAAAGTTATGAATTTTACAAATTCTGAATATTTTCTGTAATTCCTGGAAATGGTAAAAGTCTGAAAATGGACCCCATTGTTTTTTTCTATCAATTAATGAAATCAATTGCGAAATGGAAAGATCCCTGACAGGCGGGACCCACCTGTCAGTGGCAGTGAAATCGGCGGCGCACAGCAAAATCGGCGGCGGCTCGGCCATGGTTGCTCTCGCCGGCGGCGAGCAAATTAGCACGCGAGGGTGCGTGCGGTCGACGCGGCCGGGCGAGAGTACCTAAATGCAGCGGCGCCGCTGGCTAATGGTCGCCGGAGCTCGCCGGAATCGAGGTCAAACAGCGGCGGACGGTGGCGTGCCGAAGTCGAAGATTCCGGCGAGTTCGAGGCCTCCCAGGACGCGACGCAGAGCTAGGATGGCGCGGCGGCGACGGCGCATCTCCCCGTGTGCTTGGATGCGCGCGGGGAGGTGCCCATCGGCGGCGATGCAGGCCGGCGACGACGGCGACGCCCGGCGCCGCGGGAGAGAGAGAGGAGAGGGAGGGATCCGTGCCTGTTTTACAGAAAAGTCCCTTAGGTTTTTAGAAATTGCAAGTAGGTCCTTTTGCGGGCGGTTTTCTGCAAAAGTGTCCGTCCGGGTCGACGTGGCGCCACGTGATTGGTAGAAATCCAGCTGCTACAGTATTACTGTAGCAACGCGGATTTTAAAGCACATCTGGACCGTTCAGCGTCACGATCGGACGGCCGTGGTTAAAAAGGCGACGTGGACGCTGCAATGGGAGCTCAATCCTTCCTACTTTTATATACTAGGGAATTTCTGATGTTTGTCTATGGCCTCTAAAGCTGATAGTCTGTATTTTGGTTCCCATTTTGCTCTGCTACAGCAGTTTCCTCTCTTTTATGCTTATGTTCTTTTAGCCTTACTGCCTGAACATTTTCATTTCGTCTAGCTTGAAAATGGTTGTTGTTATATTCCCATGCATCTATTTTATAGCTATATGCGGAAACCAAAACACATTAAGGATCAAAGATGTAAAGTAGTGTTTAGCTAAACTATCGCTTTAACGCATATGATAGAGAAGTTTCCTGTGTTTTACATCTCCCTATTTGTATAAATGTTGACTTTGATTTAGGTGCATCAAAGGTATGACATGGTTAATTTAAACACTAATAGGTTGTGGTATTTGTGTTCATGATTAGATTTATCTCTTTTCTATTCGATTCCCTATGGCTAGCATATTTTTTGGTCTATATAGTGATGATGGCACTCTTAATCAGGTGAGAAGAGAACCAGTGGCCTTAATTAGTTTGGTTTTTCTATACAATTCGTTGCCACTGTTAGCCAAGTGAGTAGAGTATCAGTGTCTTTCTAGATGCATATCATCGTACGAGAACACGTGGTTCTGCCATTGGATGGAAACAATGGTGCTGTCACTGCAGATTCACTTGACCATTTACTGTTATATGCTTTGCTCCTGTTATGTCTCTGTAGAATACGAACTTTCTTATTCATGTTCTCTACGAAAGTGATGTTATGTGTGGACTACACGCATTAGTGCCTAGGCTTTACAAATAATTGGGTACATGACTGCTAATTTCTATTTTGTCAGATCAAAGGATGTGACGTTATTATCTGAACACTAATGCTTTCCTTGCTACTTATGCATGTGACCAAACTTATGTTTCCTTTTTAATTTATCTCCCTTGAATTAGCTTTATTTACCTGTATAATTATGTTGTTAATGTCAACTGGATAAATAAAACCCCAAAATGTCCATCTGTACTTTAGGGCAATAGTGCTTTTGCTACAGCTAATCGTCAAAAAGTAAAGACATTTGCTTATGATTATTTTTGCCGAGTCTGGTCATTTCTTATGGTTTACTTGGTTGCCACATCAGCTTGCTTTAACTACTAGCTGCTTGATGATCCAAATGAAACATCGATATCATCTTCCATAGTTTTGTAACATAGTTTGATTAGTGCAGGTCTAACAAAATCCTTATATTATTTTGAGAAATAGTTAGATCAATACAAGCTCCATCTAGAAATAGCTAAATCAATATAAACTCATTCCATATAGTACCTCCAACAGAAACATCAGCATTGACAAATGCAATTACAATGCCTCCTCCATTTATATTCTCCCTCAATCAGGTAAGCGTACACTCCCTTTTGCCACATAAACTCACGGAAATCCTGCACCCATACGTATCGTGCATTGATCCTTACTTTTGACCACTTTCTGTTTGACATCTCAATTTTATTTCTCATGATTTTTGATTCTCAGCTCAGGAAGATCCACAGAGAAACAAGACATCAAAAATGGTCACTAGGTGTGGATTTACCTATGCAAAATAATGTGTAATGTATGCGGTCAACAAATTCATACAAACCAGCAGCTTCGTATGAAGCAGAGAGCAGTTGATTATGGTCATAGAGTCCTGCCATGCAATTACATTGTCTGCCATATGTGATCTACGTTTACATGAACTTTGTTCAATTTGTGAGAAATCAAAAGCTTTGTTCCCTTTAATATTGTATTTCTATTGTGTGGGGCATGTTGCATTCCTCTAAGAGTGATGCAAATGTATGTAAACCTTCTGTATGTCCATCGAATTAAACTTAATATGGAACCAAGACAATGATCTGTAAGCGCTAGGCTTGATGACAATATATTTCATTTATGTTCTCTATGTCTGGTTGGACAGTGATTGAGTAAGTCTATTTTATTTGATATTGTGTTCCTGTTGTCTACCTCGAAGATGCAATGTTGATCCGTGGATTACAATTCACCTCTTTTGTGATTCATATCTTTCATATATTTTTCATTGGAGATGTTCTTGCTTTTGGTGCTGCAGAATTTTCTCTTTCAACTTTAGTTCTTATTAAGATTCATATAACTTTTACATATAAATGGTATCTTGATGATGCCTACTATACCATTTTACCGATTGATTACCATAGTCAAATGCGGGTGCCTGGGGGTAGATTCTGTATGTAAGAGCATTGGGCTTTGCTCTAAACAATGCCACTGCTAAACTTATAATGCCACTGCTATATATAATAGTTATTGACTATCATGCCATGTTATGATTGTTTATCATAACATTTGCATGTCGAAAACCAGTGTCATCGGCGGGTGACGCGCGGGAAGCCAATAATATATCAAAATTTGCAGAAAATTGAAAGCTGTACAACTATTGCATCTCCCTGTATGATTAACCAACTTGCAATCATGTTTAAAATATGTGCATTTTTCTTTTGCTCATAAATCGCATTTTCCATCAATTTTCTTTCCAAAAAAAGGACAGGACATTCGACAGAAAATGAATTTACAGTATATCAAAAAAAAAAAAAAAACGCAGTAGTCTCAAAACCAATATAGATTTAACAAAGTTGCACCAAAAATATCCATTGTACACAAAAGTGAAACTAAGAAATTCTCAGACTTTTCACGAAAACTAAAAATATTCATTTTGTTGATGATTTGTTGGACAATTTTTCCAACTAATTCTTTCTCAGCAGAAAATATTCAATATTTTTACTAAATTTCAAAATAGATTTCACACAAGATTTGTCGGATATTTTCGCAATAAATATGTACCCCCTTTTCGTCAGGAAAATATGCCTACCGTATCAAACCAAAATTTGAATAATATTTAACCAACTCTTAATTCCACCTAATTGACAATGTGGTCACATTTTTTCAATAAACGGAACGTCCTGCAGGAACAAAAATGAATTTCAAACAAATCTTTAACTATTCATTTCAGATATGTGCATTTTTCTCTCTACTCATAAATCACATTTTTCATCAATTTTCTTTTCATAAAAAATAACATAACGTTCGACATAATATGAATTTACAATATATAAAAAATAAATGCACCGGTCTCGAAACAATAGATTTTACAAATGTGCACCAAATATCCATTGTATACAGAGGTGAAACTAACCAATTTTCAAATTTGCCACAAAAATTAAGAAATTTTCATTTTGTTGATGATTTGTTGTATGATTTTCCCGAATATTTCTTTCTCACCAAAAAAATATTCAACATTTTTAACAAATTTAAAAATAGGTTTCAAACAAGATTTGTTGAATTTTTCCCAACAAATATTTTTCCACTCCCATAAAATATTCAACATTTTTATAAGTTAAAAAAAATCCACGCACGATTTGTTGGACATTTTTTGAACAATTATTTCTTCCCAAGACAATATTCAAAAGCACGAAAATATTATTTCCCCAATAATATTCAACAATATTCACAAAAGTTTCAAATATGTCTTATGTTGGAAGTTATTCATTACATTTTATAGATTAAACCATCCGAATATACACAAATGATTTATCACCAGAGGTGCGGCGTGTCGCCGCGCCCAGATGACTAGTTCAAATAAGACTGGAATTGAAAGTTCGAAACACGTGCAAACAGAATCCCAGAGTACGCAGGGCAAACAACACTGCATTCAGAATTCAGAAACATCTCTAGGCAGCACAATTAGTTTTGCTACATCTCCCCAAAATAATACTTAGTTACTTGCTGCGTTCCAAACTAGTAGTCGCAAATTTAGACAAATTTATACTGAATATTTTGTTCTAAATCTGCGACATATAATTTGAAAATGAAAAGGTAGTACTAGTTTCATCAGCTGGATCCTCAAAATGACAGTACCACGAAATACCAATTGCTACCCCATCCTTGGCACTGCAACCAAAATGCTGTCACCTGCCAAGCAACATCAGCAGACGATCACCAACAGATTATTTCGAGGAGGAGGAGGAGATCCTCTCGATGCGGAAGCTGAGCGGCACCGCCATGGACGACGCCGCCGCGGCCCCTGGAACCAGGTACCTGGGTGGCACCATCAGGAACGACGCCAGCTCGTCCACGGCGACAACCGCGCCGGGCGACGTGCTGCTCTCCACCTTCATGTCCACCAGGGCCGTGTCCGCCTTGCCTCCGTTCGCCCCACCAGATGCCGGCACCGGCAGGTTCGCCCACATCTTGCACGTGTACCGCGGCGACGGCGCCGCGCCCGCCCGGACGCACACCACCGACACGGTGGCCGCGGCGCCGAGCGCGCCCGCGGTGAGGACGAACGAGCCGCCATCGTCCCCGGCGCCAACGAGCACCCGCCGCGACGGCACCGGCGTTCGGAAGCGGTGCACCTTGCCGTACTGGACCGTGAGCTTGGGCCAGGCGTGCTCGGCGACGAGGTGGGCGGCGAGCGCCGGTGGCAGGCCGGAGAAGCCGCAGCCCGGCTCCGTGCAGAGGCAGGGCGCGTGAGGGCAAGCGCCGCGGTGGGTGTCCAGCTCGTGGTAGGCGACGTGCGTCCCGCAGCCGCCGTGGGGGCACTCCACCCTGGCCGCCGAGACCACGGCGTCCATGGCTGTGTTGCGGACGTCGAATCCGCCGCCGCTCGGGTCGCACCTCCGGCACTCTTCGCCGCCGGCGATGCAGCCGCCGCAGGCCAAGTGGCCGGCCTTGCACTGCAAGAGCCGGGCCGTGGAGTCACGAATCGAAGAATCGACGGAGCGTCCAAGAAAAGAAGGAACCTACCTGGAAGACGGGCGGCTTCAGAGGGCGGGAGCAGAGTGGGCAGTGAAGCAGAGCCATGTCCATCTTGATGGCGCCCTCCACCCTCGGGCCAGTTTCCGGCGCCACGACGACGACGCCGCCGCCTTCTCCTTCCCCACTGGTTCCTTCATGCACGGCGACTTCTTGCTTGACCCGGACGCTTGGCGGCGGATCCAGCCTCGGCTTCTTGGCGGCGCTCTGGTCGCCCTTCTCCATCGCCAACGGCGGCGTGCCCCTGTTCAAACATTTTCAGAGACGAGATGACACGGGCCGTCAGAACTACGTACCACGGTGAAATGAACTTATTTGGCGAGGAGGAACAAGAACAAGAACCTCTCTCCGTCTGTGGAGAAGGGCGAGAGTCTGAGGAGAGTAGAGCACGGCGAAATGAGGGGGGCGGATGAATCTGTGCTTGATTGATTGACAGTGGTCGCCGGTGGACACGGAGTAGAAATGTGGCCTTCACTCCATCCGAAAAGGAAAAATTTGTGCCGTGTGTCCATTGCGCTGCCCAAGGTTAACCAGAAGTACCCTTCCCTCTCCTTATCCACTCGCTCTCAAACAGTACCCCTTGAGGGTCGACCTCCGCCTCTCGTCACCGCCCTTCTCCTCCCTTCCCTCCGGCGGGTTCTCCGGCCGGCGTGGAGATGGAGTAGGAGGTCGTGCTTACCCTGTACATAGTAGATCTAGGGTAGATAGGTTGCTTAAGCTTTATGCTTGTACTTGGCTTTATGCCGTAGGCGCTGAGGGTAGGACGGCGGATCGAGGCGGCCAGATCCGCCGCGCCGTGATCTTCTTCCTCTTAGCTGCATCTCTCTGGTGGCAGGAGAAGGTGCATGCGAAGCTGATGAAGGTGCGCATCCCTCTGAATAAGGTACGCAGAGGAAGTTCTGAGCTGGGGCTTTCCGGCCAGCTCTGGCCTCGGCTTTTTCTCTATCTTCTGGTTGATTTGCTTCGGAGGTCGAAGCTCACGAAGAAGAGAGGAACTGGCGGCTTCCATAAGGCCGAATCCTTTGCTTTCTACTCCATCCATTTCGATCTACCTCCTCTGTTTGGTGGCACAAGTACAGAGTTGACTGGAGGATTTTTGCATATCATGTGGTGGTGGGAAGCAAAGCTTTGTGGAGTTTCTGGTGAAGAAGAATTTGCACTGCTTTGTCGCAGTGGGTGCGAGAGGAGGTGTAGGTTCTGCGGATCTGAAGCTCTACGGGGTTTGTATTGACTGCAGCAAGTGAAGATCATCAATCGCGGCGGATTTGCGTCGGGATTATCCTTGACCTAAGGGGTCGCTTTATTCTGCGGTATTATGATTACCGCAGTGTTTTCAACCTCCAGGCCAGAGTGCCGATGCGGAGGCCCTTTCCCAGTTCCATGGTGGCGTACATCGTCGTGCTGAAGCCAAGTGGTTTTGTCCCCGGCGGCGGCAATGGCGGTCACCGTGTCGAGCTGCTCGATGTGCACGGTGGAGAAGGACCAAATTGCGTTCCTAATTTTTCCTTTGAGGTCCTTTTTGAAAAAGCCAAGGGCTTGATTGTAATTTATTTTCTTGCTGAGGTCCTTGATGTAAATTGTAAACCCACCGTATAATGCAGTCGGGATCCTTCTGGATCCCTCCCCTTGTTCAAAAAAAAAAAGGTTAACCAGAAGTAGCAGCTGATCGTGACAACACAGGGCAAGGCACGGCCTCCTACCCATCTTGCTTTGCTTGAGAAAGGAAGCAGATGGACCAAAAAAAAACTATTTTAAATTGAGATTTTGCACCTTCGTCACTTGTTTTTAAAATCATATATAAACTTGTACCCATGATTTTTGAATTTTCTAAAATAAAGGGAGCATTGCTGCACGGGAGGGGAGAAAATCCTCCCTCGAAACTATCTCATCTCATACCATGAACGAACGTGAACCATAACATGTCTACTGCCATTTCAAAAACGTAGATGACTCGCATGAATTTGAATTTGCAACCGTTAACATGACCCAGATGTTTTTGGTCTTCCATGCGTGGCCCACCGCCATGCTCGCTCGGGGCGGGAATCTGGGTGTCCGATGAGCTCCCTGTTTTGTCTTCCGAACTGGATCTTTGCGCCAAACAAAAATTCTTCTCCATGTTCGAGTTTGGATAAATTTTAAAATTTGGCCACGGGTTGATTGGGATTTCTTAAAAACTCGCTATTTAGAATTGTTTTATTTTAAGAAAGGCCTCTATAATCTTGGGGGTGTTTAAAAGAACCATTCGTTGATTCCTGGTATAATAAAATCCTCATATTTCATTTATTTCTATTTTCACTCCTCTTTGGCACATGAACTCCGTATCATTGTCACGTCATAATAACTCAAACTTCTAAATGTTGAACGGAATTTGCACAACAATGCATGAAATGATCAAATAAAATTAGTGGATACATGATTAAACATTGGAACCACTTCTCATGTAGTTGTCAACTAGGTCATGTCAAACATGGTGATGTGATTGAATGTCTTTTATATTCGTTACACTTCCAAAAATTTATGAACCCGATAGTCCAAGCATGAATTTTGTTCTATCGCGTTGATAATGGGTAGTCATACGTAGTATGTATAGAATACTATGTATGTCGTATGCATTTCAGGTACATTGGCATGCCCTAATAGCCTACAGGGGTCAACCAACCTATTCGGGGCACACCCCGGATTCATAAAAGCAAGCTTGTGGTTATATGGAAAGAAACCATTCCGACTCGGTCACGGATAAGACACCTTCTCGGAGGAGAGAAGACCACCGCCATACCTAGTGTATATAAGGTGGGCAAAAACTCCGTAAGCGGACCAAGTGCTTCACAATCAAACTATTCACGATTACCTCACAATCAAAGTCCACATATTTTCTTATTTGCTAAGAAAAAAATGTCCACATATTTTCTTTGCCACAATAGTTGCCGAGTTGCCTAACAAATCGCATTGTTCCACATTGGAAAAATAATTGTACCACGTCTCGAGACAAGCAAGATTAATGATATGATCTCTCTCTAAGGCATCTTACATCACCAGATCACATTTCTATTCATTTTTGCGAGCTATAGCATACCGTTTAAGGTTTTGGGACGATTTCCATCTATGATGGCACTTGTTCAAAAAAAATCCATGATGGCCCCAAAAGAAAACTCGCCATTTTCTCGTTTTATCGCCGCTAGGACTTCAACTGTGTCATCCGTTGTCGAATAACCGCTTACAACATCGCCATCACCATGGCAATCGCTACCTGTCTCTTACAACATCTTCAT
This sequence comes from Poa pratensis, assembly GCA_947311845.1. Lineage (NCBI taxonomy): Eukaryota > Viridiplantae > Streptophyta > Magnoliopsida > Poales > Poaceae > Poa > Poa pratensis. The sequence goes on from CAMZMU010000035.1 coordinate 5,643,943, forward strand.
CATCGTCTCCTGTGGCCGAGCAGCACAAGCGCGTGTGAGTCGTTGCAGTACAAGGCTGTTGAAAATGACAGCGCGGCCGTCAAAGAGAAAGATCATGGTCCGGAGTGTAAGTTACCCAAAAAGGAGAATCGATCAACGGTGAACAAATTAGCTTTCTCGAACAAATTAGCCAGACTGAGAACATAACGAACGTAGCAGCCAACAAAATACATGCATACGGATGATGACCGAACGCCGGCACCATGAAAAACTATCAAGATGACCAAAGCGTTTCAATGGAACCTCCTCGTTGTCCTGGCCGGCGGCGGTGGCATCGTCTTGGCCGCGGCGGTAGCAGCGTCAACGGGGTGGACCTGATCGATGCGCACGCTGATGGCCAGCGCGTCGCCGGACATGAGCTCCTGCGGCACCGCCAGGAACATGCCCTGCCCCGGCACGGGCCCGCCGTTGGACATGGCGCTGCTGCTGACGGCGGAGGCCATCAGGACCACCTTGTCCTTGTCGCCGCCCGGGTGTTCCACGGAGAGCTTGCACCAGAACTGTGGCGCCCCGGGGGCCGCGGCCGCCCCGTCGGCCCTGATGCTGACCAGGACACGGCGGTGGCGGCTGCGCCGAGCTCGCCCAGAGTGAGCATGAACACGCTTTGGTCGTCCTCCCCGACGACGAGGTGCCAGCGCTGCGCCAGCGGCAGGTTGAGGTTCCAGGGCTGGCCGTAGCGGACGGGGTTGATGATGCGGGAGTGGCCGGCGGGGGAGTGGTCGCGGAGCGCCAAGGGGAGCCCAGGAAGCCGCAGCCGGGCTCCGGGCATAGGCAGGGCGCGTGGTGGCACGCGCGCTTGTGCAGCTCGGCCTGGTGGTAGACCACGTAGCTGTCGCGGCCGAAGCCCTGTAGGCGCACGGCACCTTGGCGGCGCAGACGAAAGCGTCTGTCTCGCCGGAGTGGATGTGGGCGGGGCCGCACACCTCGACGTGGCCGTGGCGGCAGTGGCAGCACACCACGTGTCCGATCTCGCACTGCGATCAACACAAACGCAAACGAATCCATTCAAGATCGGAAAAAAGAGCGGATCAAACTTTTGTTATCTCTGTTAAATTAAATCTTGAACGAATATACTAAGATTGTACCTTGAAGACGGGCGGCTTGAGGGGGAGGAGGCAGGCCTGGCAATGGAGCAGCGTCACGTCTAGCCTCACGTCGATCTGCGGTATCGGGCTCGGCGCCACCGCCACCAAGGCTTCCGCCGCCGACGCCGCCACGGCCGCCGCTCCCGTGCCGTTGCCATGGGTGGCAACCTCCCCTTCCTCGCGTTCCTGTGCTCGCGGCTCCTGCTTCACCACGGACACTAGCGCCTGCGCCCTCGGTTTCTTGGCGGCGTGCTCGCCATTGCCCGTCGGCGTCGGCGGCGACACCCGCTTGTCCTGCCCAGCCATGCCGCCGCCTAGACCTAACTCTGACCCGATCGCACGGCCACCACGAACAGACTCAACCGGTCTCTAGCGACATGTGATGACCAGTTTTGTGATGAGATCCGGACCATGTATATATGAGTCATATCCGGAGTACGCAAGTTTTACACCATTGAACATCTGTCCTGTATCTTTCCAAAACAATGACCTTATTTCCAATTTTAGTTTTTTCATTTAAAATACGCCATTTATAACATTTGGCCAACATTATGGCATGTACAATGGGGGTGATGTCAGTCTTCTCTTAGCGTTGACACGTAGGATAATTATCTAGGTGGCGGAGAGAGAATTAAGAAAGAAGAGGTTGTCTTCCCTTAGCTAAGAGATGATCTCTTACGAAATAAGAGAAGACTAATTTCACCATTGTACCAGTTGTCTTCTCTTAGAACTACGATTTCCTACTAAAATACAATTAATTAACATTAATTGTTAGAGATGACAATAAGAGATAACGCATTGTACAACTAATAATTTTGCCTTCTCTAAATGACGTGAACGGTTAAGAGAAGGCACGCCTTCTCTACCATTGTGCATGCCCTTATTATCTGCCATTTTAATTAGTAGTCTGATTATTTTGAATATCTTTACCCAACTGTCGTCGCGCCAAATGATGGTTTCGTCCACTTTCCATGTTTTCAATGTGCTGTCGCGCCAGATAGACAACCTCAAGCCGCTATGTGCATGCTCGCGCCAGTTAGGTCAAATGAGATCATGCCACGTGCGACGACGGAAATGACGCATTTATTTCCTTTTATATGATCAAATGTGACAATGCCATGTAAGTCGGGGGTAATTGCCGCATTCGTTTCTTTTTATATCGTTATCTTCATATATTGCACCAAGACTAATTTCTTGCATATTCCTTTGGCTGGTGCCACTTGGCATGGACAGCGTGTCGTGCCCTTCTTCTTCGTCTTCCGGATCTTCCGGGGCTCCACACCTTCGCCGCCGCCTTCCACATCATCATCGCCACCCTCCATGTACTCACCGACGCCCTCCATTTCCTCCTCCCCATCGCCATCTTCCTCCTCACCGTACCATTCGGCCTCCACAGCTAGCTATCCGACAGGACGGCAATGTCCCCTCACGGATCATGCGACGCAACACTTCCAAGCCTTCAATCTATTGCAATCAACAACGCGCACGTCGGTTTAATGTATTGAACACAATGATCATGGGGGTAAATGTCATAGATTTCATACCATGTCGCAGTCGACGTCGTTTGGCATTCTGTCGAATATGTGGGCGTCAGAGTAGCTGGTACCATCGCCGTCCGTGCCAAAAAGGCATTGCAAGCCGCTCACATCGACACGTTGGCGACGCCGGTCTCTCTGCAAAGTCGGCGAGTCGGTGAACGCCTGATTGAGATGACGGGGACGCCAACGCTGACGGTTGGCGAGTCAGAGCGGCAGCTACTTTCATAGCATGGCGAGGCCCGTATCCTTGAACGCGGGGTGGCGCCACCGCCATCAAACAAGACCGGGTTCGACGGCGATGTGCCACCCACCGTGTTCGTGCTCCCTTGACTTGCGCCGCCGACAGCTTGTACGCCAAGGACGCTCGCAGCAAATAGATCTCCTGCCTAGCCTCCGCACTAACATGCGTCCCTCTTTTGTCTACGGTGGCTGCCGCTCGACGTGCCAGCTCCTTTTCCCGGTCTTCATCCGGCGTGTTCAGCGGCCGCGCGCGTGTTTTACGAGGGGCGAGATAGTCGTGACTGTCCCCGCGAGAAGGGCCACCCTGTCGTCCTCCTCCACCGCAAGCGCAGCCACGGCTGTGTTTGATGGGCGACATCGGCGGGTGATGTGGATCGCGCAAGGTGGGAAAGGAGGAGTGTTGGGGAGGCAAATGGTGGGAGAATGAAAATGGACGGGACAGAGGGGAAAGTGATATAGAGCGTCTATGTCACTGCCGCGTCAGTCCCGCCCGTTAGATCCAAAGTGGCGCCCATTGCCGTGGTTGACGACACGCCCGCTTACGTGCCTAGAACATGGGCGCGAAGCGGGTTTGCCGGACGTTGTATTGGGACGTGCCGGCAACATTTGGACTATTAGGCGACAGTTTGTTACCGGTGCGTCCAAAATGTCTATAAGGAGCGTAGTTGGACGCGCCGGTGGAGATGCTCTTAGATGTAAGTGTCGTTCGGGAGGCGCAGATCATGAGCTGCTACGAGTGATTAATTTGGAACTCTTTTTTTTCTTCTTTTACCTTAAGGTTTGAAATAGCTCTTAACATTTTGTTGGTGAATAGTCTGAATGTAATTCGTATCTTTTCGTTATTAATATTTATCTTATATCGAAAAAATAGAGCATGTTGCATTATTTTTGAAATTTACCTAAAAGGTTTGTTGCATCCGTGGAAATGTCTAATTCATTTATGCAGTATATTGTTGTCCCGCACAACATGGTACAACATTTGTGTTTGCTACAAAGTGCGGAGCACGGGGGCGCGGAGAGGTTAGGATGGCTCACAATGGAATTTATGTGGGAGTTCAATGAACATGTGCCACACATTGCTTTGATTACCGGTCGGTAAATCCAGTTATTGGTCGGTAACCGAATATCCTGAGCACCATCGGAAAATGTCCATGCCGGGCCGAAATTTTAAATTGTAACAAAAATTTATAATAATTTGTTAAACTCGGAAACACAAAAAGGTAAGTTTTTTTATATTCAGATTTCAAATTCATCCGGTAACCGTTCGGAATTTTCTGTTAACCGTGATAAGCGAAAATCCTGACTACCCTTGGATTTTATTTTTCTAATTAGCCAAAACCTACTGTCACGTTTAGTACTACTCCTTGCTGAATCATGTCCGTAAAAAGGTCACCTACATTTCAAATATGCACTCATATGAAAAATACAAATGTAATGCTAGGAACTCCTGGTTTTCTGAATTTATCTGAATTTTTCTGTTAGAACTCACTGATGGGGGATCACTGCAGCATGGATCTGGACTGGATTTAGCTCTGCTGGAAGCTGACCAAGCTTTACTGAACAATGATGCCTCTGCTGTTCCCATTATCACCTCCCAGGTCAGAAGGAGTCCAAGGGCAAATAAATATGCTGGATTTAGGGTGCATCTAATTTCTGATGCTAAAGTCAAGAAATCCAAGGTGAAAAACAGAGTTACTCCCAGGATTGTGGATGTTACCTCCAACTCAGATGAACAGGACTCAGCTATCAGTACATATACTAATGATCAGATTCCTCCTCCTACACCAATCCCTCTCCTGCAGCAAATTGGTGTCCAGATGTGTGGTGTTCCACCTGAAGAGATGAGATGTCTACCCAGAAGATGTTGGCTAACCCACAGGAGGAAGATATCCAGGAGGCCTAGGCCTTTTATTATTATTATTGTAATGAATTACTTAAGGAAGTGGTTTATTTTGTGCTGGAACATTAGGGGGCTTAATGCCAAATCTAAACAGTTGGCTCTACTCAATGCTATCAAACTAAGTGGTTGTGATGTGATTTGCTTGCAAGAGACCACGAAATCGCATTTTGATATGAGCTTTATTAAATCCTGTTGCCCTAACTCTTTTGATGAATTTGTTTACGTTCCATCCAATGGTGCTTCAGGGGGTCTAATTATTATTTGGAAAAGCTCTGTGTTCACTGGACTAGTCATGCACTGCCAGCCCTTTGCGTTGTCAATTCATTTCACCTCTAAACTGGATTCTTTTTCCTGGACATTAATGAACATTTATGGGCCTCACTAGTACAGAACGACACATCGGATACCCCTCTATGGCAACGGTAGGAGTTAGGCGACGGTAAATCGCGACATCCCCCGCGTGCCCGCACTAGGCCGTAAAGCAGGCCCACAACATCGGCAACGGGTGAATAGTGGAATATATGTTGGCAACGGAGTTTGGTTTAACTCCGTTACCGATGTGTGCTCATCGCACACGGACAGTTTCGTAATCTCCGTTGCCATTAGAAGCAGCCCGACAGCCGGCCTATAAGAACCTACTATGCCCTTCACTCTCACTCACTTCCAACCCTAGCCGCCGCACAGTCTCCCTCTCTCCACTCTCTCGCATGGCTTCCACCGTCGGCGCTGGTAGATCCGGCCATCGCGGCCGTGACCGCGGCCGCGGCCGTGGCCGCCCCCCCTCCGGGCCTTCAGGCAGCAGCAGCGTCAGCTGGTGTTGCGGGACGAGCTTGCGGAACAGGCCGCCGCCGATCCGTCCCCTGCAGGCCGGTCCCGCAGCCTTGGCGCTCGTCCGCACGGCAAAGGCTCCGGCCGCACCCGCTCATTTGGCCACCATTGCAGCTACCGCGAGATCTGCCAGGCAATGTACCCCGGCCTCCATCCGTCTTCCTCCTCCTCCTCGTCCTCGTCCTCCGACGAGGAGGAAGAGGAAGAGGAAGAGGAAGAGGAAGAGGAGGAGGATCGTGATCTGGAGATTGCTTGCCAACTCTCCCGCGCCGATTTCGAGCGCGAGGACGCCAAGCGTCGTCAGGGCGAGGCCGATCTCCGAGGCGTCGACCCAGGTCGAACGCGCCGAGGAGGCGGTCTACCAGTCTGACCTCCGGGCCGCCATAGCCCTCTCTTTGGTCCACGCCGAGGGCAAGGCGCCACCAGGGGAGTCCGGCGCTAGCTCCGTCGCCGGCGGCGACGCTAAGCGAGCCCGCCTCGCCTAATGTAAGACCCCAGTTCAGTAGGATAGCTGTTTTCTAGTTGTAAGTAGCTAATTGTTTATCCATAGATTTGATTTGTTTTTAGTAGGCATTGTTTACACATAGATTTTAGTTGTTTTCTAGTTGTAAGTAGCTAATTGTTTATCCATAGATTTGCTCTGTTTTTAGTAGGCATTGTTTACACATAGATTTTAGTTGTTTTCTAGTTGTAAGTAGCTAATTGTTTATCCATAGATTTGCTCTGTTTTTAGTAGGCATTGTTTACACATAGATTTTAGCCGTTTTCTAGTTGTAAGTAGCTAATTGTTTATCCATAGATTTGATCTGTTTTAGTAGGCATTGTTTACACATAGATTTTAGTTGTTTTCTAGTTGTAAGTAGCTAATTGTGTATCCATATATTTGCTCTGTTTTTAGTGGGCATTGTTTACAAATAGATTTTATCTGTTTTCTAGTTGTAAGTAGCTAATTGTTTATCCATAGATTTGCTCTGTTTTTTATAGGCATTGTTTACACATAGATTTTAGTTGTTTTCTAGTTGTAAGTACCTAATTGTTTATCCATAGATTTGCTCTGTTTTTAGTAGGCATTGTTTACACATAGATTTTAGCTGTTTTCTAGTTGTAAGTAGCTAATTGTTTATCCATGCATATGCTCTGTTTTTAGTAGGCATTGTTTACACATAGATTTTAGTTGTTTTCTAGTTGTAAATACCTAATTGTTTATCCATGGATATGCTCTGTTTTTAGTAGGCATTTGTTCTGATTTTAGCTTTGTTTCTGTTATGCCGATGATTAAAATTAGGTGACACCATGTGATCCGGGGGTGGCACTAGTGATCCTTGTGATATGCACAAATACACAGCGATCTTGTGCATCCTACTTGGCTCGCTTGCTCCATCCCTGAAATTTGTGTGTCCAATCTACCTATATATGAGGCATTGTTTAGCCTATGTTCTAGTTGTAATTAGTTCTATATTTTCTGTAATGCCGATGAAGAACCATATGTCTTGTGTATAGAGATGAAGGAGCTTACATTTTTATTTTTTTCATCTCCTTTAGGGCGAGGAGGAAACCTGGAGACTATGCGGCGGCCGTGAAGACGTAGGAGCGGGGCTCCGTCCACACGGTCCACTGAAGCCGGCGCCTCCAGGAGCAAGACTTTTGTGCAGTACTAAATAGGTAGAAGAAGACCACGCAATGAAGCTGGGCGAAGAGGTAGGTGAAGAACCGGCGGCTGTCAAGCAGGAACCACAGGGCTCCGTCAACGGTGCAGCAGGCGTCACCGGTTTTTTTTGGTTTCCTTTAGCCCTCATTACAAACGGTCAAAAACTAATCTCCGTATCTGATGTAAAGACTAAAGGCAACGGTTATATATTATGCCCGTTGCTAAACTTATTGCAAACGATAAAAATCTCCGTTGCCATTGTGAGGCTTCATATCAGTGACAGAGGTGGGGACACGGACCCTTTCTCCGTTGCCGAAGGGGTTTTTGGCCCGTTTTCGATGTGTCGTTCTGTACTAGTGCCTTGTGATGGTGAATTAAGAGATGCCTTTGTTGATTGGTTGTATGAGCTAAATATTCCCGATGGAGAGGACTGGCTCATTGTGGGAGATTTTAATTTCATTAGATCCCCTTCTAACATAAACAAACCAGGAGGAAATATTGATGATATGTTATTATTCAATGATATAATTCGATCCCAGAATCTTACAGAATTACCCATTAAAGGCAGAAGCTTTACATGGAGTAATATGCAACAAGATCCTCTCCTCAAACAGTTAGACTGGTTCTTTACTTCCCTGCATTGGACACAATCCTATCCTGTTACGGTTGTTAATCCACAAGGGAAGCCGACATCTGATCACACGCCTTGTGTGGTGTCGATTCAGACAAACATTCCAGGCAGCAAACTGTTTCGTTTTGAAAATTTCTGGACAGCACACAGTGGGTTTTTACATACAGTAGCTGAAAGCTGGGCTAAACCAACCCATAAGAAAAATTGTGCTGCCAATCTGAATGCCAAACTGAAACACCTCAGATATGATCTTAAATTCTGGAGCAAAGGAATCTCAAAATTATCCATATGCATTGACAACTGTAACAGAGCTTTATTAGAATTAGATAATCTGGAGGACAAAAGGGGACTTTCTGTTCTAGAGGCAAACTTCAGAAAAATTATTAGAGCTCATTTACTCAAATTACTGTATTATCAGAGGCAATACTGGAAGAAACGATGTACTATCAGATGGACTAAATTTGGGGATGAAAACACCAAATTCTTCCACTCTATTGCCACTGAAAGATACAGAAGGAATTCCATTGCTCAGCTCACTCTGCCAGATGGCTCTCAGGTTACTTCTCATGTGGATAAGAAAAAAAATAATTTTTGACACCTATAAATGTCGGCTTGGTACAGCTAGCCATCCACCTATGGGATTTGATCTTGCTTCTCTCATCACACCTCGAGATGATCTTGCCTGCCTCTCAACTCCCTTCACTCATGAGGAAATTGATGATGTAGTTAAACACATGCCAAATGATAAAGCACCAGGACCTGATGGATTTAATGGACAATTTCTGAAAACTTGCTGGCATATTATTAAGGGAGATATTTATGCTCTTTGTGATGAGTTCCATGCTGGTAATCTCAATATGGAAAGCATTAATACTGGGTTCATTATCCTTGTCCCCAAAATTGGATCCCCAGAAACAGTCAATGATTACAAACCAATCACCTTGCTGAACTGCTGTCTAAAGCTAATTACAAAAATACTAGCCAACAGACTACAAAAAGTGATGCTGAAAACTGTACACAAAAATCAATATGACTTCTTAAAGGGGAGGACAATTCAAGACTGCATTGCCTGGGTTTTTGAGTACATTCATCAATGCCAGGCTTCTAAACAGGAAATTATATTGCTAAAATTAGATTTTGCAAAAGCCTTTGATACCATTGACCATAAAGCTATGATTAATATCATGAGACAGATGGGTTTTGATGCCAAATGGCTGCAGTGGATTGAAACGATATTCAGCTCAGGAATATCTTCTGTCCTTTTGAATGGAGTCCCAGGAAGACAGTTTCATTGTAAACAAGGTGTCAGACAGGGTGATCCCCTATCACCTCTCATATTTGTTCTAGCTGCAGATTTGCTGCAATCAGCAATAAACAAGGCTTTCAGAGATGGGCTCCTCCAAGCACCCTTCTCACCTGATTTTGGGATGGATTACCCAGTGGTACAATATGCTGACGATACCCTCATAATCATGCCAGCTTGCCTGATTCAAGTGGCCAAAATGAAAGAAATTCTTGATACATATGCAAACTCAACTGGACTGCAAATTAATTACCACATGTCAGTGATGATCCCAATTAATGTGAGTGCTCAGAGAGCAGCTAAAATTGCAAGTATGCTTGGATGTGACATTGGTGCTATGCCATTCACATATCTTGGACTCCCACTTGGCACTACCAAACCTACTGTGCAGGATCTAATGCCTCTTGTGGACAGAATTGAGAGAGCAATGACTGCTAATTTTATGATGATGTCCTACAGTGGGAGAGTGTCTGTTATCAATACTCTGCTCACTTCTATTGCCACCTTTTCCATGTGTGCCCTAAAAATTCATCCTAAAATTATTGAGCATGTGGATAAAATCAGAAGACATTGCCTGTGGAATAAAAAGACAGAAGATGGGGAGCACTGCAATTCTTTAATTGCCTGGGAGAAAGTCTGTAGACCTAAAGATAAAGGAGGAATGGGCATCCTCAACTTAAAGGTACAGAATGAGGCACTACTCTAAAAATATTTACACAAGTACTATAATAAGGTGGACACTCCTTGGGTTACACTGATCTGGCAAGCATACTATACCAACTCAGTTCCGCATGCAACTGATAGCTGTGGCTCATTCTGGTGGAAAGATGTCTGTAAATTATCACCTATCTATAGAGGTATTTCCCATTGCACTATTGGAACAGGGGATTCCATTCTATTTTGGAAAGACCCCTGGGGAGAGGGCATTGCATCAGAAAATTACCCGAGAGCCTTTTCATTTGCCCTAAATGAGGATGTCTCTGCTAAAGCATTCCTCACAGCCACCTCTCTGTCAGAAAACTTTGCTCTGCCTATCTCTCCCCAAGCTCTGATGGAACTCAGACAGGCTCAGATTGCCACCAATCAGATATCTCTAACATCAGGGGAGCGTGACCAATGGACTTATGTTTGGGGCTCTGATACTTACTCAGCAAATAAATACTACAAATTCTGCTTTAGAGATATTGTTCCACATATCTCCTTCAACTGGTTATGGAAAACAAAGTGTATACCGAAAATAAAATTCTTCTGCTGGCTCTTGCTATCTGTAACACCCCGAAAATTTAGACCGAATTTTTAAATTTATTTTTAGATGCCGGAAAAACTTTTCGGGTTTCTAAATATTTTCTTCGAACCCGTTGGTCTTTGATTTGACTTTGGTTTCGCTCTCTTAGAAAAATTCCCGGTAATCCTCGATCCTTGTCGACCTCCACCATAATTCCATGACATTGTTTTGTCTGTCAAACATCAGTTCCATTTGGTGATTCCAAAATCCCTTCTATCTATCCTACTAAAGCCTCCACCGCAAAATTTTCTTGAAATAAATTCTACCAAGCTACCATATGGTTCCCTCATACATATACATCACTCCTATGGAAAAAATATTTCATAGTCCCACGCAATATTTCAAAGCTAAACCATATTCTCTAATATGCCATTTTCGATCCAAAAATTATCTAGACACCTTCCACTCATTCAGAAATTATGTCATTTTGGGAAGATGCATGATTTCACCTCCTGAACATTTCACTCCACTGTCCCAACCTCATTTGAGCAATATTTGAGGTACTTCCTTTGTAATGCTTTTCATGCCATTTGGCGACCTCCAAAGAAACCCATAGCCAAATAATTCATATGGCCATGATACTTAGCAGATATGATCACACGTATAAGGGACACACACATCCAGGGGATCAGCCCCCTATCATTTTGGCAAAGCCACTTTTGTATAACCATGCCAATATGGCATCTTTTGGGCACCGTCTCGAAACCCAACTTCTAAGTACCCATTTGATCTCCCACTACATACATCGTCTACTGAGACCAAATAAAGCCATCTGGAAAGTTTGGGATTTTTCTGAGTTGAGGAAGGCCGCTGGCATTTCATCGAACACGTTGTGTGTGTGTGGGTTTTCAGAAAACTTGTGTTGCGAAGTTAGGAGTTTTTGAGTGTGGCCTGTTTGGTTGTGTTAGTCTTGTTCTTGTGAACCCAGCGGTGCGATCCGTTCTCTGTCTGGACCTCCGAGTCATCGGGAACGCGTCGATACCCCTCGTGGCACACCCTGAACGCTACAGCACGCACACCGACGTACTGTGCACCGGGTCTCCACTGTTTCCCGTGTTCCAACCGCACCCAGCTGTAGCTAGACCATCTACTGCTCCCCTGCTTCGATCGGACTCGATCCTATCCCCCTTCCCCTTATCCTCTTGGCCAGAGTTTGGTGCACTGGTGCATGGGACACGTGCACCCCGGTTCGTCCATTCCTTTCCTCTCCCCGGCCATAAGAGAGCAACCCGAGCCCTCCCTCGCAGCACACTCTCCTGCCTCCCCTACTTCCCCAGTCCAGAGGAGCAAGCGGAGCCCGGCATGTCCGAGCCGACGCTCGAGCTCGTGCACGGCCGCCATGGCCACGCCTTGGGCGAGCTCACGCCGACACCCCCAGCCTCCCCCACTCCCTAACCCTCCTCGCGGACACGGACGAGCACGGCACTCCCGTCTCCGCCGTCGCAGCGTGCTCTCGGTCGCCCATCGGTTGGCGTCGATGGCGCCCGTCGCGCGTCCGAGCTTCCGTCCCGTGCGTGCTCGCTTGGTTGAGGACGAAGACATCAGCGGCGTCCCCGCCCGCGCCTTTCTCGGACGCGGTGGAGGACGGCGACCTTGCCGCGGCCCTACCCCGCCCCTTCGAGCCGCCTCACCTCCCGGGAGCCTCCATGGCCAGCACCATCCGCCCGCGCGCGTGCGCGTACGGCGATGGCCGAGCGGATGAGCTCGCGGGCGAGGCGTAGGAGGCGCCCCGCCGTCGGCCTCGCCTCCCACCGACGCGGACCTCCACCACTGGCCCGTGCCCTGGCCCTCCCGTCGGTCGGCAGCAGCAACGGCGCCGGCCGGCCCGAGCTCTCCCGTGCGCTGGGACAAAGAAGACGTGCAGAGTCAACGCTGGAGACGATCGATTCGATCGATCCAGTTTTTCTCCAGCAGCAGCCAGCCCAGTAAAGCCACCAGCCCAGCCCAGCTGGCCAGCAGCGTAGCAGGCCATTTCGGCCCAACACGGCCCAGCCGCACGGCCAGAACGGCCCGTCCTGTTTTTTTCTCGCGCAGTTCGTTATTTTTTCCTGGTGAGCAACTTCGGACGCCCACAACTTTTGAACCGTAGCTCCGTTTTAGTTGATTCAAATTTCTATATTTGTATCTCGTCGAGATTTAGCCAGTAGGACTAGTTTTGTCATCTTTGGAGCTATTTAGTTTCGTGGCCCTTATTTAATACACCGTTTGTCGTTTCGTGGTTTAGGCGTTCTTGGGATTCCGATCCGCGGCGAGTCTGAAACTTTCCAACCGTTTGGAATCCTTCTCCGGAGGCAAGCTAACCACTTGCTTTGAGCCCTCCTGCAATGCTTGTTTGTTTGATTGCTTAATACCATGCCGGGTGTTATGTCTGTCTTCGTTATATTGTTATGTCTGTTTGCTATTATCGTTGCACGTCTGTATGTTGTCCATATGAGCCTTGTATTGTTGTATGTCTATCATGTTGCATTTTAATTATTGCACTACTGTATAACTGCTTATCTGTGCATCACTCACATTCCCGAGACAATGGCCGGTGGTACCGCCTCAGTCAAAGGAATGGGGGAATTATTACAACTGTGCGTCTCGCGCTTGCGGGGCTTTGTTTGCTTCTTTCTTCTTCTTCGCCGAGGTGAGGAGCGGACGAATGTCGTCTTATGATCCTCGGGTTGGGGGCATTGCCAAAAGAGTTATTTGCCTTGTCCCTCCGTCAAATATGGTTGGCATAGATCACCCGGACTGCGACGCTTGGGAGATGACTTTCCATTTGGTTCTTTTTGCCGAGATTGCTGACACCACGTCGAGATAACCCTCGAGTGGAATGGATGCTCTCTCATTCTTATGAGTGCTTTTCGGTTCATTCTTTTACGGTGACACCGGCCGGGTCTCCCGCCACCGTCATCCGTTTGAAACATTATGCTATTATTCTGTGAACACTAACCCCCGAGTGACACCGGCCGGGTCTCCCGCCACAGTCACCCGGGTATTATTATTATTGTTATGTTGATATCTATACCTGCAAATGTTATGTTGCTAATGCCTTGTTGTTTGATGTTATGTGATTCTGTTGTTGTGATTGTTGTGTTGGACTAATCCCCTGTTGTTTGGACTGGTTATGATGAAACTTGATTAAATGAAACACCCCTCCAAACTTCGATAGGGTCAGTCCATAGTGCCACTAATCTGAACATCGAAAGCACTACCACTGTCGCTCACATGGGCGGGCATTGACCTACGTAATCCTATTGAGCCTCCTTTGATGCCACCCTTTTGGCAAGTCTAGTCGGTTACCATAGTTGGTCGGGGCTAGTCTTGCGAAGGTTCCGGAGCTAGGCGTCGCTCATGGGTTGGGGACGTGCCGGATTCACTTCTGCATAAGGCATATAGTTATGTCGGTGGCTATATAGGGAGTGTCTTGATGGCGTGAACGGTTGAGTGAGTGTATCAGACCGCCTTAAGGACGTGATCCTAAAGTACCGGTTGTTAATGATCCACTTGGATGAGTGAAGTATTGCAACCTCTCGAGAGTGTAAATCTGGATATCTAGCCTCGTTCCTGGGATATGGAACAACAGTTCAGTGTCGGTCACACTGTGTGTCCTCGTCGTGTCCGGACGTTAAACTTAAGATTTGTTTGAAATAATTAATGAACGACCTGATTACACTAAATGAACAAATAAGATGATGCAGGGAATATTGTCGTGAGCTGTTGATGGTTACCATGATTTAGGGATGGCGGTGTGATGCGTTGGGAAGCCTATAGTTAGGCCAGAGCCCACATCAACCGTGCGTGCCCAGAGTGAAATGATGAGGCCAGTGGGCCTAGCAGTGATCACATGTGTTGTTGTGTATTATTCGGTACCCACTGGTACACTCGTCTACTCGTCACAGGTAAGCTCGTTGTATGATTGCCGGTGCACGATCCAACCCCACCTGGCTTGGACTCTGTACTGGTGATACCCCCGTTGCTTGCTCATGACATGTTTGGTTGTCAATGCCATGCTACTTTTATGTCATGTATCTAGTATACACCTTGCCATGTTGTAGCATTTTATTTCCAGTGCATACCTTGTTGCATGATTGTTGGATTGTTTGTAGTAAGTGGCGATACTTGCTGAGTGCATAATAATGTACTCACGGGCCTTGTGATTGTGGCTAGATTTTGGCGAGGACTCAACCTCCACCCTAGCAAGGATAAGGAGCATAAGCGTGCTAGGATCAGTAGCCCAGCCAGATACCTGTGGAGTGGAGCCCCTCCAAGCCGTTGCCTCATTTATGTCTTCCGCTGCCAGTTAAAACTCTGAGTTGGGCCATGCTTGGCTTGATATTTTGTAAAGCCTCGACGGCCTTGTAAACCCTTTTGTAGCACTTTGTGCCTGATTGTGTAATGATTTCCGCTATGCTGCATTGTCGTAACGTGCGGCTAGATATCTTGGGCTGGCGCACGGGGCGACCGCCCTTCTGACAAGCTGTGCCAGAAGGGGGTGCCACACTCTCTGACAGATTAAATACCAGGAATATGCTGAGAAGGAGACACTACAACATTGGGAATAATTTTGACTGCTCCATGTGCAACGCTAATGTGGAAGAGACCGTGGAGCATCTCTTCTTCAAATGTGCTTTTGCTACAGATTGCTGGGAGGCCTTGGGCTTCACGATCCCTGCTGATGATACTCTGGACAGACTGCAACTAATTGCTTATGCCAGAGACCACTGGAACAGGGCCATGTTCATGGACATTTTTGCAGTGGCTACTTGGAGCCTATGGAAGGAGAGGAATGACTTTTACTTCAATGGGATCACCCCTGACATTTGCTCCTGGAAAGCAAGATTCAAAACTGACTTCTCCCTTTTGGTTCATAGGACTAAGGAGAACAAGCATTCCTTTATAAACTCTTTTTCTGCTGATTTATAAGTAGCTAGAGATCCTCCTCGTGTAAATCCATAATCTGTCCATGTAATTACTCCTGGCCCTCCTGAGGGGTGTTTTAATATAGAGTCAGTAGGAGTCTTTCCTACTGTCATAAAAGTTTAAAAAAAAACCTTGCAGTATGTAACGGAATGTCGATCATATAATGACCTGAGTATAGTGTGCATCAGAGAGAAAAGCATGTCTTAATAGGATAGTGGATTTTTGGATGCCGAGCTACATGGTGGATTTTAAAGTTTGCAAAAATCATGAACATAATGTGTACATATTCCAGAGATCTACGATCATGCAAAAATTTCACTCCAAATTCGTTATATTTTGTTCTGTACAAAAAAGACATATCAGTGAAAATTTCAAAATTTTGAATTGTTCACTACCCAGATCCACATGTTGTCTTTTTCATGCAGTCCAAAGTACAACGAATTTGGAGTTAAAATTTACATGATTGTAGATCTCAACAATATCCACATCCTTGAAAAAAATTCACGATTTTTGAACTCTTTAAAATGTCCTTTTGTGAAAAAACGGCCACCATGTAGCCCTAGCTCCAAAATAAGTTTAAGGTCTTAATTGCACCATCATGAAGAAAGTCTTCGGTAAGCATTTAGACATAACAAGATGATTAAACACACGCAAATTCCTGATCAAACCTTCTCGCACATACTAATGGTTACCATGTTTGCCAATCAGCATTGCAACCAAAACCAAACTTCGAACTGAGCATCGCCATATTAAGATCAGGATCACATCTTGTCAACGAGAATGTCGCACCATCAAAAAAGACGGAAGCTCCTCCACCACGACCTTGCCGGGCCTGGTGCTGCTCGTAACGGCCTCCAACTCCAGCTTGATGCTGCCCGCTGCGAAGCTTGGCGGTGGCGGGCCGTGCACCAAAAGCTTGACCGCATACCGGGGCTGTGACGAAGCGTCCGCCCTGATGCACACCACCGACACGGCCGCACCCGCACCGAACGCGCCCACGGCGAGGAGGAACGCACTGTCGTCCTCTACACCGTGTAGCAAGTATCGTGGCTCCGACACCCCGAGACGGAGCTCTTCCCCATAGTGGACCTCGTGCATTGGCATCGAGTGCAGGTCGGCGAGGTGGCCGAGGAGCGCATGCGGTGCGCCGACGAAGCCGCAGCAAGGCTCGTTGCAATAGCAGGGCGAGTACGGACACACACTCTCGTGGTCGTCGAGCTCGTGGTACGGGATGAACCTCTTGCAGCCGTCGTGTGAACACTCTGCCCTGGCCACCTTGATAACGGTGTCCATTGCGAGGTTGCGGCCAAAGCCACCGCCATTTTCGCAACTCTGGCACTGCTCGCCAGGGAGCTCGGGAAGGCATCTCCCGCAAGCTAAATGGCCACCATTACACTGTCACAAAAAAATTAAGCAACTCATATGCATTAATAACTGCCTTCCTCGGGCTTCAGAAGTTCAGGTGAATGAAGCATATTAGAGAAAGAAACCTGGAAAACAGGAGGCTTTAAAGGGCGGCCACACAGGGTGCAATTGAGTACACTCAAGTCCACAGCTGCAACTCCTCCGGCTCGCTTAGCTTGCACACTGCTGGGCCGATCCACCAGCGCCTTCTTGGTGCTCCGATCAACGGCATTCTCCATCGGCGATGTTGAACCACTGTTCATTCCTTTTGGCGCGTGTGGAGCAACATGCATCTTTTCTATCAGCTACAAAGTACATAATGGAATTAGCAATACATCAGACATTTCTTCTGCAAAATGAACAGAATGCGGCCATAAATGTGAAGGGTCGATAAACTTGTGCAGAACACGGTTCAGAAGGCCCAAAAGAATGCACTTCCCCGCCACTTTTTGGAAAAAGTATGTGTTCTGTCAAGGAACCAGGCATTGCAATTACAGAAGTGTTACATGAATACACAATAGAGTTTTAAAACTGACATACACAAAAATACTAAAACAGTGTTCTGTATAAAATAGAAGATATTTTCTTCGTTTCATTCCCATGTACTTTACATCCATTAAGTGAGTTCTGAATATGGAGAGTTGTAAAAGAATAACAAAATATAAGGCATATACAAAGTCACAAGAATACTGAGTTTATAGCATATATTACGTATATATCAATGGGGAAAATCTATGTTAATTAAAGGATAGAAATGCTTGTTCAAAGTCTGTTATAACCATGCTATATATAATGTTATAAGCAGTGAGTGTCTGGTTCGTACCTGCTGATCGAGGTGATGTGCTTAACTCTACATGGTTAACAATGGCCCAGCTTGTTGCACAAGGACTAGTGATGGCAGTGCCAAGCTCTCCTGAAACTGGATGCTTGTTATTCTGATCGGTGTCAGTGGTGCCAAAATTATTGAACAGGGTATCAGTATTTCTTTCGGAGTCGACACATTTTCCATATTCAACAATGTTATCTTTTGGCATGTTATCAAGCACATCAGCATAAATTGACTCTTCTGGACGACGTACCTATTTAATCGCAATACACATCAGGTTAATTGTAGCAACATTGTATGCAGCATAAGGGAAACTAGATTACTTCTGAAAAAGACCTCTCAAATGTAATTTCATAGAAGTAATTAAGAAACTTAACCACCATTTGTCTGGCAACAAAATACTAGATCGACAAAACGGAGAAGTCATTGAATTGTTCACTTGATGAATTAAAGCGTGTTACAAGCTAGATTTTTAATGCATGTAAGAGTACACCATATTGTAAACAAGGCATATGTTCATATAATAATAAATAGACTCATGTTCATATTAGATAATTGGGCCTATGATTTTCAGTTGTTGTTTCAAAGCAACATGATATGACAAATTGCCAAAAAAAATTACCATCAAACAAATGAAGGGATGAGAAAGAACCCATTTGAAATGTTCTGCAGTGACAACACCCAAGCGTGGAAAACCAAATGGGACTTCAAATGCAGCATGTTTCACAAAATCAATGAATATGACCTGCATTAGGACGACAACAATGGAAACAAATTTATTGATAAACAAGCTAAATCAGCACACTTCAACCAATTTTTTAGACCACATAACTATCAATCTACGAGTGTGATCATAATGATTCTTACGCTCAGTATGTGGACACAACCCTTTATATAACTTGTGTTGGATTCTTTGTAATCCTTGATTCCTTTGAAGAGGTGGGTAGCAACGAAATTGCACCAATCCATCTCTTTGAGTTTATCAACCTGTTTAACAGCTCCCAGTAACTTCCTATTGACCATTAAGGACGTGTATGGTGCTAGATAAACTGCGAGTATCACCATCATGAATCGTATACAGAATGGTTCCTTGTCAGTTATGTTGCACAAATCATCCGCCAGCTCCTTCACAATCTTCCCGTTGCCTTTACAAGTATTAGTATACTCTTGGTGGAGAGCCTCCTCAACATCTAGAGCCTCTACAACTTGGATAGGGCCTGAAGGGATTCCAAGGACACTCTTCACAAGTGGCCTTACCGGAATCGATATGCCACCTTCAAACTCAAGGGCCTCAGTGTCACAATTTTTTTAGAGAACCCGCAGGAGATCTGCGCGTTTCTTTGTTAAGCTTACGAGAAGAGAATGTTTACAACAAGCCGCTAAGGAGCGAGCACACCACCACGGTCGGCACCACTTAGGGGTACGGCACCTACCGCTAACTTACACACTACTCTCGCAACAGCCCACACCTACAGGCTGCCCATAGCCTCCACTCATATACTATGCTATCGAGCACACGCCCCACCGGAGTGGCCTGTCCTTCAAACACCCGGGCATTACGCTCTAGCCACAAGGAACGGATGATCAGCATAATCAGGGAATTGGCAGTCTTTTGATCCTTCATGGGCAGGTGCTGCACCGCTGCCGGCCACCAAATGGCGAGGGCGCTCTGCGCATTTGGTACTGACAGTGATAACCCGAGCCGAGCGTTGATGCCTGTCCAGACTGCCGTAGCAAAGGGGCAGCGAACCGTGAGATGCTCCATGGTCTCATCCTCCCGATCACACAGTGGGCACACTGTGTGGGAGGTGAGCCCTCGACGCAAACGACGATCCGCTGTCCAGCATCTGTCCCTAAGGGCGAACCAAGCATGGAGCCGAACTTTCAGAGGCGCAAAGGAGTGCCAGACTTGGTGAGCTCCGGGAATGACTGTCGATCCCTCAAAAAAGGCGTTGTACGCAGTTCAAACGCTGAATTTTCCGGTCGCCGTCCACTTCCACTTGAAGGTGTCCTGATCGCCAACTTGGGGCACAACACTGATAGCATCCCAGAGCTGGAGGTATTGGACAGCGGCATCCACCGTGAGCTCTCCCGCGACATCTCTAGCCCACGCGTTGTTGTCCAGACCTTCTTGCACTGTCCTCGTGCTTCGGATACCAGGTCACACTAAGCTCAGCACCGCCGGCGCAATCGAGGCCGCCGTTCTGCCCCGGATCCATGGGTCTTCCCAGAAAGCGATATGCGCTCCGTTGCCCACCGTGATCGCCACGGACGCATTGAATAGGGCTATTACCTCGGGCAGGACTCGAAACTGAAGGCCGGCCCAAGATTTACTGGTGTCCGTCTTCTGCAGCCAAAGCCAGCGCGCACTCATCGCTGCGTTGAGCCAATGTAGGTTGTGGAAACCTAAACCACACCGACTCGCTTGGGCTGGCAAACAGCTGGCCACGCCACAAGATAGTTCCCCCCTTTAGCCTCCTCTCTTCCGACCCACAAGAACCCCCTTCGTAGTTTGTCCACTGCCTTGAAGAATCACGGCTCCAAATCTAGCGCCATCAGCTGATATATGACAGAGGCAGTCATTACAGCCTGGACGTACACCACTCTACCATTCTTGGTTAGCAACCTCGCCTTCCAATACGGCAGTTTTCTGGCGATCTTGTCCAGGATCAATTGCAGATCAGCGCGTCTTAGCTTCTTTATCGACAGTGGAAGCCCGAGGTATTGGCAGGGCAGCTCTTTGGCCGGGCAAGCTAGGGCTGTGGAGATGGTGTCGATCAACTTTTGGGAGCACCTGATTGGCATAGCAGCGCTTTCGTCAAAATTCACCAATAAGCCGGACGCAGCCCCAAAGCAGTCTAGAATCGCACGCACTGTGCCCAGCTCGCTCGCCTCTGGCCTAGCAAAGATGACTACATCATCCGCGTAGAGTGAAACGCGATGACGCAGTCCCTCCGCTGCTAAGTCCGCGAGCACGCCCCTGCGCTCGGCCTCGCGGAACATGGCCCCAAGGACATCCATGACTAGCACAAACAACAACGGGGACAGTGGGTCCCCCTGCCGCAATCCACGCGCATGCCTAAACCTCGCACCGGCGACGCCATTGACTAGGATCTGTGTAGTGGCTGTGCACAGCAGCAAACTGATCCACCTGATCCATCGCGGCCCAAACCCTAGCTGCCGCAGGACGCTGATGAGAAAGGGCCACACCACGCTGTCAAAGGCTCTCGCAAGGTCCAATTTCAGAAGAAGTGCGGGGACTCGCTTGCGGTGAAGCGTGAGAGCCGATTGATGGACAAGGAGGAAGTTGTCCTGGATGCATCTATTGCGGATGAAGGCGCTCTGGTTGCAGCTGACAAGTTCATTCATCTTCAGTGTCACAATTGAACTTATCCACCAACCAAAGGGTAAGAGCCTTATTATTCCCAACATCTGCATCTGCCATGGACAAGAAGCTCCCAAACCCAATTTCTTCGACATACACTTTCAGTTTAGCATTGTCATTGATAAGCTTCATGACTGGCGCAAGGAACTGAGTTGAACATCTGTACTTGACGTTTTCGTTCTACAATGTATGAGATAGATCAAAATGGGTTGATTAACATACAGTGTGAACCGAATAAATTATCCTAGTGGTGGTGGGGATTCCAGCATTGTACCTTGCTGTACTTGGCAGATTTATTTGCTAGATTAGCACACTGCTTTCGCTTTGGAGGCATGTCCGTCGAAGCGAATCTGGAGGAAAAACTGGGAATTTTAAAATATTAATTCAATTCATGGTAGACAGACCGAAAACATGATATGGGACAGAAATAAACAGTGGTTTATGGATAAAAAATATGAGCATATGACATCTAAACAGACGAGGAAAATAGATCTAGAATGAAGCTTGCTTACCAATGCAAGGAGGCAACCGCCGATCTACGAGAGACTGGTAGCTAGCTAGGGTTTTTGCGATCGTTATGACCTACCAATTAAGAGAAATGGATCAGAAAAAGAACCGATTATCCGCTACCAAATCGAGGACACCTTGCTTACAAATGCTGAATGTAATACTAGTACCTGTCAAGGACAAACTATTTGGTAGATTAGCACAGAGCTTCCGCTTTGGACTCGTGCACTTGAACACAAAAGGATACATATCAAAATACTCGCTCTGTTTAAAAAAGGATGCCACAAAAAATTAACTATAGATAGCTTATTTTGTTGACATCTTTTTTCGAACGGAGAGAGTAGTTTGTAAAGAGACTTTTACCTGTACATCTAACTGACAGAGTAGTAATACCCAACATACACTATGTTCCCGCGTCACAAGTCAAAACTAATATACTGATGGAGTATTTTTAAAGTTGTCTTGCCATATAAATATTAGAACGAGAACTATAATGACCATAATTAATTCGCGCATGCACATACTACTCCGTGAAAGATACTCCGTGCATGCATGCCCGAACTGGTCAAAGAGCATGGTGTGTTTCCAAGAACTTAAATCCGGTTTCTTGGAAATCAACGAAAATAAATCACTGCAGCCTCCTAGTTACGCTCCCCGTCACCACCGCGCGTCATTATGCTGCTAGGAGTCGAAGCAAAAGTCTACTTGGCTTCCACTACTGCCACACATCAATATATAAAAATGATTTCAGGAGGCCAGAGGTGTTTTTGATAGAAGAAGACTACATGGGAGCACTGATGAGTACACGCTGGTGTTGCGAGCACGGAGGCTCGAATCCAGGTGGGCAGGCATGCATCAACCCATGCCTACCATCCCGGCTATGCCGTGGTTCTCACACATCAATATATACACCGGGAACTGCTACACATGTACTGCAGGGTGACCAAGGTTCTCAGATTTGGCACAGCAAAGGTAGACGGTGAGTGAGATCGAATGGTTCCAATGATCGGTCGTCCAATGATGATCAGACGGGCGGCGCCCGGGAAACGAGAGGCCAGCAAAGCAACTGTGGATCTGGTAGCCTTCAACTGCCCCAGATGCTCCCTTGCTCTCAAGCCCCCAGTGTACCAGGTACGCAGACCTTTCAATCCTACTCCATCTGTATCGCCTGTTTTCACCATCGCCCTCTGACGATTTTCTTTTTTACGGTTTACCACACACATGAAGTGCACCGCCGGCGGGGACCTTGTCTGTTCCTCCTGCTACGACAGGATCAAGAGCAGGAGCAGCACCACCGTCGGCTACACCCGCTGCTACACGGTGGAGCGCATGGTGGAGGCGGTGCGGGTTCCATGCTCCAACGCCTCGCGTGGGTGCGACGCCATGACGCCTTACCATCGGTGGGCGGATCACGAGGACAACTGCCCACACTCGACCAGGCCGCCGCCGCGGAAGTCCACTTTCAGAAGCCCGATGATGTGGCATGTAGCTAGCTAGGGCTCTCATGGTTAATTTGCATCCCTCTACCTACTCATCAATTTCATCGTGTGTAATAACGACTAAATGGCTCGAACGCCTGTTCAATGCAATTATCCAGAGCTTTCTCCTCTCATTTTGATGAGTTCGTCTGAAAGAAGTGGCGGTAAATAGCCACATGTGGGATAGTGGACAAATTTGGTTTTCTTCGTTTATGAAATCAACCTTTCTGGTCTCTAGACTCCTACATTCAGTCGTCTAGGCGGAACGAATGGGATGCACATGTTTCAGATGAACTTTCATCTACATTTACAACAACTTTCAAGCGTTTGGGAGAACATTAAACTTCAAAATATCGGAAATAACCTTCAAACAATAAAAAATTACTTGGACCTACGAGCATCCAAGAAGATATTGCTTCCAACTGTGAACAAGTATCCTGGAAATCCATTTCGTGAAATCCTGAAGAAAAAATGAATAGTGCAAATTGAAATTTCAACAAATTATCCCTGCAAAATCAGAAACGCGCGTTCATGTTGTTTGGAACCCGGGATGCGTCTCTATCCGCAGAGCAGCAACTAGCAGTGCATCGACTTTACAATGTCTCTGGGAGTGAGTAAACAATGACATTGTTTGAATTTCGGTTGTGTTTTAATCACCTTATTTTAGCGTATTGCTGATTCGTGCATTTACTCATCTCTCTTACTCAATGCTCATTCGGGCATGTCACATGTTCGTCTTGTCATGAAAAGTCCTTGACAAGTGGCACTTCAGACTGTTCTTTTTTTGGGTCAGGCAAGATTTTATTACTAATGTTGTAGTGTTTTCTGGTAGGTCTCAGTTTTTCGAACATTTACTAGTGGTTTAGCGCTCTCAGCGAACTTTCGCCTAAAACCGTCGAAATGAGCGTCCAAAGCTGCATCTGGTATTTTCTGTAACTTGTGCCATCTTATAGTAACATTGTGAAATTACTCAACAAAAATAGGTGATACACTAACTTGTATCATGCTTTTTTGGATGCTTGAGTATTCAATTTAGGCTTCAATTTTCAGAGTTGAACGGCGCATTTGTTCTCAGATATCTTCTACAAACTCATTAGGCTCTATATATCTTGACTGATGGAAAAAATTGTTGTGATCTAAGAGAGAACCTGAATATTCATTTTAGCGCATTTCTATCTGCAGATCAGCAACTAGCAGTGCATCTGTACTTCACAATGCCTCTGGGAATGAGTAAACATTGACATTGTTTGAATTTCGGTTGTATTGTAATCACCTTATCTTTGCGTATTGCCGATTTTGTACATTTACGGGTTCATCTCTCTTACTCAATGCTCATTTGGGCATGTCACATGTTCGTCTTGCCATGAGAAGTCCTTGACAAGTGGCACTTCTGACTGTTTTTTTTGGGTCAGGCAAACTTTTATTAGTAATGTTGTACTAGTGTTTTCTGGTAGGTCTCAGTTTTTGGAACATTACTGATGTTTTATCTTATTATGGCTGCTCTCAGCAAATTTTTGCCTAAAACCGTCGAAATGAGCGTCAAAGCTGCATCTGGTTTTTTTTGTCACTTGTGCAATCTTATAGTAACATTGTGGAATTACTCAACAAAAATAGGTGAAACCCTAACTTGTATCATGCCTTTCGCATGCTTGAGTATTCAATTTTCAGAGTTGAATGGCACATTTGTTCTCAGATATCCTCTACAAACTCATTAGGCTCTATCTTGACTGATGGAGAAATTGTTGTGATCCAAGAGAGAACCTGAACATTCATTTTAGCGCATTTGGTTTCCTACCATCAAGTAATAAAATTCTCATGGCTTCAGAACCAAATATCAGTTGTACACTCATTAGACTGCTTGATCGATCAGGTGCATCAAGGACATCGTATGGAACCTTACAAAAGGTCACAAACTCGGCGTCCATCTATTACATCTGTCACATGAAATCCTTTGTGTCCATAGGCATGGCGAACAACTCAGGGAGATGTGCGTTGGTGATCTTGCTCCTGCTGGTGAGCCCGCGCTGCTTCTTCCTCTCCTTCTTTGGCTTGGGAACGCGGCCATGGATCTGCGCGGCGGCACGCCGTTTGGTCGTGTCCGTCATGGGTTTGTCGCCGACCCTCCGGAGGTCCTTCTCGATGTCCAGCATCTCGTTGGGCAGCTTGATCTCGTGGAACAGCGCCTTGAGGTCGGCGTCGTGTTTCGTCCTCGGCAACCTCGGGTCGTCCGGGTACACCATGCCTTGCTCGCCCGGCAGCCAGAAGATGTCATGCGAGGATTTCAGAGCCTGAAAGAAGAAGGAAACATTCAGACCCAGTCACAAACCAATCTTCGACAACTAGCTTGCGCCATGGATAAGTTGGTCACCTGCAGATCTTGCAGCACGGACGGGTAGGCATCCTCCAGCTCGGGAACCGGAAGGCCGTCAGGGAAGCTTCTGATGAGAGAGAGCACCTGGTCTTTCCCCCTCACATCGTTCTTGGGCTGCACGCTTTGCGTTAGTTCATCGACCGATCGACATGGCTAGCTAGCATAGCAAGCAGACACATGTACTTGATACGACGAACGAACCAATGCATACCTTGTAGGAGAAGAGCCTCCCGTCGAAGCGCACTTTGGGGTTGTTCCTCAGGCTCTCGAACACGGCGCTGTTGCGCTCGATGTCGACGTACGTCGCCTCGTTGATCTGCTTCGCCGTCAGAGCTCTCCTTGTCTGCAAGTTCAGAAAACACAACCACGTTATGTTTCCGGTTTCCTCCAAGAAAGAAAGAAAATCTTCAGGCCGGGAGACGAAAGCCTGAATCTTTTCCGTCTGATCATATCAAAGCTGACAAGGTTAAATTACTTTGTAAAGCAGCTCGATGACGTCCTTGATCTGCGACCCGACGGCGGAGGTCCGCACCGCGTACATCCTCTGCAGCCTCGCCGTGTCCTCGGAGAACCTGACCGCCGGCGCGGGCGACGGTCTCGCCAGCGGCCATGGAGCAGCAGGCTGCAGCTGGGGCCTCGCTGGAGCGGCGGCGGAGGATGGGGGTTTGGCCGCGGCGATGCTGGAGAGGCTGGCGTGGCACCTCTCCTGCTGCAGCTTGAACTTGTCGACCCGCTGGCTCAGATCCATCTCTGGACGAACGGGGAAGATGGTTTAACGATTAAACCAACCTCCGGCAGCCAACTGATCAATCAAGCAACGGATGAGAAGAAGTGAAGACTGGGTGGATGATTTGCCAGTTCAGTTTACTTTGGGGGTTCGTGTTGGTGCAGCTAGGGTTTCGTTCTGCTCTGCGGCGATCGATGGCCGGGTGAGAAATTTGGTCCATGGAAGCGGGGGTGCCGTTGTATATATGTACGACGAAGGTCGGCGCGCGCCGGACCTGTCTCTGTCTCCTGGTCGGCGTCGGACTCGGATTCGCAGGCCCTGGATGAGTTAATTGGGCTTTCGCGCCTCGGGCCCATCGGTAATCTTCGTCAAATTAGTCCAAGTGAACCCTAAAAAAAATATACTCCCTCCGATCCATATTAGTGGGCATAGTTTTGTCTAAATTCATATGTATCTAGTTAAGTATTTAGACTAGATACATGTGTATCTAGACAAAGTTGTGCCCACTAATATGGATCGGAGGTAGTACTTTTAGACTGTCGATCACCAATTCGCTGAAACAGATAGCTTTCCTTGGACCAATATGTTTTGAACAAGTGTTTGATTTTAGGTTTTACTAAATGTCTGAGAAATTCCCAAGAAACGAAAACAGAGTTCTCCCAACTTCTAGCAAAAACTTAGATGAGTTTCAACTAATTTGAAGCAAAAAAAAAATCAAAGAAAATCAGTTCCCGGGCCTTGTACACACCGCCCATCACACTATAGGAGCTGGCCATGTTTGGAGTATGATGCACGATAGCTTCTAAATCGGCATGTTCTTCACGGAGCCTGAAAGTGGGCTCTATCGGTCAGATAGTAAAATTTACAAAATACCCCATACATTTAAACAAATCCATAATGTATCCCTTGACCGATTCATCCTTGCCACGTCAACGCCCAAAATGCCTGAACACTGTTTTTGCTACGCTTACTGAATAGTGGTGTTTTTTGTTAAAAAATGGCGTCTTGGTGGTTTATTGAAACCCTAACCCCAGTTGTGGTGGCTTTTTGCATTTTTGCTCTCGGATATACATCCATCTAGTTGTGATTCTTGCTTGTTCTCGTTGCCATGAAAAATGACAGACAGTTTTTTCTTGCTTCAAAGAGCTCAAAGAATATATGCTATGAACACAAAGTCCAAACACACATTTTAGATTAAAACAAGTACTCTATGTTGTGCACCAGAGCCCAAAAATATTCAGAACTCCCCAAGAATTAGCTTCCGCGATTCTATGATAGTCGTATCATGTACCTTCATGTCCTGGATGTGTTTGGCCTGTTTATGCATACAATTGCCTTTAGCCCTTTACCTTAGATAACATCATCCTGTCACAGATGTAAACAGGTTGAATCCATGCATGCATTCATAAGACACAAGCACAGTTGGCAGTGAAGCAGTCCATAACATTATGATCATATTGTTCAATTTCGACAAACCAAGATAAGATGTTCAACTTCGACAAACCAAGATAAGATGTTCAACTTCGACAAAACAAGATAAGATACTACGAGTAACCAGAGTCACGGCTGACAAGAACACGATCGAGATAGAATGCAGTCTCAGAATTCATGTACCAAATGGGAGTTCGACAACTGAACGGCATGTAGCGGAGACTCATTTCTTCAGCTCGATGTACACCGGAGAATCCTGGGGAGTCCACATGGCTTCCGAGACGAACAACGATGCTCCCGCCTTGTAAGGCCTCGTCAGACATCCTTCGCTCTGCATCTCGCCGGACAGAGAGAGGATGCCCGTCCGCGTGTACACCTCGATCTTGTACTTGAAATCATCCATCCCGGCCGGCTCACTGGGGAGGTGGATCACCGACAGGGTGCACCCTGAAGGCACGCTCCGGTCGACAACCATCAGGAACACCGCCCCACTATTGGCGAGGGACACAATGCGGGCAGGCTCCCCATGGCGCATAGTCAGGCCGCAGAGGTTGCCGGCTGGGACAATGGTGTACTGGACCGTAGGGTGCTGCAGTTTGATGTGGTCAAGCAGGTACCGGCGGGCGTAGGGGGGGCAGCCAGCGATGGGGCAGTAGCATGGGGCGTGGATGCAGGACTCTTCATGCGCCGCCTTCTTTGTGAACTGGATCATGTCGGTGCAGCCGTACTCCTTGAACGAGCAGGGCATGGTCATGCCACCGAGGATGCGCTCCATGGCAAAGCTGCGGAAGGCGCAGAGCTCGCCACACAAGCTGCATTCGTAGTCCACATCATCTTGGCAGCACTCAAAGCATGTGATATGGCCCTTGGCGCACTGCAGACGATAAGAGAAAAACAAAAACACACTGAGTGTAACTGAAACAGCAACAGGAGTGCACAAGCACTGGGTTTACCACTGTTGATAGATTTAAGAAATATGAAGATCTGCGGTGATTTTAGTGCAAACCGTAGCTACTTCGTGCATATAAAGTACATCTACAATGGACCTACTAAAATTCGGCTAAAACTTCGCTACCACACATATATATACAACTTTACGCTAGTAACAGTTTGTTGAATCTGGGTCCACTCAGTGATCCAGAGAGTTGATACTGGATAGGCCAAGATTTACAGTGGATCATAGATGTTGGTCAAGCCACAGGAGATCATAAATATACCCCAATGTACTAGAGAACATCAAGGACAATGAAATAGGGGATTAAGTGCGGAAATATGACCGTTGCGACAAGCGCTCCCACTCCCCAGGGCGACTGCCCCGGCATCGAGCTTCCTGGCGGCGAGAAGGGGCAGCGGCGCCCCTCTCCCGCCCCCGGAGCTCAGGGTGCGTTTGCGCAAGGTGGTGGTTCTCGTTTCTGGGCTCTCGCCGGTGAGAGTTCCGACGAAGAGGGCGACAGGGACGGCGGGGACGGAGGAGTGGTGTCGCCATCCAGATCTCGTCCGGCACAGCGCGTGCTGGGAGATTTCCTGTCTCCGGTTCTCGCCTCGGCAGTCGGTGCGGGCTCCGGCCGGCGGGAAGCACGCCCCAGATTTGCTCCTGGTGGTAAAGGTTCTCGCTTTGGCCAGGGCGGCCATGGCGGGGCCTTCGTGTTCTCCGGTGGATCCCGTGCGCGTGCGGTTTCCAGGTCTCCTGCTCGTACCGGCCCAAGCGCTGGAGGCTCTCCGGCGCATCGACGCGGGTCCGCCCCTCAGCAGTGTGCTGAGAATCAAGAGGCTTGGCCCCAGGTTGGTGCCCCGGCGAGTTCTGTGACGGCGGCGGCGGCGGCCGCTGAGGCTCGGGTGGCTAGCCAGGCGGCATCTGGCCAGGCAGGCGGGAGACCGGATCTGGGCCCTGCAGTGGCAGGCCCATCTTTCGTCCAGGCAGTGCTTAATGGGCCTCGGCCCTCTCCTGAGCCCATGACCGCCTTTGGGTCTGAGCCGGCTGCCCGGTCTCCCGTGGCCCAAGGCCCAGTATCGATCGAGCCGCTTCTTAAGTGGCGTTGGGTGCGGAAGGGAACCCTAATCCCTTCCTTTGGTGTCCCAGCCTCGTCCGAAGACGTGCGGCGGTGGCTGGCGGCTTCCAGATCTAGAGCTCTCATCCCTCGTTTCCTCAAAAATCCCAACTTCCACTACTCCTCGCTTGCCCAGTTCTTCATGGATCGGAGGCGCGGCATGAAGCGTGGGTTCGACGACTTGGTTTCAGAGGAAGACGGCCGCTACGAGCTTGAGCTGCGCGAGCGCCTGGAGGACAGGGAAGAGCGGCGGCGCTACAACCAAGATCGCGAGCGGGGGCAAGACCGGTGGTCGCGGGAGCGCGAGGCCTATCCTCGGGAGCCAGAGTGGCGCCGGGAGGAGCAGCGCCGGCCCAACTACGCGCCCAGGTTCGAAGCTGGCCCCTCTGTCCAGCGTGACCAGCCTCCGCCGCCGCAGCGCAAGAAGAAAGCGGTGGTCAAGAAGACTTCGGCGGGTGCCAGAGCCAGGAAGGCGCTGGATCTTGCACAAGCTCAAGACCAAGCTCGGGCAAAATCGGCCCCGGCGGTGGTCACCCTCTGCCCAAACCCGTCGAGAGCCCTCCGCCGGTCGCAGCGGCCAAGAAAGGAGTCATGTGTTTCCACTGCGGCCAGGAAGGCCATTACCAGTCAACGTGCAAGGCCCCGGCTCACTGTACCGTTTGTGATGTGGATGGTCACACCACTGGGATGTGCCCTTTCCGCCCGAAGCCTCCCTCGCTTCAATGGTATGGTTATGCGCTGGATGGGGTTGGCTTCCATTGTTTGGAGATTCCGGAAGTGGAGGGTGCGGCTAGAGCAGCTAACCCCTCCCTTGCGGCGACGGTGATTGCCAACGAGAACAAGCTGACCGTGCAACTGCTGGCCGAAGATATGAAGATGCTGGTGGGTGGTGATTGGGACTGGCAAGTGAGACAGATCAGTGAGACTGACTTTGTGGTGGTGTTCCCCAACCTGGTCAGCTGGAACCTTTGTCTGAACTCTACGGGTTTCACCCTCCCCGTAAGCAAGATTCCTGTGGTGTTCGCGGAAGCTGTGGCGGATCCGCAAGCAGCGATGGTGCTGTCTAAGATTTGGGTCAAGCTGGTGGGAGTGCCTGCCGCGCTCCGCAAGTCAGAGCTGCTGCTGGAGGCTACTAAGATGATCGGGCGCCCAAGATTGGTCGATGAGGACTCCCTGGCAGATCCTTTGAGCCCTGTTCGCATGTTGTTTCACTCCCAGGCGCCTTCCAAATTGCCGCCTAGCGTTTTGCTGTTTGTGGATATGGAGGGCTTCTCTATCAAGCTAAGCTTGGAGCCTATTCAGAGGGCAGGCCCCGGGCATCCCTCGCCCCCGCCTCCTCCTCCTTCCCGTGACCAGGACCCGGAAGATGATGCTGAGGAAACTGAAGACCAAAGCATGACTGATCGCCACTGGAAACACAAGTCCAAGGTCGGCGCGAGCAAGGCTGCTGCTGGCAAGCAATCTGCACCAAGTGACAAAGCGCCTCCCACCAATCAGCTTGGTATGGAGCAACACCTTGAGGTCCCGACTACACCGACGGATGCGAGGATTCCCCCGTCTGCACAGCCTGAGGGCTGTCCCCTGGCGAGGACCAAGACTTCTGTGGGCAGCTCCAGTGTGCCGGTGCCTGCTGCTGTGGACAGATCCACCTCCAAGCCAGTTTCAGTCCCTGCAAAATTCAAAGTTCAGCCTATTCCTATCAATCAATATGGCTCCAACCTGCTCCAAGCTGAGATGTCCCCCCCAGCCAAGTCTCCTCTGCGCTCCTCTCCGCTTGAGATCTCGTCTGAGGGCTCACCGCCGGCCTCGCCTTCCCTGTTGAAGAGAGCTCCCCTGTCTATTCAGGACCGTGTGGCAATTGGCTGGGAATCTCCGCTGGACTGGGAATTTGAGCAGGAAACGCTGGCGGACAAGGTGGCGAAGCTGAAGAAGAAGCAAGATGGGGAGGTGGATAACCCGCCGTCAGGATCCAAGGTCACTTCTGGCAAGATCTTGAAGAAACCTTCCTCCTCGCCCAAGACCAAGCGCGCTACCACGCTGGTGTCCCCCGTCTCGGGCACAAGGCGTAGTGAGCGTGGTTCCGGAGGAGCTGCTGAGCATATCCTGGACAAGGCGATCAAGCGCACTGCCTCGAAGAATGCAGGTACTTCGTCACCCCTCCCTCCATCCAAATTTCTGGCTTTCCATTCGTTGCCCAATTCGCACTTGCTCTCGGTGGCGCGGGATTGCGGGGTGGCGTTCGATGCAGAGGCAGGTGCTGCCTCTACTGCCCCACTTCTTTCCCTGATTCGTGCTAAGGAGGTAGCCCAGGCCAAGCTTGCGGTTGCCATAGCCAAACAGAAGGAAATTGAGGCCGATGCTGCTGCTACGCTCAAAGCCAAGGAGAAGAAGGGTTCTGAGGAGGAGCTGCATCCTCGGGCTCGAGATGACAACACCAGAGTGGTGTCTGTATCTCAGCCCGCAGCAGCGTGCGAGTCGGAGGATGTGGTGGACATTTCCACCCCGCTTGCTCTCCTTCAGAGGACGACCAGGAAACGCAGGCAGTGTGCCAGTACCCTGGGTCCTAGAACCAACCTGCGAAATACCCCAGCCCGCCAAGCACGGGTTCAGGCTGTCGTGTCTCAATGAGGTTGATGGACTGGAACTCGAGGGGCTTCCGTCGGGTGGGTCGACGGACGCAGATCAAAGAGTACCTTCGCAAAGAGAACATTGACATCATCTTCTTACAAGAAACCATGATCCAAAACTTCTCTGACCATGAGCTGCGCAGCCTGGAATCAGGAGATACCTTTTACTGGGACTGGAAACCGGCAGATGGCCGATCCGGTGGTATGCTCCTTGGTGTCAGAGAGAGCTCGCTTGAAGTTGGCGGTCGAGATCAAGGGCAGTTTTTCCAGAGCGCGCTTCTTTACCATAGAGCGGCCAAGTTTAAATTTGAGTTTATTGGTGTTTATGGCCCGGCTGATCATGCTCGCTCGGAAGAGTTCCTAGCTGAGCTAGAGGCCAAGGTCAATAGAGCTACCCTACCAGTGGTGGTAGGAGGCGATTTTAATCTGATTAGAGGGCTGCGGACAAGAACAATGCCAACATCAACTGGCCCAGAGTTCATTTGTTCAATGATTGTATCGCACGCCTAGCCCTGCAAGAAATCAATAGGACTGGTGCCAGATACACCTGGTCGAATAAGCAGAGAAATCCGGTCAGGAGTGTCCTTGATCGGGTTTTCATCTCTCCTGACTTTGGGTCGCAGTTTCCAATGGTGTCGCTGCTTGCACACACTAGCATTGGCTCTGACCACACCCCGTTGGTGCTGGATACAGGAGAAGAAAAGCTTAAACGATCCCAGAGGTTCTTTTTCGAAACTTGTTGGCTCTCTGCTCATGGTTTCAAGGAGCGGGTGGGCAACAAGTGGAACGAGCTGGCTGCTAACCTGACCTCCTGCAGAGGGCCAGTTGATTTTTGGCACTCTCAATCCTTGGGTCTGCGTCAATTCCTCAAGGGCTGGGGAGCCAATCAGGGCAAGCAGGACAGAGTGGCTAAAGCGTCTCTCATGGCGCAAATCCAAGCGCTGGATGGCCGTGCTGATTCCCTTGGCCTTGACGAGGAGGAGTGGGCACTTAGATATTTTCTGGAGGACAAATTAGTCCATGTTTTGGCGACTGAGGAAGAATACTGGCGCCAGCGTGGCCGCCAGAACTGGCTCCTTCAGGGGGACGCAAACACGGCATTTTTTCATGCGTTTGCGAATGGCAGGAAACGCAAGTGTGCGATCCATTCGCTGTCCTCTGATCACGGAGACATTACGGCCCCAGATCTGATCCAGAAGCATATCTACGAGTTCTATATGGCGCTCATGGGTGCTGACGAGCCCAAAGTGCTATCTCTCAGCACCAACTTCTGGCCGGAGTCTGCCAGAGTTAGTGTTGAAGAATCTAGGGAGCTGGCTCTTACCTTCACCATGCAGGAGCTGGAAGACTGTGTCATGAGCACTAAGTCGAACACGGCCCCAGGACCAGATGGGTTCCCGGTGGCCTTTTTCAAAACTTTCTGGCCTCTGGTGAAAGATGTTCTCCTGCACACCCTGAATGGTTTTGTGCTGGGCACGGTTGACATCTCTAGACTTAACTTTGGGATCTTGTCGTTGATCCCCAAGGTTCAAGGGGCTGACAACATCAAGCAATTTAGGCCGATTGCTTTGATTAATGTGATTTTCAAGTTCTTTGCAAAGGCCTTTGCTTCCCGCTTGTCCCCGGTAGCGCACCGAGTGATCAGCTCAGCTCAGACAGCTTTCATCAAGGGAAGAAGTATCTTAGATGGCCCCGCGGCTCTCTTAGAGATCATCCATGAGCTGCAGTCTAAAGAGTTACCTGCAGTCTTGTTGAAGCTTGACTTCGAGAAGGCGTATGACAGAGTCAGTTGGGCGTTTCTTAAGGAAGTGCTAGCAAAAAAAGGTTTTGACCAGGCCTATGTGCATAGAATCATGCAATTGGTGTCGGGTGGCCAGACTGCTATTGCTATCAATGGGGAAGTTGGTCCCTATTTTAGAAATAAGAGAGGGGTTCGTCAGGGTGACCCCCTCTCGCCTTTGCTGTTTGACTTTGTGGTGGATGCCTTGGATCTGCTGCTTCATAACGCAAACAGTGCCGGCCACATTGAGGGTGTGGTCCCACATCTGATCCCGGGAGGCGTTACTCACCTCCAATATGCTGACGATACTATTATCTTCATCAAGAATACGGAGCTGGGTATTGCAAACCTCAAGTTCATTCTCATTTGCTTTGAGCTCCTGTCTGGGATGAAGATCAATTATCACAAGAGCGAGGTGATTGTGATGGGAGGCCCGGCTGGGGAACAAGCCAGAGTGGCTAACCTCCTGAATTGCCAGGAAGGAGCGTTCCCTTTTACTTATCTGGGCTTCACAATGGCCAACAGAAGGCTTACCATGTCTGACCATGAGCCAGTGGTGGCCAAGGTGGTTTTCGCACGGAACCTTGGCAAGGGAGGTTCTTGTCGTCGGCTGCACGACTCACCCTTGTTGATGCCTGCCTGTCTAGTTTGCCTCTCCATTCGATGGGCCTGTTTCTGCTTGCGGATGGCACGCATGCCGGGTTTGACAAGCACAGAGGACGGTTCTTTTGGGAAGGTCAAGGTAACAAGCGCAAATACCACATGGTTGCCTGGAAAGACATTTGTAAACCCAAGGAACAGGGTGGCCTTGGGGTCACCAACACTAAGCTGCTGAATAAAGCTCTCATGGCGAAGTGGATCTGGAGGTTTTTTTCTCCAAGCGAGGAGAACAGCCTTTGGGTTAGACTTTTGCGCGCAAAATACCCTGGCTCGGTGGATTTCTTCGGCTCAAACCCGGAGGGGGGATCCTAGTTTTGGCATGCTCTTCACAAGGTGAAAGAGGCCTTTAGATTGGGCGCTCGCTTTAGTTTGGGTAATGGTCAGTCCATTAGGTTCTGGACTGACCTTTGGCTCGGTGCTGAGCCCTTGGCCTGTAGGTTCCCAGCTCTCTTTGCCGTGTCCTCTTTGCCAAACGCTTTGGTGGCGCAGGTGCATAATGGCGAGGGATGGGTTCTCAACTTCAGACGCTGCTTTGGTTTGGAAGAACAGGACCAATGGGGCAAGCTAGTCCTTGAGCTTGAGGGTTTAGCCCCAGGTGAGGACCGGGACAGTGTGTCTTGGGCTCTCGAACCGTCTGGGCTATTCTCTACCCATTCCTTATATTTGAAGCTGTGCGAAAACCCAGCCCTGCCTGAGGTGTCTGAGTTCTGGGACACTTTGGTCCCGCTCAAAGTGCGGATCTTCTTGTGGCAGCTTGCTAGGGAGCGGCTGCCCTCGAATGACAAAATTAAATTGCGTCATGGCCCGTCTGACGGTTCTTGCGCCCTGTGTGGGTTGCAAGAAGACGCGTCTCACATCTTCTTCGGATGTGCTCTTCCCACCTTTGTGTGGTGTGGGATTAGAGATTTGCTGCATGTAACGTGGAATCCAGCCTGCTATGCAGATCTAGTGCAGATCCTGCAAGGCTTCACAGGCAGGGCCCGTGCGGCTCTCAGAGTCTTGTTTGCAGCTATTTGCTGGGGGTTGTGGCTTACAAGAAACTCGTATACTATCGAACACAAATTTCCCAGGCAACCTGCTGACGTTGTGTTCAAAATCCTGACTCTTATGCAGCTCTGGCGGCCCCTGTGCAAGGACGTGGTCGGACCTTTGGTGGAGGAGCTGTTACACTTACTTAGGAGTTTGTTCAATGCTACGAACTCGCCGGCGCGCCACTCTGCTGCGGCATCTACGGCGTTGGCGCTAGCTCCTGGATAGCTTTTTGGTCGCTGGTGTTGTGTTACACCCTGAACTTGTATTTCTTGGCCTGCGTTGCCTTTATCTGGTTTGTAATCGTAAACTGGTGCCATTTCCCAGTGGATGTGGATGTTGTTGTGGCCGTTGGCTTTATTAATTTAAAGCAGGGCGCTAAGCCTTCTATCTAAAAAAAAAGGACAATGAAATAAGTTGTTGCCAATATGTGCACATCTTAATATATATTTTTCTACTAACATTCAACCAGTTCTACTGAAATCATAAGAGAATAGTCAGAAATCTAGGAGTAGCATCCTAACCAAAACATCAGATTTGTTGCAAGTGAACTATCAGAAATAATACAGCAACACCAACATATAAAACATCGATTAGTGGCAATACTGAGTGAAACCCAGCTGTTTGTTGCGGGCAAATATGAAAAGGACACATAAAGTGTCAATAACTCATGGCACAAAACTAAACGGCAGACTACATGTATCTTTTTTTAGATAAAGACTACATGTATCTAGTAAAACAGAGTAAATATTTGACAAGTGGATATTATTTCGTCAACTACAGTTATCTGTACCTCGAAAAGAGGTGGAACCAATGATTTGCAACAAGCAGAGCATTCCAGCAGCTTGAGGTCTAAGGTGACAGTGATCATCCTAGCCTTCTTCGCGGCGCTGCTCCCGACCGTCCCGAACCTTTCCGTACGAGGCTTCTGTAGATAGGTCCCAGCAAAATACAAAGTTATTGATCAACACAGGACAAAGCAATAGCACAACCAAACAGAAAAGAAAAGCATGTACGGTCGATGTTTCAGGTATTCCAGTGCCCTACAGAATCGCTATCTGATACAGGACACTGCCAAAATGTTTCCAGCAAAATGCAAAGTTAATGCCGAACACAAGGATCGTTCTCTCAGAGATTTCAAGGTTCTCTAGATGTTAAGATCGAAATTTTGATACAGGCCATTACTAAATTCTTCAATTAGCAAGCCAAGATTATCCTCGACCAAACCATGGAAATCAGCATTCCCGCGATAATGTTTGCAAAATCGCTTCAAACTGGGTCCCTATTATGCAAAGACAAAGCTTACCCCAAACCCTAACTAAACCTCCTGCCCGCCGCTCTCTCTCAACGCTTAGTGGCGAGCTGCGTGCCACCCATCCTCCTCCTCCGCCGCCTACACCAACAGCGGTACCAGCAATGCCTACAACTATTCCGATCCGCCGTCAAGCCACCGCCTAGACAACCCTGGTGAACCCGTCGCCGGCATCCCAAAATCAAGCCGCACATTCACCAAACACGACCAGTTTTATAACGCCAGATATGAAGTCCTGACATTACGCATGAACCCCCATTCTACTCCGCACGCAGTGGATTGTGGGGGCGGTGCTAAAAGATAATTTGGGCATGGATCAGAGGAAGAAATATATGGGGTGGGTGAGTCACCCTGATCATGGTGGATGATCAATCTCCCGCTCGGTTCATCTACATCTGAATCCCGTCGAGCTCTCTAGGATAGTTTTTCGTAGCAGCAGTTTTCGACGGAATATGGCCTCTGTCGGTCTAACTTTTTATACTATTACTAGTGGAGTACTGTATTTTGACTGAAAAGATAATTTCGACTGTCTTATTAATTATTTGTTTTTTTTCTAGCAGAAAAGATATTAATCGTATTAGTCTCTTGATTCACGGTTCTAAGTGGGCCCAACTTAGCTGTAGCATGTAGGATCTTTTCATTAATTTCCCGCGGCTAAAAGTAGAAAGCTGTCAATTGAATTTTAATTGGCTCGTTTAGAGTATCTTAAACCTATGGCCGACCCCAAAATGTTCCGGTCTTGCACCAGTCAGCCCCTGAAATTACACCACTTAAATCCATTCACTAGATCTCAATCAACAACACGGAACATATGCAACACAAACGATTGCAAAATTTTCATCGGACAATTTTTGACGTGTGGATCAGCGCAAGCTCTCTGAGGCCACAGTTAGCTAATCCCCATTGGAGCGGCGTGGAGTCAGAAGGGTCCCCAAATAGCTACCAATGGCATACTGTAATCTCCCTCGTTCATCCTCTTACTAGGAGTGCCACGAACCACTATGGTTTGTACTTGAAGACGGCAACTAACCTTTACAAACATGGTTGGGATACGGCTCCAAAATTTAATTCCCCAAGGCTCCCAAAACATCGGGACGACCAATTCCACCTAAGATTCCAATGAATCGAAGAGAAACAAGTTCTATAATGGAAGGAAGGGGAAATAAATTTTGTTCGGTGAAAGTGTAGATCTAGATCTTGTCACCCGAATCTACAAGGGCATGAGGTATGGTAGGCTAGGATGAGAGATCTAGGCAAGCAAAGCTAATCAACAATGGTGTAGACATGAAGTCAAGTCGTAGACATTACCTAGGGAAGAACATGTCTATATATATGTCCCCTTAAAAACTAGTTGCTTTAGGAAACTTACCTTGATGCATCCGGCCTGGTGAAATATGTCGGTTGGGTGCATATTCATGGTGGATGATTGATCTCCGTTTCTTCTAAATCCAAACCTCGCCGAGCTCTTTGCGGATGTTTTCCGTAGCAGCTGCTTCCAATGGAGAAAATGGTCTGTGTGCGCACTCCCCTGGTCGTTAACGTTTTATACTAATAGTAGAGTACTAGTGAAAAATTTGGTAGCCTTATTAAATATATTTTTTGTTTTTTCTAGCAGAAATTATTTTATTTGTACTAGTCTCTTGATTCGGTGGTTCTAAAGTGGGCCCAACTTAGTTGGAGGATCTTTCATTCATTTTTGTATAACGCGGACGCGTCTAAAAGTAGAAAGTAATCAATAAAATTTTAATTCACATTTTAGAGCATCTCCAACATGATTTGGCTATGACCCCTATATATCCGCGGACATGTGGCAGGAGATTATTGATGTGTGCTTTCTCTCCTAAGACTTATGGGGATAGGCAACATTTGTTCTTTATTTGCAGCTTTAGTCAGAGTGTATAAAATTATTTGCAGATTGAGTGGCTGACTGCTGACATTGGAATATGAATGAAAGAGATCTTTCATACTTCGAATCGAGTCAATCCAAGTAGATGAGAATCAATCGTATGACTGATTTTGCGACAAGGATCACACATTCTAAGCAGAGTTATGCACATGGCAACTTTTTCCTTCCAAGGGGAATTACACGTGTTGATTACAGGCTGAGGTGAGGGGAGGTGGGGAGGGGAAGAGACACATGACAAGATAGTTTTTTTTTTTGAACTAGAGCCAGAAGATAAAAGAGTGATTTTTTTAAGCACAAAAACAGTAGGGAAAAAATCCCTACTGCCTTAATTTTCTATTTTTTTTCTCTAAATATGTACAAGGTTACATATAAAGTTCTCACAAGGTGTCTAGCCACTGCATCATGCCTTCTTTAAGAGAAGGTTTAGCCTTATGCATAACAAGATTAAAAGAAACAACAAAGTGATTTTCTAGAATACATTCTTTTTGAGAGGTGATAATGAAGTGATGAACTAACATAAACCCTATATATCGCCCATTAGCTGCGTGTTTCGCTCGCGCCGCCTGGAGGCAAGCGTGGATAGGTCGCCCATCTGGCCATTGTTTTTCTTTTTCTTTTTCGTTTTCCTTTTCTGTTTCTTTTATTTTTCGTTCTTTTAATTCTTCTATTTATTTTTTCGTTTTTCAAAATATTATTAAAAAAATGTTTCCCAAAATTGTTTAAATTTAAAGTTTGTTCATATTCGAAGATGTTCCAATTCAAGATTTTGTTCATATTCAAAAATTGTGCCAATGCAATTTTGTTCCTATTTCTAAAATTATACAAATTCAAAATATGCTCACATTTGAAAATTGTTCCAATTGAATTTTTTTTCATATTTCCAAAATTCTTCATATTATAAAATTGTTCCATTTCAAAAATTATTCATATTCGAAAAAATCGAGTTTTATTTTAAATTTTGTTTTTTCATATTCGGAAATCATTAAAATTTCAATATTATTGTTTTCAGATTTGAAAAGGTTCTTCGATTTTAAAAATACATGGGAAAAACGCTTTGCCTCGGAAATCACTAATTAAAGGCTTCCCTTTGCGAAGGTAAACCCGCGCGCGTTGTGGTCGTGACAAGTGTCAGCTTCTCCTTTTACGCGGTCTCCGTGGGTGCTTGCATGTGTGACAAGTGGCAGCATGAGAGAATTTTGGTGGGTTTTCTTCTCTTCTCCCCGTCCAGTTTATACGGAAGGTGGGAGATCAGTTTTTTCCTTTTATTTTTCTAACGAAATTTTAAAAACAAAATATCTTGCGAACCGTTTATTTAAATTACGAACCATTTTCATTTTTGAGCTTCTCGCGTCGAGCTCTTCAAAAGTAGATCCCATATTGATATGTTTTAATGAACTTTTTTTTCCGTACTTCTGGTTGTATGTCGTTTGTACATTCTGTTATGCATATCTTGTACTTTTCTGTTCTTTGTACTTTTACTCCGCTTTGCTGTGTACTTTACATCCTGTGTACTTTTGTTCTTCAGTTTATGTGTTCTTGTACTTTCTGTGTAGTTTTATACATATTTTTCTGTGTACATGTACTTTCTGTGTAATTTTGTACTATGTTTTCTGTGTATATGTACTTTCTGTTTTTTACTTCAGTTTTTTTGTTCTTGTACTTTCTGTGTACATGTACTTTTTCTGTGTATATGTACTTTCGAGTCTTTCGTGACGGATGTACGCGAGGAGCAGCCGCGGGGGCTTCCTTTTTTTTGTTGCACGAAACCGCGGGGGCATCCTTTTTTTTTTTTTGCAATTTTCCCACGTATATTTAACAAAAACCACATACAGAGTACACGGAAGAACAACAAGCATACAATACGTAGAGGAAAACGGAACCAGAAGCATCGAGAACACCGACCACGCTGGCGTCGGAGGCGAAAATGACCACCTTCCATCTTGCCGCTGTCAGGGAACACTTTGCCCTATGAGAGATGCTGCCATGCCCGTCCGCCGCGCCGCGGCGGAGCTTGAGTCGATGAATGGCCGGGGCGAGCGCCCCCCTATCCCAGCCACACCACCTTGCCGGAGTCGCCTTCGGAGCCGCCGCCGGAAGAAGTCGAGGATCCCGGCGAGCCCAGGGTTCCGACCGATTCCGCCGCCAGGACGGAGACCGCCACACTGGATCTGGCAGGAGAACGAAGCACAGCGCGGATCCACCGATCCGCGAGTGCCAGGGAAGCAGATGCGCCAGCCCGGAGCTCCACCGAGCGCCGCCGCCGGAGAGGACTCGCGCCTGCAACAAAAACCACACCAGCGACACCACCGCCTCCACGGCGCCGCCGGCTGCCCCAAAAGAGCCTACCTTATCTACACACGTGAAGCGGGGATCCCCCACCCTC
Source organism: Poa pratensis (assembly GCA_947311845.1). Lineage (NCBI taxonomy): Eukaryota > Viridiplantae > Streptophyta > Magnoliopsida > Poales > Poaceae > Poa > Poa pratensis. Next base: position 5,685,222 of record CAMZMU010000035.1, read on the forward strand.
CCGCCGCTGAGGTGGCCGCCGGAGGGCGAGGGATCCAGTGGAACGACGGCGAGGAGGTGGATCGACCGGGTGGATCTAAAAAATCGCCCTTCCGCTACAGAGAACGGGGAGGGGAGACGACCAGGTTCGTCTGTCAAACTCTCCGCTGGGGCTTCCTGACGGCTAGAACCAGCGCTTCATACACGTACACAACGAGCAGAGCAGCTGCCTGGGGCTTCGCGTACGTGCCTTCAGTCCTTGTCCGATCGAATCATCGATCCGTGCGGGTGCTTCAGCGCTGGATGTACGCGCCCGCCTGGCGCCTGGGACGCGTACCATGAGAAGCCGCAGGGAGCCTCGCGGGGACCACGATCAGCGGGACCTTGTACTGCCGTGCCCAACTTTGATTTCGCCGCTTTTACAGGTCACCACGTGGGTGCTCTAACGCTCTGCTTTACAAAGGGAAGCCTTCTGCTATATAGGCCCTCACATGGGCTGATTTTTTTTTAATAATACATTTATTTAATTAAATTCGAAAAATATTACGGAAAACGACGATTTTCTAAAAATAATACGGCCTCGGCCAGATTTGGGCCGACAAGGCCCGGTCGGCCAGGGTTGGGCCGAAAGGCCTGTCGGCCGACCCCTGCACTTGTCAGAGAAATCTGTCGGCTAGTATTGGGCCGACAAGCCCCTGTCGGCCTAGGCCCAGCCGACCAGACCCAGTCGGCTTAAGCTGGGCCGACTTCTGCATGTATGTTTTTTCCCTCCGTTCCGGCACATATCTTCCCGCCATTTTTCCCGCCATTTTCTCCCGCCCTTTTTGTCCCGCCATTCTCCTCCCACTCTTTTTCTCCCGCCATCTTCCCCGCCATGTTCTCCCGCCCTTTTCCTGCCGGCATTTTTCTCCCGCCCTTTTCCTCCCGACATTTTTCTCCCGCTCTTATTCTCCCGGGTGAGCTTATATATACCCCAGCAGACGTTGTGATGGAGGCGTGCGGTGCGTGGTGATTTAGTTAGTCGCATAGGAAGGATGTATGGTAGTTCGGGTCCTAGTTTGGAACATAGGTCATGGTGTGTTCTGTATGAAGCCGTAAGATGGACTGATGGTAGTATTAGGGAGGGTAGACCGAAGAGCTGTTATAGGGAGCTAGTTAGTAAGACGGGCAACCTTCGTGAGCTGGGAGAAACTATAGCCAAAAAATACAAAATCCCGCATATGACCCCCGATGAAATTTTAGATGAAATTGATGGGTGGCGGTGGAAGTGGCAGAGAGTGTATGAGCTAAAAGATATCGAGGCGGGTCTACGGGACATGCCTATGACTCCTAAGTCGCAGATAATCCATTTTTCGCGGAAGGCATATGCATTTCACGTGGAGGTAACTGAGTACGAAAGTTTTATTTGTTAGAATATAGTGTTATTTGTCTGAAATATTTTTCTCTGCTATTGTTCTTGTGCAGCGCTGGCCCGCAGACGCACAGTTTCTGAACAAAGAGATCCATCATTTTGGTTGGATGGAAGCTCTTTTTGGCACTTGTCCTGATGGCCGTCCACAGAATGCATTGTACGCCGATGACGTGAAGAAGGCTATATCAAAGGCCAACGCTGACAGTGATGATGATTTCATGCCTTCTAAACGAGGCAACCGCAGACGTAAGTTCAAGAGTGTTGGCGCATCGAAGGCTGTCGCCGATGAAAATAGTGATGATGACTTCATGCCTCCATCACGAACACGTGGCAGAGGGAAGTGAAGTCGTTGATTAGAATTAGTTATCATTGAGTTATATGTATTATTTACAAGTATCTTTAAGATCCAGTATGTAGAACTACTGAAGTTGTAACGGAGAGTTGTAGTTGTATGTTAGATTAATGTATCGATGCAATGTGGAAGGATATGTGTCGTACGTATCCTAATAATATGTCTCGTACGTACATAATATGAATATGTCTCCTACTTAGATAATAATATGTTTCGTACGTACATAATATGTCTCATACAAACATAAATATGAATATGTCTCGCATACAAATCGAAATACAAATATGTCTGACATACAAATCGAAATACGAGGATCACGAGTAGGGGGCTGGATGGGCGTCGACCACATATACCGGAAGTGTCAGGGACGACGTCTGAGCATGCGCGGAGGTCTGACAAGGTTTGGATCTGGCGAAGTCCAACCCAGCCTGGTAGGTGGCACAACCGCATGTCCAGGAATCAGTGATCCAGCATCATCGTCATCCTGCGTCTCCTGTGTGGGGTACGGCGGAGGAGTATTGTACATACCCAACCAATTTTCCAGTTCTGTGCGTGCTGCAGGTATGGTCCCACTGTCGTGCTCACTCTCCCATGCCGATCCAGACGACTATTGAGTGGACATAGACGGACGATATCCTGGATGCAATACAACAGTAAGCAACTAGTACGTAGCATTTAGCGTTGTGAATACAAGGTACTTACCATGTGACTGGGGAGGTGGTCGAAGCTGGTACCCTGTGGTGGGACTAAACTGCTGCTCCCAAGTCGTGCCTCTAGCCTGGTCAGGAGAGGGTGCTCTAGGCGAAGGCTGCGACGGGTGCGACGTCATACGAGGTCGTGGTTGATGTCGAGCCTGAGGCGTGACCTGCTGCTCTTGCCGCTGTGGCTGCTGCCGTTGCATTGAATGACGCGGTGGCCGTTGTGGTGCTTGGCGGTGATCGACGTCAGACGCACGTGTGCACGTGATAGCCTGGTAGATACCTCGCGCCTCTGCTCGAAGCGCTGCACCCAGGACTGATGGAGCGGGCGGTCCAATAGAGGTCCAGACGATAGGGAACGTCTGTAATCGGACACTTCCGTCTGTAGCTGGTAAGTCAAGTCAGCCTGTAATTTGCATCGTTATCAGTAAGTTGTACATAATTTTGTAAAATTTGTAACAATTAACTGATCTCTTACCGCGTACTGTCTGGAGCCTGCAATAGACTGGCTCGGATACATATCCCACGTAGTAGGAGCTGGTGCAACCTCAGGATGCTCGAAATACGTAATGCGTAACCGGGTTGAGGTCATGTAAATTTGCAGGTACGAATTGAATAGGTCAGGATCAAACACGAGGTCCTCCTGCCAGACTCGTGTCGTCGCAGTTTCCCACTCTGCAACGTAGCTGCCAACCCTCCGCATCCACGATAGTGCGCTCCTATTAGTTCCCTTTCTTGTGAGCCTACAGTAAGTAAGTGTTAGACAATTCCTCTGTGGATGCGTAATTGAATAATGCGTAAATAAACAATGCGTAATTAAACACACCCGTGGATGTTAGGTGGGACATGTTCCTCTGTCGACAGAGGAAGTGCCTGTTGTCGTAGACCAAATTGCCTCATAACCCGCTGCTGGGCCATCTCCTCGACACAGATATCAAAGACAATTTTTGATTTTGTCATCCAGTACGCGCGATCTCTCGTGCACAGGTCAGACATACCACCCGGGTATATAGCCTCCTTTTTTGCTTGCGTGTACGGTCGCCAGATTACCGCTCCGAACTCAGATGTCGAACTGCTCGTTGAATGGCTCGTAGCAGTTCCTCATCTGCGAATGAGCAAAGCGTCTCTGCACGACACAAAATTTATTGCAAGTCGGAAAAAATAACAATTGTGATAAATATGTAGATTAGACATACCTGACGACGTGTCCAGATAAAACCAAAAGTAGGCATGTCTATGTGATCAGCATCAAAAAACGCATCCACTGGGAAAGCCTCGTGTGCACGCACGTCTGGTCGTCCAATTGGGAACCTCTCCCATGACCAAAGCTGCAACAACAAGGGACATCCAAGTATGGATGCTGTATCCGACAGTAGATGGCACCCGTTGCACATAGCTCGGTAAGTAGCCGCTAATACAGCTGATCCCCAACTCCTCTGTGTAATGTGTTCTGGCGCAGTAGCACTCGCGATCTCGAAAGCAATAGGGATGTACCTCTTGCTAATAGTGGTGACATGGTTCTCCGTGAACATCACCTTCCCCATAAGCCACAAGATATATGCTTCAAGGCTCCTAGTGATTTGTGTAGCATTCAGCGGAATGCCAGCAGGAAACTTATGTATCTGTACATTTCAAAATAAATTCTGTCAGTGAAATGAAACGATGCATGGGAAACATTGCATTCTGTATATAAATTGATGCATGTAAATTAAACAGTGCGTACCTGAAAATCCAGTAACCATCCAAGTTTAGGTCCGTGATTCTCTGACTTAAACACTCCAGCATTGGGGTTTATACCCTGAAAGCGAAGTGACATCTCGTGCTCCCAATTTTCTGGGGCCTGCAACGGCCCTATGGGCTGACCCGCCAACGGCAGCCCAAGCAAGAAAGATACATCCTCGAGAGTAGGAGCCATCTCACCCCATCGAAAGTGAAACGTGTGGGTCTCGGGCCTCCATCTGTCCACTAAGCATGTGAGAAGACAGTTGTCTATCACCATGCATGAAGACTCAGTGGCCTCTACTAGACGCGCGAAAGGTAAAAGTCCAGCCCACTTCAACCTGCATGTTCAGCAAACAAATATAAATTCGTAATCATATATACGTAGCGAACAAGAAAATTAATGCAGATAATATATGACACGCAAAAAAAAATTAGGCATGTACCTCTCCTCCCAAGCAGGGTGTATCTGCCAATATTCCCTCGGTCCTCGAGTTATTAGAGGCTCGAGGCTACGCTCCTGTAATATCCTTGCGCGATGGTTTTGATCCACATCCGGACTGATCAAGTATACTTGTTCCATATCTTCGCGTAGCTAAATTAAAAGACTAAATTTAAAACACAGATGCATGAAATGAAAGTCTAAACTTAAAACATACTGCAGACTAATTACAGATGAAATCAAACTCTAAATTTAAAACACTGATCACGCACTTATTACAGATAAAAACATACTCTAATTTAAATACACTGATCCACACTGATGCACACTAATGTTATAATCGGCAACAAGTATGTACTTAATATTAGTACCGCAACAAATACCTAGCAATATCAATATCACACTGCCACCTTAACACTAATGCGTACATAATTAACAGTAAATCCTAATTAGCCAAAAAAAACGCATACCCTTGAAGCGTGCCGATTCAATGGACAACCACCGTCACCACCACCGCTGCACCACCACCACGCTGCACCACCACCACCACGCTCCACCACCACCACCCTACACCAACCTCCACCTAAACTAAACCATTGCTCTAACCAAACAACACGAAATTGCACAAAATCCTAACCCAATGTATATCTGAGCTGCCTAAACTCTCTAACACTACATGCAGGAAGAATTGTTGGTTGGATTGACAGATCGGGCAGCAGGGAGCTGCTGTGAGAAAGAAAGGAAGAAAGGAAGAAAGAACGCGAGGAAGAAGAAGAGGCTCGGCCGAGCCTTATTCAGCACCCTGTCGGCCAGGCTTTGGCCGATCAGGGGCGGTCGGCCAGGCTTGGGCCGACGGGAGGCCACGTGACGCCGAAAGGCCTGTCGGCCGCAGGCGTGGCCCGCCATGCAAAGCAGTCGGCTGGAGTTCAGCCGACTGGCACTTTTCGGCCCAACTCTGGCCGACGAGGTCTTGTCGGCCCAAATCTGGCCGAGGCCGTATTATTCCTGTAAATTCGTAGTTTTCCGTTATATTTTTCGAATTTAATTAAATAAATGTATTATTAAACAAAAATTAGCCTCACATGGACCAGCCGTACAGCAGATGGGCCGGCCCTTGAGTTATTTCTGCCAATAGGCTTCCCTAAACTTGTTTTTTTTTCAAAGTACACATGTTACTACAAGTTGCGGCGCTCGCCTGGACCTGATAGGCGCAAGACCAGACCGGCGGCGATCTGCAGCCGGAGTCCGCCGCAGCCCCCGCTCTACTCCGGTGAACAGGTAAGTGCCCCTGCCTACAGCCTACTTGCTACGATACGCAGTGCACTGCCATTTACTACTGTAGTACTCTGCCAGATTCTCCAAAGGAAATGGAACCTACTCACTCACTCCAAACATATGGTAAACAGCTACTGCTTCCGTTCTATTTTAATTGACTCACATATATCTATGTATATACGTAGCACTAAAATGTGTCTAGATGCAACCGTTTCATTTTAATTGATTCACATATATCTATGTATGTACGTAGCACTAAAACATTTCTAGATGCATCTATATCTAGATATGTGAAGATATGTGAGTCAAATTAAATTGAACGGATGGAGTACAATAGTGACCACTTTCACTCGCAACAGGTGATCAGCTGACTAGTCCTAGACCTAAAAATTCTGGAATTTTTCATAACCGTACAAATATTAGACTAGGGAAGAAAAGCCAAAATGGCAACATGATGTGGTCGATCTACCACTGTTCAGGAGCAGTAAAAGAATGTGTAAGCATTGTATTCACCACAACAGCAAACAAACCCACAAGGCCAAACAAATCCCCCACCCTTCAATTTTCACCCCTTCTATTCTCAGTTCTGTAACGAGGCACCAAGAAAATCCCACCAGATTCTATAAACATTCGCACGTGTCATCCAAACTGATCCCTACTAATAATTACACTGCCTACTAGCTCAGGTATCCCCCCTACCGAAAGCTCCTGGCTTCCAACAATGCAGCAGCGAGCCCTTGAAGCCACATGACAGTCACCAAAAAAATCCTTGAAAGAATAGGCCCGTCTTCCTTGGCCCCATGCCCAAGCAGCCCCCGCTCTACTCCGGTGAACAGGTAAGTGCCCCTGCCTACGGAGGCGGCGATTTGGCACATGGGTGCAGCTGCACCCATTGCCCGGAATTTTTTTTTCGAAATGTCAAAAAATTCGAATTTTTTTTGCATGTAGTCTAACATGATAGAAGACAGCATAAAAATTGGCATGGTGAAAAAACTTTATTTGTAACCTGTGCAAAAAAGACAAATTCGGACATACCGAAAAGTATATATACGCGTCCGAAATTTGTCTTTTTTGTACAGGTTGCAAAAAAAGTTTTTTCACCATGCCAATTTTTGTGCTAACACGTCACGCTGTAATTTACATTCGGATTTTTTTCGGAATTTTTTGACATTCTGAAAAAAAATTAAAAATAAAATCCATAGTGAGTGCATCTACACCCATGCACCGTTATGGATTTCCCCCTGCCTACAGCCTACTTGCTACGATACGAGTGCACTGCCATTTACTACTGTAGTACTCTGCCAGATTCTCCAAAGGAAATGGAACCTACTCACTCACTCCAAACATATGGTAAACAACTACTGCCTCCGTTCTATTTTAATTAACTCACATATATGTATGTATATACATAGCACTAAAATGTGTCTAGATGCAACCGTTTCATTTTAATTGACTCACATATATCTATATATGTACGTAACACTAAAACATTTCTAGATGCATCTATATCTAGATATGTGAGTCAAATTAAATTGAACGGAGTACAATAGTGACCACTTTTACTCGCAACAGGTGATCAGCTGACTAGTCCTAGACCTAAAAATTCTGGAATTTTTTCATAACCGTACAAATATTAGACTAGAGAAGAAAAGCCAAAATGGCAACATGATGTGGTCGATCTACCACTGTTCAGGAGCAGTAAAAGAATGTGTAAGCATTGTATTAACCACAACAGCAAACAAACCCACAAGGCCAACAAAATCCCCCACCCTTCAATTTTCACCCCTTCTATTCTCAGTTCTGTAACGAGGCACCAAGAAAACTCCACCAGGTTCTATAAACATTCGCACGTGTCATCCAAACTGATCCCTACTAATAATTACACTGCCTACTAGCTCAGGTATCCCCCTACCGAAAGCTCCTGGCTTCCAACAATGCAGCAGCGAGCCCTTGAAGCCACATGACAGTCACCAAAAAATCCTTGAAAGAATAGGCCCGTCTTCCTTGGCCCCGTGCCCGTATCCCCAGCAGCAGCGAAAATGCTTCGCCCGTGCGGCACAAAATGCTTGGGTTCAGGAGGGGGGACATGGAGAGCAGCGGCCACCCTGCAAAATTGCTCTAGCTTGGCCGCAGGAAAGTGCAGCCTCGCGGTTCAGTGCTGCTATTGCACGCATGAGCTGTTGCTTGACTTAGATTCCTCTAAGATCCGGTCCATGTATCTGCGGAGCTTCTCGGCTTGGGGGCCAGGTCTCACGATGTTGACGTTGCTCCACTGGGAGCACGGATCGGTGAACCACCTCTTCCTGCCTGTGCACCACGCGCCGGGAACAGGCCTGTGACGCCATCGCCGGAGTATTTTCTCATCGATTTTGTCCAGCAGATATTCTTTCTCCTGAAACTTCATAGCAAAGGGCACCCCGCTCTCCACAATCTCACCATAGTGTGTACTGTCTAGGAAGCGTGGCTCCATCTTAGGTGGATCGTCCCACGCCATGTACCTCAAATCATTGTTCACCGTGGAATTCCAGAAGTCCGAGTTGCATACGACTGAGTGGAAATACCCTTCCAGAGGCAGCATCACGTTTGTGAAGTACATGAGAAGAGTTCGAGGGAGGTTCTCCCATCCAAAAATGCAGTACTCTATAAAGTGCCGGTTCAGAATGACCCACGGTGAACCTACCAGAAACAGAATACATATAAGGCGGGAAACTATCTGATACTGAAAGAAGGCAAACAAAGTGGAAGGGAAGACAAAATACCTGTGAAGAATTTGAAACCATCAGGAGTTGCCCGTTTCTCTGTGGCTTGAAAGAACTGGTTCCTCCCAGCCAGGTATATCCCAGCATCTACTATGACTGGTTGAACTCTCTGAGACCTGCAACATATATTGGTGAAACTAATACCAGGGCAGCTAAATTCCTACTATGTTCAGATAGTACATACTCTTTCCATCCAATGTCACTAGTGTGATCAATGAAGTTGAGATGCCTTGGCACAGAGGAGAAGACATGAATCAAGTCTGTAGCAGGAAACAAAATGAAAGACCGTTAATACCAGAAAAGTTAATATAGAGCTTCATCAGTTGACAAATATTCACAAATGCCAAGGTAAAAGAGTATATCTCCAACTCAACAACTCCATGTTGATGATAAATAGTGTTTCTTGAAACCATATGTCAATTTCAGCAACAGAAATGAAACCAAACACAGATCAATAGTGTGGGTTCCTTAGATTTAGTAGGAGAGAGACAAACGGAAGTGGAGCAAGGTGCGGGAATTACATAAGCATGTTGGGGCTAGCATGCTAGACACATTTTCATGAGGAAAAAATATATGAGATCTATCATATATGAAAAAGCAAAAAAAATACGAGCTCCAGGCAACGGGTGACTGTAGACTTTCTACTTACTGTATTAGGGCAAAGACAAAAGGGTAAAATGTGTTCATAAATACCAGACTTGTATATTAAAAGAAGCAAGTGAGGTAACCCCAGAAAAAATACGAAGTACATTATGGACAAGCTAAGGAACAAGTCTACTAGTAGAAAGCAACAGTAGCACATCACTTCTGTATATCGGTGTGCAGTGAACCTGTGAGAGATGATTTTCGCTTTCAAGTGACTTGCATTTCTGCAATGACTTACTTAAGGATTTCAGAGCACAGAATCAGGAGAGTGAGACGTGGCCATTTTGAGAGGTAGGAAAACCAAAAGACTCAATTCAGTTGTTGCCTTTTGTCCAATCCATTAGTCATGTTTGCTTACAATTTAAGGTTTCCTCATGCACAACCCATGGATTTCTGGATTCGAGGAAACACACGAGATTCATTTCTCAACTGGATGATGGTATGTTTTCCCTTCAATTTTTGTAACTTCTGATTATTCATTTGAGATAGAGTGCATAGGGATCTAAACAGTGCCAGGTTTCTCTTTCAGGCTTACTTAGGTAACAACAGGGTACTCAACGAATCCACGCAAGCAGCTTTCTTCAGAAAGGTCCTCATCTTGCTACAAGAAAATTATCTGTAACTCTACATGTAATCTTGACTACAAAGTAGAGACCATACATGGACAGAACATTACCCAGAAAGAGCTGACAGCGCAAGCCAGCGGGGCATAAGATAAATTAGTCATGATACACATGAGGCTACTACTGAAACAATTTTCACCAAGGGATCCCCTTATTTCTGAGAAACAATTTCCTAAAAAATTAGCTTAATGCAGCTAGATGTTGTCAATTAGCATTTGGTCATATGTTTCGTCTAAACTGGGTGATTGTTACATGTAGGTAACAAAGCTACAGCTAGAGTTGCATAGCTCATGGCTGACAAGATTGAGGAGCCTCGATATGAAGAGAAGGAGGGAAATAGGTAATTCTGCGGGTATTTCAGTGGGTTTGAGCTTGACAACAGGAAGAAAACAAGATACCGTCGAACTATAGTACAAATTGTGGTACTACTATGTTTCTGTCAAGGGCAGCTTTCGTACCATTGCCTGCAAAACATTGTAAACAACTACCCCAGGAGGTTCTCACAAGGTCAACTAAGCCTAACAGCAGCAGTAACTATGCATCTACTATATTTCTGTCAAGGGCAAGTCCATGTATAACTAATTAACTATGCATCTAATTGCACAATGTGACAGCAGACATTAAACAGCACTTACGAGAAACATACATCAGAAGAGAACACAGATTTTTATTCTCGTGTCTACAGCAACAGCTCAACCGAACTGCCGAAAATGTGCCCCTGCAGTGCAGCTTGACAATTGAAGAAAGAAACAGTTCCGGGGAGGGCCAAATAAGGCATGGGATTTGTGGTAGATCCGGAAGAGACAGTGCAGAGAACTAAGAACAAATTGGGATGTATATTGAGGAAGGGAAGTTGTGAATCTTACCGTCCTGGGTGACGAGGGGATAATCGGCGGCGTGGAGCGTGACGAACCAGTCCCACTCGGCGTCGAGCCGGAGCAGCGCGGCGGCGGCGCGGAGGGTGGCCGCGAGGCCGGAGGAGCCCATGGGGGTGCCCGCGGCGGGGCGTCCGACGACGTCGACGTTCCCGAACGCGGCCGCGGCGGGGACGGCGCGCGCGACGGCGGCGGCGAGCTCGGCGCGCTCGGAGCTGGGCGCGTCGGCGGAGAGGTGGAGCAGGTACTGGTTCCTGGGGTGGTAGACGGCGAGGAGCAGCCGCAGGAGCCTCCTGCCGTCCCCGCGGCCGCCCGAGAGGAGGTAGGCGAAGGAGGGCGGGGCGGCGGCCCCGCGGCGCACGTAGGAGGGCGGCGGGAGGCGCGCGAAGAGCGCGGAGGAGGCGGAGAAGCCCGAGAGCGCGGAGAGGAAGAGCATGAGCGAGACGAAGGAGACGGAGACGAGCGGCAGCAGCCACTTGTCGGCGGCCCCCATCGCCGCACTCGCTCGCTCGCGCGCAGGCAGGATCGAGCAAGCAGCCGCACCGAGCAGGAGACGCTCTCGCACGCGCGCTATGGAGCTGCAGCGAGCAGCAGCAGCAGCAGGGGAGGATCGAGCTAGCGCCAGACGGACGCGGTCACGCACAGGAGCAGGCAGGCGCGTCAACGCCGGCGCATCCGGCGCTAGGACTCCGCCGGCGTATACCGCGCGGGGTGGTGGCGCGTGGGATTGCTAGGGTTTGGTGGCGAGATCGCATCGGGGGAAGGAATGGCGAGATCGGCAGCAGCTCGATCTCGTCGTGTACGTTTCTCTGTCTCGTCTATCTCACCTCACGGAGGAGAGAGAGAGCGGAAGGAGGGAGAGAGCGTGAGGCGCCTCCGCGCCTGTCGCTTTGTACCAGCCGCGAACAAGGGGGACACCGTGGCAACTGTCCCAGACCCACTGACGCGTGGCCCCCACGATCTTGGGCCCAGCTATCAGTGACATGTCACTGCTGAGTGTGGCGACGCTTTGGTGGCGTCTCTAGTGGGAGCAGGCGGGTGGGTCCCGGGGCTCAGAGGGAGCGGGGAGTTGTCGGATGGGGCAAACAAACGGCGCTTGCTTCGCTTCCCTCCCACCGAGCCTGCGGCTGACGCGCGGGCCATGGGTGTCAGCACGTTGCCCCTACCGCGCGGTAAATAATCGGAGAGTTGGGTAGGTGGGACGTGGAGTGCTCACGTGGCCACTCGTGTCAGCGAGTGATTCGGATAGCTGCCCTTGCGGGGCCGGGATGTCAGTCAGTTTGATTAAACAGCTAAGACACTAGTGTTTCTCCCGCGCCTGAGATGGTGGTTAAGCTGCTAAGATTGTGTTTCTCCCGCGCACGCATTTGCTTGCTTGGTTAGTGTAACTAACACGCCTTGTCTTGCTAGTGGCAGCTGCTATCTCTATCGTCCTCTCGTTTATTCTTCTTCTTTTTTGCAAGGTCCCTCTCAGTTGCTCCGATCAGCACGGATTAGCTGAAACGACTCCCACCAACCACAACCATGTCCATACTACTATGGGAGAATGATCCCCAGTAGGGTCAGACCGCGCTTAAAACCCGATACTTGAAGCCGAACCCGAACCCGAAAAAGCGAGAGGATAACAAGCAAGGTGCACATGACACGATACTCCACCGCGGCATCTCCCGTCGCCGCCAGCCCACGTTGAACCCAAGAACGACCCCAGTTACCAACCGCCATAGCCAGACCACGTTACCACCACCGTCGCGTCGCCTGATGCCCGCTATCGATCGCCGCTCGTCGGCGCTGCCTACAACCCTCGGAGACAAGTGCAATTAATCGTATCTCCCCAGTGCACCGCTCGCCGTGTGATCTCGTAGGCTTCAGTGCACCGCTATCTCTATCGTCCTCTCGTCTTCTTCTTCTTCTTCTTCTTCTTCTTCTTTCTACAAGGTCTCTATCACCTGCTCAGAGCAGTAGCATGCCATCATATTACCTGAAACGACTCTCACCAACCATGTACACGGTTACGATATAAAAGGGTAAATATAAATTCATTCTAAATTTTCTTTTGGTATCAAATATTTGTAATTCATTCACTTGAAAGACTCAAAAAGTCTCTGGTAGAGACAAGTGCAATTAACGCATCTCCCCGTACCTATCCTCCAATTTGACGTCACAGAATCACGTCTTGTTCTTTTGTGCAATCCAGAACGGGGCTGGGGATCTGCTACAGACCGCAACCGCTGTCATCGAGTACGTTCACGGGTCACCCGCCACGTGGACCATGACGTTTGTCTGATCTGTCGTCCTTGTCAGACGACCCTTTAGCCGAGATCCAGGCCCAACGGGCCAAGTACGCACGGCCCAGTAGCCCACTTGATCGGCACAACGCTCTCTCCCCATCTCATGCCGGAACAAACGAACCACCACCACCACACACAGCTCGAGCTTGACGAAGGCTTTGGAGTTAAACCCCTCCTCCCTCCCTGACCCCGCCTCCTTCTCGAACCATCCGGAAGTTTCTGGAGCGATCGGCTGCGGCGATGGAGATCAAGGGGCTCGGGCAGCTCCTGGCGGCGCTGGCCGCCGCGCTGTTCGTGCGCGCCGTCGCGGGGCCCGGCCCCGCCCTCCTCCCGCCGGCGGAGGACACGGAGGACGCCGACGCGGAGGCCGGCGAGGGAGGCGGCGGCGTGCGGCCCGTGACCATCCGGTGGGCCCGCGTCACCTGCGCCCTCAAGAACAAGCGCGGGGACATGGTGAGTGGCTCTCCTCTTCTCGCCGGGGACGCGAGGCCGAACACCCTTCACGCATTGGTCTGAATTGTAGTGTACATTTGGCTGTTCGTCTAGTGTTAGTGAATGACACGGGGGCCCCGCTGGTGGCCGTTGACTGTCTGACCCCGGAATGTGGCAGTGGCACTCGACAGTGAGACCATGGACTGTTAACTGTAGAACAATTTGCATAATTTTGCGTGGCATAGACTTTTTCTGAATTAAATCGAGTATATGCACACCTAGTTACTATATTGTTCGTGATCTGCTGCCTAAATTGTCACAGGCAAGGTTTCTGCGTCACTGTTAACAGTTAGGGGACGCCTGTCAGTAACGGGCAACGTTGGTGTAGCTAGCCTGAGTCACTGGCACTGGAGGTCTGGAGCCCTGCTGGGGCAGTTGACTTGTTCACCCCACGATGTAGTGGCAGTGGCACTCGATAGTGAGACCATAATGTTAACTGTAAAACAAATTGCATTATGTTGCGTGGGCTGGGCTTTGTCTGAATCAGTCAGTGTATGCACACCTTATACAGTTATATTGTTCGTGATGTGCTGCCTAAATTGTCGCAGGCAAGGTTTCTGCTCTCGAATTTGTCCGGGGAGGCCAAACCAGGGAGGCTGCTAGCACTCATGGGGCCATCAGGTTCCGGCAAGACAACGCTGCTCAATGTGCTAGCAGGGCAGCTCGCGGCATCGCCTTCGTTGCACCTCTCTGGGTATCTCTACGTCAATGGCCAGCCTATGTCACAGGGTGGTTATAAGTAAGCTTATGGCAGTCTCAATTGGGTCTTTGTTTTTGGCAAAGGCTGGTGGAATGGAACTGATGTGTGTTTCTTTCTGTAGGGTTGCTTTTGTGAGGCAGGAAGACATTTTCTTCTCACAGCTTACGGTGCGGGAAACGCTCTGCTTGCTGCTGAACTCCAGCTTCCTGACACGATGTCTCCCGAGAGGAAGGAGAAATATGTTAATGATCTCTTGTTTCGTCTTGGATTGGTGAGTGATTGATGATTGATCAGTAGCAACACGGTTTAGCTGTTTTCTCAGTTCATGGGGAAACCTGCATGATTGTTGTTGGATGAATTGATGGGGTGGGGGAACCTACATGATTTTTCCATGATCGATATATGCCACTTTCAGTCCATTTAGATTTACGTTTCTATAGTACTATCATCAAGTTATTATTTCCTTTTAATGAAAGGTCAACTCTGCTGATTCAATCGTGGGCGATGCAAAAGTACGTGGAATTAGCGGTGGTGAAAAGAAGCGCCTCTCGCTTGCATGTGAACTGATCGCAAGTCCTTCAGTCATCTTTGCTGATGAACCAACAACAGGTATTTCGCCTGATTTACCATTTTTTTTGTTCCAATGGTTTGAATTAACCTTCTATTGTACTTATATATGGTTTAGAGTTAGATTTACTTCAATGGAAGAAAATATTCGAGCCACTTATTCTGTCTAACAAATGCATGTAAATAGGTAGGAATCCACAAAAGCTAAATAATAAAATCGTTACACAAAAACCTACTTGAGACAAATGGTAGGTTAACTGGGATTACGTGGCATCTTGACATTGTTGTTGACCTCCTGAAGGGCAAGGAGGTTGATGTCCTGGTTTTTTCGCGCAAAAACTGAATTCGGATAACACTATAAAGGACATGACCACTGTAAAAAAATCCTGGCTGTCGTGTGACAAACTAACGTACTGTCACAGGCAAGACAGTAAACCATGGCTGTTCTTACAGCTTACCATTTAAGTGGGCCAATTGAAAAATATCTTGTGGAAGTGTTTGAATATTCCTGAAATCCTATTCTGAATTTTAGCCGCAGAGTTTTCTTTTAGATCGGTATGACAGCTGTAAAGTATGAACTGATAAACACATGAACTTTGTCTATTCACTTGCCTTTCTTTTAGGCCTTGATGCGTTCCAGGCAGAGAAGGTGATGGAGACTCTTCGACAGCTTGCAGAAGATGGGCACACTGTGATATGCTCTATACACCAGCCCAGAGGCTCAGTCTATAGCAAATTTGATGACATTGTTCTTTTATCAGAGGGAGAAGTTGTATATATGGGGCCTGCACAAGAAGAACCTCTAACATATTTCGCAAAATTAGGGTCATTATTCTGTCACCACTTACATCCTTCCTTGCATTCCATATTTTTCTGAAATATAATCTTTTCCAAGATAGCATATTTTGAATGTATGTATGGCACTTGATTTATTTACCCGCAGTAAATTAATACCCAGAAATATATTAGGTTTTGGTAACGCATCACTCTTTTTGTATTTGACACCATAACATGAAATGGTCAATTTGTTACAAATATGGATATGGTGATGTGCCAACATGTAGTACTATTCATCTGAAATGCAACATATGGTAACATATGAGTATCATGTGGTCACGCGGTACTGAATCAAGTTTTACATAAGTAGGCATAGGACGAGGCACTCGGAGCCTACGCATATGATAGTGCTTGACGTTTTCAGCTTCTAGGTGTACATTAGATTTTTCGCACTTGCTTTAAGCATAACTACTTTGATCATTTGACTGTATGCAACCTTGTTAGCATAGACCTAAAATTGAATATTCGCTACGCTCGAATCTTCGCCGACTCATGTTTGTTTAGCTGTTTACAATGTGAAGAATGCTTCAGGCCTTGGTTAACTGCCTAAGTTTTGGCCCACATCTCGTTCTGCTTATTTTGCACTTGTACTAATACAGAATTTGGTTGATTAATTCATCAGGTACCAATGCCCAGATCATGAGAACCCTGCTGAGTTCTTGGCTGATCTAATTTCCACTGATTATAGCTCAGCCACAAGTGTACAGTCATCACAGAAAAGGATTGAGAGTCTAATCGACGAATTTGCTAGTAAGGTTTTGATTACTGAATTTAACAGTCCAGTAGCACAATCAGAGGGCTCTGAATTTTCTACCAAGCTTGCTCAAAAGTCCACTAGAAAGCAAAGACGTGGTTGGTGGAGACAGTTTCGCTTACTGTTGAAGAGAGCATGGATGCAGGTTTTTCTCTAAACGCTGTTCGATTGAGTCTTCCAACTTGATCCTTTTTTTTTTAACCATCCAACTTGATCCTTTCAATATGTTTTTCCTACTTCTGCTTTGAATAGTTGATAACTAAGTTTAAATTTTCTATGGTGAGAAATTTCACTGGTACTTTGCTTATGAGGATATCTCTTAGAAGTTATTTGGACTAACATATGCTTTTAACCTAAAGTAAATCAAGAGATCTGTCTTTGCAACATCTACTTTTTTTCATGGTTTCATCAACTCTGTTACTCAAGTAGGGGCAAGACCTAACTACTGCATGAAACATGCAAGTAAACAAGAAAGGTCTTGATGCTGCCAAAAAGATTTGAAGACCGCTAGATTGGTTATTTGTTAATGTTCAAATCTTAGCTTGTATAGCTTTGGGATATCTGAGCTTAACTGCCTAAAATCTAATGTTGTTTACCTGAAGATTGACTGTCACACTGTCATTTGTTGGTTCTGAGAAATATTTCAGGCTTTTCGTGATGGACCAACAAACAAGGTGAGAGCAAGAATGTCTGTTGCTTCAGCAGTTATATTTGGATCAGTGTTTTGGCAAATGGGAAAAACTCAAACTTCTATACAAGACAGGATGGGACTTCTTCAGGTAGAATATCTTGGGTCTTGATGACCCCCTTGAGTTTTTCCTTTTTTTTGGGAGTACAAGGTGGACACGCACTCTCTTCTGATATTTGATTGTCCTTACGATTGTTTCCATTCTGTCTCGATAAATTTAAATAATGTCTGACCATTTTCTAATGGTTTTCTGTCTCCCTTTTATTTACTGAGTCAGGTGGCTGCAATAAACACAGCAATGGCTGCACTGACAAAAACAGTGGGGGTTTTCCCGAAAGAACGAGCTATAGTTGACAGAGAACGAGCTAAAGGTTCCTATGCACTAGGACCATATCTCTCATCTAAGTTGTTAGCCGAGATTCCTATTGGAGCAGCATTTCCATTGATATTTGGATCCATCCTCTATCCAATGGCTAAACTTCATCCTACACTTTCTAGGTCAGTATTATCGTCATATCAAATTGTAGATGCTCTCTGGCACCATATACAATCCAAATTGTGGAACTTAACATCATTTTGAATATGCACAACCTAAACAAATATTTCATGTTACACATTCAGGTTTGCCAAGTTCTGTGGCATTGTCACTGTCGAATCATTTGCCGCATCAGCCATGGGTCTTACAGTTGGAGCAATCGCTCCTACGACTGAAGCTGCAATGGCTCTTGGACCATCCCTTATGACCGTATTCATTGTCTTTGGAGGATACTATGTCAATCCTGATAATACCCCTGTCATATTTCGCTGGATCCCGAAAGCATCTCTGATCAGATGGTAATGCTCTTTCTCGTGATAATTTAGTGATCTCTTTAGCACACAGTGGGATAGATTACATCTGGATGTCCTTTTGCATTGATTTTCAGGGCTTTTCAAGGACTTAGCATTAATGAATTCAAGGGTCTTCAGTTTGAGCAACAACATTCTTACGACATTCAGACTGGCGAACAGGTATGGACATTCATGTGAAAAGCAGTTATACTACCACCAAATATAAAACTCTATCAAGTGTCAGGAAACAATGCGGAATCACTGTTGAAAATTTCAGACTAATAACAATGCATTCAAGTGAACAAATTGCTCTGGTTGACATGTTGTACACAGTATCGGATGATCATGGTTTGTTGACATGCTGTACACAGTATCGGATGATCATGGTTGCTTCTGTATGTCAGGTTGATACTGTGTCACCATTTTATACATTCTTCTCTGTGGCAGGCCCTGGAGAGGTTTTCGCTGGGAGGAATTCGTATCGCCGACACGCTAGCCGCGCAGGGCAGGATCCTGTTGTTCTGGTACTGGCTAACCTACCTTCTCCTGAAGAAAAACAGACCAAGGTATCAGCAGCTCCTGCCACCCTCCGAAGAAGATCAAAATAAGCAGCAGGTGGAGTAGCGTCGCTGCCAACAGCTCCTAATCTTTGTGTCAAATTATTTTGCTGCCTCTACCGTTTTGGCATGCCTCAGTTCGAGCAACGAATCAAGGATAATAAAATCTGGTATAAAATTATCGGTTAGGTAGTTCCTGGAATAAAATTTGTTATGAACCATCACAAGGATGACGCAGTGGGCCTGGTGCTCATCATGGTCACACCTGTCAGTGGGTAACTTCCTTTTTCTTTCTTTCCTTCTCTTATCTATTCCAACTGGGCATTGACCCATTTAGCTCGGCTGAGGCTCGCAGCAGGTTTTGCGCCGCCAACATCATTCACCTCTCGTTGTGATATTTTTTAAAATCCAGTCTTATGTCAAGCCATGAGTACATAGGGTTCATGCGAGTTCCATTTCTATTTATACCAGTCCTTTTCTCGCTCACATTTTTTTCTTACATAAGCAAGCTGACCTTAATCAAGAAATTAGGGGCGAGCTCTGTCATAATTGTGTAGCCTAGGAGGCCTTGTACAAGGGCATGTTGGCGTGCCTGGCCAAGTTTGCGAGATGTCCACGGATCCGGTGGTCTACATCTTTTAGTGGGGGATGCTAAGTCACGGTCACCCCCGCGGTAGCCACGCTCTATCACTTTAGGGCAGCAAAAATAGAAACCCTAACCCTAGTTGGCTGTCTTCCCCACCTCTAGAGACCTACTCCTCCTGACTCCCCCCTCTTTCTTGCCTCGCACCATAGATCGAAGTGTTCCCTCCTTGCTCGCGGTCGGCGCACTACTGCGCGCCTCACCGCTTTGCCCTGAGCTCCTTCTTTGAAATTTGTAGTCACGCTGGCAATCCATTGAGGCCCGGCGCTAGCAGCTCCCCACATAGCCACCCTAACCTTCTTCATAGCCGCTGCCTCCTCTAGGCTCCTCGTCGCCGTGTCATTGCCAACTACGACGAGGTGGTAGGCATGGAGGATTGGAGAAGGGAATATATATGAGAGTGAGATAGGCGACGAGCCCACCAGGATGACCGCGCACCTCGTTGCTCGCCCTGACATCCTTAATTGTTGATTTGTCGTCGCCCTGGATATCCATCGAGACAAGCGTTGCCTCCTCGAGGCTCGTCGTCGCCGTGTCATCGCCAGCTACGATGAGGTGGTGGGTATGGGGGATTGGGAGGAGAAGGAAAGGGGATTAGACAGGAGGTCTCTCAGTCTGCCGAGTGAGAAGAGAGAGAAAAAAGTGCTACCACACTATTTCGGTGTGGCCCCTAATGACCTGTTGTTCAAGCTAAACCCGTCACAATCGTGACGAGCCACTTGCAAGCCGTTGTTCACACTCGTCTATTGAAGAGTTAGCTCACCAAGCATGTCGCTTGGTGATTGCTCTGCCTCGGTACCTGTGTATAAGCTGCTTCCGTCTCGTGTGTTGAAGCGATGTGGGACTATTAAAAAGGTACTCCCGAACCGATTATACTTTCACGCTCGTCGGGTGAGAAAAGGCTCGGCCGCGGCCTGGTGAGGCACGCGAATTGGGCCGACGGCCCATTGGGCTCCAAAACGTACACCGTATGTCGATTTCATTTTATTTTTTTTTGAACTCTACAAAGGTCCCGAAGGACCCAGACCTTGTATTAAATTTGCAACAGCGGTGGTACAAAGGTCAGATAAGGACTCAAAAGAAAGAAAATTACAAGCCAATTCCTAGATTTCCCCTAAAGGACCCTAAAGAGAAAAATTGAATCACAATTGGGTCCAAATCACTGCCTCAGTATGGAAACGTCCCGACCGTCGCCGGGGACGAACCACTTGGGAACGAGGGGGCAGAAAGCCGGGAGGAAGAAGATATGCGCAAGAGCGCAACAACCGGTCGCCCATCGACCACGAAGGTCATCCATGAAGAGGAGACCGCCCATCGACCGCCGTTGGCCGTAGGAATCAGCAGGCGGCGTAGCTCCGAAGGGGAGACCGCCCATCGACCGCCAATCTCCAAGGAAAACAGCAGGCGGCGTAGCTCCAAAATCTTCGTGGATGAGGATGAAAAGCAACAAATAGGCCGCCCTTCGGCCAGAAGATTCACCGGAGAGGAGAGACGCACTGGTCCTCCAAAGAACACCGGTGAGGATTTGCACGTACCCAATCGACAAGATGTGGAGCTCCACCCAAGATCGTCATCCCCGCCTCCATGACGACGACATACGATTGGACGAAGCTGTTGCTGATCCTCCAGATCTGGGACTCCACCTGATTTATTTGCTGAGCTTCCCGCCCCTCCCACTCCAGCAGACACCATCCTCCATGGACAGCAGCTTGGAGGAAGAGAAAGCCTTGACCCGGCGCCGGCGGAACACGCCAGGACGAAGCTCAAATCCAGCACTAGGCCGAAGACAGCGATAAACGCTAGACAAGATCTAAACCTACACCTAATATTTACAGCCCCGTCCTCAATCCGGCCGGCATCGCCGGTGGAAGAGAAGGGGAAGGAAGGTGGCGTGCTCGATACGACTCTCAACGGGGGCGAGTGGGGAAAACTCGTTCGGCCCTCCAAAAATCTTGTATTTCATTTGTTTTTTGTCCCACATCGCTTGCCGAGCCTCGTTTAAAAGCTCTGATCCTTGGCGTAGCACCGTGCCTTCACGGGGAAGAGAAAATAGAACTTTTTCGGTGTGATCACCTGACCTTGTATCGACGCAGGACGCGGCACGTTCTCTGCCTTGGTGCCTTGGTCCTTAGGAGGCAGCTATGTGCCGGATGCATAGGGCATGCGGTGCTAGACATTAGCACCCATGCTATTTATTTTTACCCTTTTTGATAAAGAGGAGCCGATAAATAGATTGATTAAAATATATGCCAACGCCATGTTTTGTAATTCACTGCGCAATTTTCTTTCCATGAGACCCGACAACACCGTAATTAAAATCTATACCGCCGCTCTAACATCCTCGTCAGCACTAGCTAGGGCCCCACACCCCCTAGCCTACAACGAAAAAAAACACAACATCGTCGACCGGGCCAGCCGATCAAACACCGACATGGGAGGTGAGAGGCTCCACAATGATGCCCCCAAAGGAGGGGTGCAACGATAGAGATCGCTGTCATTGCCGGCGTCAACCAATGTCGATTAGGATTTTCATCCGCCAGCTCACCAAGCCCAAAATGTTATTTTTGTCTAGCCCTCTTTGATAAAGAGGAGCCGATAAATAAATAGATTAATTAAAATCTATACCAACGCCATGTTTAGTAATTCAGTGCACAATTTTCTTTCCTTGAGACCCCACAACATCGTAATTAAAATCTATACCACCGCTCCGACATCCACGTCAGCCCTAGCTAGGGCCGTGCACCCCCTAGACGACGACGAGAAAAGCACAACACCGTCGACCAGACCAGTCGATCAAACATTGACACGGGAGGCAAGGGGCTCCACAATGATGCCTCCAAGGAGGAGCGTGACGACCGAAAGCGTCGCCATCACTGGCGTTAACTAATGTCGATCAGGATTTTCACCCGCGGCTCTCTAAACCCAAAATCGTGTCTGTCGCGCCCGAGTCTGCACATGTCTGATTTCCTTACTACCTGGACTGAATTTAATTTGACATAGGACATGCGTCACCAGGATGTCGTTTTTTTTCCTTTTTCCTTTATTATTATTTTCTTTCCTTTTATCCTCATATGTATTTCCTACTTTTCTGTTTTCTTTTTCTTTTGTTTATTTTTACTTTGTCATTGCTTTACTATTTTCCTTATATTTTAACTATAATTTGACATAGGACATGCGTCACCGGGATGTCTTTTTTTTCCTTTTTCCTTTATTATTATTTTTCTTTCCTTTTTTCCTCATATGACTTTCCTACTTTTTGTTTTCTTTTTTCTTTTGTCTATTTTTACTTTGTCATTGCTTTACTATTTTCCTTATATTTTAACTATTTTATTTATTATATTTTAAAAGCATATATATATGAACATTTTTACAAGGTCGCACCGAAGTAGAAATACATGCCTGACCTGCGAAAAAAAGGGACGCGACAAGGATGAACTCAACTCTCCACCACACAATGCCGTGTGCGCAGAATCATAAAACAAAGAACTCACGGCTCGACATTACCTCACTAGAAGACCACTGAAGATCGCCTCCTTGTGTATTCCACCCAAATCTCTTCAACCAATGAAGATGGAGAGCGGCTACAACACCTGAACTAACTACCTAATCTCTTATTACTGACGGAGCTGCTAGTTGTCGTGTCGCTCCCGCGAAAAACCGGGAGCTCCTGGTGCCACCTCTTTTTTTTTAGGGTTTAAGGATATGCATTAATCAAAAGGGTCATAAATATGGTTACAATCTAAGGCAAGAGCCTTGCTAATACGATCTGGGTAAAAATGGCTCCAGATACACTCATTATCTAAGAACCGCGGGCAGGCGGCCCATTCATGCGCAGCAATGTTCTGCGATCGTTTAGCTATCATACAGTACCAGTTTTGCATGTCTTCCAACAATCTTCTGAAGTCATGGAGCATGCCTCTGATATATGAAAGATCATTGGTACCATTCTGAACCAGCTTCGCAATTGTTGAACTGTCTGATTCGAAGATGACAGGCTCTGTCGTCCAATCTTTAGCTAGGCGAGCTCCGTGAAGGAGGGCCAAGGCTTCAGCTTTTTCTGCGCTGGAGCAAACCGGTAGAGTATTACTGCCGCAACAATTGTCTGGCCCAGGTTGATTCTAATTACCACTCCAGGCGCTGGTGTCACCTCTTTCTAGTCCCTCCCCACCCTTCCCCTCCTCCTCGCCAGACAAAGCTCGAGAGGCTCTGGAGCGATGAGGCCACTTCTGCCATCTCCTGTAGTGGTGGCGGCACGGGGCATTGCAGCCGTTTGGGGAGGGGGCACTAAACTACGAAAATGCATTCCCTACAGCTGTCTGCGGCAATAGTCACTTTCTTTGACTGACCGTGGGTCGGGAAAGCTCATAAGAGACAATTGGTCGGGAAAACACATGTATGCCATTGGACTGTCGGTCAGCGATTCTCCTAACTTTCTTGTTGAGCGCGACAGCGTGGTCCTTTGGCATACCTATGGCGGCGGTAGCTCCTCTCTGGCGCGACCGCCGTTGTGGGTGATACGGCTCGGCCACTCTGCTAGATGGTGAAGGTTGGGACCGGAGTGGATGTAGGTCGATCGGCGTGGCCATGGGGGCATGGTGGAAACGACGCAGCGGCCGGACCTGCGAGAAGGGATCCGGGCGGTTCCGACAGGGCATGAAGATAGCGTTGGACTAGACAAACAATTGCTACCACACCATCTCGGTGTGGCCCCTAATAACCTGTTGTTCAAGCTAGACTCATCATCACAATCGTGACCCACTTGCAAGCCGTTGTTCACACTCGCGACTCGTCTATTGTAGAGTAGCTCACCAGGCGTGCCAACTGGTGATAGCTCTGGTCGGTACCCGTGTATAAGCTGCTCACTTCCCTTTTCTTGTAGCGATGTACTCACTCTTTTGTACGAAGGCCTCGGAACGGAATGGGGCGGGTGAGGCAAGCGAAGTTAGCCGGCCCATTAGTACGATTGATCCTGGCCGGGCCATGCCATTACCGCGGAAACGACTCTGTATCGCTCGCGCGAAATGTACCACCATTTTCGCTTATACAGTACGGAGTATAAAATTTTCACGGGCCCGCCTGTTTAGCGTGTTCACTTATTTTATTCTTCGTTCCATACCATACCGGGCAGCAGTTCTTTTTTTTTTTTTTGAGGAAAAGGATCCGACGCATATATAAAGGTAGCTCGCACACTTTACAGAAAGGCCCAAACAGAAACAGAAACAACAAAAAGGACCCTGCAAAATGCAAAAACCACCCCAAACGGTGGAAGGAGTCACAATCGGATCCACCACCGTCTTGCCCCAAGCTCCTAGCCGCTGCGGAGTCGCCGTACCACCAGCCGCCGGGAAGAAGGTGCCACCACCAGATGTAGAAGGTCGCAGAAGCCATCCGCCGCTCAGCGCCGGAATGTAGTCTCGATGAACGAGTTCGACCACAGCTCCATCTCCCCGCCTCCGCCCATTTTCCAGCCTCCTCCGCAACGCCGAGGACCACCACCATCACCCATCTCCAGACGGATGCTCCCCTCGCCGCCACGGCCGGCCGGAGCAGAACCATCAAAGGAGGAGACCACCTGCAGCACTGCCACCAAAACCAGAACACCCGCATCCACCTCCTTCTCTCCCCACCACCACGGCCGGCCGGAGAAGAAAAGATGGACAGGCCTGACAGCACGGAGACTAGAAGCTCCATCCCTTCCTCTCCAGCACCAAGCCAGCAAAGGAGAAGGAGAAGACTCACCAGATCCGCCATGCCGCACACCCCATCGAGCTTATTGAAGAAGGCGCTTGTAGATCCACCACCCCCGGCCCCATCCACCACGGATCCATGCCAGCCAGAAGCTTCACCGCACCGCGGCCACTGCTCGGGAGCGGCCGCATCGAACGCCAGGGGAGGGAAGACGGCATAAAGCCAGACGCCACGAAGGCACAGATCCTACAACTACTACTAAATACAACGGGCCGGCACCCTAAACCATCTCCACCCCAACCAGCAAAGGTGCCGGCGACGGAGAGGCCGGAACTGGGGACGGGCGGCAGACTCTCAAAGCAAGGAGGGAGGAAAGGACGGGGGAGAAAAGGAGTTAAGCCTTTCCAGAGCAAGTTCTGATCTCCGGCAGCAGTTCTTTTGTTCTCGTTTGTTTTCAGTTTCAGTTTCTTGTTCTTTTGATATTTTTCTTTTATTTTCGCATTTGCTTTTGGTATTTTTTCACGCTTGTTCTTTCTATTTTTCTTTTCTTTTACCTTTTTAAATCATGTATTTCCATGATTTTTTTATTTTGTTCCTTATGAGTTGATTTTCTTCCATCGGTGATAAATTTTTGTTCCAAGAAACCTTTTTTTTTCTGGTAGTAGTGATGTTTTTTCCTTATGTGTTTAAATTTGTTTGGCATGACTCTCTTGTACACGTCTTTTGTTCCACAAATTCTAAATTTTGTTTCGGTTTGTTCATAATGTGTTCCTCCATCGTCATGATTTGTTTCATGGATGTCAAAATTTTATTCCCCATAGCTTTTCTCCCTTTGTACTCATGATTTGTCTGCGATCATATATTTTGTTTCCCATGTTTTACTGTTTCTTCCTCATGCAGATTTTATTTGTTCCTTCGTGCTATAATTTTTACCCCACTGTGTCAAAAAAACTTGTTCCATGTTTTCCACATTTTTGTTCCTCTTGTAGTCTTTGATTTGTCCGACTAGGCTGAAATTATGGTCCAAATTTTGTCCAGCCTTGTCCAATTCTGCTATTTCGCTAGTTTTATTATTTGTTCCACTACTCTGAAATTTATGTTAGAAATATTTGTTTTGCTTGCGGAGGTTGTTTTTGCACTATATTTTGTTCCATCGAATACATTTTTTGCTAGAAAATGCAATTCTTTTGTTCCATGTGCATTAAAGTTTTGTTTCTCTTAGTCTAAATGTTTTTGTTCCCTATGTAGTCGTGGTTTGTTCCACTTACTCTATTATATATGTTCCAACAATGGTGATTTGTTCCTCACATTTCTAAAAAAAAGATGGTCTAAATTATTGTTCCTATTTTACTCATGATTTTGTTCCATGAGTTTTAAGTATTGTCCCACTTAGTCTAGTATTGTGTCTAGTGGTAATGTGATTTGCTTCTAGTGTTTCTAAAAAAATTCTCGGTTAGTCTACATCTTTGTTTTTCTTGTACTTTGATTTTGTTTCAGTGTTATTTGTTCTATCAACGCTACTCAATGTGATTTGCTCCTTGATTAACTCAGTTCTCCACTATACAATACCGTGCGCGCAGAAACATAAACAAAGGACACGCGGCTCGATCAAGCACTACCTCACTGGAGACCGCCCCCTTGTGAAATTCCACATTTCCGCCGAAAAGTTTTTTTTGCGAATGCGCCCAAATGTTGTCTGTTGACGAAGATGGAGTGCGGGAGGATGGAGATGTCAACGACGAGGAACATCGAGGACCGCCGCCCAAATCCACCCCGTGATGGCGTGGGTCGACTAATAAAGCCACGAACATCAAGAAGAGGTATTGAATGAAAAAGTTCTCTCTCCTCGTAGGGGACGACCTCGTGCGTCGCCAAGCGGCCCGGCTGTAGCTACAACCGGCTGAGAAATAGCATTTTCCTTGAATGAAACAGTTCAATACCTCTTGCGTGGGGATCAGAGGTAAGGGACGACCTCGTGCGTCGCCAAGCGGCCCGGCCGGCTGAGAAATACTCCCTCCGTTTTTTAATATAAGATGTTTTAGGTGGTACACATGTTGTCTATATGCACACTAAAATAAGTGAACATGCACACAAAAATGTGTCTACATACATTTGTGCATGTGCATGTGGACAAAAGCTAAAACATCTTATATTAAAAAACGGAGGGAGTAGCATTTTCCTTGAATGAAACAATGCACCTTACATCACTCCAGTTTCGAGTTGCTACACACGGAAGCAAAGACCCATTACCCATATTTGTGTCGATCAAATTAAAGCAAACCTTAGAAGCAACGACTTGTGTACCACCTATATATATATTAATATATATACTACACTCACGAAAAGTTCCTAGAGGAAACCTTACAAGGAACAACCATTCACGTCTACGCCTTCTGTGATTGCACTCCAAGCAAACAACCAAACTATACTCAGCGTACATGATGTATTAGGCCAGGACCATTTTGTTTGAGGCTGGCGCATGCATGGCACTTGTTGCGCTCATAAGGTTAGTTCTATGGCTTCTGGGCTCGTTCCTGGAGCTCGCCGTCATGGTGCTCTTCCATGGCCTGGCCCTCCTGGTCGCCGCCGCGGTGGACCTGGTCAGGCTACCGGGTCAGGCGGCCGACGCGGTGCTCGAGGCCACCAAGGGCGCCATCGAAGCGGCGGCCGAGTTCGTCTTCGGCCTAGTCTGGGACGTGGCGGCCGCCGTCGTGTCGGCGTTTCTTGAGGCCGTATGGAGCGTGGTGGCTGGCACGGCGGACTTCGCAGCGTCAGCAGTGGGGGAGCTCATGGAAGCGGCGCGGGACGGCAGCGAGGAGGCGGCCAAGGTGCTCGCGGAGGCTCTGGAGGGTGCGGCGGATGCGGTTGCCGGACGCTGCTGAAGCTAGGGGAAGACTATGCGGATGCTCTTGTGCACGTCTTGCACAACCTCATCTGATGCCAGATGATCCGTTCATGTATATATTCAGTTAATCATGTTTGCTTTTTTTTTTTGGGGAAGTTAATCATGTTTGCTAGGAACTCTGCAATCCTTGGTCCGTCGGCGACGAGACGAGGGGCTGGAATGGACCGCCGCATGTACGGCACGTTGTGGCTCGGTCCACCGCTGTTGCACTTGTCCTTGTCAATCCGGCCCACATCCATAGCTGGGCTCGGCCCATTGACGCCTTTAGCAACGGCGCGACGGGTTCGTTGCTAGGTGGGTGTTTGAAAGTCAGGGGATCCGGTGGTCGACATGTTTTAGTGGGGATGCTAATTCATGGTCACCCCGCGTTAGGTGACAAAGTAGAAGCCTAACCCTAGTAGGCCGTCTTCCCCACCTCTAGCGACCTGCTCCGCTCGACTGCACCTTATTTCTCGCTCCCGTAATCATCGATCGAACCTCCCCTTCCCTATGCGTGGTCGGCTCACTGCCGCGAGGCTCGCCTCTCTGCCCTGAGATCCTTCTTTGTTAATTTATCGTCAACCTGGCAATTCATCGAGGCATGGCGTTAGCAGCTCCCCACAGCGACCCTAAGTTTCTTGATAGGCACTACCTCCTCCAGGCTCGTTGTCGCCATACCATCGCCAGTTACGACGAGGTGGTAGACCTGGAGGTTTGGAGGAGAAGTGAAGGGATTGGGGAGGAGGAGGAGAAGAGAAGAGATATGAGAGGGAGTGAGAGAGATAGGCGACGAGCCCACCGGGACGACCACGCGCCTCGTCGCTCGCCCTGAGATCCTTCTTTGTCGATTTGTCGTCACCCTGGATATCCATCGAGGCAGCCACACTAGGCGTTGGCTCCTCCAGGCTCATCGTCGCCATGTCATTGCAAGCTACGACGAAGTGGTAGGCCGTAGGTATGGAGGATTGGAGGAGAAGGGACGGGGATTGGGGAGGAGGTCTCTCGGTCTGTCGTGACCTCGCGGGAAGGAAGAGGGGATGAGAGAGAGAGAGAGAGAGAGAGAGAGAGAGAGAGAGAGAGAGAGAGAGCCTCGTCTCCCTGGATATCCATCGAGGCAGCCACCCTAGGCGTTGCCCCCTCCAGGCTCGCTGTCGTCATGTCATCCCCGCTAACATGAGGTGGTGGGTATGCGGGATTGGGAGGAGAAGAAAAGGGGATTAGACGGGAGGTCGTCTGGTCTACCGGGACCTCACGGGATGAAGAGGAAAAAAAGTGCTACCACACCATTTCGGTGTGGCCCCTAAAGACATGTTGTTCAAGCTAGACTCGTCGCGATGACCGAGCCACTTGCATGCCCGTTGAGATGTGGGCCGGCAGCCCATTACACCCCGCAGCATTACCCCGTAATTGGTTTTTCCTTTTGCACTTGTCAATCCGGCCAACATCCGTAGCTGGGCTCGGCCCATTAACGTCTGGAGCAACGCCGCGACGGGATTAGTCCCATACCGCTAGCACGCTAGATATTTCACCAGCATATAAGCTGGGGTGGTGGCATTCGTATCGCCTCCTCGCAGATACACGCGACCGTCGGAAAAAAAGCTGGCTAAAAAGAAAGACAGCGCTGCCTCTCAGCGAGGCCGTCACTGGATCGATGCACACGCGTCACTGCAAAGATCCACACGAGCTGAGCTGATGCGTCCGGTCGTATTAAAAACAAAAAATAAAATCGGTAAATAATGTGTATCTGCGAGGAGTGCGCCGTGTGCTAGACATTAGCACCTGGCATTTTGTATTTTTCTATCTTGTTTTTGGGGTAAGAGATTTTTTGGAGTATTTGATTTTTTATTCTCGTATCTCCTTCGTCGAGAAGTGTGGTTGCCGGTGTGCTTCGGCCATGTGGGTGGAAGGTTGCGTCGTGGCGGGCAAAACTTATTCTGCATCTAGAGTCCAAGATCCACTTTGGTCCGGTGTTCGTTTTTATGTCCGCGTGAATCCACTTCCGGCTTAAATTTGAGTCGGGTTTGCATGTGCGGTGGACACTCTCGCACCCTCCCATTGTCCGCCCCTCGGCTGCCTTGGCACGGCTGTCAGCCTCACCGAACGGTCAACCACCGTATTTAATCCACCGTATTCAGTGTGGTGGGCGAGGTCTTTATATGGACGTCGGCGAGCCTAACCCTAGCTTACAAAATTAAACAGTAGGTCCTCCTCTGGATGTGGGCGATGCAGTTAAACAAAATTGGCGCCGCTAAAGATTAGATCTATCTTTTAGTAGAATGTTGTCTCAAAATTATGTAATATTTCAACCTAAATATAAAATGCAGTCTTCAATTGGAGAAGAAATCAGACATGGTGGACCAAATGCGTCGCCACGTTGGGTGCACTGACGAGAAAAACCGAACATGGGTCGGACGATGTTCCGTTTCGCGCCTCAAACGGATAAAGTCTGGACACAAAATGTTTATGTTTGCGTCGATGCGTTGGAGTTGCCCGAGTTAATGGGTGCCACGACGAGGGTGATCTACACATCGGACACTCACAAAAATTAAACCAGGTAAAGGTGACAAAATTCTCATTGAGTAAGTTAATTGATGTCACAAGTTGTTGAAGTATTAGAGGTAATATTCGCAATTCACTCGACTAGTGTTGTTCTCTGTTGTGAAATTCCATAAAGATTTCGACTTTTGCTCGCATCTGACTTTTTTTTTATCTTAACGGAGCAATCTGACAAGCTCTCATCCTGAAACTTCTCAATTTAAGTGGTAAACACAACAAAGCCAGCAAGAAAGAAACCCCCAAACAAAACCTTATCCCTATCCCACCTCCGAGCCAGGCGAGGGCGCGCGCGCGACAAGGAAGAAAGGAAGAAGAAGAGAAGATGCTGCTCGGCTCCTCCTTCGCGTCCCCGCTCCAGCTCCACCTCGCGCCCAATGTCGCCGCCGCGACGGCTCGGCCGGCGCTGCTGGGCCGGATCGAGGCGGCGAAGCAGCTGACGGGGCGCGTGGTGACGACGAAGGCGAACAAGACGGTGGGGGTGGAGGTGGTGCGCCTGGCGCCGCACCCCAAGTACCACCGGCGGGAGCGCATCAAGAAGAAGTACCAGGCGCACGACCCGGAGAACCGGTTCAAGGTGGGCGACGTGGTGGAGCTCCTCCCCTCCCGCCCCATCTCCAAGACCAAGCACTTCCTCGCCGTCCCCGTCCCGCCCCGCGACACCCGCCGCAAGGCCCAGCTCCTCCCGCCCCTCCAGTCCGACAGCGCCGGCGAGGAGGACACGGCGCCGCCTTCCGACGCCTAGTGATGGTTCTGCTGCTTTCACTGTCGGTCTGTTAATTAATTTCCATTTTGCTTCCTCTGTAGACTGAATCAACTCCGCGATGTTATTCAGAATTTGTTTTCTTTTTGGAGTAAGAACTGTGTACTTGATTGCATTTTCTACACCATAGCAATACGGAAATATTTGATTCAGTCCGATACAAACTACAGTTTTCCGATAGCCACTGGTAGTCTGGTATGGTGCCTAGTACAAGCAGAAGCTCCAATGGCACACATGAACTGCAATTGTGAGCCAGGCGACGTCGGGGTGGTCGGCCTCCAGGGCATCCAGGGTGAGGCCTCCGGCTGTGTCCTCTCTTTGGCAATGCAGATTACTCACTACCACTCGCACACAAAACAGTGGCAACATTCAGTGTGAGGCTCTGTACTAAGAAGATTTGTGCTTGCAGTGAATGAAAATTAGAGCAAGATTTGTGCTGGATGAAAATGATGAAGAGCAGAAGGACACCATGGATCTCATTTCATTCACTGTTTTCCTTTGTTTCTTTTCCAAATCAAGAGGCCCTCATCTAGGAATAACTGCCTTTTATAGAAACCTATCATTAGCTTCAGTCCCTTGAAATATAAGAAAACTAATTAAATTGAATAACAGATAAAACCCATATGCGTCCATAGATTAATGTAAGGCAGCAAACAAATTATTAGCAGTATATGTGTGTCTCACGATCAACCTGAATATTAATACATATCTCAACATGGAGCTCTAAAGCGTATCATCTAATAAGTATGTTGATAATTGTTTCTAAAGAGTACAATTATGTGTATTAGGTTTCAAAAATATCGCCAAAACGGATGTTGTCGACTTTACAAAGTGTTTATAAATATTTTCCAGTCTTTGGCTTTGGTGGTTTATCGTCCTTTTGCCATCAAATATGACTTCTGTGTCAGGTGGGTCAAACAATCAACTGAAAACAATTGTGTGATCTTTGCGCCGCCTTGTTGCGATTTTTTTCTGCATCGACTATTTTGTTTCTGCACAGAACTTTCCAGCTCAATCGATATACTAATTGTAACATGCACTCCTCGTAACTGGCTCAAAAAAAAAACACGACGAGGCAACAATTGCAACAAGACGTAATAAACAGTAACGAAATTGCAACAATCACATGGTTAGCCCAAAAGATGATGGGAGTGCAGTGAGTCAACGTTTAGACAATGATCAGAGCAGGGAAGAAGATCATTTTCATGAAGAAGATGAACCCAACGTCAGCTTAAGCTTTCAGGCAGTAAGCAGCTACTTGAACAAATCCACAGAAGCAAAGTAATCAATTGAGTGGAGTACCTCACGGATCTCATTAGCAAGCAGGTACTTAAGCACATCCACAAAAGCAGACCAGAAAGGGAAAGGATCTCCATTCATTAAGAAACTATTTAACTAAGTAACCAAAACTTAGTTAGGCATCAACTCTAGCCGCTTTTCTGTAGCGCCAAACTTGCCCCACCTGTCAGTCACTTGTCACTAAGCTGCACGCAACTGGATTGTTGGATCGAGCTGGAGAGCAGAGCATAGTGGAAGGTGGGCGGAGCTACATCTCAGATCCTTCGATCGAGCCAGCCAAGCCCCAACCAAGCTAGCATCAAATCCATGGCGGAGCTACGCGTGCTGGAGGAGACCCGCGTGTCCCCGGCGCTGCCGGCCCCCTCGGCCACGCTCCCCATCACCTTCTTCGACGCCGCCTGGCTCTTCACCGGCCCCGTCGAGCGCCTCTTCTTCTACCGCCACCCGGACCCGGCCTCCGCCCTCCCGCTCCTCGCATCCTCCCTGCCCCACGCGCTCCGCCGCTTCTACCCGCTCGCCGGCACCCTCAGTCCTGCCGCCCGCTGCTTCACCTACGCCAGCGGCGACGCCCTCGCCCTCGTCCACGCCGAGTCCACGGACGACTTTGACAGCCTCGTCGCCGCCGGGCCCCGGGACCTGCGCAAGCTGCGCCCGCTTGTGCCGCGGCTTCCCCCGCCGCGGGAGGACGGGGCGTTCGGGGTCGCTGCCGTGCAGGCCACCGTGTTCGCCGGGCGGGGACTGTGCATCGGCGTCTCGGTACACCACGCCGCCTGCGACGACGCCTCCGCCACGCTCTTCGTCCGGACCTGGGCCGCCGCGTGCCGCCTCGGAGGCCTCGATGGCGCGCCGCCGGCGCCGGTGCTCGACCGCTCCCTCGTCACCGACCCCGACGACCTGCTCGGCAAGACGCTCGCCGGCATGAGCCGCCTCGCGTCCGGCCCCCCTCCGCCTCCGCCTCCGCCTCCGGCAGCGCAGGAGATGCCGGCACCGGTAATCGCGTCCTTCCAGCTGACGCGCGATCAGATCGACGGGATCAAGGACGCCGCGGCGGCGGCCGGGACGCAGCGCCCGTCGTCGTTCGTGGCGGCGTCGGCGCTGGCCTGGGTGTGCCTGCTGCGGTGCGGTTCGGCGGGCGTGGACGGCGCGGCGCGCAGCCACATGCTGTTCTCGGCCGAGTGCCGGTCGAGGCTCACGCCGCCGCTCCCCGCCGAGTACTTCGGCAACTGCCTGCGCCCCTGCTTCGTGGAGGCCGCCACGAAGGATCTCACGAGCGCTACGGGCGGCGTGGCGGCCGCGGCGGCGGCCATCGGGTCGGCGATCAGGGCGATGGAGCGGGGCGTGCTGGACGGTGCGGAGGGGTGGCTGGGGAAGGTGCTGTCGGTGCTGCCGCAGCGGCCCATGTCGGTGGGCGGCTCGCCGAGGCACGGCGTGTACGAGGGCGCGGACTTCGGGTGGGGCAGGCCCTGCAGGGTGGACATGGTGTCCATCGAGAAGACCCCCGGGACGGTGTCGCTGGCAGAAGGCCCCGACGGCGACGGCGGCGTCGAGGTCGGGGTCGTGCTCCCTCCGGACGCCATGGAAGCTTTCGCTGCTTGCTTTGCCGACCTCGTGTGTAGGTGCACCGCGCGCGACCACTGAGTGAGGCTGTTGCTGCTATGCTCATGTTGTATCATCAGATATGAATGAAATGGGCAATGTTTCCTTTTGAAATTCAATAAATTTTCATCGGGCTGGATGGTGTGTGAATGTGTGATGCGGGCTTTGTGGCTATGCAAAGGAAATGCTCCCTCCTTCTAGAAATACAAGTCATATTAGTTTTGTTATAAAACAAACTTGCTTAAGTTTATAGAAAGGAAATTGAAACATCTACTACAATGCCAACTAAATACACTATAAACCTTTTTTACATGAACCAAAAATCAGTACATAATAAACTGTATGCACTTCTGATGTTGATCGGTCAAGACGTGTCTTTAAGTGACAGTCACCATGCCCACACTTAGTCTCCGTTAATGAAAATGATGCCATTGGATTCAAACTTTTCAAGAATATTTATATATGATTGTAATTTTGCACTGTCAAATAAATTGCACATTAGCAGAATATTATGAGTTGTATTGTTGTCATTACAAATTAAAATAAGCCATATATATCTTCATGGAGGAAAAACATGGTCTAGATCAATACACACTAACTTTTTTCTATAATTTTGAAAAGAAGTTTTTTGGAATTGCAGGAAATTGTACACCCCTCAAGGGCCTAGCCCAATCTCTTTCCTAACATTGTGAGTGTAGGCTTGCAACATCAAGTATTTTCAGCTACATCTTAAATATTCGTTTTTAAGGGTATGTATATTTTCTAATGCACTTGATTTTTTGAAAGCACTAGAGGAAGTATCCAAACTGCGGTAGTAGGCTGGGCATGTCCTCATCATTGTGAGACACCACAAGTAAAAAAGACACCGTCAATAACCCTGATGCCCAAAATTTGGGTGGATTGTGCTTGAATGCCTTAAAATTTTGTGGCTAGGTAATGAAAAACTAAGAATTCTTGTTTTCTGAAACTTTCATCTATGTTATTAAGCCTTCTTGATATTTACACTACATATAAATTGTTTCTGTCATTTACGGAAAGACTTATCAATCATAGATTTAGACCAAACGATGTAAGTGTGCCACGTTTAATCAACAAATTTGAATTAATATGAATAGCCACCGCATATGGGAATATTGAGGGGAAGCAACACGTGGTGCCACAGAGAGAGAGTATGTGAGAAGTGATGACCTAGGAGGCTGTGACAGTACAGAGCATCATATTGCTCTGGTGAGTATCCAACAGATTTCATGTTCAGAGCAGGGATGGGCATGAATCTTGTGGGTGCTTGACGACTAGACTTGACCGTTGGGATTAAATAGGAACTCATCGCCGAAGCCGTTCGAGGTGTGACCGGTAGATTTACTTCTGAGATTTAATTGCGCTGAAGACTCATACTTAAGTAGTATAGTTTTCTTTTACACTTAATCATAATTGGCTATACATATAACACTTGAATATTCAAATAAAATTTAAGTATATCATTCCAATATATACTTACACTATTTTGCAACAAATATGTAAATAATTCTCCTATTGATACATTCTCTTTTAAACAAATTTTTAATTAAATCGAGTGTATGTGGATGTAAGAAAAGTAAAAATAACATACTACTCTATCTATTCCCATTTATAAGGCGCACATGCTTTTCGAGATATTTTGTACCAAAAGTTAAGTAATAATATGTCGATTATTTTGTACAAAGTTGATATTGTTACATTAGTATTGGAAATAATTTTATTGATATATATAATGTATCCAATAATTCCCATTTATTTATACACATTCTTAGCTAAACATATGTCTCGTAAAATGTCTCCTCCTTACAAATGTAATCGGAGGGAATAATACGAATGCATCCGTAGATTAATTTGTTGCACATACATGAACAATATTATATATGTATATCATGGGGTACATTTTAATACCATGAAACATCTTCATGTTGGGCACTAAAGAGAAGCGTCTAATAAATATGTTGATAACCTTTTAGAGTGCATGATTGGTTATCTTAGGTTTAGGCGTAACAAATAGAAAAGTAGACTATATGTTTACCCATCTTAGGTTTAATCAACTAGAATGTTCTAGAGTTCAGGACTATCTATAAGGATAGGTCTCGAAACTTTGCTATTTATCGCCTTTTTTCTCAAAAATGTCTTTGATCTTATGTGTGTTAAGCATTCATCCTACAATTTATGCGTGTTTTTCCTAATATAAACAGTAGCTAGCATGCTCTATAGTATCCATGTAATATTGCTCGTAACAAACATGCATGAGAATTTAACCTTACTATAAGACTGCAGTATTGTGCTTCGTTTTTTCTTTGTTTCATATGATGTATTGATTACAACAATCCTATATGTATACCAACTCATCGGGCCCCAAGCCCAATGTGTTGCGTCAAATGGATGAGTGGATCTTTCCCACAAGAATGATACACAGTTGAATATCGAGCACAATGATCTACATTATTTCTCCATTCTCTCAAAAAACGACTACAAAATAAGAAAAAGTGTTTTGCGTGCCCAGCTCCTAAATGTAAAAACAAATACAATGATGCTAGAAAGTTTGTCGGTGAGCAAATTAGTATGACAACAATGAACTAAATGAGTAGGTGTTTTCGTATTTCAGAATATTTAATAAATACAAATATGAAATGTAGTACATTAATGTAAAAGGAAACGTCTTAAATTACATTTAGCGACCTTTTTTGGTAAAAAGTTATAGACGTTTGTGACCAGATCAGAGGGTCAGTACTTTATGACAATGCTTTGGTCACTTGCGGTCTTCGTATGCGGCAGAGCTAATGTGGCAAATTTATGACCAAATGAAATAGTCAGAAATAAAAATTGGCCATGTTCATGCTACTCATCTTTATGTGTTGAGCCCAATAATTTGACTCATTTAAGTTTTTTTTAGTCATATGTGTCACATCCCAATTTTTGCCCCTTTGAAAAATGTTAGTGAGAGGCAAAAATTTTGAGCCAACAAACAAATTTTGTTTGACCCAACTTGTGCTTGTGGCCTTGATCATCTTTGTGTGGAATGTTAGTACTTGTGGTTTGTGAAAAATAAATTTTTAGAATTTTCTAATTAGGTTTTTATTTTCTGAAAACTGATATAACTTACTGTTTTGGACCTATTATTTTATGTGGCTAAAATGTGCATTTATGGGAACTTTGAGTTTGGAGATGATCTATGGTGTGTGGACATTGATGCCATGCCATTGGATCACTTTTTGGATTATTGGAACCCTTAGATACATGCATGTTTATGTGGCTACAGAATAAAACTGAAAAACAGAAAAACAGAAAAGTCAGAAACAGACAGAGAGTAGCCCACTTACCAGCATGTTTTCCTGCCCTTAAACATTTTTCAAAAATGGACCAAAAATATTTCTTGGAAGTATTAAACCTGGTGATCATTTACCAATTTGAATTTTTCCATTTGGACTTGATTTACTAGGTAAAACAAGCAGCCACTTTTGCTATCTGCTAACTGCCCAGACACTTAGCAGTTTTTCAGAAAACTGATTTTTTCTCTGAAATTTACTGTTCACAGCACGGGCAGATTTTGAGAGCACGTTTATGTGATGTTTTCGTGCGAACCAGAGGGAGCAACCTTGCCCCTTCTACTCCCCCATGACCCCACTTCTTACCCATGCCATTGGATGGCTTTGTTGAGGTCAACTAGGAGCAGTGGAGGGGAGACAAGGAGATGGCCGTGAGGTGACCTGGGAGTGGACCGTGAGGGAGAGAGCTGCCCCTTTCTTCACTCTTCTTCGCGTCCTTGCCCTGCCCAGCACCCACTCGACTGAGTAGACACCCGTTGACGCCCAGAGGAAGCCCAGAGCCGACGTTTGCTTGCTCTACTCACACCACGCCGCCCTGCCGTTGACCCCGAGTGGGGGAGAGGATGATCTCCTCGTGTATAAGCCACCACGGCGCCACACGCTTCGCCACCCACCCCCACACATCCACCGCACTCGCCCCACCCCACTCTTTCCTTCCCTCTCGCTCTCTGCGAGCGAGGCGGAGGAAATACTCGCCGGAGACCCGAGCGAGATCGGGTTGAAGGTTGCCGCCGCTCCACTGCCTTTTTCTCCTATCTCTCTGCACCCTCTCAACGCCCAGAACCAGGAACACGCCCCTGACACGTTTTCCTGGCATTTTACCCGCAGGAGCGCCGCCGCCGTCCTCGACGTCTTCCCGGACCTCGAGCTCGCCGGAGTTGCGCTGGGGCGCCATTGCAGCTGCTGCCGCCACCCCTGCACCGCTTCGAGCTCGCGTGACCGCCTCGACCTCGCGCCACTGCCCTAAATCGCCCCTAGGTGAGCTATCCCCGAGCCGAGCTCGCCCCCGTGTCGCGTGTGTAAGAGAGAGAGAGGAGAGGAAGACGACGCGCCAGGACCGTCGATCTCCAGATCGACGGCTTCCTTTGAACGCGGACGGTTCCCGCGCCCGCGCCGCGCGCGCGCACCGTCATGGGCCGCTTCGGCCTTAGCTGGGCCCGCCCAGCGAGTTTCGGCCCGTTCGCCGTTTTTTTTTTTCTTTTCTGTGTTTTTCAGATTTCAAAAACTGGAAGAATATATGTCTCTGGTTTAAATCCGTTTAAAATAGGAAAATGCAAAATAAAATCAAACCAAAAATCTGGGTAGTACCTCTGCAAGTTCTTAAACACACCCAACTTGTAGATCTACATTTTGGTCATTATTTTTGGAGAAATAAATTGAGAGGCAGAAGTACTGGTTTTCACTAAAACTTAAATAATTTTTTTTCTAAGAATCACAAAAATGCAAACTCAACTGTTTTGGAAATCCCTAAGTGTTGCCTAGCAGTAGCACTTGGCCTTTCTTGCAAAAGATCAACCAAAATAAAATGGCATGTGTTTTTGTAAATGTCCAGTGAGCTCTTCTAGGATTTTTGTAATTTATTTGGTGATGCTTTTTG
This sequence comes from Poa pratensis, assembly GCA_947311845.1. Taxonomy (NCBI): domain Eukaryota; kingdom Viridiplantae; phylum Streptophyta; class Magnoliopsida; order Poales; family Poaceae; genus Poa; species Poa pratensis. Next base: position 5,724,083 of record CAMZMU010000035.1, read on the forward strand.
AGGTGAATCCAATTGTGTTGGCTTTTGTATGTTTAGGAGTACCTAATCCTATCTTGGTGTGATTTATTGAGCTGTAGAATAAATTTGGTGTGCAAAACTAGTTTTTATGCTTTTCTGATATTAATTGTTTATAGTTTTATTTAGATTTGTAAATTGTGTTAGTGTTCTTCTTGTAATTTCTAGCATGTTTAAGTGAGATACTCTCTGTTATGAGTGTGTTAGATCTTATAAACAGCATGTTAGAAAAATATTAGTGTTTCATATGTTTGTTAGGAAATATTGTCTCTAGTATGTTTTTCCTAGAATTTTTCCTAGATTTAAGAATTATTTGAGTATGAAATCATTTGTGTGACATGATTTTAGAATATGTTGGTTGTATATCAGTAGCAAGTCATGTTGCTACTGGTTGGTTAGCATGTCACCATTGTTTGGACATTACTTAGTTTTAGCAAAGCATGTTTAGCTAGAATTATATTCTAGAAAATATTTGTGACTCACTAGTATGGATAGATTCTTATCTAGCTTGTGTTTAGGTGATTTTTGTAAATGACCAGAGGCTAAATGACCTCTTGATGCCTTGGGTTGATAGTGGAACACCCACTGATCCCATTGCATTTTGGTTTGAGAGTAAGATTCTCAAAACTAGAGCATAGCTCTATTAGTTTCTTTTTCAACTAGAAGTGTGTGGTAGATTTCTATTTTGAAAAGTAGGTGATTGTTGTGTGATGATGTTTGCTTGCTGTATGTCCTTATGCTTGTGATGTTTGTCTTTGTTTGGTTCTGATTGGATGTTTACCTTTCCTCTTTGCGACGTTAGATAACGACGAGGAAGAGGTAACAGTTGCGGGATTTATTGGGGAAGGTCTGGATATCTTATATTGCTCAAGACCAGGGACAAACCAGGACCAAGGCAAGCCATCCCAATGCTTTCTATTATAATTATCATTATACGTCATGCATGTTTTACTTCTGAAGTTTTACAAAATTTGGACAAACAAAACTATTTTTGATATGGATATTACTACTAGTGTTATTATATAAATTATTATATTGCCATTAGTCACAACTTGGTGTTGCCAAGCCCATAGCCACCATATGGTATATTTACCACCACAAGATAGTAATCTTGAAGTCCCTAAGTGGACACCCTAACAAATGTGTTTTGGAAAAACAAAGGTTTTACGGAAAACCCCGGGAAAGGTGGGACCTTGTCCACGGGAGAATGGTGAAGAAGATTGCTTTTGGAAGGGTTTTCGAAAACGATACATAGACTAGTCTTGTCCGGACAGCCCTACAGTACAACCACATTACTCAAAATGGGCACGGGCTTAATGGAAGCTTGTTTGTGTTAGTGTGAGACTTTACCTCAATTGGCTAGAAGGGGTTAAAGTCCCCGGAACCGAATGCTGGATATGGGCATACAAAGTGTGGACTGCGAGTGCCACCGGCAAGCAACAGTGGGTCTCCTGCCGTGGCGGTGGGGTGTTGGGTTATGAGAAAGAACAAGGGTATTGAGAAATGATGTGGTTAACACACACGGTGCCGGGGAGAACAAACCCAACTGAAGAGGTAATCGCATACTAGCATCGGCATAGTGGAAGTTATGATCGGTTATCTGATGTTCGCATACTGTCACGAGCAGTCCGTGGTGTTCACGGCAGATGTACCGGATGGTGTGGTGAAAGTGTACAAACTCTGCAGAGTCAAAACTATTCGAATAGCCGCGTCCTCGGTCATGGACAGCTGAATGGCAACGTCGTCTAGCATTGTGTCGATGTTTTAAAAGGAAGTTTGGAAAAAGGAATTGTACCTGGGAGGTACTGGAAGATGAACTATGTACCTAGGAAGTACGGATGATGGAAAGCCGAAAGTTATTTTACAAGAAGTTCTGCAAAGAAAATCTTTCTTAAAACCATCTTTGTCAGAATCTCTCGGATATGCAATATCCATTGAGAGAAACTATATTATTTCTGAAGTATCTTTTTCACCAGAGATATAAATTATTATTCAACCATGATGAATCTTTCATCCATCATGGGTAGAAAACCCTAAGTATAGCCTACCTATTCCACCTTATAAGCATACTTGCATTTTATGAGCTCCATTCGGGATGTCTTGCGAGTACGTAATTGTACTCATGGCTGTGCCCCTGGATATTCCAATGTCCAGATTCTCAACGAGAAGGCTTACGTCGAAGATGAGGAGTATGCGGAAGATTGAGAGTTCGTCGACGTCTATGCGAACTAGGAACGTCTCCCAGTCAGTTGCCTGTAGGTAGTCAAGGCATGACTTGGGCTTTGCCACGGTTGTGTTTGAAGACTTCCGCTGTTTTATGAGTTTCTCTGCCCTGCGTGGCAGTTGTTTTTAACTGGGTCATGTGACCATTTCTAGGATGTGTATTCGGTATGTAATGGATGATGTATCTGCAATGCCAACTTAAGTATGTTGTTCACGACTGACTGATCATGGGATCGTGAATGTATGCATACTGGAGGTCTCAGACTGCCGGTCTGGGGTCCCCACAGAGTTGGTATCAGAGCCATCCTGACTTTAGGAGACCTTAGTTAGCACGGACGTCGATAGGAAAGAAAAGTATTTTTGGTACCATTATATTACTACCTAAAATATTTTTACCTAAGGAAGTCTAAGTATAGTTTCCGCTCCTCTCATCTTTTCAACTTATTCTAAACCTTACCTCTCTCAATTAAAGGTTTAACAAAACTTTACTTCTATTATCTTTTCTCCCTTCAAAGTTACATACTTGACGATGTCCCCAAAGCAAGACTTGAGTATGAAGCACCCGTAAGAAGAAGCAGTTTTCTTCTAAAAATTTCAACATCTACCTACCGAGAAGCTAAAGGCATGAAGACTCCAACAACCATGATTGACCCAGACCCTTAGGATCAATAGGATAAGCTCAGTTGTTTTGCTTGAGCTACCCCCTTTTTCCGGTATCCAACGTTTGCTAGTACTAAAGGTGCCTAGTGTGTTCTTTGATTGTGTGTGGTTTGTGTTACGTCTTTTGGTGTGTTTTCGCAAAGCACGCCTTGTTCACCACACTAGTAACCACCTTTTTCTCCTCTTGTCTTATACCCCTTTTTTTTTCTTCAGTATGGCCAGTGAATTACCCCCACCACCTGGGCCGGCAGTTGCCCAAATCTATGCACTGGTGATGGAAGACCGTGAAACTGCTCGTGCAGACCGCCAGGCCACTCTTGCTGCCCTAAAACACTTGGTTCAGTTGGGTGTTGCCAATGCTGAGAATAATGCTGCCCTTATGAAGGAGCACCAATGCCTGATTGCTTGTGAGAACCGCAAGAGGAAGACGATGATGCAGGAAGAACCTAGTGCATCTAAAGCTCGCAGTACTTCACCTAATTTTCAGTCTGCCCCACCACCCAACTACCCCAAGGACCGCACTCCAAGACCTGCCCAGAGATACTCTGGGGGATGTTTTACTTGTGGAAAGGAAGGGCACTTCTCTCGTGAGTGTCCCAAAAGGAACTATGTTCAAGCCCGTCCCAATGCTGCCAAGAAGACCCAGGTCCCAACCCAGAAGAAGCGGAAAAATGTGGTAAAGAGACGTCGGAATCTTGTTAGCACGAAGAAAGCACAGGAGGCACATGACATGATTATTGGTACGTTTCCGGACAACCCTATACCAGCCCTAGTTTTGTTTGGTTCGTATATCAAGATCCGACGTGAGAGCAAGTTGATCATATCTCGTCAGACTAACGAAACTATTTGAAACTAACAACACTAACGTACCTTATCAAACTTTGGATTAACACCTAACCAAAATTTGCAATGTACTAACAGTTTTTCCTAGACCACGGAAAGAGGTGCTATAGGATGACTCAAAACTAGTTGGTAGAAAGGAGAAGTTTAAGAGAATATAGGAGTGTTGAGTTATGGATTTACTAGTCAATAAGATCTCTGGTGTATCTAATTTTTGGAATCAAAAATTGGTGGATGATGTTGGTAATGTCAAAAATTTGGGGTTTAGAATAGAAGAGAAAGCTTGAAATGGATATGCAAATTATTGAGTTAGGACAAATGACATATTTTGATTTATACCCTGGGGATAACCAGTTGTGGACCCCAACCCTTGGTGGTTTTCTGAAACTAAAATATGCGACCTATGAGAAAAAGATTTTTGGATCAGAAAACTAAGATGAAAGTTATTGGATTTTTAGGAAGCACTTGATGAAATAATGATGATTGGTTGGTTAGGAGCAAGTAAGTTAAGAAGGATATTCTGATATTGAAATATTAAGGATAATGCCTAGCACAAGTGATCTTCATGCTGGATTTTTATAGAATGATCGGTTTTGGAAAAAGATAAGTTGGTGAAATAATTGGTTGTTTTGCCGGAAATTTAGTTGGTGGAAATAAATGGACAATTTTCGGATTCTAGGTATCAAAATGACTGGGAGAGAGAAGCTATGTATTTATGGAGATATTATTTTCTGAGCTTGTCATGCTCTGATCAGATTATTCTTAGAAGGACCATTCATTTTGTGATTGGGAGATCAAAGCCCTAGGTTGGAGTGTAAATGATGGATTTGAATAGGAAGGATGTCAGTTCTGGATGATATGTTTACATGATTATTGGATTCTTGATTTAGTCTTGATAATATGATTGCGAGGAGAGGATTACTTGAGAAAGCCAAATAATATGAGACATGCCTATCTAAGGGGAAAATGAATCGAGAAATGATTAGTGGATTACCAAGGGTTTGTGCCAAAATGTATTAGGAAGATCTTGCTTGAGAAACTTGGTGGATATCTGATATATTGAACTACAGGGTGACAATAGAGTTTAGGCCCAAAGAAGTTAATGGTGGATTAGTAATGTTAGCTTGGGCAAAAGTGATGGTTCAGAACAACTAGTTAATAATAGTGGCCTTACCAAAGATATTGGTTTGGTAGATAGAAGGCTCGAGAATTTGAGGCCTATACAGAATGGTTATTTCAGATTTTATGTATAGTAAGTTTGAGGTTTAGAGTATGGCACTCAACCCCCTTTGAAAACTAACCCACCGGCAGTTTTTCGAAGTATGATCAAAGGGGGGAAGCACCGGTACTTCAACGCAGCCAACCACCAAGCAACTGGAGATGAAGATGAAAGTTTCTAATATTCTTGTTTGGTTTCACTCTTTTAGTACCCGCTTGCGAATCTCGAGGACGAGATTCATTTTAAGGGGGGAAGATCTGTCACATCCCAATTTTTGCCCCTTTGAAAAATGTTAGTGAGAGGCAAAAATTTTGAGCCAACAAACAAATTTTGTTTGACCCAACTTGTGCTTGTGGCCTTGATCATCTTTGTGTGGAATGTTAGTACTTGTGGTTTGTGAAAAATAAATTTTTAGAATTTTCTAATTAGGTTTTTATTTTCTGAAAACTGATATAACTTACTGTTTTGGACCTATTATTTTATGTGGCTAAAATGTGCATTTATGGGAACTTTGAGTTTGGAGATGATCTATGGTGTGTGGACATTGATGCCATGCCATTGGATCACTTTTTGGATTATTGGAACCCTTAGATACATGCATGTTTATGTGGCTACAGAATAAAACTGAAAAACAGAAAAACAGAAAAGTCAGAAACAGACAGAGAGTAGCCCACTTACCAGCATGTTTTCCTGCCCTTAAACATTTTTCAAAAATGGACCAAAAATATTTCTTGGAAGTATTAAACCTGGTGATCATTTACCAATTTGAATTTTTCCATTTGGACTTGATTTACTAGGTAAAACAAGCAGCCACTTTTGCTATCTGCTAACTGCCCAGACACTTAGCAGTTTTTCAGAAAACTGATTTTTTCTCTGAAATTTACTGTTCACAGCACGGGCAGATTTTGAGAGCACGTTTATGTGATGTTTTCGTGCGAACCAGAGGGAGCAACCTTGCCCCTTCTACTCCCCCATGACCCCACTTCTTACCCATGCCATTGGATGGCTTTGTTGAGGTCAACTAGGAGCAGTGGAGGGGAGACAAGGAGATGGCCGTGAGGTGACCTGGGAGTGGACCGTGAGGGAGAGAGCTGCCCCTTTCTTCACTCTTCTTCGCGTCCTTGCCCTGCCCAGCACCCACTCGACTGAGTAGACACCCGTTGACGCCCAGAGGAAGCCCAGAGCCGACGTTTGCTTGCTCTACTCACACCACGCCGCCCTGCCGTTGACCCCGAGTGGGGGAGAGGATGATCTCCTCGTGTATAAGCCACCACGGCGCCACACGCTTCGCCACCCACCCCCACACATCCACCGCACTCGCCCCACCCCACTCTTCCCTTCCCTCTCGCTCTCTGCGAGCGAGGCGGAGGAAATACTCGCCGGAGACCCGAGCGAGATCGGGTTGAAGGTTGCCGCCGCTCCACTGCCTTTTTCTCCTATCTCTCTGCACCCTCTCAACGCCCAGAACCAGGAACACGCCCCTGACACGTTTTCCTGGCATTTTACCCGCAGGAGCGCCGCCGCCGTCCTCGACGTCTTCCCGGACCTCGAGCTCGCCGGAGTTGCGCTGGGGCGCCATTGCAGCTGCTGCCGCCACCCCTGCACCGCTTCGAGCTCGCGTGACCGCCTCGACCTCGCGCCACTGCCCTAAATCGCCCCTAGGTGAGCTATCCCCGAGCCGAGCTCGCCCCCGTGTCGCGTGTGTAAGAGAGAGAGAGGAGAGGAAGACGACGCGCCAGGACCGTCGATCTCCAGATCGACGGCTTCCTTTGAACGCGGACGGTTCCCGCGCCCGCGCCGCGCGCGCGCACCGTCATGGGCCGCTTCGGCCTTAGCTGGGCCCGCCCAGCGAGTTTCGGCCCGTTCGCCGTTTTTTTTTTCTTTTCTGTGTTTTTCAGATTTCAAAAACTGGAAGAATATATGTCTCTGGTTTAAATCCGTTTAAAATAGGAAAATGCAAAATAAAATCAAACCAAAAATCTGGGTAGTACCTCTGCAAGTTCTTAAACACACCCAACTTGTAGATCTACATTTTGGTCATTATTTTTGGAGAAATAAATTGAGAGGCAGAAGTACTGGTTTTCACTAAAACTTAAATAATTTTTTTTCTAAGAATCACAAAAATGCAAACTCAACTGTTTTGGAAATCCCTAAGTGTTGCCTAGCAGTAGCACTTGGCCTTTCTTGCAAAAGATCAACCAAAATAAAATGGCATGTGTTTTTGTAAATGTCCAGTGAGCTCTTCTAGGATTTTTGTAATTTATTTGGTGATGCTTTTTGAGGTGAATCCAATTGTGTTGGCTTTTGTATGTTTAGGAGTACCTAATCCTATCTTGGTGTGATTTATTGAGCTGTAGAATAAATTTGGTGTGCAAAACTAGTTTTTATGCTTTTCTGATATTAATTGTTTATAGTTTTATTTAGATTTGTAAATTGTGTTAGTGTTCTTCTTGTAATTTCTAGCATGTTTAAGTGAGATACTCTCTGTTATGAGTGTGTTAGATCTTATAAACAGCATGTTAGAAAAATATTAGTGTTTCATATGTTTGTTAGGAAATATTGTCTCTAGTATGTTTTTCCTAGAATTTTTCCTAGATTTAAGAATTATTTGAGTATGAAATCATTTGTGTGACATGATTTTAGAATATGTTGGTTGTATATCAGTAGCAAGTCATGTTGCTACTGGTTGGTTAGCATGTCACCATTGTTTGGACATTACTTAGTTTTAGCAAAGCATGTTTAGCTAGAATTATATTCTAGAAAATATTTGTGACTCACTAGTATGGATAGATTCTTATCTAGCTTGTGTTTAGGTGATTTTTGTAAATGACCAGAGGCTAAATGACCTCTTGATGCCTTGGGTTGATAGTGGAACACCCACTGATCCCATTGCATTTTGGTTTGAGAGTAAGATTCTCAAAACTAGAGCATAGCTCTATTAGTTTCTTTTTCAACTAGAAGTGTGTGGTAGATTTCTATTTTGAAAAGTAGGTGATTGTTGTGTGATGATGTTTGCTTGCTGTATGTCCTTATGCTTGTGATGTTTGTCTTTGTTTGGTTCTGATTGGATGTTTACCTTTCCTCTTTGCGACGTTAGATAACGACGAGGAAGAGGTAACAGTTGCGGGATTTATTGGGGAAGGTCTGGATATCTTATATTGCTCAAGACCAGGGACAAACCAGGACCAAGGCAAGCCATCCCAATGCTTTCTATTATAATTATCATTATACGTCATGCATGTTTTACTTCTGAAGTTTTACAAAATTTGGACAAACAAAACTATTTTTGATATGGATATTACTACTAGTGTTATTATATAAATTATTATATTGCCATTAGTCACAACTTGGTGTTGCCAAGCCCATAGCCACCATATGGTATATTTACCACCACAAGATAGTAATCTTGAAGTCCCTAAGTGGACACCCTAACAAATGTGTTTTGGAAAAACAAAGGTTTTACGGAAAACCCCGGGAAAGGTGGGACCTTGTCCACGGGAGAATGGTGAAGAAGATTGCTTTTGGAAGGGTTTTCGAAAACGATACATAGACTAGTCTTGTCCGGACAGCCCTACAGTACAACCACATTACTCAAAATGGGCACGGGCTTAATGGAAGCTTGTTTGTGTTAGTGTGAGACTTTACCTCAATTGGCTAGAAGGGGTTAAAGTCCCCGGAACCGAATGCTGGATATGGGCATACAAAGTGTGGACTGCGAGTGCCACCGGCAAGCAACAGTGGGTCTCCTGCCGTGGCGGTGGGGTGTTGGGTTATGAGAAAGAACAAGGGTATTGAGAAATGATGTGGTTAACACACACGGTGCCGGGGAGAACAAACCCAACTGAAGAGGTAATCGCATACTAGCATCGGCATAGTGGAAGTTATGATCGGTTATCTGATGTTCGCATACTGTCACGAGCAGTCCGTGGTGTTCACGGCAGATGTACCGGATGGTGTGGTGAAAGTGTACAAACTCTGCAGAGTCAAAACTATTCGAATAGCCGCGTCCTCGGTCATGGACAGCTGAATGGCAACGTCGTCTAGCATTGTGTCGATGTTTTAAAAAGGAAGTTTGGAAAAAGGAATTGTACCTGGGAGGTACTGGAAGATGAACTATGTACCTAGGAAGTACGGTGATGGAAAGCCGAAAGTTATTTTACAAGAAGTTCTGCAAAGAAAATCTTTCTTAAAACCATCTTTGTCAAATCTCTCGGATATGCAATATCCATTGAGAGAAACTATATTATTTCTGAAGTATCTTTTTCACCAGAGATATAACATTATTATTCAACCATGATGAATCTTTCATCCATCATGGGTAGAAAACCCTAAGTATAGCCTACCTATTCCACCTTATAAGCATACTTGCATTTTATGAGCTCCATTCGGGATGTCTTGCGAGTACGTAATTGTACTCATGGCTGTGCCCCTGGATATTCCAATGTCCAGATTCTCAACGAGAAGGCTTACGTCGAAGATGAGGAGTATGCGGAAGATTGAGAGTTCGTCGACGTCTATGCGAACTAGGAACGTCTCCCAGTCAGTTGCCTGTAGGTAGTCAAGGCATGACTTGGGCTTTGCCACGGTTGTGTTTGAAGACTTCCGCTGTTTTATGAGTTTCTCTGCCCTGCGTGGCAGTTGTTTTTAACTGGGTCATGTGACCATTTCTAGGATGTGTATTCGGTATGTAATGGATGATGTATCTGCAATGCCAACTTAAGTATGTTGTTCACGACTGACTGATCATGGGATCGTGAATGTATGCATACTGGAGGTCTCAGACTGCCGGTCTGGGGTCCCCACAATATGCGGTTGGCTAAATGGGCCGAGCTCAACTTTTTTGGCCTGATTATCATGGTCTTTTTTAATTGCCTTTTTATAGTCTAAATTTTTTTGTTTTCTACAGTTTAACTTTTTCCATTGTAGGTTGGGTTATAGCCTTTCTACGGTCCATGCGTCCAACTGCAATTTGTCCAGTCAAGTATTTTTTTTGTTTCCGTTCCAATCAAGCAGTGGTCTTTTTAGGCCCACTACTATTTTTTTTGGTTGTAATTCAGCTGGGCTAGATAACTAACAAATTTCATCTCAAAGCAATACAAATCATAATTTCAAATGAACATACAATATCACTCTTTTATCACATCAAAGCACAAGTTCATACATGTAACAAAGAACGCAAGGTGTTTCTTGTATCTAAGCTCCAATGCTAGCATCTATAAGAACTTGTGTTTGACTATCTCTATAAGAATTTGTGTTTGACTATCTCCATATGATGAGGAAACAATAGTAAGAAAATTAGTAAAATATAAATAAGAACATAGGTAAAAGTATTACATTATGAAATGGGTAGATTCTTCTAGCAAGGGACTGCTTTGAAGAAAAAGTATTATATGGTGAAATGGAAGCTTATAAACAAACTGACGTGGGGTAACCACGGCAAATCCCAAGGTGAGATGCCTAGGGTTTCGTATAGAGGGAGAACATGGCGCACTGGTAGTTCCGGACGGCTGACAAGTAAGGATTTACCCAGGTTCGGCCCCTCATTGTGAGGTAAAGACCTACATCCTGCTTGTCTGATCTGTATAGATGATGATAATGTTACATGGTGGCCGCGAGGGCGATGAGAGACGTGGTCTCGCTATGCTATGGCGTGTATGCCTATTGTCTGTCTCGTGTGGATCTGTCTATGGGGATGCCCCTGCCTGGCTTTATATATGCAGCCAGGTAGGGTTTACATGAATCCTAGTAGACTACGTCTTGGAGTCCTTTCCTTGTGCTGCAAGTTGGGCTTCATGGGCCACCGGGTGCGTCTTGGCTGGGCCGCACCGGGTATGTCAATGGTAGGGGACCCGAAGGGTATGCCCACGTCACAAACCTAAGAAGAAAGGGGGTCTTGGGATCAAAAATCTGAAGTTGTTTAATATTAGTTTGTTGTGCAAATGGTGGTGGAGGTTGGAAAATGAAGAAGGTTTGTCGCAAGATTTAGTGAAGGAGAAATATGGGATTAAACATGGGATTCAAGAGTGTCCATGAAGCAAAATGATTCTGCAATCTTGAAAGACTTGCTTAAGATCAAGCACATTTATTTGCATGGGAGGATCATGACGGTTCATGGTGGGGGTGAGACTGATTTTTGGCATGATGCTTGGTCTGGTGCGAGTTCCTTTAGTGACTTGTACCCTCAGTTGTGAGATATGTGTCAACAACAAGTGTGCACGGTTAAGGAAATGCATGAGAGAGGGTGGCAGATTACTTTTAGGAGGTGGCTTACTCCTGACCTGCGACATCAGATGGACAGCTTAGAAATGCAATTGCAACTGTTGATTTGTCTGATGGTGCAAACAGGCCTAAGTGGAAGTTCACAAAATCTGGGAAATTTTCTGTTAAATCTATGTATAACAAGCTCTCCTCAGTAGGGCTTGACAGATCTTTTCAACGGTTGTGAAAAGCAAAAATTCCTTTGAAAATCAAAATTTGGTTATGGTTGATATGGCACAACGCTATAGCAGCAAAAGATAACATGGAAAAACGAAAATGGGTGGGACACTATACTTGTCGGTTTTGCCCTGCTAATGAAACAATTTCTCACATGTTTTTTGAATGTCCTGCCGCCGTTTATATGTGGAGTGTTGTTAGTACTTCCTTGGACGCAACTAATAGGCCCACATGCTTTACTCAGTATTTTTCATGGATTGCTAATTTCTTTCCTTTTGGAACCAATTTGCATATTATTGGCATCGCTGCCTTTTGCTAGGCGATCTGGAAGACAAGAAACCGTGCTTGTTTCAAAAAGAAGTTTGTATCATCTCATGTTGAGTTGATTTGTTACAAGTTCAGAATTAAAAATTGTTCAAAAAATTTGAAAATGGTCAAAAATGAAAATGTTCAGAATTAAAATTGTTTGAAAATTATAAATTTATTCATTTTCCGAAAAAAATCGAATTTTGGAAAATGATCCGAATTTTAAATTAAATCATCCAAACAAGATAAATATTTTATTATTATTATTTTACCCATGTGAATTTTTATTTTCTACTTTGTCTTATTTTACGAAAAAGATAAACAGTACATTTATTGGGCCAAAGTCGGGGCGGCCCATGAAGACAACTCTGTGCGGGAGCAAATCTCTCCCGCACAGGTCGATAACTAGGAGCTCCCCTAAAATCGGCAAATTGGACCTCCCCTTTTTGAGTATCTGCTAGATTGCTCTAGGGGAGCAATTGACAAGCTCTCGTCGATTTTGGCCCGTAAAAGTTTTCAATTTCTTACTACCAGTGCAAAAGAATTTGTTACTTTGCACTCGTATAGTATATGGGTAAATCGACTCAGCAGCTAAAATCAAATGAATCACATATCCAGCAAATAATTTCGTCGCGCTATCTAATTATCTACACGCGCGCGCATCCCCGGCCGGTTAACTAAAATCAAGAAACGTGCTGCAGAACGGCTCCCGCCGCCTGCCCCAGGAGGTGCAGCGCAACGGCGGCGGAGACCGGCACGCCGGCGAGCACCAGCGTGGCGGCGGCGACGGCGACACCGGGCCTGGTGCCCATGAGCATCAGCTGCAGCGCGCCGGCGAGTGCGGACACGTCGGAGACGTACGCCGGGTAGTAGCGCTTCTCCCACGCCGCCCACCCTGAGGGCGCCTCGTAGTTGGTCTCCGCCATCCGCGCCTCCCGGATCCTCCGCCGCAGCACCGCCATGCCCTCGTCCACCAGCGCGCCGCCGTAGTGGTCCGGCCTGAATGCGCGGCACCGCGTCGCCCGCGGCCTCCTGACCTGTTGCAGCAACGTCGGACCGTGGCGCGCTGGCGTCCCGTGCTGCTGGCGCCCCGGTCCGGCGGCCGGCCGCATCGTCGCGGGAAATGCTATGGAAGACGACATCGATGTGATGTGACGGGCTCAAGAATCGATCGAGTTTTTTGGCAAGAAGAAGAAGAGGAAATCCAATCAAGTTGGCGAGCACTGCAGTTGATGCTGGTCTCCGTTTTATAGGCACTGGCCGGGCGGATTCACGCGTATGCATGGATTACTTAGACGCGTGATCCCCCGTCCCGGCGAAGGCCAATCATCGTCCTTGGCGGGGTTTGGCCGGTGATGGCGACCGTCCTTGACATTGTTTAATCATGGTTTGGATCCAGGAGGTGATGCAGTGGCAATCAACGGGAAGGCTCGTGGTCTCGTGGACGCCAACCAACAACAACTGACTGCCGCCGGCCGCCTCTAGCGCTAGTCTTATGATTGAGTTGAACGCCACAACTGCCAGAATTTTCTATCTTTGTGTGTGGGTTGAACTTGTAATGCATGGGTCTGTCTGGAACTTGTAATGCTACTTAATTTGATTCATGGAACTGAGACCCCTCTGTTCTTGTAGTGATGAAATTTGATGTACCATACATTTATTTGGTCATGCATGGTTTTCATAATCGAACGATTAAAAGTATGTGTGTGGGCATTATACATTTCGAGCTTCAACGACAACAAAATTTAAATAGAACAGGCCATCCCATGCTTCTTCTGACTATTCTCCATTGATCTGAATTTCTTTTTCCGCCGTCAGATTTGCAACGCTGCACCTTATACGACCGTGTGACTATTCTCTCCATCGATATGAATTAAGCGTTTGGCCTTGATCGTTATTATCTTGCTGATCGATATTAACAAATGCATCTCAGAAAAAAAAGGTCTAAAAATGGATTTCCGTTATCCCGTTCAATTAAACTCAGGCGTCACGTCAAGCGGTTGCTATCGAATCATCCACTTGATCAATCATCGTATAAGCACGACGCGTTGCGTGCGATGTCCATGCCTGCGTGCATTTCGCGGTGATTCAAGGAAAGAGATATACGAAGCTACGATGGTGTTAAGCATATGGCCACCTGCTGGCAGCTGATCCAACTCCACCGCAGCTGCTGGTGATGTCGATCGTCCCAGTTACTTCGATGGGGACTTCGAAGCTTTCCAAGTCTGCCGAACGCGTTACCATAAAGATTTCCTCCGCTACTAAATGTAAGCCATTTTAGCATTTTAGCATTTTCTAATCCACATCTAGACGTGTTTTAGTGCAACTATAAAACATGTCTAGATAAGTGTAAGCCAAAAAATGTTAAAATGCCTTACAATTATAAACGGAGGGAATAATTGCAAAAGAGAGAATCAGCTTGACAAGTCAGGATGGTCCTCACGACGGCGCCCTGATGTCGGGCTCGCTGCTGACCCTGACAGTCGCGGAACACAGCCTCGGCCCGGCTCGTGGGACGCCGGAGCAGCGGGCCGCGGAACTAAGCATAAGAGCATCTCTAGCGGCGTCTGTAAAAGGGGCAAACCCATAAAACTCCGGCGGCTTTACGGGCTGAGGCTCTTTTTTGGGCCAGAACATCGCCTGTAAAGACGGACCAGCTCGTAAACTGTTTACAGGCGCCCGTGAATCCCAGCCGCAAGCCCCTATATATGACGGCCGGAGGCTGATTTCCAGTTCCCACGCCTTGTCTCCCCACCGCCGCCGACGAGAAATCCGCCGAGCGCTCCGCCGCGTCCGACGAGCGATTCGCCGGCCGCATCTACAGATCGGAGCCCACCGAGCTCTGATGACGCCGAAGAGGAAACCCGCTGAGCTCTAGGGCGGCGACTACTCCGACGCTCGGCGGGCGAAGGTCGTCCGCAGCGACGACGTGTGGAAACGAAGCGCGCGCAAGTAGACCAACCTGCACCTGCCGGTGCCGCCGTCGCTCCGTGTCCGCGAGGAGGAGGAGTTTGACCGCCTCAAGTGGGAACGCGAGCGCCTCCGTCGTGGCGAGGGCAGCTCCTCCGGAGGACTACGACGCCGAATCCTTCGGCACCCCCTCGCGCCGGAGGAGTTCGAGCACGCCGTGGCGGTGACGATGTTGAGCTCTCGGCGGGAGGCGGAGGAGCGCGACGAGGAGATCGACGGCATCTTCTTGCGCCAGAGGCTCGAGCAGGATCGCGCCGCTGTGGAGAAGAAGGCGGAGTGGCAGAGGGACATGGTGATGGTCATCGACCTTGTCTCCTCCGTCGAGGAGTGCAGCTCCTCCGCCGCGTCCGTGGCTCCGGTGAGCCTAATTTTGGGTTTAGGGTTAGGGCGGCGGAGATTAGACTAGTTTAGATTTTGGTTTTAGCGTAGTTTTTGTGCAAAATGCCGGTGAGCACATATGTATGCGATGAATCGATGATGAACTCCGGTTTGTTCCCGCGAAATCTATTTTTTTTCTAAATTTACAGTTCTAACTACGGTTTCTATTGTGCGCCACACGTTTTTGTGAGCAGAAACGCCTAAAATGCGAACAGTAAACCGCGTTTAAGGTTTCGCGGTTTACTGACCCTGCTAGAGATGCTCTAAGACCAGCTGCTGGCAGTTTGATCCAACTCGCACCGCAGCTGCTGGTGATGTCAATCGTCTCAGTTACATGGATGGGGACTTGGAAGCTTTCCAAGTCTGCCGAACGCGTTACCATACATAAAAGGTAACTGCAAAAGAGAAAATCAGCTTGACAAGCCAGGATGCAAGAGCCAACTTTAACCGAACCCCACTATGGCCGGACGGACAGACCGGACACGGTCCGGATAGAAAACCTCCACTTAGTCGGATCCCTCATAGCTAGCCAAACGTTTAATTTGTCTGACACCCCTCATACTCAACTCACACCTGGGACGGAAATGGGCTTGTCCGGACACGAGCAGACATGCCCACCCTATCAGAACCGCACTAGGATTACCCAATCCGACCTCACACATACTACACTCCATCCCCACCCTGAACCAAACCCTAGGTTCAGTCTCAACCGCTCCTCTTCACTCCACTCCACTCGTTCCCTCTTTTACTTTGCCAGCCCCTACAGCGGATCTGGCTATGAAACCGACCTCTATTGGGATGCTCTTGCAATGGAGGTTTCTAACAACGCGCCAGACGAGGAGGAGCTGGCCCTCCGCCACTCTTTAGTGGACAAGAGATCCACGCCGCCAGCTTGCCAGGATGAATGTAGCCAGTTTTTTACTAAAAGTTTTTTACTAAAAGTTAACGTAAGAACTTGGGCAAAGTAATACATAATATTAATCTTCCAGTGGCATAAAACATAGGACTTTACATAACATATCACTTAGATTACTTGTAGGACATTCATTGGAATAAGTGGCGGACTAACTAAAGGAGCCGTTGTACCGACCGGATTCGTTGTTTCAGTTGAATAGGAACTTGACGTAATGATTAATAATGTAGTGGTTATAAGTACTATGAAATTATTACAATAAAACTAGTACTCGTCCCACCTTTTCCCAGTCTATTAGGTTTGGGTGACTCGATCAACCCTGAAGAAATATGTGAAGAATGATATCTTCATTTTCAAAAAGGAATATTATTTTTCTTATCTTTTTATCTTTCCATTGAAAACTACTTTTAATTTCTTGCTTGACATGACACCAGGAACAGGAGATGGTTCCACAGTACCATTCAGTGCCTAAGAAAATCTATAATACTGAGATCAGGCTTTCAGTAGATGATTGGCGGATGCGCTCTTGAAGCTCTAGTTTGGATAGGACCCGGTCGTGGGGGTCTACATATTTAAACCCATGGGATTTCAAGAGGGCTTGTCGCGAAGTAAGTATAATGCAGTGAACCTTTATATGTGACTCTTTACATGCTTCACTACATTATATTTTTATCCCAGTTCTTCTTAAAACGGTGGAGAAGTTTTCTTTATGTTCACAGTAGATTCGGAAGATAAATGCACGATCATATGGGTTGAGATGTATGCGTTGATATTTTATTTGTAATGTACTGATTAATATGAAATATAGATATATTTCTCTTAAGTATATAATGATAGTGATTTATTTCTGTTCCTGCCAAAAAAAAAAGCACTTTGTATGCATTCGCACCACCGTTTGTAAGAGTTGGACAATACTTAACTAGATATAAATTGACTGCAGTGAAAAAATCATTCCTGTATGGTTAAGCAACAACATATAAGTTTTAGTAAACTTCAGCTGAATATGTTGCTATATTGCAGCACCCTTGTTACCAATAGATACCTTGTATATGTTGCATTGTACCCTAGCACTTCCAAAACAATGTTCTTGTAGGTGGATTCTTCTCATAGTTTCGCGACTAAAAGTTAAGAGATTTGAAGGGTCATTTCAGTTGTCTGACCTAATCAGAACCTCGAATCGATAAAGTCCCTATGGTTAGAGACACACCTGACAGACTCTTTATTCAACGCATCGAACACCACCTCAGATGTCGTGACGTCATCGGGCACAGCATAACTAACGACCTCAAAACTTTTATTTCTTTCATTGAAGAACAAACTCAGAACTGACATGCACTCCAAAGCGTTAAGGGTCAAGTGGGATCTCATCAAAGTCATGCTTATAGTTCATTTTGTGATTTCTAGTTTAAAATTTGGGCAGAGTTGCACTAGAAATCATAGACTGAATTATAAGTGGAATTTTGGTGCGATCCCACTTGCATCACTACAAAGCGTTGTTCTGCCTTTTAGATTCACTCCAAACATTCTTAGTGGACCTTGTGTAGTAACACATGACAAAAAAGTTTATTTTTTTAGGGTAACATGACAAAAAAAGATGTTTGCAGGGGTTTGAACTTCCGATCAAACCTCCAGACTCCAGAGTGGGAAGATTTCTGACTAGTGAGGCCTGCAAGGAGGAGCTTCCCCTGGTGGCGTTATTCTGAGGCTGCATGCCATGCAACAAAGCAAAAAACAAGGCCTCCTCATGGGCCGGCCACAAAGAGAAGTTACATATTCGACAGGGCATCGATAAGAGAATGAGCTTTTGGACTGGTGTTTGTTGAGCCCGTTTACGCATGTCTTCTAAATAACCAAAGTATATAAAATACGCATCGACAAGTCAATGAGCTTTTGGACTTGTTTTTCTTTTTCAGGGTAAACAGCACTTTATTGATTAAATAACATCAAAATACAGAGTCTCCGGTATGAGCTTTTGGACTTGTTAAGCCGATAACATCGCATTTTCAAGTACTGCGGTCAGTTTTCTAATTAACCAGAGTATAAAATACTGTGAACTGGCCGGATACATCCGATAAATCTGTTGGGAGCTTTCAAAAAATAGATAACTGCTGGTATAGGTATTGCAGTACTCCTAACCAGCAGGATTTTTGTCTTAACAAAGAAATTTAATGGTTTTGTTAAGTCACTGTAAGGTGCACTCCTACAGCTGCGGTATTATTCTCCTAAAGCTGCAGTATAGATTGTTCCTACTAATAAGCATCCATTTGTAGAATCAACATCGAGCCAGATCCACTATCACGATCTTGTACACATATGAAGTTGCTCAACACCAAATACAGAACAAACAGAAACAATCAGGATAAAGTGAAAATGTGATTAAAAATTTATGTTGATATTTTACGACATAAAAAAAATAGATCAGGATACTATACTCCAACAATAATATGGAGTTCCTTTGTTTTTCAAAGGAAATTCTAATCAGAAGTACAAAACAAGATACTGTTATGAAATGGCATAAACAGATACAAATGCCTCCAATAAGCACTAACAACTGCTAAGTCTAGCTAGATAGATGCTGCTTCAAACACTTCTCATTGGCCAAAGCCCACCAGAAGCATTCCACCAAAGCAAAAGGTTGAGCGTCATCCAGACCTGCAAAAAATGAGAAAACATTGCTACAAATTAATTAGTAGAAAATCTCCAGATTTGCATCCAGAATCATGCATCAAATCAAAGAATAACAAATAAAATGATATTTTAGGGTATGTACTGCACGAGCATGTGACGAACGCATGGTACAAAGAGGGAAAGGTAATGGTGAGCATGTGGTGGCTCAACGGCCAGATCCATAGAACCATGTACGTGGTATCTGATGCAAATCTACCAGAAAAAACATGTGGCCACAAGTAGTATGAGGATCTCAAGGAGACTATGGTGAGATCTAGTAGACCCACCACAAATGCACACTACGACAGTTTAGGGGATAAAGAAGAACCAATGACATTAGTACTGCCTCTTCAGTAGCAAGGAATAAATAACAAGATGTGCAAAGTACAAAGCACACCCTGATTCTTTCATTTAGGGAAAAGGTAAAGCCTCTTAAAAAGAGTAAGAACTGCCCAAACATCAGCATCCTCCAGATCTGAAGCTTATATGTATAAAAGATACATGAAAAAAATGAAGATCAGTAGCACAAGAACTAGTCAGGGAAGCAATATCACATGGAATACATTAACCAGATCAAGATGCAGAGCTCCCTTCAATCCAAAGAGTGGCCGGCGAGGGGACGATGCAGCTCCTCGGTCATGCAAGCCACAAGCCTATCTCCTTGTTCCATTTACGGAGGTACGATAGTGGGAACCATGAACGAGCAGCTGTACCACCCCTCCTAGCATGACCTTTCATTGGAATGATAGGAGCTCCACCTCCAAACCGAAACAAAGCACAGGGAAGAGTACAGCCAAGAACATGGAAAAAACAAAGAAAGAGATCTGTGACTAGCAACATGAACTACGAGCAAAGCTCATGTTCATATGTATGAACATATGCAACAAAGAAGAATAGAACCAGATGGATGACAATAGGCTACACATCTACAGGGCCAGGCGAAGAGATAGGGATGGAAGGAGAAAGAGGAAGTAGCAAAGGAAAGAACTATTCTTTGGTGCTGCTGATGCGTATGCTGGAGGACGGGGAAGGGGTGCTTTATAGAAGGGCAAGAGTGGGGAGGCCTTCGGTTGGATGGTGTAATTGACTGCCGTTTATACAAAAATTTCTTCCTTAATTACCTCCCACCGGTTTCTTTTTTTTCTATGGGGTGGTAGGGACAACTGTCTCCAACGTATTTTAAGATGGGAAATAATTTACTCCGGTTAATGTGCGACCATCAATGGAATGGTCTAGACGAGACGTCGATTGGTTTGTCAAGAAAAAGAAGAGATGTCGATAGATTTCCTGCCAAAGGTAGCTGTCGACTTGCCCGTTACGTTGGTACTCCAATGGACGCTCCGATCCATGGTATTTTTGGAAGCACAAACGAAATGTAGTTTTATGGAAAAAGTATAAACCTGCACTATATGCGTGCATACGATGTGTACATAGTAATTTCATGGAAAATAGTTATGATTTCAGATTTTGTTTTCCTTCTCTAAAAGAGTGAGTTGTATATTCAGGTTTCCAACTTCGGAGTATTGCCACCAAGGGATTACATGCACGTTGTTCCTAAAATGTGTTTTAAATGTATTATAAAATGTAAAAAACAATAAAAACATCCTCTCATACATGTCGACATTCTGTGTGCTCACAAATTCGTTTCACCAACAAAAAAATTGTTAGGTGAGTTAAAAACAAAATTCGGAACTAAATATGTTTTTCACGAGAATTGCTTTGACTTTTTATATATTCCAAAAATGACGAGTTTTGCAAAATTTGTCGTGCGTACATAGAATGTTGAGATGTTCGTGTCAATTTTTAGTTATTTGTTTCACATTTCAAAATATTTATTTGGGTGACAGGGAACATATGGTTAGTTTAACAAAGTTAATTCCACTACATATAGACACTTTCGATCCAAGATAGTATATACAAATACTATGCTTTCAATATAGGCGAAATCATTTTGTATTTCGAGTTCGAGTGTTCCTTTATTTAGAAAAATAAAAACTATATTTACAAAATTTAGAAAACAACTAAAAATTATGGTGTAGTCAATGATGCATACTACAAACATGCACAATCATAATGCAAAATTATTTGTATCATGCGCTACATAATAATGATGAAATCGTATACATCTTGGCGATTTGAAAGTGTGTATACGCACATCCACGCATTTTTTATTTTTTTGTAATAAAGTGATATAAAGTATTTCAATGTTTTGATTTTAGACGTTTCTCAATACATCATTAACAATATGTAGGATTTTGCATATTTCTAAAAACTTAGAAGCATGATTTTTATTTATTAAAAAACATGATATGATATATCATATTATCATATTAAAAAAGTATAATATGACATATCTAAGAAAGTTATGTGGAGAGAATTGTTTTGGCTCCTCGTGCATCTGCACCCTTTATTTTGAAATATTTTCGCATCGAATTATAAAATATCAAAACAATCGTGAAAAATTTGTGTGTTTAGGGTAAATCGACATGTATTGAGGATGTGTACAAAAATTAGTGCTAAAATAAGGATTTTTACGAGACATCTTTTGTGTTTCTTACGTGGGGAACAAAAGATTGAAAGAATTAGTGTTATGGGGTATTGGGTACCCGTAAAGTCCTATAAGCGAGGTCAACAAGAGAACCCACATATGCAACACATTGAATCAATTATAGTACAATCAATGTCTAAAAATTGCATTGCGTTGCACTCATCGCTTAGGCCGAGTGGACTACTCACGCATCGCGATTAGACGAACAAAGAAAAGATTGTAAGAACATGTGAACAATTGATAGCCTTACAATGTGGTCATTCGTGAAGAAATCAAGATTACATTTATGGCTATGCAAATGACTATAGAGATGCTAAGGGAATGTAGACGGTGATAGCGGAAGCACTTCATGGAGGAATGGTGGATGAGCGGCTCTTTTCTTGCGGATGTCCACTCTACTTTTACGAAAGTTGTTATGTTTGACCTGACGCAATCGTTAACAATGGTCTGGTCGCTGCTACTGTGGCACGCAATTCCCCGTAACATCATTTGTTATTAGTGGCTGGTTAAGAGGCAATCTTATCCTAGTTGCTCAAATTTCATCATTAATACCTCTATTTATGCAAGGAAATAATTGTCAGAGATTTGCACATATATGCCATAATTAGTGATTTGTGGCAGGTTTAGAGGGAATATCTCATTAATTTCTTGTCAAATATCTGGTTTTCACATGGATAAGATGGGTATAATTCCACATGTCAAAATCCCCATGCTTATTCCTTTATCATCTAGAGCAAGAAACAAAAATCATGAGAAACTAAGGGCATGTATAATGGCAGGGAAGACAAGCCTTCTCTTAGACATCCACATCATTTAGAGAAGACATAAGATATAAGTTATACAATGCATTATCTCTTATTGTCATCCCTAACAATTAATGAGAATTAATTATGTTTTAGTGATAAATTGTGTTGTTAAGGGAAGACATATTGTACAATGGAGAAAATAGCCTTCTCTTGTTTCGTAAGAGATCATCTCTTAGCTAAGGGAAGGCAGCCGCCCTTTTCTTCATTCTCTCTCCCCAACTAGACAAATATCCTACGTGGCAATGCTAAGAGAAGGCTGACATCACCCCATTGTACATGCCCTAAGAGTTTAAACCAAGATAACGAGAAGGTCGGTCACTTAATTACTTTTATTACCTAGATAGCCCACCACATATTTCACCTAAAAGTTTAGCATAGATAGAGTAGTGGCAAGATATAATACATGTTTTGTTAACCAAGATAATTCAAACAAAACATAGATTAGCATGGACAATTAGATGGTAACAACTATTTCACATCTTGTAGGTAACAGTTGTCTGCCGAGAAAAACTTGGAAATGATATAAATATTAACGTAATACTAGTAGCTCGCAAAAGACCATTTTTATCAAGCCAATTGTAACAGCCCAAAGTTAGTGAACCTAAAATGTGAGTAAAATTTTTCGCTTTTGTGTTGCATTGCATCATGGCATCCATTTTTGAATTGCTAAACCCAGGAAAACAAATGGTTGGGCACCACTTATAAACCAATGTCCAAACTTGTTTTAGCAAACTTCACCACAAGGAAAACATTCAACTTGCAAAATACAAATACTTGACATCTTATATTTGTCAAGGAAGTTCCAAGAGCTCAAAATGATATTTTGCCCTTGACTCAAAATTTCTAAAGTAATAACATTTGGAATTTGGGAAAAATGCTCTATTTTCAGACTATGAACAAATGTTGTCAAAAACATTTTATTTGGAGACACCAAAAATTGTGGAGCTACTAAATGACCAGGGGAGTCTCCCCAAATTATTTCATATTTTTCCAAAATGTTTAAGTGCCCTAAATAAATCCCTAAAGCTGCTGGAAATTTTGAAAAGAAATGGAAAAGGACCGATCTGTGATAGCAGAAAATCTGCCAGGGGGTAAATTGTAAAATCGTCTTCTTCCATCTTCCTCTGTAGCGACCGTGCGTGCAGCTCGGGGTTGCGCCGCACCACCGTGCGCCTCGCACCGGGCCCTCCCCTCTGCTTCACTGCGAGGAGACCAAGCCACGAGGCCACCTCTGCTCACCCCACCCCATTCCCGCATCTCGCTCTCCCTCTGTTCCCCCACCGAGCCGCCATGGCTGCCGAGGCCGCCGAGCTCGTCGCCGTCGTTTGAGACTCCCCGAGCAAATCGCGCACCACCAAGACATCCGCCTCGCCGTGCTGCTCCTCCACGCCCAAGGAATCGTGCCGAAAATCCGAGAATCGGCCGCGCCATCCCCGACACCGCCGCTGCCGCTCGAGCTCCGCCGCGAGCAAATCCGTCGCCACCGTTGCACCACCGCCGTCGCCGACCACCCCAACGCGTCCGTGGTGAGCTCCCGTGTCGTGGCACCCTCTCCCCTCTTCCCTCTCGCGCTCGCTCGAGCTCCGGCCGCCGTGCTCGTGCGAGCACAGCACGTCGCCGTCGACGCACGCCTGACCGGCCGTGGAAATGGCCTTAGCCGGGCTGGGGGCCGATGCTCTCTGCCGCCTGGCCGGTCTCGGAGCCAGCCCAGGCTGGGCTGAGGGCCGGTGGGCTCTGCCGCGTGGCCGGCCTCGGAGCCAGCCCAAACCGGGCGGGCGGCCGGTCCCCTCTGTTGCTAGGCCGGCCTGCTAGCCGGCCCAGACCGGGCTGGAGGCCGGGTGTCCTGTTTTTTTTTAGAGATTCCTTTTTTTCATTTTCCTCTCCCTTTGCGCATGTTTTCCGCTTCCCCCTCGCGCATGTAGAGACATCGAACCCTGATGAATCACATGTCCCATCTCTCTCGAGTTCGAGTAATTGAAATATTATGGTTGTTAAAAATAACTGGATTAAAGTAAATAATTTTAAAAGAGGAAATTCTAAATATAATAACTTTTTACCAGGACATCAGAAAATTATGTTCGTTATACCAAAATGTTCAGAAAAACATGAATCATCCAGAATCATCATCATCATGCATAATTGATCACCATTACAATAATGTGCTCTAGTAGTAATTAGAATCATTAAGTTTAAATATGGGGTTATTCCAAATAATGCAATAAAAATAATGGGGACCCCATTTAACTTGTTGGTCTTGTTCAATGCTTTTATGGTGCATTTAAATTGTCATGCCATCATGTGATTGCGTATTGCATATGTTAGCATGTGTGGTGATTGATTGTTCTTCCGGTGTTGTTTGTGCATCGGTAGATCAAGGAGGTGAAGTGCCACCCCCGTCTCGTGACGATCCGTACTACCAGCCGTATCAACAAGGCAAGCGTAATCCCCCCTCTGAGCATATCCAATCCTATGTTTCCGCAAATATTTTCTCCACTATAATATTGCATGCGGTCCCAAATGTCAATTTTTTTGGATTAGAGTATCCTATAGTTGCATTAAGATTCCGATGCCAATACCTGTTTCCCTCCTATTATCCATAGGATTGTATTGTTGGCCGAGATACCCCCTTTCAAAAATACTCTGACTAGTCGTTGCCATGGAGTTATGTTTTATAAATAAAATCAGCTTTATGCAAAACAGCCATAAAACTTTGAAAGCCTCATCGAGCTAAAGCTCTATATATAATCTTGCGAGTTCGTCGAACTCAACGTCGTTTGTTTTGTTTCAGAGGAGGACTTCACCGACCTCGAAGGTGGGTTCTTTGTGGACGTCGACGAGTAGTCTGGGGTTCCCAGGTGGCAGCTTGGGACATCCCGGAACAGCTGGCGTTGGATGTTTATCTGTAGGCCTCTTAGGCCATAATTTGGTTCTTGTTGTTTAGAACAACCTAATTCTTCCGCTTGTTGTAATGTTGGGTCTGTGACCTCTGGTTGTCATTTGCTATCTTTCTCTATTATAAGAGTTGAACTATATGATTTGTGTCGTAGAGTCTGTGATGTGCCAGTTGTTCCACAAGTCTTGATCTCTCTATTATGCATTGAGGGTTGTGCCTGTGTTAAGGCATCAATCGGGGTGTTGTGTTGCCGATGATCCATTCCGAGCAACACCTGCCAAAGGTTTTGGCCGGGGATTGGTAAACCCGTAACCTCCGGTTGTATCGCTTAACCGGTGACACACAGCATCACTGTATAACAGTCGGGTCGGGGCGCCACAAGTTGGTATCAGAGCAGTACTGCCTGTAGGAAACCCTTCTACTGGTCGACGTTGAGTCTAGTGTTTGTGAAAATATTTTAACCTAAAAATGAGTTGTGAAAACCATCTTAGGATTCTTTTTACTCCTTATCTGGTTACTCTAATCTCGGAGCAATCTTACCTCGATTTGAGTTAAAGGTTTTACTTCTCATCTGTTACTTCAAAATTAGGAGTAACGGGTTGGGTTCTACCTTTAGTGTTATGTGTCCAGTTGCTCCCGCTGCGCTACAATCCAAATCAACTCAGAGTTTGCACACTGTTACCAAGGAAGAATGATCATCCTCTTTGTTGGGTTTAACCCAAGGACTTGAACATAAGGTCCCGGATTGTGCCAACTAGAGTGTGTTAAGTGTGATTTCTTAACTCTCGCTAGTAGCACATGATGCTGATCTTTGACCCAAGTTCTATCTTGTTGATCCTTGTTCATTGTTACACAAAGTATTATCGTCCCTAGTCTGTGTACTTGTGTAGACGCTAATGCTATTGTTCGACCATTCGGAGAAAGATACTAACTGTGTCATTGTCAAATCTCCAGAATGGCTCGAGGAGGCCGTGGTAACCACAATGATGAGGATGATCTGCCGCCACCACCCTCGATGGCTCAGGTCTTGATGGCCATTGAGGAGAACCGTGGGCGCAATGAGCGCTGCTTGAGCAGTTGGTGCAGCAGAATGCACGGAGGAACGAGTGCAACACTCTCACTGAGTTCCTGCGTCCAGCCACCCACCTTTGCTGATGCTAAGGAGCCACTGGAAGCTGATGATTGGCTTCGTGCTTTGGAGCGCAAGTTCTCCGCGCTGCATGTCCCAGTGGCGAGCAAGTCAACTTCGCCACCTACCTCTTGGTTGGTGCGGCTGGCTGTTGGTGGAGAGCCATGTGGCTTTGTTTCCAGCCAACCATGTCTTCACTTGGGCTGATTTCCGCACTGCCTTCCGTGCGGTACATTCCCTCAGCCGATCATGGATTTGAAGAGGAGGGAGTTCCTGGATTTGCAACAGGGACGTATGGACCTCCGCACTTATGGTTGTGAATTCAACCATCTCTCTCGTTACGCCCCAAGGGACGTGACCAATGATGCTGACAAGCAAGAGCTGTTCCGCAAGGGTCTTGCTCCGCAGCTCCGCTATGACTTGCCCTTCAGTTCCAGACCTACCAGGAGCTGTTCAACCAGGCTCTTACTCTTGAGCAGGAAGAAAGGAACTTGAGGCTTCCAAGAGGCCAGCACACGGGGACCACCAGAGTTCCTCGGGTTCTGAGAGCAAGAAGCGCAGGGTGTTTGTCCCTACAGCGCTGTGCCGCGTGCTCCATTCATGCAGGGCCGCGGGATACAGGCCACCACCTCCGCGCCCCACTACTTCGACACTTGGGGTAGGCGGGAGTGGGTACCGTCCTATGCTACCTGCTCCACCTGGACTCACTTGCTACACCTGTGGCCAGGCTGGCCACTACTCCAGGGAGTGCCCCCAGAAGGCACCTCTCGCGTAACTCCTGCACGAGCCCCTGCCACTCCAGCTGGCAAGGCTGGACCTATTGTGCGTGGTCGCCTGAACCACGTCTCTGCTGAAGAAGCTGAAGAGGACCCCGGCGTTCTCATGGGTGAGTTACGAATCAACGGCAATTCAGCTACAGTTTTGTTTGACTCTGGAGCATCGCATTCATTCATATCCATAGCTTTGCAAAAGACCACAAAATACCGTTTGAGAAAATGAGCCGTCCTTGGTGATTCCACTCCTGGCTCCAAATGGCAAACCGATGGGGTTACTCCTGAAGTCCAGATTACTATCGGTTACTACTCTTTTCCTTTCGCTTTGGTAGCTCTGAGGTCAAGTGGCATTGATGTCATACTGGGCATGAACTGGCTAGCCAAATACCGGGCTAATCTCGACTGTGCTGCCAAGACCGTCACCGTGACCAATTCTTCCGGTGACAGTTAAGTATTGGTCTGCACTGTCAAGACCTCCATCTTCATCATACCCAACTCACCTGAGATCTCCTTTGCTTTATGGAAGGCGAATCCCCTCCTGAAATCCAGGACATACACGTGGTGTGTGACTTCCCGGATGTGTTCCCGGAAGAATTGCCTGGCATGCCTCCTGACCGAAGTGTGGAGTTTGTCATAGATCTACTTCCCGGTACTGCTCCAATTTCCAAGAAGCCCTACCGTATGCCGGTGGAAGAGTTGGCTCTGTTGAAAGAGCAAATTGATCAGCTGTTAGGAAGGATTTCATCCAGCCTAGCAGTTCACCTTGGGGTTGTCCGGTACTCTTTGTCAAGAAGAGAGATTCTACCGTGCCTCGTCTAGTCTCTGACTATAGACCGTTGAATGCGGTGACAATCAAGAACAAGTATCCTATTCCTCGCATCAATGATCTGTTGGATCAGTTAGCTGGTGCAACGGTATTCTCCAAGATGGATCTGAGGTCAGGCTACCATCAGATCAAGATCAGAAAGGAGGATATTCCAAAGACGGCATTTGTTACTCGTATGGCTCATATGAGTATACCGTCATGTCCTTTGGTCTCACAATGCCCAGCTACTTTCATGAGGCTCATGAACTCCATCTTCATGGATTATCTTGACAAGTTTGTCGTCATTTACATCGATGACATCCTCATCTATTCCAAAACCAATGAAGAGCATGAGGAACATCTTCGTTGGTTCTGACACGACTTCGAGAACACCGCCTCTATGCCAAGTTCTCCAAGTGTGAGTTTGGTTGGATAATCTTGTCTTCCTTGGTCATGTGATATCCGCTAATGGTGTGGCTGTCATTCCCGACAAGATTCAGTCCATTTGGATTGGAAAACTCCAATGTCAGTCAAGGACATTCGTAGCTTTCTCGGATTGGCGGGTTACTACCGCCGATTCATCGAAGGTTTCTCCAAGATAGCCAAGGCCTGACTGACCTTCTCAAGAAGGATAAAAAGTTCGTATGGACGGCCGAAGCTGAAGAGAGCTTCAAAACACTGAAAGCCAAACTCACGTCCGCTCCTGTGCTTGTCCTGCCGGACACAAGCAAGGATTTCGTCGTCTTCTGTGACGCCTCTCTGCAAGGCTTGGGCTGTGTGCTAATGCAAGATGGCCATGTGGTGGCATATGCTTCTCGCCAACTTAAGCCGCATGAGCACAACTACCCAACTCATGATCTAGAACTTGCCGCGGTGGTCTATGCTTTGAAGCAATGGAGACCATACCTGTTTGGTAACCGTTGCGAGATCTTCTCGGATCACAAGAGTCTGAAGTACCTCTTCACCCAGCCGGATTTAAATCTCAGGCAAAGGCGTTGGTTGGAGTTAATCAAGGACTATGATGTGAGTCTGAACTATCAACCCGGCAAAGCAAACGTCGTGGCTGACGCGCTAAGTCGGAAGTCCTATTGCAACAATCTGATGATTGAAAGGCCCAACCTGCCCTCATGAAGAGTTCTCTCGTTTGAACTTAGAAATGTTCCCTCCGGCTACCTTGCAAATCTGGAGATCAAATCTACTCTTGTAGACCAGATTAAGGATGCTCAAAGCGTGACAAGGGTATTCTAAAAATCAAGGAGAACATTGCTAGCGGGAAGGCCAAATGTTTTTCTGTCAATGAATCCGGAGTTGTTTATTTTGGTGACCGCTTGGTGTGCCAAAGAAACGAAAATTGAGGGAGCTGATCCTCCAAGAAGCTCATGAATCTCCTCTCTCTATTCATCCCGGTAGTACCAAAATGTACCAAGACCTTCGACCACAATTCTGGTGGACTCGGATGAAGAGGGAAATTGCCAAGTATGTTGCTGAATGCGACACCTGTCGACGGGTAAAGGCTGAACATCAAAGGCCTGCCGGCACTCTTCACCCTATTGCTATTCCCGAGTGGAAATGGGATGAAATTGGTATGGACTTCATTACTGGTCTGCCGAAGTCTCCAAAGGGAATGATGCCATTTGGGTCATCATTGATCGACTATCAAAAGTGGCTCACTTCCTCCCAGTTCGGTTGACATTACAGCTGCCAAGTTGGCAGACCTGTATGCTTCCGGATTGTCGTCCTTCACGGCGTTCCCAAGAAGATAATTTCTGATCGTGGAAGCCTATTCACCTCCAAGTTTTGGACTAGTTTCCAAACTGCTATGGGACCCGTCTCAACTTCAGCACCGCGTTCCATCCTCAAACTGATGGTCAGACCGAAAGAGTGAACCAAGTTTGGAAGACATGCTTAGGGCATGTGTAATCTCTTTCGGCAAGGATTGGGAAAAGTATCTCCCTTTCGCGGAGTTCTCCTACAACAATAGCTATCAAGCTAGTCTGGGCATGGCTCCATTTGAGGTTCTCTATGGAAGAAAATGCCGCACTCCTCTAAATTGGTCTGAGACCGGAGAGAGGGCACTCTTTGGTCCAGATATCATCAATGAAGCTGAGGAGAAGGTTAGAATCATACGAGAAAATCTGAAGATTGCTCAGTCTAGGCAGAAAAGCTACTATGACAAGCATCATCAGGAGGTTCACTATGAAATTGGTGATAAAGCCTACCTCCGTGTCTCTCCCCTTCGTGGCGTTCGCCGCTTCGGTATCAAAGGGAAATTGGCACCTCGCTATGTTGGCCCTTTCACCGTTCTGGCTAAGCGAGGAGATCTTTCTTACAAGTTGGAGTTACCGTCCATCTTCCCAAATGTGCATGATGTGTTCATGTATCCCAACTTCGTCGGTGCTTCAAGGATCCTATCCATGGAGTCAATCATGAAGAGCTAGATCTCCAGGAAGACCTCACTTATCGCGAGCATCCTATCCGTGTCCTGGATGAAGCGAAAGGAAGACCCGTAACAAGACTACCAAGTTCCTCAAGGTTCAATGGTCTCATCATTCCGAGGAAGAAGCAACTTGGGAACGAGAATCTAGTCTTCGTGAGGAGTATCCCGACTTCTTCTCGCAATCTTAGAATCTCGGGACGAGATTCCTGTAAGGGGGTAGAATTGTAACAGCCCAAAGTTAGTGAACCTAAAATGTGAGTAAAAATTTCGCTTTTGTGTTGCATTGCATCATGGCATCCATTTTTGAATTGCTAAACCCAGGAAAACAAATGGTTGGGCACCACTTATAAACCAATGTCCAAACTTGTTTTAGCAAACTTCACCACAAGGAAAACATTCAACTTGCAAAATACAAATACTTGACATCTTATATTTGTCAAGGAAGTTCCAAGAGCTCAAAATGATATTTTGCCCTTGACTCAAAATTTCTAAAGTAATAACATTTGGAATTTGGGAAAAATGCTCTATTTTCAGACTATGAACAAATGTTGTCAAAAACATTTTATTTGGAGACACCAAAAATTGTGGAGCTACTAAATGACCAGGGGAGTCTCCCCAAATTATTTCATATTTTTCCAAAATGTTTAAGTGCCCTAAATAAATCCCTAAAGCTGCTGGAAATTTTGAAAAGAAATGGAAAAGGACCGATCTGTGATAGCAGAAAATCTGCCAGGGGGTAAATTGTAAAATCGTCTTCTTCCATCTTCCTCTGCAGCGACCGTGCGTGCAGCTCGGGGTTGCGCCGCACCACCGTGCGCCTCGCACCGGGCCCTCCCCTCTGCTTCACTGCGAGGAGACCAAGCCACGGGCCACCTCTGCTCACCCCACCCCATTCCCGCATCTCGCTCTCCCTCTGTTCCCCCACCGAGCCGCCATGGCCGCCGAGGCCGCCGAGCTCGTCGCCGTCATTTGAGACTCCCCGAGCGAATCGCGCACCACCAAGACGTCCGCCTCGCCGTGCTGCTCCTCCACGCCCAAGGAATCGTGCCGAAAATCCGAGAATCGGCCGCGCCATCCCCGACACCGCCGCTGCCGCTCGAGCTCCGCCGCGAGCAAATCCGTCGCCACCGTTGCACCACCGACGTCGCCGACCACCCCAACGCGTCTGTGGTGAGCTCTCGTGCCGTGGCACCCTCTTCCCTCTCGCGCTCGCTCGAGCTCCGGCCGCCGTGCTCGTACGAGCATAGCACGTCGCCGTCGACGCACGCCTGACCGACCGTGGAAACGGCCTTAGCCGGGCTGGGGGCCGATGCTCTCTGCCGCCTGGCCGGCCTCGGAGCCAGCCCAGGCTGGGCTGAGGGCCGGTGGGCTCTGCCGCGTGGCCGGCCTCGGAGCCAGCCCAAACCGGCGGGCGGCCGGTCCCCTCTGTTGCTAGGCCGGCCTGCCAGCCAGCCCAGACCGGGCTGGAGGCCGGGTGTCCTGTTTTTTTTTAGAGGTTCCTTTTTTTCATTTTCCTCTCCCTTTGCGCATGTTTTCCGCTTCCCCCTCGCGCATGTAGAGACATCGAACCCCGATGAATCACATGTCCCATCTCTCTCGAGTTCGAGTAATTGAAATATTATGGTTGTTAAAAATAACTGGATTAAAGTAAATAATTTTAAAAGAGGAAATTCTAAATATAATAACTTTTTACCATGACATCAGAAAATTATGTTCGTTATACCAAAATGTTCAGAAAAACATGAATCATCCAGAATCATCATCATCATGCATAATTGATCACCATTACAATAATGTGCTCTAGTAGTAATTAGAATCATTAAGTTTAAATATGGGGTTATTCCAAATAATGCAATAAAAATAATGGGGACCCATTTAACTTGTTGGTCTTGTTCAATGCTTTTATGGTGCATTTAAATTGTCATGCCATCATGTGATTGCGCATTGCATATGTTAGCATGTGTGGTGATTGGTTGTTCTTCCGGTGTTGTTTGTGCATCGGTAGATCAAGGAGGTGAAGTGCCACCCCCGTCTCGTGACGATCCGTACTACCAGCCGTATCAACAAGGCAAGCGTAATCCCCCTCTGAGCATATCCTATCCTATGTTTCCGCAAATATTTTCTCCACTATAATATTGCATGCGGTTCCAAATGTCAATTTTATTGGATTAGAGTATCCTATAGTTGCATTAAGATTCCGATGCCAATACCTGTTTTCCTCCTATTATCCATAGGATTGTATTGTTGGCCGAGATACTTGCTATGCTATGTTGATGCTTAGCCATGCTTATTTAATTGCATAGCTATACGATGGATGGTTTGTGTTGGAAGCAGGTGATGAGATGAGAATGATGGTGGAGAAATTGTGGTGACGGATATAAAATGCTTAAAGGTGGGGATGAGAGGCCACTGTGGTTGTGGTGTTTTGTCTCGTTCTCGCCGCCTAGGAGCGAGTTCTCTACCTCTTGAACCAAGACTGAGCGTGCAACCATGCGTGAGGCCTATGCAATTGCAGGAACCCTCATAGACTAAATAACTCGGGCGGGGCTGGCCAGGGTCCTCTAGTTCGGGCTTCCATTTGCGCGTGCGTGATGATGGTGGGATGAACTGAGATGAGGATGGTGGTGTCAGGAAAATAAGTGGCCGCGGGACAGGGTGCTGGAGGTACCCCTTGTCCTACCGCCACTGATGATCCTGGAAAGTCCTTAACGGGGGAGAAGTCGACACCGCACCCACCCAGCCGGCTCTCCAAGGAAGAGAGCTAAAAGCTAGGTAATGGGCCAGACGGTACGCGTGGCAAACATTGTACACCCCTGCAGGGTTAAATCTTTTCGAAAAGCCGTGTCCGCGGTTATGGACGAACTTGGGAAGTGAAGGTAAGATCATAGAATAACTTGAACGGAATGATTAAAACTTGGGTACTAAAGGTACCACTCAAGATTGTAAGGTTGACTTCCTCGAGGGTGATTCGGGGAGGTGCCTTGGTGAAACAGGTACTGTGGTTGATGATGAGAAAGGTTATCAAGAGAGAAGAGTTACTTCTTACCCCCTTTCAAAAATACTCTGACTAGTCGATGCCATGGAGTTATGTTTTATAAATAAAATCAGCTTTATGCAAAACAGCCATAAAACTTTGAAAGCCTCATCGAGCTAAAGCTCTATATATAATCTTGCGAGTTCGTCGAACTCAACGTCGTTTGTTTTGTTTCAGAGGAGGACTTCACCGACCTCGAAGGTGGGTTCTTTGTGGACGTCGACGAGTAGTCTGGGGTTCCCAGGTGGCAGCTTGGGACATCCCGGAACAGCTGGCGTTGGATGTTTATCTGCAGGCCTCTTAGGCCCTAATTTGGTTCTTGTTGTTTAGAACAACCTAATTTGCTTCCGCTTGTTGTAATGTTGGGTCCCTGACCTCTGATTGTCATTTGTTATCTTTCTCTATTATAAGAGTTGAACTATTATGATCTTGTGTCGTAGAGTCTGTGATGTGCCAGTTGTTCCACAAGTCTTGATCTCTCTATTATGCATTGAGGGTCGTGCCTGTGTTAAGGCATCAATCGGGGTGTTGTGTTGCCGATGATCCATACCGAGCAACACCTGCCAAAGGTTTTGGCCGGGGATTGGTAAACCCGTAACCTCCGGTTGTATCGCTTAACCGGTGACACACAGCATCACTGTATAACAGTCGGGTCGGGGCGCCACACCAATAATCTATAGTGCTCCTTTTTTTCATTGCATTTGTAGAACTTTCAAGAATTTTGTAACGAGACACCAAAACTTGGTATATGTCAATCAAGATTGTGAAGGCCAGGTTGGAGTATTGCTATTTCAGGACAAGTTGTTGGGAACCTCCAAGTGGAATAGATGATGTAACCCATCACCAAGTAATTTCTCTCAGTTAAAAACCAAGGTTTATCGATCCAATAGTAACCATCAAGACCTCAACAATACATGCACACAAACACAAAACACATCTTGTCCCCAATGCACTTGTTTTTTTGGCATGGTAAGGTCTCAGAATAAAGTCAGTGTGTTTCAACGTTCTCCTTTGTTCGTTAGGCTTGCTAAACGAAATGATTGAGAGAGCAACTATGAAATTTATAGTCACCACCACGACAAGAGTTATTATCTATTCCAATTAATATTTGAGTGACATTTGTGAAGACGATCTCCAATTCACAAGATAACCATAATTTTTTTCTTCGCACAACAGCAAGAATGTGTGAGGAAGGATGTGCAACGGAGTGCCCCAACCTCGTTGGACAATTGTCTGGGATCCGACAAAAACTAGGAATACCTCGCAATTGTGGGAGGTCATGGTCATTTGTATCATCACGCACAACATATGGGTGATGAGCCCGAGAAACCCGACGATATGGACTTTGATTTGATGGGACTCTTGTTGATTCAGTTCATGTACTCGTCAAACTCGAAATTTTCTTGAGATGCATCAGCAAGTTCGTGACATGGATGTACATCAACAACTATAATATGATCTAACAAGTTGATCACTTGTGAATTGATAGTGAACCAATAGTGCTATTTCCCGCTTTATGAATTTGGAATATTTAGTATTCAAATTTCAACTATGTAATTTTAAGAACTTGAGTTATCGTTGATTTGATTTGCACTCCAATCTTTCCGTTCGCTTTAAATTAATATTATTGAATAAGTAGTTGTTGAATATCGTATCTTGAGTGAATATCAGGGTGCAGAGA
This sequence comes from Poa pratensis, assembly GCA_947311845.1. Taxonomy (NCBI): domain Eukaryota; kingdom Viridiplantae; phylum Streptophyta; class Magnoliopsida; order Poales; family Poaceae; genus Poa; species Poa pratensis. The sequence goes on from CAMZMU010000035.1 coordinate 5,758,815, forward strand.
ATATTGGTTTAACTTGTAAGTTGTAACTCACCCTTGGAAAAAGTAGACGAAAAGACTGATTTCCATATTACGGTGACAAAACGGCAAGATATTCGAACACACGTGTGGATCCCTCCGATGTAACCACTGAGCAATAGTGTGAATCACCTGTCTTAATTAAAAAGGAAATCGACACGATATTTTTTTCTTGCTTTTTTCTTTACCCTAGACCAGTCGATTCTCACGAGAATATATTCTCTGTACTCGACGGCACGTCTATTTCTTGTCGGCACACGTGACGCAACGGGTAAAAACTCACGTCGATTCCACGTGGAATGAAAAGATAACGCAACATAAGCATCAACTATACTGTAGATTCGCATATTACACACGGCTCTCTTTCCACAAAGTGAAAAGAAACATAATTCGGACGATAAAAAGGAAAGAAAGAGGTGCGGTGTACCGGCCATGGCATCTTGGTTGGTCACTAGTTGACGCTTACCTAACCCTAACAGCTTGCTTGACAAAGCTAAGACAAAGCATAAACGTCCTCTCGGTGTCGAGTCAATCCCTTGTTTAGTAATCCTCACCGGCCCACAGACAAGAAATACACATATACTATCATGCACCACATCACTTGATAGGTAGAAAAAGTTTCCGGTGCACGTGTATTCTATAAGAAAAAGTTTCCGGTGCACGTCTCTGCAATGTTCCAGACCACGAAAACGTGGTGTTTAGCAATCAACGAATTAGTCTAAAAGGCAAGACTAGGGTATACTTTATTCCGTTCATATCTCTACACGTGCGAGTGAGTTTTCCTCTGAATTACATATTTAGGAGTCACCGCAGTTATATCATAGAATCATGAAGCATAATTATGAATCAGATGTTAAACTTTATTACCTTTTCGGCATATATCCAACAAACACACATATGCAACACATTGAATCAATTATACTACAATCCATGTCTAAAAATTGCATTGCGCTACGCTCATCGCTTAGGCCGAGTGGACTACTCACGCATCACGATTAGCCGAACAATTTTTTTTGTAAGAACATGTGAACAATTGATAGTCTTACAATGTGGTCAGTCTTGAAGAAATCAATAATACATTTATGGCTATGCAAATGACTATAGAGATGCTAATGGAATGTAGATGGTGATAGCGAAAGCACTTCTTGGAGGAATGGTGGATGAGCGACTCGTTTCTTGTGGATGTCCACTCTACTTTGGCGAAAGCTGTTATGTTTGACTTGGCGCAGTCGCTAACAATGGTCCGGTCGCTGCTACAGCTGCGCGCAATTCCCCGTCACATCATCTGTGATTAGTGGCAGGTTTAGAGGGAGTCTTATCCTAGTTGCTCAAATTTTCATCATTAATACCTCTATTTATGAAAGGAAATAATTAACAGAGATTTGCACATATATGCAATAATTAGTGATTTGTGGCAGGCTTAGAGGGAATATCTCATTGATTTCTTGTCAAATATCTGGTTTTATCAAGGATAAGATGGGTATAATTCCACATGTCAAAATCCCCATGCTTAATCCTTTATCATCTAGAGCAGTAAACAAAAATTATAAGAAACTAGGAGTTTAAACCAAGATAACGAGAAGGTCAGTCACTTAATTACTTTTATTACCTAGATAGCCCACCACTTATTTCACCTAAAAAATTTAGCATATTAGAGTAGTGGCAATATATAATACATGTTTCGTTAACCAAGATAATTCAAATAAAACAAAGATTAGCATGGACAATTAGATTGTAACAATTATTTCACATCTTGTAGGTAACAGTTGTCTGCCGAGAAAAACTTGGAAATGATATAAATATTAACATAATACTAGTAGCTCGCAAAAGACCATTTTCATGAAGCCAATAATCTCTAGTGCTCCTTTTTTTCATTGTCTTTCTAGAACTTCCAATAATTTAGTAACGAGAAGCCAAAACTTGGTATGTGTCAATCAAAATTGTGAAGGCTAGGTTGGAGTATTGCTATTTCCGGACAAGTTGTTGGGAACCTTCAAGTGGAATAGATTATTTAACCCATCACCAAGTATTTTTTCTCAGTTAAAAACCAGAATTTATCGATCAAGACTTCAACAATACATGCAGACAAACACAAAACACATCTTGTCCCCAATGCACTTCTCCGGTGTTCGTTAGGCTTGCTGAACGAAATGATTGAGAGGGCAACTATGAAATTTATAGTCACAAGAGTAATTATCTACTCTAATTCATATTTGAGTGACAATTGTAAAGACTATCTCCAATTCACAAGGTAACCATAATTTCTCTTCTTCGCACAACAACAAGAATGTGTGAGGAAGGATGTGCAACGGAGTGCCCCAACCTAGTTGGAAAATTGTTTGGGATCCGACAAAAACTAGGAATACCTTGCAACTGTGGAGGTCATGGCCGGTCATTTGTATCATCACGCACAACATATGGGTGATGAGCCTGAGAAAACCGACGATATGGACTTTGATTTGATGGGAATCTTGTTGATTCAGTTTATGTACTCGCCAAACTTGATTTTTTTCTCGAGATGCATCAGCAAGTTCGTGACATGGATGTACATCAACAATTATAATATGATCTAACTAGTTGATCACTTGTGAATTGATAGTCAACCAATAGTGCTATTTCTCGCTTTATGAATTTGGAATATTTAGTGTTCAAATTTCAACTATGTAATTTTAAGAACTTAAGTTATCGTTGATTTGATTTGCAGTACTCCAATCTTTACGTTCGCTTTAAATTAATATTATTGAATAAGTAGTTGTTGAATATCGTATCTTGAGTGAATATCAGGGTGCAGAGAATATTGGTTTAACTTGTAAGTTGTAACTCACCCTTGGAAAAAGTAGACGAAAAGACTGATTTCCATATTACGGTGACAACAAGGCAATGTTTTTTTTTCCTTTAAAGCTACAGCTCGTGAAGATATTCGAACACACGTGTGGATCCCTCCGATGTAACCACTGAGCAATAGTGTGAATCACCTGTCTTAATTAAAAAGGAAATCGACACGATATTTTTTTCTTGTTTTTTTCTATATTGATTTCCGTCCGTTTATAGTCCACGTCTCTTGAGAGCGACAAATGGATTTCAGGCTCAGAAATCAAAAATAGAATCTCAAAGTTTCAAAAAAAAATCTGAGAACAAAAAATCTCGACTCAAAATATTTTATATTTTGGCTGCACAAAGTGACAAAATTTGACATTTTGAGTAGTGAACTTAAAAAAAAACTCTAAAATTTGTCAGATTTTGCTATTTTTATGTAGTCCAGAATATGAGTTATTTTGAGTTGAGACTATTCATGTTTATAGAATAATCATTTGTTAAATGCATGATTTTTTTTACTTCAAAATATTGATTTCAAATTAAGAAAAATAACATCCTCCATTCAGGTACGGTGGGGATCGATGGCGGAGGTGGCTAGTGCGGTTGGTCGTGGCCGTCGACAGCAGCACTGTTTGGATCATATCTGGACCCGTGGGGGTCTATTCTGAGTTGGGAGCGCCCCTCCACCGGCACGTCCAGTGGCGGTCCGCCGGTTGCTCTAGAACAGTGGCGCAATTGCCCTCCAATCAGCTCAAGATTTGGAGATGCGATGTTGCCGGTGAAAACCGTGTATCGACTTCGGTCATGGCGAGCGATGGTGGCATATTGGCGACCTTAGCTTCGTGAAGGTTTCGTCGTTGGAGTCATCGTCTTCTCGATCGGGATGATAAGGGAAACCGTAGATCTGAAGCTCTCTGAGCGCATCGTTTTGAATCATACGTTGATGAGGAGGTGGGCGACGCTTCAGCTCTCGCGTCAAGGATCGCGGGTCTCAGCGACGTGGCATTATAGGATCTCGGCGATGGACATACGCATGACATGACATGTGTGGTAGGGTCGACGATAGGTTTGATAAGGTCATCACGTTAATCTATGCTAGAAATTGGTTAAGCATCGTGCAGTGAAAAGTGCCGGTCTCCTTCCATTCGGATTTAGTCTACATCATAATAACTCCTCTAAAGTTTGTTCTACATTTTGAGTGGGTCACACCTCGGTAATTAACAAGGGGGAGAGTCCACAACTCACGCTCAGCGTTAAAAAACCAATCGGTGATAGTTTTTGTATGTACTCCTCATTTGTATGAATTTTATAACTAATTAAGCCTTGTTTTCTACGAGACTATAATTGTAATGCATGGTGGAGTGTGCAAAGGAGTACAGTACTAATAAATGTTAGGGTTTTTTTCCTAACATGTAGAGTAAATCCGACGGAGAGACGTCGAAAATAACCTAGACTTTCGAAAGATCGACCATACTACCATCGTGCATTTCATCTTTCTGTCCGTGCTTCCTGGACCATACATACACGCTGTAGTTATCTACAGTGTTGAACAGTGCCCGCCCACCGCGATCCAGTCCGTCCGCTGCTGATCCAACGGCCGCGTACGAATTTTGGCGCACCAATTTTGCAAAACAAACTCGCAACTCGAGAAATTACACCGCAACCCCACGCTTTCCGCTGCGAGGGACCTATTTGCGATTCCAGAAAAAAGCAGGGACCTCGCTGAAAAGACCGTCCACGAATCCTCCCTCCCCCTCTCCCTCCCGCGCGACGCCGGAGGTCGCCGCCGCCGCCTACGCGCCGCCACGCCGCTCCGCTCCTCCCCGCTCAGATCGACGCCAACGGCGAGGTGCGCCGTCGCGTCCTCTCCCTCATCGCCGAAGATCGCCTGGCGGGACGCCGCGCTCGCGCCGGAATCGTTCACGCCGCGCTCGGCGTCCGCCGCCGCATCCGCACGCCGCCGGCGACGCTCCGGCGACCCAGAAGAGGCGGCGCCGCCACCTGTAGCCACCCACGTCCGCGCGCGTCCGACGCGCCCAGCCGCGAGTCCCAGCTCGCGCTGGATCGACGCCGGCGAGGTCGACGTCGCCGCGGCAGAGCCCGGCCATTGGTGACGTCACGGCGACGTCACAGTGGGCCTGGGCTGGGGAGATGGGCTGGGCTGCTTGCTGTGCGGCTGGCTCGGCCTTTTTTTTTTCTTTCTGTTTTGTTTTTTCTATTTTTCAAAACTTTTGTAACTTTTGAAATACAGCTCCAAATCAATTCAGACCAGTTTCCAAAAATTTGTAAAAAACAAAATAGTCATTTCAACTACTTTGGGACCTTTTCCAAATTATTTCAAATCTTAAAAAATTTAAATAATACATAAAGACTCATTTGACACCTTCACGTTATTTTATAAAACATGGATTTCATTTTTTCCTGAACTCAAATAAAATCCAGAAAAATAATATCAGTAATATCATTCAGTATGACAAACCCAATATTTTTTTTTTGGGTACAAAACATCTCATTTAAATAGAGTTTGGTAAATCATTTAAATACGACTACCCATTTATATCATGGGCTTTAAAATATCAAAATAAGAAAACCTAAAATGCAAATATTGAGACATGGCTGTTTCAAACTTATTTTCCAAATAAGTATAATTGAATAAAAAAACAAATCTAAAATAAAGCATGCTTTACAAAATTTAAAACACTTTGTTTTAGGGTATTTAAACAATTTTCAAAAACTACTCAATGCTGCAAAATCAGTAACTCACCAACAAAAATATGAAAAATATATCAAAATGACAAAAAAAAAATACATATTTTAAACTTTTAAATGTCCTCCAAATCTGATCATTTTACAAATGCAAAAAGAAATCGAATCTGAAAAACTTCCCAATTTAAACAAATTTCGAAATCTGCACCATTTTTTAACCACAAGCTTTCTTTGCATTTCAATAATTTCCAAATCTACGCACTTCTAAAGTGTGGACATTTTCCACAATAACACGGCATACAAATTTGAATATTTTAAGATTTTAGATGCCTTTCAAATCTAACCATTTTACTAACGTGAAAAGAATTCAAATCTAAATGACTTTACAATTTGAATAATTTTCGAAATCTAAAAAATTTCTGAACGTAAGCTCTCTTTGCATTCCAACAATTCTCAAATCTACACAATTCTTAAATCTCGACACTTTCAAATTTGAATTTTACCACACGGGTGCGACGTGTCGCTGTGCCAATTTCAACTAGTAGAAAGTAATTACGATAGCACGAACCAGCCTTTTGTTTACTCTGTTTCACTCTCTTTACATGGAGGAAGGGAACCTGATCTCTGACAGATGTGGCAAAACAAGGACCAATATTGAGTCAAGTCGTCGGGTTGGGCGTAGTTGGGAAGTTGCCGAATTGGATGATTGGAAAATCTAAACTATCTTTTGTGTGGGATGCTCTTAAGTGTGAATAAATAAAAGGAAGTTTGAGGCATCACATGCCAGGTCCTCCATATACTTTATACTTTGCTTGCTCCATTCCATCAGCATTAGGATCCTTACCCAATACCCAGGGCTCAAATCCTCAGGTCAATGGCCACAAACTCCTCATTAATTATAAGCACCACCATCTCCTCCAAGATCTGAATCAAGCCGGAGCCAACAATGTGCGGCTGCGACGACGATTGCTGAGGCTGCTTCTCTTACAGGACCAAGGAGAACATCAAGTATGGCTGCATCTGCTTCGGCGTCGTCGCCGTCGTCGTCCTCTTCGCCGTCCTCCTAGCCGCCTACGCCTTCCTCCGCCACATCACCATCACCGTGGAGGACGCCTCGCTTACCAGGTTCGCGCTGCTGACCACCCCGACGATGGCGTTCGCGTACAACCTCTCGCTTACGCTGAGCGTCCACAACCCGAACTGGGCGATGACCATTAAGAACACGGAGCCGTTCGAGGCCGCGTACAAGTTCGACGGCCAGCAGTTCGACCGCGTGCAGGTCGCCGACAAGGGCGACAAGCACCCCCCCGGGAAGACCATCATGTACCGCCTCACAACGGGTTCGGAGAGCGACTACGTGGCGCTGGGCAACGCCGGCGTGGCGGAGTACAAGAAGGAGAGCCAGGCGGGGGTGTTCGAGCTTGAGGTGGCGCTGACCCGCGAGGTAAGCTACACGGCGCGATACACCAAGTGCAAGATCGAGGCCACCTGCCCGCTCAAGCTGCAGGTCGAGCAGCCCGGGGCGACCACGGTGGTGTTCGAGAAGGTGAAATGCAAGCTTGCCAAGGCGGAGAAGAACTGCTAGAAATGAATTGATTTCGAGTTGCTGCTGTGTTCATTCACTGTTGGTTTGTGTCCATTTTAGGTGCGTGTGTGGAATTATCCCCATTCTTTGATGTAAGATGTAACTTTTGATGATGTCTTGCTAATTCATTCAGAAAACAAAAAGTTTGATGCTATTTTGTTCGTTGGCTCAAGAAAGAAATAAAGTTTGATGCTATCTTGTACTACTCCAGTAGCATCTGTATCCACTCCGTGTGCTACTACTACGATTGAGATCTGGGCCGGGCCCCGTCGGGATCTTGACCGGTCAAATGGCCGACCCGTGGGCCTGCCTGCGCGTAGTGCGATGCCTGTCGGCCTCGGGAGCCGCGCGCGGTGTGGCAGACAGGTTGGCGGAGAGCGACCTGACTCTGCCCACTCCACCTCACTCTCGTAACTCGGGAAGCATTGAACCCATCTCTTGGACGCCATCTCCCGTGGAATCCCCACATTGGCTTGGCTTCCCACCACAGGAAAAAACAAAGATGCCGCTGCATGCATTTTTTTCAAACAAATTCAAAGCGTTTTGCTACGGAGAAAGCAAGAAACTTTCGAACATGCGGTGCAACTAAACGCAAGGTCCTGAGAAAGATCTGCTTTAAAAACACGCCGAGATCTCAACCCTAGCCATCTGTACTGACCGGTGGGGTCACCCGGCATTGGCATCGTCGTCAGTGCGCACAGAGGCCGAGACATGGAGGTAGGCAGATGATTCCCTTGACGAAATTACTTCTCCAGCCTAGCACTGCACCCGTGCACTGTAGTAGAAGATGCTCCGTCGTACCCGCTGCCTGCTTCCCGAAACCTCGACGATGAGGATTAATTTACCCTTTTGACCTTGCAACAGTGAGACCATCTACCAGTTGTAATAGTACTCGTGAGATCTGTAATCACTAGTACTAATACTCATCGGATCCAACTCAACCAAAACCATGGGTGAGATCATCATCATCTTCAGCAGTACAGTACTCCTGGCTCGTGAGATCACTAATTACTGGCACAGAGCTTAAGCTACTTTTCTATGTTAACTCCAATGCACGCTTACCGGCCACTAGAAAAACAGTCTCTTTCTTGACGTGGAAGCGAGGGACTAGGCTTCTGTCTTTCTTTCGGTAGACGTTGTTATCAGCTGCTGGATGATGCGAGCCCCTTTGACAATCACCCGAGCGTGCCGTGCCCGTAATGCTGCTTATCTACCACTACTACTACTACTACTCGCAAGTGGCGGTAATATTTTAATCACTGGTCAACATTTCACGTATGTCATTCTCTCCCGCTAGCTGGGTAGATTATCTCGGACGCCATTGTCAAAGCTGATCTCCTGCTCATCGAATTGAAGCTTATCTTAACTTTGTTTGAGGGAGCTGTTTAGTTTAGCTCTTTGAGATAATAAAGGGAGTTGTTTTGTTAAGGCCGGTGGCTTGTAGAGGTCACGCACTAGTTGGAGAATGGAGCACAGCAGAGGGACAAATAAAGAAAAAATAGGATCCCGGCATAGCCTAATTTGTATGTGACACCATTCAATTGTGCCCTCTTTGTAGTGTCGAACATGTGTCCGGTTAAACTCGGATGAGTGCTACCAGCGGCACCTGAAACGGATCGGACAAGTGTCGGATTATGTGATTTTTTATGAATTTTATTTTCATACCCGGTGGTGTGTAGTTAGTGAAAAAACAAAGTGTATGGCCATACCTAGCCAGAGAAAATCGTGTGAGTGGATCTCTTGCCATATGCAGGCCATTCCACCACTCAGAGGATGTTATGTGGCCACGTAGCACTAACACACTGTGTGAGGACGGTTGGTCACTCGACCCACCCACTCACATGATTTTCTATGGCTAAATAAATAAATAAACATAACACACTAGCACGTGAGGCACATAAAATCCTCCACGTGGATCGCGTGTCCGCCTCACCACGTGTTAGAGTGGATCACATGTGGGTCAGGCGACCTAGAAGAGTGCCCAGACATTATTTAAATTGCGCTCGAACATTTGGGAGTGCCGCTGGGTCGATATTTGCGTACGGCCTCCAGTTGGGATTTTGGGGTTCGTTTGACGGGTACCGGTAGAGACGCTCTAAGTAGACATGGCAGGTTATGAGCTTTTTTTTAGCAGGAGCAGGTTATGAGCTAGATGGAGATTTTTTTTTTTACGGTAACTAGCAGTAGCTCTGCTTATTCATTATAAGAAGGGGGAAACAGAAGTTACATGTTACATACAACCCTAAGGTTGTTCTCTGAAACGCCATATTACTCATGGCAAATTAGTTTCTATTTTTGTGGAGGTTATGCCGAACGGGTATACCTGCCACGGTGGATAAAACCTGGCCCACCAAGGAGGCCCATCAGATAAAGCCGGAGGGCTTAATGGAGAAGGCCTCATGGGCTTAGGCGCAAGGATAAGCTCTGGGCTGGCTTAGTGAAGTCCAAGACGAAGGCCTGGCTGCGTTCGCCTTAGGGAGCAAGTTAGGGTTTGTTACCGTGTTAGTCTAGGACTCATGATCTAGGTCGGTTAAGGCTTTCCTTGTAGGGGAAGGCTTGGCGCCTTTATAAGCCAGCCTTCCAGCAGCCTTAGGGCACGCATACAATCTCATTGTAACCTGTACACATATTCTCCTTGAGTGAATTATAGCAGCACGTAGGATCTCGCCGCCGTGTGAGATCCGAAGCTGGGTAAGATCGTGTGTGCAATCCCGTCACTGGAACCCTCTACGTTCTTCCCCACCTCCTCTACGGTACGTATGAATCCATATAGTAGTTCCGCGTTACCAATACCTCGACAGTTGGCGCCCACCGTGGGGCCCAAGGCGTCGGGAGTTTTGTTTCAGGCGGGAGCATTGGGCGAGATCGGCAAGACTATGGCGGTTGGTCGCGCCCGCATCATCAACAACTTTGGGTGCATCGAAGACGACGGGTCCTACGTCCCAGCAAACGACGCACTGGTGTCAAGCTTCGTCGTCCCCTTCGGCACCATCAACATCTTCATGGGTTTTACGGCTGAGGCGTATGGATTCCCCAGGGGATCCGCCGCCTTTTGGCCCACCCACCACCCCATCGATATGCAATCGAGCAACAACACAGATCGGATCAGGCCTTTGTCTATCGCGATCTGAGTGACTCTGATACCCAAAGCGATTCTGACTCCAGCTCTTATGAGCTTATGGAGCCCGCCTCTCGTTTTTTGGTGTCATTGACGCATCTGGCCCTAAGCCGGCCGAATCTGACCCTGAGTCAATATTACCTGCCTTACAGACAGGAGCAGACTCAGAAGCCGGATCTGATGGCACCGCTCCAATGGCGGAAGATTCAGATCTCGATGAGCATAAGGAGGAAGACTTTGCAGCACAGGTTGCCGCGCGAGGCTATGGCTCATCCGATCCAAACGAAGTCTTAATGACTTTCCCGGCACAGATAGCTATGGAGGATGGTGCGGCCGCGGCTAAGCCAGACGAGGCTGAAGTTTCCTCTAGCATCAAACACATTGGTGACAAGGCGGAAAAGCCAGAGGATGTGCTGGACCCTAAAGGCCTCCCCCGGCTACGCCTATTGAAGAAGACCTGGACGGTCAAAGGAGGAACACATGCGCGCATTGGAGCTTCTCAAAACACCTTTGGGACCAAATCCAACCGCGGTTGAACTTGAGGAAAGACGGAAAGCGCTCCTGGCTGAGACTGAAGTCAACATCAAGTATAAGTTGTCCCTCCTGAACAAGGAAAAAGAGTTAATCCTAGTTGGAAAGGCTCTAGAAGAGGAAGAGTATCAGCGTGAGCGCAATGTTGAGAAATTCCGCAAATAAGAAGTATACGTGACCCTCTTCTGCATCGGGATCTGCAGGGAAACTTCGAGAAGCCTTCTGCCCAAAAGCCTTTAAAGCCTTGGCAGAAATACCTTCAAGTTAACCCTGATGGAGTCATATTCTTCTCCACCCCAGCCAAAAACTAGAGGCGGCCAGGGAAATCATGGGAGACGAACAGTCCCAATTGAAGAGCGCCACCATTATTCTAAATGCTCATCGAAAAGGCGGTAGAGCAGCAGGCTAAGGCGGACTCAAACTCAAAACTGGCGGACGATACGCGTCTTTGCAAGACAGCCGTTGCCGGCGGTGGGGATCCAGAGGAACCAGCTGGTTCCAGTAGCCATGGCAATAAGGGTAAGGAACCCAGGAAGGACAAAGTTCCTGACAAGCACAGGGATGAGTCAAAGACTGGGTCCAACCGCCATAGCGACAAAGGCAAGGACGACCACCGGCAAAAGGATAACACACGCCATAAGAAGAATGATCCGCCTCGCCGTGAAAGAGATCAAGACAAGGACGCACGGCGTGGGAGTGACCGGCTTAACATGCCACCTCCGCCCGCAGCACGGGCAAGAGACGAAGGAAATAGGGGCAACAGAGATCCGCCTCAAAGGCGATCTCGCTCCCGCTCCCCTCATCGCCAAAGCCGTCAGGAGGAGCCAAGGCGTAGCCAATCCAACAAAGGGCCAGCCAGGGAAAACACTCATATCTCAGACGCCCGCATCCGTCTCGATGAGATTAAAGCGGCCAAAGAGGAGTCTTACCTGGGCCCTGTGTGCTTTGGACCGGCGATTCGCAAGGTGCAACTCCCATCCTCGCTAGGCAATGTCAAGAAAATTGTGGACAAGTACAATGGCATTGACAAACCGGACATATGGCTGCCTGATTACATCCACGCCGTTGGTATTAATGACGGTGATTACAATGCAGCTGTACGTTTTCTTCCACTCATGTTGGAGGGAACGGCCCGGTTATGGATCGACACTTTGCCAGAAAAGAGTATCCACAATTGGCAAGACATGCAGAAAACATTCATGCAACACTTCTCATGCACATACAAACGTCCAAAGGCTTACTCAGATCTACTAAAGTGTGCTCAAGTGGAGGGGGAGTCAAGCAGAGCTTTCATAGCTCGATGGACAGAGACAAAGAATGCATGCGAAGACGTTTCTGAGATCCAGGCCATACATGCTTTTATGAACAGCCTGAAGAAAGGCAACATGATGAGATATATGTTGGCCAGCCAAAACATCAAACACCTCGGCGAGCTCTTAGACAGCGCGAACAATTACGCTGCAGCAGAAGACGACGCTCGAGCTGACGACGGCGATCTGCGCATGGACATAGCTGTTAACCCGGAAAAGCGAAACAACAATCAAAGCCGGAAAAAGAAGGAAGCCAACGATGCGCCAGGACCATCAAAGGAGGTAGCCTTTGCCAATAAGAAGGGTGGCCAGAGGGGCTAGCAGATGGCAGAAGAAGAGCGATGACAGTCAAGGGTCAAGACCCATTAAAATCACCTATGACGACATCAAAGATGAACCTTGTGCCCATCATAGCAAGCTTGGCAAATGCACCCATACCAACAGGCAGTGCCGCCTTAACGATGATATCAAGAAGGATCCGACGCTGGCTTCAAGGCAAAACAGTTCAAGCGCAAGAACCGTAAAGACAAGAAAGACAGAAGGACAACGAGGAAAGTGCTTCGGAGCCGGAAGATCAGGAGCCAAAGCACAAGAGGAGCAACAAGTTTCCAAGGGTCGAAACAAGCCTTGTCACTTCCTTGCCACTCCTTCGGCCAAAAAGGAAAAGGCAGCCTGGAGGGAACTCAATGCCACTATGCCAGCGGTTCCCCAGTATCTCAACTGGTCCGAGCACCCCATTACATGGGACCGCAACGATCATCCTGATCATATTCCACAGAACCCAGGGAATTACGCGCTCGTTGTAAACCCAATTGTGCAGCAATGCAGGCTTTCTAAGGTGCTTATGGATGGAGGGAGTAGCATCAACATCCTCTATCTTGAAACCTTAAAGCGCATGCGCCTTTCTGAGACACAGCTAAAACATAGCACAGTCAAGTTTCACGGCATAGTGCCAGGCAGGCAGGCCAGTTCTATGGGAACAATTGTCTTAGACGTACCTTCGGTGACGAAACAAACTATAGGACTGAGGAAGTTGCCTTTGAGTGGTGGAATTCAAAAGTGCGTATCACGCAATCTTTGGCCGCCCAGCCTTTGCCAAATTCATGGCACGCCCGTGTTACATCTACAGCAAGCTCAAAATACCTGGACCAAACGGCGTCATCACGGTCAATGGCGACTTCAAGAAGGCGAAGGAATGCGAAGCAGGAAACGCCGTCTTAGCAGAAGCAGTCATCAGCAAGGAAGAGCTGGAGCAGTACAAGAAAGAAGTTAACACCAATGAAATGCCGGATGGTAAAAGCCTCCTTGCGCTCGGACGTTACCTTCAAGGCCAGCTCAAACTCGAAGAAGATCGTGCTGGACAACGCTGATGCAAGCAAGACGACGAACATAGGCGCGGACCTCAGTGACGCATAGGAAGGCGCGCTCGTCAAGTTCCTCCGTGAGCAACGGGATATTTTTGCATGGTCACCATCAGACATGCCAGGAGTACCCCGGGAACTTGCCGAGCACAGCCTTAATGTCGCCAAAGGTGCCAAGCCAGTAAAACAAGGTCTTCGTCGCTTCGGTCCAGAGAAGAAGAAAGCAATAGGAAAAGAGGTAGCTCGGCTTAGTGCCGCTAATTTCATTAGAGAGGTTATCCACACAGATTGGCTAGCAAATCCTGTATTAGTACCTAAGAAGGACGTGAAAGACTTGCGCATGTGCATAGATTTCACCGGCTTAAACAAAGCCTGTCCTAAAGACCCCTTCGCATTGCCGCGAATTGATCAGGTCGTAGATGCTGTATCAGGTTCTGAATTACTATGCTTTTTGGACGCTTACTCTGGCTACCACCAAATTAAGATGAAGGAGTCTGATCAAATTAAGACTTCCTTCATCACACCTTTCGGAACGTTTTGCTACATAACTATGCCTTTCGGGCTTAAAAACGCTGGCTCAACGTACCAACGGTGCATACAACGTTGCCTACACGATCAAATAGGCCGCAATGTTCACGCTTATGTCGATGACATTGCCGTTATGTCGCGAAAACGCGGCGATCTCATCGTTGACCTTCAAGAAACCTTTGATAACTTAAGAAAATATAACATGAAGCTAAATCCGGGAAAATGCTTTTTTGGCGTCCCAGCAGGAAAACTTTTAGGCTTCATTGTTTCAGAAAGAGGTCTTGAGGTTAACCCAGAAAAGATTCGAGCTATCATGGACATCAAAAAGCCTACTTGTCTTAAAGATGTCCAAAGGCTCACAGGATCTGCAGCAGCTGTAAGCCGATTTATTAGTAGGCTTGGGGATAAAGCTTTACCCCTATACAGGTTGTTGAAGAAAACTAAGACGTTCGTCTGGACTGAAGAGGCAGATGCAGCCTTAGCACAGTTAAAAGACGCCTTAGTTTCAGCACCAATATTAGCGTCTCCTCTACCACAAGAGCCGATGCTACTTTACATGGCGGCTACCAACTAGTTATTAGTGCAGTGGTTGTTGTTGAGCGAAAGGAAGAGGCAAGGAGCTACCGGAACAAAGGCCGGTATATTATATCAGCGAAGTCTTCTCCGAATCCAAACAACGATACCCTCACTATCAGAAGCTGGCTTATGGAGTTTTCTTCGCAGCCAGAAAATTACGCCATTATTTCCAAGAGCACCCAATCACGGTAGTCAGTAAGGCGCCATTGGGTGACATTATAAACAACACCGATGCCACTGGACGTGTGGCTAAGTGGGGAATTGAATTGGCAGCCTTCGACATCCAGTACAAGCCACGTACAGCCATCAAATCCCAGTCCTTAGCTGATTTCATCGCAGACTGGACAGAAGCAATGGATGAACTTCCCCTCCCTGACGAGAATATTGGGTTATGCACTTTGACGGCTCCAAAATGTTGCAGGGATCGGGAGCTGGCGTGGTACTGAAGAACCCTAAAGGAGACAAGATGTGCTATGTCTTGCAGATACACTTCAATGCCACTAATAATGTTGCAGAATACGAGGCTCTGTTGCATGGATTGCACGTCGCAAAGGATTTGGGCATTAGCCGTCTTTTGTGCTATGGCGATTCAGACCTCGTTGTTCAACAATTAGAAGGGGCATGGGACGCGAAGAGCCCTACAATGGCTGAATACCGACGCACGGTAGACGAGTTTGGTCGGTGTTTTATCGGCTTAGAAGTCAAGCATATCAAAAGGGAGGAAAATGAAGCAGCGGACGCCTTAGCCAGAATGGGCTCGAAAAGATCGAAGGTGCCCTCCGATATATTTTTGGAGCACCTGTACGTGCCGTCTATTAAAGGCGGAGATGAGGATGACCCCATGGCTTCGCAGTCTGTTTCCGTCATGCTGGTGAAGCCAGACTGGACACAGCCCTACATAAATTTCCTCCTTAACAAGGAAGAGCCAGAGGATGAAGTATTAAGGCGGCAAGTTGTGCGCAGAGCTAAGGCATACACAATAATAAATGGAGAGCTATACAAGCGGAGTACCACAGGTGTATATCAACGATGCGTTTCGCCGGAAGAAGGACAGAGATACTAGAAGAGATCCATGGTGGATGTTGCGGTCATCATGCCTCTGCCCGAGCAATTGTCGCCAAAGCTTTTAGACATGGATTCTACTGGCTCACAGCAAAGCAAGACGCAGAAGAACTCGTCAAGAATGCGTTGGATGCCAAAAGTATGCAAGACAGCCAAAGATGCCAGCCCAGGAACTGCGCACCATTCCAATCACGTGGCCATTTGCGGTCTGGGGACTGGACATGGTAGGTCCATTCAGGACTGCGCGAGGCGGCGTCAAACATCTCTTAGTTGCGGTGGATAAATACACCAAGTGGGTTGAAGCTAAGCCCATAAAAAAGCTTGATGGGGCAACAGCCAAGAAGTTCGTCATTGAGTTATAACGAGATTTGGCGTCCCCCACAGTATCATTACGGACAATGGGACAAACTTCGCCGTAGGAGAGCTGGCAAAGTACTGTGGTGAAGTTGGTATTCGTTGGACTTAGCATCTGTGGCTCATCCACAATCGAATGGCCAAGTTGAGCGAACCAACAGTATAATTCTACAGGGAATAAAGCCAAGATTAGAGGTGCCTTTGCATAGAGCAGCTGGAGCATGGGTAGAAGAATTACCTGCTGTCTTATGGAGCATACGCACAACTCCAAGCAGTGCAACAGGCTACCCCTTTCTTTCTCATATATGGCGCTGAAGCGGTACTCCCAACGATGTCCTGCACGACACGCCTCGTGTAACAGCCTACGTCGAAGCAGACGCAGAAGAAGCCCGACAGGACGGCTTAGACCTTCTCGAAGAAGAGCGTGAGATAGCGCTTCAGCGCTCCGCCATTTATCAGCAGAACATGCGGCGTTACCACAGTCGCAAGGTAAGACGGAGATCGTTTCGAGAAGGCGATTTGGTGCTTCGCCTTGTTCAGCAAAAGGAGCACAAACTATCTCCCATATGGGAAGGACCCTTCGTTATCAGCAAAGCGCTTAAGAACGGGGCATATTATCTTGTGGACCTCCGTGATAAAAAAGAAGAAAAGAGGCCGCAAAAGGAAAAGGAACGAAGAAGCAGCGCTCAAGGAGACGAAACGTCCTTGGAACATTGAGCAGCTACGTCCTTTTTACACTTAGCAATTCTATTGTAATCACACCATATATGATTATGAAATAAAAGTCTTTGGTTCCCTCAATTATTTTTATGCATGAGTTCTCGCCGTCTTTTATTTCCATTTGATCATATATTTCGATAAAAATATCAATGTTAACCCGAATTGGCTCCGTGCTTGTGGTTACTCACATGATGCTTTTGCCTTAAGGCCTTACAAAAATTAAAATTGCATCCGTCTAAGGTATTTATCTGATCGCGTATATGCTGGCTTGTCTTAGTAGATGCTTTACGCACCAAAAGCCGGCGCCGTTTCTGTGTTTAAACAGTTTGGTTACTAACCCTGTTGCCAGCGAAGTGTTCCGTGCCTTAGGTTCTGCCAGCATACGAAAAGGCTAAAGCATATAAGCCAGAAAACTTGAAGACGGATAAGGAGCATAGTTTGCAAGCCTTTTAAAAATAAGTGCATGCGTTGCAAAACAAACATGTTCAACAGATAAAAGGCTCCTGCCATTACAAAACATAACTTAACAAGTCTTTTGTGCCATCTTTCATGACACGCTTAATGCAAAGTTTTTCCTGCATCTTATGCAGGGGACTGAGGAGGCGAAGACGCAGGGGACTTGGATGGATCCAGCGTAGCTTCAGACTCGCCTTCTTCTTCTTCATTTCCGTCTTCTGACTCATCGCCATTGCCAGTGGTGGGTGCTTCGGCTTCGTCATCAGACACGTCGTCAGGACGGGGAGGCACAGGCTTCTTGGAGAAGAAGATAGCCAAGTCTACCATCTCGCAACGGCTGAGGCAAAGCCAGAGACAGAGGCATAGACCTTTTCTTTGATGAGCTCGTTGCCGTCTCTGTCCTGGCTGGGAAACACTTGATAACGCGCCACATGTTGACTTCGGGGTAGTGGCCGCGAACAAGTCCTAGAGCAAGTTTTGCTCCGCCTCTAGCTGCTGAGCGAAGACGCTCCACCACCTCTGGGACGCAGTTCTGAAGAAGTGGCAGCAAGTTGCTGGTGTTTGTCACTTGGGGCAGCTGTTTTGGGAAGATGTTGGCGACAACGTCTCTTCCCGCAGTGTACAGCCCTGACACAATTTCGCCACACTCCAAGATAAGCTCCAGGCGCGTCTCAGAGGTAAGCCTTTCCCCAAACCCAGCTGGAACTGTGGAAAGGAGGAATGAAAAAAGTTAAGGCGTACTGAAGTGTTGGAACAAAGGCGAAAAGTGACAGAAATGCGAAAGTAAAAGAAGAGAGGCTTACTTAGCAGTTTTCGTCAATGGCGGTGCTCTCATCAGCTTGGCGTTCAAGACGACCTTGTAAGCTCTGGATTAGGAGCCCATCCTTTTCAGCCTGTCGCTGCAGTTTCAGAAGTTCTGCCTTCAGTTTTCTTGCCCTTCAGCAGCGCTGTCTTGGACGGCTTTAAGATTGGCCTCGGCCGTCTTTCGGTTCTCCTCCAGTTGCTTAAACAAGGCGGCATTTTCCCGCCTACAACTTCTATATCGCCAGTCTCGCTGACGATCTGTTTTGCCTTCGCCACAACAGCTGTGAAAGACACATTGCATGTGTTGAGCATCTTATGCCTTCAAATGAATTAAACACAATGCATGTGAAAGAACATTTACCTTCGTTCGCCTTATTTTTGGCGACGGCTTGCTTGAGCACTTGCCTTTGGTTACTCAGGAGTACCACAGATCGCACGTAAGCTGCTCGCTGCTCTGCTAAGGCAAGGGCAGTAGTAAGTAACAAAGGTAAAGACAATAAAGTATAGCTACAAGGGGCTTGGGGACTGAGTCTTTATCAACATTAAAGAAAGGCCATTACGTCGGCTTAGTCAAAGCGCAACGTAATGCCCGGGGACTAGTATGTACATAAAGACGGAATATTTACCTGCATCATGGCCTTAAGGCTTTGTAGCTCTCTTCATTGTGACGTACAGCTCGTCACAATTATCTTCCAGGTTCAAGATGGTCAATGTTTGGCCAACTGGCCTTAGCTTCGGAGGCGGCTCGTTACGCTCCTTCTCATCGGCAAGCATGGCGGCGATGTTGGGTAAGATGTACCCCTCGTCGTCAAAGAGCTCTTGCTTCACCATGTTGCGGATAGCTTCACGAGTGATGGGCTCGTTCGGCTCTTCTGACTGAATACCGCCGCCTTCCCGGCAGCGGCAGCCCTGGCCAACTTTTCAGTTTCCGTCTTATCAGGAAAGACGGCTGAGTCCAAATCTATATGATGATCAGATGGGCCTGGGGATGTCTCTTGTTGAACGGAGGGAGTGGGGGAGCGATGGCCGGAGAAGGCTCAGTTTTCCTTTGTCTGGAAGAAATTACTTTCTTCCTCTTAAGAGGTGCAGTTGGTTTGATCCTGCAAATCACATACAAAATAAGATAACATTCATACACATTGTTCGCCTTACTAAAGAAATTGAGGTTCGGCTTACTTCTGTACTGGAGCATTAAAGGCCGCATCTTCATCGTCCTCAATGTCGAGCACTTCGGCGTTAGCAGGGATGGCTTTCTCACGCTTCCGCCTTTCTGCTGCTGAAGTTGCTGCAGTAGCTCCTGAAGCCTTTCGTTTCCGAGTCTTTGGGGGCTCGGGTGCCGCTTCAGGCACGTAAAACAAAGGAGCCAGCAGATTATCCGGCAAAAGGGCGAGCTGAAATCAAAAGTGGTGTTAGTAAGGCAAACATTGTGGAAGTATAAAAACAGTAATGGTAAATGCCTTACCTTTGGAGCTGGGTTGGCGGCTGTGTACATAGGACGCTGCTCTGTCAGCTGGATCCTTTCCTTGGCAATCCTCTTAAAGCGATACACAAGGGCGTCTTGCGTAAGGTCACTCTCACTAACACGGAGGGGATCTTTCTTCTGGTCCGTGTAGTGGCACATGAGGCCTTTGCGATCTTTCAAAGGCTGGATTCGCCTTGACAACCAACATAGGATGGTGTCTGCGCCCGTGAGTTTGGGCACAGCAGTCTTTGTTAGTACTCAATCCGCCTTTGCATGCGACGGAGGTTGTCAGGAAGGACCTTCAGCGGTTTCTCGCCCCAAGATAGGCGGGGCTCCGCAGGCAAAGGAGAAAAGCGAGGAAGTCCTATGTCTTTGCCTACTGGCGCCATGTCTTTGCAGTAGAAGAAGGAGCTATTCCAGCCTTTAATGGAATCTATTTTTGGCGCCTTAGGATACCAGTCTCTGCCTCTACGAAGGTTGATGCTAACTGTTCCTAAGGAAAGCAGTTCTTCCTTCTCTGTTTGGCGCTTGCAGTAAAGCAGTACTTGAAGAATTCTAAGCTGGGCTCTATGCCTAGTATCCTTCGAATAAAGCCATAAAGCCAGCTATGTACAAGATACTATTGGGGCCTACGCTATGAGGCTGAAGGCCATAGTAGTCTAAGACTGATTGGAAAAAAGGATGCGGAGGCAAAGACAAACCGCGAAGGAGATGTGAGACGAGGAGCACTCGTTCATCGCCGGCGGGATCTGGAGCAGGGTGGCCGTACGCTGACCGCCAGTGGCAGTTCTCCTTTGGTGGGAGGATGCCCTCTTTTCCAGCTGCGTGAGGTCCGCGTCGGTGATGGTGGAAGCGCCCAGTTGCGGGAGATGCTTCCTCTCCCTCTCCTCTGCCTCCGCCGCATCGCCCTCGTCGGAGGGCTGGGCATTCTTCTCTGCTTCGATGGAGGTGGCCGCAGAACTTGTCGCCGCCGCCGCGCGAGATGCAGATGCATCCGCGGTGCTCGATCCCCTCATGGCCAGATCTTGTCCCTCCGCCGCCGCCGACGCCGCTGCCGTTGCCGCTCCCCGGTTGCATCGGAGCTCTCCATGGGTGGGTGCGCAGGTGGTGGTGGTGGAGCTCGCCGGAGTTCGGAGGGATGGGCGCGAGGAGGACGATGAACAGGGAAATGACCGATGGAGAAAATCAGTTCCCCTTTTATGGGGGCCGCGCGCCGCGATTAGTGCGGTGAGATAACGCTCGCGCGATTTTCGCCACGCGTCCCGCAACGGTCAGATAGTGGGCATCTTCTCCCGCACGCCTCGGAGATCGTGTGCGGAAAAGTAGCAGTAATGGCGTCACAACGTCTCTTTGCTTGTCCAAACTGTCGTGGACTGGCTTTGACTGTGGTGACGTCATGACAAGACTCGACGCTGACAGAATCTTTCTGCCAGATTGTTCAAAGTGCAGGAGAGTTCGGCTTAATCCTTAAGGCAGACTGAATGTCTCATTTTGGAATGCTCCAAGCTCTTCTGTCCGCCTTCGCAAAGGCGAAAGCCCGTGTTTCACAAAGACGGCAAACGAAGAACTTAAACCTTTCCGGGGACTACTGTGGAGGTTATGCCGAACGGGTATACCTGCCACGGTGGATAAAACCTGGCCCACCAAGGAGGCCCATCAGATAAAGCCGGAGGGCTTAATGGAGAAGGCCTCATGGGCTTAGGCGCAAGGATAAGCTCTGGGCTGGCTTAGTGAAGTCCAAGACGAAGGCCTGGCTGCGTTCGCCTTAGGGAGCAAGTTAGGGTTTGTTACCGTGTTAGTCTAGGACTCATGATCTAGGTCGGTTAAGGCTTTCCTTGTAGGGGAAGGCTTGGCGCCTTTATAAGCCAGCCTTCCAGCAGCCTTAGGGCACGCATACAATCTCATTGTAACCTGTACACATATTCTCCTTGAGTGAATTATAGCAGCACGTAGGATCTCGCCGCCGTTGTGAGATCCGAAGCTGGGTAAGATCGTGTGTGCAATCCCGTCACTGGAACCCTCTACGTTCTTCCCCACCTCCTCTACGGTACGTATGAATCCATATAGTAGTTCCGCGTTACCAATACCTCGACAATTTTCTATTGTATTGTCTATTCTATACGCCATCTGCAGCATCATCAGGTCCGCAGCCACCAACTTAGCCACGCGAGGAGCAGCCATCGATTTCTGCTGAAAAATACGCCGTCCTCTCTCTTTCCAGATGTGCCACACTACATAGACCGAAGCCGTGATCCCTTTCTTTCTGTTAACATCCAGTTTTCCTTCATTTAGCTTTGACCACCAGGCTTGAATAGTCGTCGAGCATGAAGCAGCAAGAAACTCCAGTGGATATTGCCCAGCGAATTGTGCTCAAACCTCCTTGGCAAAAGGACATTGCAGTGCAAGGTGTAATGCTGACTCCAGCTGTTGATCGCAAAGACAACAACGATCGTCATGAGGCCAGCCTCTGGATTGTAGTCGATCAGCAGTCCAATTTCTGTTCTGAAGCAACAGCCAGATGAAATTTTTTGTTTTTCCCTCAGCACGGATGCTCCACACTTTCTCAAGTCCTGGTTCCCAAATTCTCGCAAGGAATTGTGCAGAGTAAGCAGATTATGAGCTAGATGGAGAATGTAGCACGGCAGATTATGAGCTTCGAAATTTGGGCCTAAAACCTTGTGCTTTCAAAAGTTAGGACGTAAAGCCCAGTAAGAAATCCATTTTTATTTTGTTTGAGGGGAGAAATCCATTTGGTGAAAGCTCGTTTCCAGCAGGTCCATAATACCGATGAAAGAAGATAAACAAAACGGGCCAGGGTCGGGCAATGCCTGCATTAGCCCACCGTTGGCCTGGCTCGTTAACATTTCGAAGCCTGACGGCCTTGCGGGCCGAATCATCCATCGTGCCTGTAGTGTGTCCGTTAAAAAAAGAACAAATTTGCACGAGGCTTCGTTCGGGCCTCCATTCTTTTGCGTTGCAAGTTTTTTCGCGCGCAGTCTGGTGAAATTAGCTTTGAGGTTTGGTAAATTTCTAACGAGCTCACTTCGTTGTCTCAGTTTCCTGTCTATTCATTGCACCGACGTGTGCAATATGTCGTTTAAGATGGTGAGAGGCTAAACATGATTTTTTTAAAGAAACGAACTAGGCTAGTAGTGGAGGAACTCATGCTTTTTTTAGGTATAAAGTGGTCGTATCCACCGTCTGAATAGATAGAAAGAGGTGACCCACTTTATAAGGAAAACCGGGTCAAAAACCATACAAGCTGTACAAAAGAATGACACAGACGAGGCGACCCGCCGCCCACACGACCCAAGTCGAACAAACGCCACAAAACACACCACCCGCTCCGGGCCGCCGCCCCGGCGTAACAACCAGATCGTCCTTCGCATTGCCCGAAAGTGATCAAGTCATGGTCGACGAACCCTCTGCCCACGCAATCTTGATCCAGGTTGCCACCAAAACCACCATGTACCGGGGCCGCCGCCCCAGAGTAGCAACCAGATCAAACTTCGCATTACCCGGAGGTGATCCTGTCAGGTCGACGAACCGTCTGCCGCGCAGTCTTCATCCAGGTCGCCACCCAGACCCACGCTAAACAACGGCTCTGCCTCATAGAGCCGTCATAGCGTGGGAGACCGAGGCCGCCGCCTCGGCATAACTCCACCGTCCGGGGCCGCCACCCCGGCATCCACCTCCCAGACCACATCGCCAACCTACCCATCCGCCGCGAACCGTCGCACCGAGAGAGCCGATGACTCCAAGACGACGCCTCCAACAAGGTAGTGACGCGTCCGACACCGTCGCCCGTCCTCGACGGAGCTTAGGCTTTCACCCGGGAACCATCGGACCACCCCTGTCGAGCCGAATATCGAAACTCCACAACGATGCCAACAAGAAGGAGAACGATGCCCAAGGGCGCCGCCATCGTCGGCACCGACCGGAGTCGGTGCAAGGCTTTCGCCCGGAGTTCGATCCGCCCACGAAGCTTAGGTAACCGCAAGGAAGGAGTCCGCATATGTGGCCGCTCACCGACCTCCTCCGCATGCCATAGCCGCTGCAGCACCTCCTGCCGCCGGAGCCAACAAGCTAGCCGCACATCTTGCCGCATCGATCCGGGGCCGCCGCCCCGACTTTCACGTCGCCCGGGTGCCGGAGCACGGCAGCTGGAGGCCACCTGCCGCGCCGGAACCTCCACCCTGCAGCACGCCCTCATGCCGCGCCGCCCCCAGCCGGGCATGGGGCCTCCACGCCGCCCCGCTCGGGGACGCTCTGCTGCCCTCGTCGCCACAAAGCAGACGCGGCCCAGATCGGGCCCGGGCGAGAGTCCACCACCATGCGCGCGCCGCGCCACCGCCCTGCACCGGCGCCACTCGCCGCACCGTCGCCCCGCACCGTCGCCACTCGCCGTGCCACCAAACGCCGCGGCCGCCCGACCCCATCACGCCTCCGTCCATGCAGCTCGAGCGGAGGGAAAAGCAACGCCCCGCCGCCACCTTCCCTGGGGGCGCGTGGCTTTGCCCGCGCCTCCCTCCGGCGGCGGCAGCGCGGTGTGCGGCGGAGAGAGCTCTGCGCCCGCCGGCGGCTAGGGTTTCCCCCGTGTCGCCAGACGCGGGGGCGGGGTCCGATGTTGAACTCATGCTTTTCTCGCTTCTTATCAATCACAATTTTTCATCAACTAAAAAAAACTCAATCCTTAACTACCTTTTGTCCACCACTCACATAATTTATTGGTGCTTCACACTACAAGTAAGTATTTGTTGATGGGAGATTTTTGGACCCATCAAAAGACATAATTCGGAGATATCGATACCATATCTCACTCACTGTCATGGACTCATGGTTTTCAATACTGCAGTGTGTATCCAACACTGCCATATTGCGGAACTGCATTAGCCAAAAGATACATAGCAAACGGTAGTCATAATATGATAATGGAGTATAACAATAGTATATCGGTTCGTCTCAAGTGTCGTACAATGGGCAAGGGCGAAGAAACCTTAGAAGAGCATGGGGTCATTTTTATGCCACCGATGTCATATCTCCACTACTAATAAACAAGCGAATTTGATCTTTCCTACGGCCACCCCGCAGAACGTACACAGGTCATGTTCCACCTAACGATGAGGCCCACGTACCGTCTGGATTTGTCAGACCGACAGCTAGAAAGACGTCTAGCAATTTCATCGGGCGGACCACCATCCGAACGGACGAAAGATTCCGCCAAATACGTGTTCCATGAAAACGTACTGTGCTCCTCTCCTCCCAGTCTCCCACGGCCGCACTCCTTCACGATTTCCTCGAGTCCATCGCAACCTCCTCCACGATTTCTCCGTATCCCACGGACGCAGACGATGGCGTGCGCGGCGAGGACGGCCACGACCACCACAAGGGCCTGCACGCGGCTGCAGCCCCTTGCACGCCGCCACACGACCCCGCGCGCATCTCACCCCAGCCATTGGCCGCCGCCCAGCCTGCCGAAGCTCGACCCACATCCTCCAGCCCCTTGCAGCCGCCGACACGGGGAGATGAGACCGCCGCTCTAGCCGCAACACGCATTTATCCCGCCGGCCTGAAGCCCTCACGGTCCTTCCTTGTGTTTAGTGGCTCTGTTTTGTTTCCTGTATCTGAATCCTGCAATTTTGGGTCATACTAGGTTGCAGTAAGGAAGGACGAGTAGACGTTGGAGCTGCACCATATAGATTGAGAACCTTCCAGGGATATCATGGAGAGAGAGATGGATGATCTGTTCAACAAGGTTGGCATTTTACTTCCATTTCACGATTCCCGTACATCTTGAAAATATGGAAATAATGACACCCTAGACTGTAAAAAACTCAGGACCTCGGTTGTAGTTACTGAATTGTTTTTGGAGCTTATACACTGCCGCTTATATGGAGTAAGTACACCTTAACGTCTTGATATATTCCCTGTACGCTGGTTGTTTGTGCAAAAGCTTAAACACCACAATCAGTTAGTTGAGTTCTTTAATCTGTCATCTGCATTTCCACGTGGTGGATTAAGGTTCTCAAATAACAGACATACTAGAGACCTTGGACTCGTCTTCTCCCCCGCTACAGTAGAAGGAGAAGCGATTTGTGAAATCGCCCGGTCAATCCACCTCACCGGCGGCGGCTCGCTGGTTCCCCTGCCCTCCGCCGGCCGCTCCGGCGGCGGGAGGGTAGGGGAACCCCGGATCTCGTCTTGTGTACAGGTAGGCTTGGGTAGGCTCGTCCCCGGCGGCGTTGGCGAGGCGGCGCGGTCGGGTGGTTCTTTGCAGGTGGAGGTCGTCCTCGTCGGTGGCACGGCTCTGTGGAGCTCCGCCGCGGATCTTCCACCACCATCACGCTCGCAGCTCCTGGGAGCTGTGCTGGGTGATTTCCCTTCGCCGGTGGCCGGGGTGCGGCGGCGCCGGATGTGCAGATTGGAAGCTGAAGATCTGGAGAACCATGGCGATGGCGGTCGAGCT
Source organism: Poa pratensis (assembly GCA_947311845.1). Taxonomy (NCBI): domain Eukaryota; kingdom Viridiplantae; phylum Streptophyta; class Magnoliopsida; order Poales; family Poaceae; genus Poa; species Poa pratensis. The sequence continues at coordinate 5,784,686 of CAMZMU010000035.1, forward strand.
GCAGGGTGGAGACCCTCTGGGTTCGAGTTTCGTCGACTTCCCGTCCGTAGAAGGGCTCCGTCTGCTCCAAGGCTTGGGAGGAGTTGCGGCGGCGCGCCGGCGGCACGTTCTGTTGCTCGACAAGGCATCGGGTTCCAGCTGGACTTTGTTGTTATTTCGTGTTTGTTCTGGACCTCCTTGTAAGGACTATGGTTTAATATATCTTCACTTCCCCGCCAAAAAAAAAAAAAAAAAAAAAAGACATATGAGGTTTTCAGAAAACGTGATTATGCTCAGAACTGCTGGTTGTTTGTGCAAAAGCTTAAACACCACAATCAGTTAGTTGAGTTCTTTAATCTGTCATCTGCATTTCCACGTGGTGGATTGAGGTTCTCAAATAACAGACATATGAGATTTTCAGAAAACGTGATTATGCTTAGAACTTCATTTTTTAATCTGATCCAACTTTTCTTTGTAAATTCACATAGTTTAACATGACGCAGAGGATTCAGGTTGTAAAAGAAATGATGCAGAGGATTAAAGGTCCCAAAATATCTGTGAGTCTCTTGGTTCTATCTATGCTCACTATCTAAGCTTGCATCGTTCCAATTCAGATGAAAGAAATTTGCAAAAAATGTACATGTATTTAGTTTAACTACAGGACAGTTTTGTTTTCTGAATTTATATATCTTGTTCTAAACTTGACACAATATTTAGCTCTTAACAGTGCATGTGTTTTCCTATTGCAGGTGACACCTGAGCATATTGCAACTACAAAACCTTGATATTTACATTCATATGGTGCATGGTTGCAGATACTGACCCTCAGGAGAACCTGTAGAAGATGAATTGTACGATGATAAAGTTTTTATTTGCATGTGCAAACTGAGATAATATCTTCGGGATGGTACCATAAGAATCAGGTAATTCCTTGACCATTTCATACAGGGATATTTAGCTTCCTTTTATCATGGTTGGAACTTGGAAATATGGTTCACGAGGAGCAACAACTAATGGACAATCAGTCTCTGAGCCCTGGTGGTCGGCACAACATCATGAAGAAGGTCATCCGACGAGATAGGCAGATAGTTGTTGACGCAAGGGTACTTTGCATGTGTGTCCAACTCTAGAATATAGCCAATGACCAAATTTGTTGACTTTCTACATGATGCACCCAACTCTGGAAGAGAAGAAATTGTTCGTGCCAGTCTTCGTGCTTATAAGTTATATCACCAGCTAGAGGTTTGCCTTTACGATGCCGTGCAACTATATTTTCCTCTTCGTAGGGATGGCTGATCAGATGACTATGGAAACCAACCAAGAGCTACCTTATGCTGGATCATAGTGGCAGCTCTCTTCATTCTTATTGGGATTCTTTTGATAGTAAGCAGGTATTGCTTACCTTACATACTGTTTTTCCTATTCTGTGATGAATTATGCTTAGGAGTGGTAAGACTTCAGTGTCCACTAGGCTGTTAACCAGCATGACCTTCTAGTTGAACCCCAGTTCCTTTTTTGGTTATGCGACCAGCAGATTTAAACATTTATAGACTCAAGCATGTGCAAGGGATTAGCTTGTTGATTGACATATGCTCTGTTTATTAACGTTACTACTACTACGATCATGTGTGCATCGATTGCTTTCCGTACCAGACTTGCTAGCAGCTCTGTTATAAGGAGGATGCAATCCATTGTCTAGTACTAAATATTAATAACTGTATCATGCTATCTTCTATTGTTACAGTGCTGCAAAGGATACATGCCAGGCAATGGACGAATGGGCACAACATCCTCGCGCAGAAACCGCTCTCAGCAACATCCTTCCGTGTGTGGATGAGAGCACGACCAATCGAACCTTGTACCAGAGCAAAGACGTTGTGGTGCAACTCGTGACCTTAGTCAACAAAGCTATATCCGGTCTCTCAAATCGAAAGCCGCATCACTTGCATCCTGGGCAGTTGATGCCATACCTGTGTTCTCCCTACGATAAAAACCTGAATGATCGACAGTGTTTGTCTAGGGAAGTAACATTTGACAATGCAATAACAGTAAGTATTGTTGCTATTCTGTTACTTAAGATCTTGTCACAATTTCCAGTTTAATTTCTTGCACAACCTGATATTCTTGTTCACTTCCATTTTACTCAAATGATGTAAACTGTACAGATTTCCTTACAGAAACATAATGTCTACCTTTCAGGCATGGCAGGAGTACACATGCAACGCTCCCGACGCGGACGCCTGCTCCGGCCCGATGACCGTGACCCCGGAGGTATATGGCCAGCTCGTCTCGGCCGCCAACGCGAGCTACGCGCTGCACCACTACGCCCCGCTGATGCTCAACTTCCAGGACTGCAAGTTCGTCCGCGACACATTCAGCTCCATCGCCTCGCAGTACTGCCCTCCCCTCGAGCGTGACCTCAGGCTCGTCTCGGCGGGCCTGGCCCTCCTTGCCGCCGGGTTCGTCCTCGGCCTTCTCCTGCTGCTCTTCACGGACCGCCCCCAAAACAGGGAGGAGGTGTCCGAGCCGCCGCCACCATCGGGGTTCAGGGTCACGCCTGTAGATTGCTCCCCGTGACGTACAAGGCATGCACAAGTTTCCGTGGTTATCGAAACTATCGAGACCATTATAGCAAACTAGTTAGGAAAAGGAAGAAGGCCTGAGCACCGGGGCAGAAGCACAAGTCCTAATCCCATTTTGCAGTGAAGACTTGGGTGCTTTGAGTGCTTCCTTCCATGGTATGTAATGTACATGCAGTGCTTAAGAAGATAATAGTTTGTACAAACGGTGGTCAGATCAGTTGGGGCCAAAGCCCCATTTATGCTAGTATATGAAGTTTTACCTTCCGGAAGTTCATCTATTTGCACATTGCTGGTAAAACGGTGCAGCTACTCTTTGCAGTAACTTGGAACCACGTATAGCTACCAGATGATCTGATGTGATAGGCCACATCCACACACGGTGGATTCTTCATTTTAGTTTTTAGATAACCATCAGGTTTCTTCACGATGCATGTAACTTTCGGTAAGGTAATGCAAAAAACACAGGCCGGCTTCGTTTGTCTTTGTTTTCTAACGTGGCCTAGACTTTCCATCCAGCCTAATTAAAGGCCCAAGTAGCAGCCCATGCAGCGTCGGTGTTGTAGTTTTCCTTTCTTGATGGTATAGTTTTCTGCAGGAGAAAAAAAGCGATCGATAAACAATAAAAAAGAAAGAATTGGAGATGGGAGGTATCGATCCCCCTGCCTCTATTATGCATTAATTAGCGCTCTACCATTTGAGCTACATCCCCATTTACATTAGCTTCATTAATTTGCGTAATTAACAATGAGTCAAACACTAGTAAAATCGGTCTTATGTCATCGTGGGCTCATGGCGGCAAACGTTAACTTCTACTTTGACGTCCCTCCTGTTTCTTGCGAAGCAAATCTCAGTGCTTTAATTTGTTTTAGCACGGCTATATAATTCAGGACATGTGCTGATTTTGAGACGTGATTAAGAGTGCTACTAAGAGTAAAAGAATGTCGACGATTTCCAGACATGTCGCTTAGAGCATCTCAAAGAATAATGAGTCTGGGTAAGGGAGAGAGAAGGTATGGGTAAGCAGATTTTTGTTTTTCTAGCTTACCCATAATCTGGATACCCAAAACTGGATTGCACTTCGGACCCATCTGTCAATGGGTTTTTTTTTCTTTCTTTCCCCTCTCTCTCCCTTCTTTCCCAACCTCGACCTCCCTCCCGATGCGTGCGGATGAGGCAGCTAGGTCGGACGGGCCAGAGGGCGGTGGCATGCTCACTGAGGCGGTAGCAAGGTCGGGGAAGGCCGCCCTCGCGTCGACGGGTCTCGGCGAGGCCGGGTGGAGACGAGCTCGACGGGGTCGCCTCGGGCGCCGGCGGGCTTCGGCTTGGCGGAGCGTACCGACCGTCCACGACTGAATCACAACGACGGTCGCATCGGTGGGCCCCGGTAGTGGCAGAATGAGCTAGGAGACGGTAGACAGGTCTCCGGCGGCGGAGTACTTTTGCCGGCACGTGGGCGTTGGTCCCCATCCGCCCTGCCTCGATTCCGGCCCAGCGGGGATGCGCGAGACCAGGGAGACGGCCGGCGGAGGTCGCCGAGAAGTGGGACGGCCTTGTTGGGGCGCCGCGGCGGACGCTCGCCGGCGAGCGGAGACGGCGGGGATGGCTAGGGTGGCGCCGACCATGCGCGTGCGAAGCTTCCGCGCGGGCGGTTGGCCCTTCTTGCCATGCTTTTGGCCGACCTGGCACTTATGCCAATCCATTTGGATCATTGGCTTGGAATATCCATATATGCCAATTCTTGGCTATAATTTGGGTAGTGACCCAAAAAAAATTTGGGTTAGGACTTAGGACTGTTGGAGCAATTTTTTTCTCCCAATACAAAAAAGGAGTATTTGGGTATTGAGAGGTAAGCTCTTGGCATGATTGTGCAACTTTTTTTTTTGAGAGGACATGATTTTTGAGAGTTGCATGATTGTGCAATTTTTTTTTTTGATAATTTCTCATGATTGTGCAACTAAGCAGACGATTTTGATGCAAGCAGTCCGTAATGCCAAAACAACAGAAGGAGTACTTTTCCCCAACGTGGCCTAGACTTCCTAGCCTGCTTAGGGCCCAGCTACAGCTCAACTAAAGGCCCAAGTAGCAGGTCGTGCAGCATCGGTGTTAGTTTTTTTTAGCGGGTTAGATTTTCTTGTTGCGGATCTCGTTCTCTGCAGGAGAAAAAAGCGATCGATAAACCCCCAAAAAAGAAAGAATTGGAGATGGGAGGTATCGATCCCCCTGCCTCTAATATGCATTATTTAGCGCTCTACCATTTGAGCTACATCCCCATTTACATTAGCTTCATTAATTTGCACAATTAATGGTAATTGTCGTGATTTTTTTTAGGAATTAACCAAGCACTAAATTCCACCTTCCAACACGATTTAGATTAATAGTCATCATGAACTCACAGCTACAAATGTTAACTTGTACTTTGACGTCCTTTACTTTTTCTTCCCTGTTTAGTTTCTTCGATAAGTAAACCTCTTGTTTGTATTCGTTTTAACATGGCTTTCGAATTCGTAATATGTGTTGATTTTGAGACATGATTAGTAATGCTACTAAGTGTAGGATAATGTTGATAATTTATTGAAATTAAAAAATTAGTCACCGCATTTAGTGTGTTAATTACGTATGACAAGACCGTGCACAATGAGAAACATAAAATGAGATGTATTGTACGACTCATGGCATCATCATTTTCTTGTCCCTCCGTCCCAAAAGAACGCTTTATTTTGCATTATTTTGCACGGTTTAACCACTCATATATGACAAAGAATGTATAAATGATTTCGTTGTATTTTTATTACAATTTTTTCCATTTCAGATATATTTATAATAATTTCATGGACATAGTCATAATTGTAAGTTATTGATCGGCGAAAATCAACTTATATTTTGGGACAGACAGTGTTGTGAGGACAATGGGGGATGGCGGCCGGACGTCGATGACATTGCCCACTTTTCTTTTTTCTCTTCCGTCCCACCGGTGCCGACGCCGCCAACCACCGTGCCACGGGAGTACTTGTGTCGCCTCCCTACTGCTCGATTTGGGCGGGAGGCAAAGAAATGAGAGATAGAGGCATCAAGGGGGTTCCTGCATAATTTCATACAGGTGGCTGTGCTAACTGGACCGCACTGCTTACGTGGCGACGATCAACACAAGGTCAAACCTGCTCCGACGAGCTTAAGACCGCAGTGACACGCTTGAAATAACATGAGGACCGGGATGTGTGTTTATAAAGAAGTAGGACTAACTTGGCACCCCTGAGAATACGTATCGGACCATTGGTGTATTTTACTCAATATTTTGCAACAGAGACTTAAGCCTTTCTCGTGCATACGAACATTTTAGTTGGGACCATACATATATAGGATAAAAACCGCAAATGGAGAAGTTCTTGAGAAAACATCTTCAAAAGAGAGAGGGGGCAAAAGAACCAACTCTTAGACTTTACTTCAGCTTCGATTGAAACCATCTTTTACCATTTTCACACCACCTCGGTGCCCGAAAGCACCTGCACGAAAATTGATGGCCACCACACCAAAGTTTTGACAGCCTTACGTTGCAAGATTACATTTTCTTTTTCTCTCATCCAGTTTAAAACTCACAAGTGGTTGTCGCATCATTACTTGCACTGGATAACATGCGCTAAGAAAAGAACATTCGACCACTGTCGTAATTCATCTACAATATGTGTAGAAACAAATCGAAACGTATATGGACTTGAGGGAAGATGATTTTCCCGCCTTTAGCGTCATGCAGTAGAATCAGGAGTTGGCACCAACTTTGTCGAGGAAAACAAGGTGCACAACTGCATATATATAGACCCATGCATAGTAAATGCATCATGCTAACCATTGGTGTTTTCGTGTATGATTGCATTTGGGGTTAGCTTGTACATGCCGTATGTTCCCCAATACTAAAGATCAGATGTGGATACGGTACTCGATTCCACGTGCCACACTGCACCCTTCACCACCGTGATCATCATTTCTACATTTCATGCACCCTTGTACCGAAACATTTGTCTTTTGACCAAAATATTAAAAAATAGTTCCTATAGAGGAACGACGTGTGGCATTTTTAAATAAAAGATGGTGCAACATTACCGACTGCAAACAAAAGATTTAAACTCGGGTGTGTAAGAAGGCTTTTCATCAAAACGTCATCCTAGCTGGTACTCATAATATAGAACAAACCAAGAATTAGTTTTTGTCTCCCCTCTTTTATGACCTCGTCGGAGCGGCCTATATGAGACCCGTCAAGACCCGGGCTTTGTCTAGGCCGACAAACCAAAAATACAGAGCCCTCGCCTCTGGTGGGCCATTTTCGAGGTCAGCAAAGTCGAGATCTATGATGGAGCTTCGTCAAACTTGTGTGCTTCTTCGGCGGTCGTCTCGAGCGGCAAGCGAAGTTTCAGCAAATGGCCTTGAGGGACTTGCTATTTGCGCACTCTCTCTTGGATTGCATGACTAGTTTAATATCTATTTTATTAGTCATGTTTTATCTACTATTTATATGGGTTAAATCATGCGGAAAAATTCTCATATTTCTAACAGAATCTCGCTGGGGGTGAAGGAAAGGAGTGATTGCTCTGGAGGATTGCAGCTAGATTTTTTTTGTTCCGTTAAAAGCTAACACACTAAACAATTATGTTTTTACATTGTAAGCTTCGCTGGTGGACCGGTTACACAATAACTGATCTGGTGAAAGGGATTGTAGTTGCATACTCAATTGGCTAGTTGGAGCGAGTAGCAAATACCGCATTTGGATCGCAGTGTAGTCTTTAGATTGGCCCTCTTGCGCCTTGGGTTGTATTTTACTTTTTGTCAAACTTGTTTTTGTTTGTCATAAGTAATATGTGTGGCTCGTGTAGTTGAACTTGCTACGGTTGTATCGCCTTGACGACCGAGTGAATAAAATTCCCTTTATTGATAAGATGAGCTTTATTTGGACTCAAATTAGTGATACGAAACCAAAATAAAACTTAATTTAAAAATAAACAAACAAAGCCTACATAATAAAGGTGTAAAAGATTCACATATCACTGTTTACAATCGCACATGTTTCCATCCAAATAAAGTAAATATACATAGGGGACAAGTTCCTTGCTTTCATAACATTCACATCAACAAAAAAGAATCGATGGACGCAATGGGTGTGTTGGTTGTGACTTAAGATGCAAAGGCAGCTCGCGCTAGTACTTACTACAGGTGCGTTTGTTATGAATAAGACCATAGGACAAAATATAGGTCAACAAGAACAGATCACGCACACCTAACCAACTATGTTTCCTCTGCATGATTCCTCTGGAAGCTTGCATGCAGTGAGAGTGTGAGCCAGAATGATCACTCATTCACTCGATTAGTCTACGGGCTCACTAACTCAACTCCAACCAAAGTACCAAGCTGACTTGTGCAACAAATCAGTTTAGGACTTTAATAATAAGCCCTCCTTTTGGGTCATCTCCATTGACCAAATTAGTACTGAAAGGATTATGTTTTTTTTTCACATTTCTAACCAAACACTAAAAATAGGCATCCTTTTGCGTCATCTCCATTGACAGAATCAGTACAGAAATAATTGTGGGTTTGTCTCATTTCAGGCCAAACCCTGATAGAGGGAGTTGGTGATGGAGCTGACAAGTCGGACACCTTTTTTCTTGTTAGTTTTAACAGTGTTTTTCCCAGGATAGATAGGTGTATAGGCCAGGCATGGATGGACTAGTGAGTTGTCACTTCAGACATGTGGAGGCTGGTCGTCAGATTATCTCAGCTCATGTGCAGGTTGTCGAGTTGCTATACGTTTGGTGAGAAACACTCGCCGAGGTAGAGAAAGGCACTTGATCTTTGCTGCTCTTTAATTGGACTGCAAAATGGTGTCTAGCGTCTAAGTGATTTTAGGACACTCGTCTTGTTGAACCAACCCTAGCTACAGCACAACGACAAGTGTAAATGATACGACTACGTCCGAGGTCTTAACATGGAATATGTGTAGACCAAAGATCAAGATAAGTTGGGTGTTCAAAATCGAACAAATGTCTTCTTAGCAAATGGCTTTAGTGCTTTGCCTAATTTGTATTTTTCATTTAGAGAACAGGCCACTCGATCTCCCCGCCCCGCGGAAAATATCTCCATAATCCTCTATCATCTTAGAATTGGTACAACCAACAAAACTTTCACTAGATCGGTAGTCCAGATGAAAATACTAAACGAAATGGACATGACTACGTATCATGCGTCTGCCCGTTAGCATAACGATACGCATGGATAAGAGATAAAATAGCCCTCCTTTGCATGCATGCATACTGTAACAGCCCAAAGTTGGAGAACCTAAAAACCTGAGTAAAATTTTCGCTTTTGTGTTTCATTGCATCATGGCATCCATTTTGAGTTGCTAAATACCACACTAATTGGTTTGGCATCATTATAAACAAAATGCCAAACTTGCTACAACAAATCCCAAATTAATGAAAGCACTCAAACTTGCAAAACACAAATACTTTGACCTCTTATATTTGTCAAGGAAGTTCCAAGAGTTCAAAATAATATTATGCACTTGCTCGAAAATACTAAAGGAGCAACATTATTGAAATTAGCAAAAATGCCATAATCCCACCCTATGAACAAATGTTGTCCAAACTATTTTATTTTGCAACCCCAATTTTTGTGGTGCTTCTACATGCTGTTGGGAGGCTACAAGAATTTTCTCATATTTTTCTAAAAAGTTTCAGTGCCTCAATAAAATCAGGGAAATGCTGCTGGATTTAAAAGAGACAGAAAAGGACCTAGTTGTAAATGAGAAAAGAAAGTCAGGTTTTTTTTTTTGCAAAATCTCCTTCTTCCTCCTGTAGCGACCGACGCCGAGCTCTGCTCGCGCCGCACCAGCTCGTCGCCGCGCCCTCCTCTGCTCGTCGTTGACCCCGCGAGGTGGAGAGGACCACCCCGTGGCAGCTCTCTCTCCCCCGTTATTTCTTCCCCGTTTCCTCTCCCTCTCGTTCCCTGCCATGGCGGAACCCTAGCCGCCGCAGTCGACCGCCGCTCCCCGCCGCTGTAGTCCACGCCGAGCACCGCCGTTTGGGGCAAACGCTCCGCCTCGTCGGCCTCTCCACGCTCGAGCAAGGAATCGACGCGGGACAGCTGGAATCGACCGCGCCGTCCTCGTCTTCCCCGACTACGGCTGAGCACCGTCGAGCTCCGTGCCGCCGCTGTGGTCCACCTCCGGCCGCGCCGTTTCTTCGCACGTAACCGTGGTGAGCACGCCGTCCTCTGGGACCCCTCCGTTCCTCCCCTCGCCCTTTGTGTCGCACGTCGCCGTCGCAGTTGCCGCGCGAGCGCGCGCGCCGCCGCGCCGTAGTGTCCTCAATCGGATAATCCGATTCCTACACGATCGGATAGTCCGAGCAACCCCAGTACGAGTCTGTTTCACTCCTTAGCAGAAATCCAGTCCATCCCCGATGATCGGATTTTCCGAGTAGCCAAAAATCGGATTATCCAAATATCAGCAGTACGTAAAAATGCTTTCCTTCAGCGCATCGGATATTCCGAGTTCAAGCAAATCGGAAATTCCGAAATTGTCCAGTACCAAAAATTATCCTGCTTCAATTACTTTTCTTTCTAATTTGGATAAATAATTGTACTGGGTTGAAAATAACTTATTAAAGACACATATTTAAAAGAGGAAATTATAAATGTAATAACTTTTTATCGGGACATCATAGAAATGTGTTCGATATACCAAAATGTCCGGAAAATTGTGAACTAACCTTTAAAATAAATATCATGCATATTTGGGCACCATTAAAGGACTGCACTTGTTACAAGTTAGGAGAATCCTTAAGTTAAATATGGGGTGTTTTCCTATCTGGTTGAAGTAATTATTCTCGCCGTACCCCATTTAAAATTGCTAGATAGCTTATAAAAAGTTCAGTACCTAAAATCGTCATGTCATCATGTTTGTGCATTGCACCTGTTGTTGTTCATGGTATTTATTGGTTCCTTTCCGGTGTTGTTTGTGCATCGGTAGATCAAGGAGTTGAAGTGCCACCACCGTATCGTGACGATCCCTATTACCAGCCATATCAGCAAGGCAAGCGTAATCCCCCCTCTGAGCATGTCTTATCCTATTTTCCACAAATATTTTCTCCACTATAATATTGCATGCGGTTCCAAATATCAATTTGATTGGATTAGAGTATCCTATAGTTGCATTAAGTTTCCAATGCCATTACCTGTTTCCCTCCTATTATCCATAGGTTTGTATTGTTGGCCTGAGATACTTAACTATGCTGTGTTGATGCTTAGCCATGCTTAGTTAAATGTTATTTCGTCCGATGGATATTTCATGTTGAAAAGAGATGTTGAAATGTTCGGATGATGGTGGAGAAATAGTGGTGACAGGTAATAAAATGTTTAAAGGTGGGGATGAGAGGCCACTGTGGTTGTGGTGCTTTGTCTCGTTCTCGCCGCCTAGGTGCGAGTTCTTTACCTCTTGAACCAAGACTGAGCGTGCAACCATGCGTGAGGCCTATGCAATTGCAGGAACCCTTATTCGACTAAATAACTTGGAGGGGCTAGCCAGGGTCCTCTAGTTCGAGCTTCCATTTGCGCGTGCGTGAAAATGGTGGTTGAGAATGGGATGAGGATTGTGGTGTTTGGAAAATGAGTGGCCGTGGGGCAGGGTGTTGGAGGCACTGAACCTGTCCTACCGCTACTGATGATCCTGGAAAGTCTCGAGCGAGGGAGAAGTCGTCACCGCTCCTACCCAGCCGGCTTTTCCCGGAAGAGAGCTAAGAGCTAGGCAATGGGCCGGACGGTACGCGTGGCAAACATTGTACACCCCTGCAGGGTTAAATCTTTTCGAAAAGCCGTGTCCACGGTTATGGACGACTTGGGAAAGGACGATAAGATCATAGAGAACTTGAACGGAATGATTAAAAACTGAGTACTAAAGGTACTACTCAAGAATGCAAGGTTAGCTTCCTCGAGGGTGATTCGGGGAGGTGCCTTTGTAGAACAGGTACAGTGGTAAATGGTGGTTAATGATGAGAGAGGTGATCAAAGAAAAGAGTTACTTCTTACCTCTTTTAAAATATTCTGATTAGTCGATGCCATGGAGTTATGTTTTTATAAATAAAATCAGCTTTATGCAAAACAACCATAAAACTTGAAAGCCTCATCGAGCTAAAGCTCTATATTTAATCTTGCGAGTTCGTCGAACTCAACGTCGTTTGTTTTGTTTCAGAGGAGGACTTCACCGACCTCGAAGGTGGGTTCTTTGTGGACGTCGACGAGTAGTCTGGGGTTCCCAGGTGGCAGCTTGGGACATCCCGGAACAGCTGGCGCTTGGATGTTTATCTGTAGGCCTCTTAGGCCATAATTTGGATCTTGTTGTTTAGAACAACTTATTTCGCTTCCGCATGTTGTACTGTTGGGTCTGTGACCTCTGGTTGTAATTTGCTATCTTTCTCTATTATAAGAGTTGAACTATAATGATTTGTGTCGTAGAGTCTGTGATGTGCCAGTTGTTCCACAAGTCTTGATCTCTCTATTATGCATTGATAGTTGTGCCTGTGTTAAGGCATCAATCGGGGTGTTGCGTTGCCGATGATCAATTCCGAGCAACGCCTGCCAAAGGTTTTGGCCGGGGATTGGTAAACCCGTAACCTCCGGTTGTATCGCTTAACCGGTGACACACAGCATCACTGTATAGCAGTCGGGTCGGGGCGCCACAAGTTGGTATCAGAGCAGGACTGCCTGTAGGAAACCCTTCTACTGGTCGACGTTGAGTCTAGTGTTTGTGAAAATATTTTAACCTAAAAATGAGTTGTGAAAACCATCTTAGGATTCTTTTTACTCCTTATCTGGTTACATTCTAATCTCGGAGCAATCTTACCTCGATTTGAGTTAAAAGTTTTACTTCTCGTCTGTTACCTCAAAACTTTAGGATCACGAGGTTGGGTTCTACCTTTAGTGTTATGTGTCCGGTTGCTCCCGCTGCGTTACAATCCAAATCAACTCAGATGTTCCTACCGAGACTGATCACTTATTCCTTCGTTGGGTTTTAACCCAAGGACTTGAACAGAAGGTCCCGGATTGTGCCAACTAGAGTGTGTTGAATCACGTGGTTTCTTAACTATTTGAATCCCACGCTAGTAGTACATGATGCTGATCTTTGACCCAAGTTCTATCTTGTTGGTCCCTTGTTAGTTGTTCACAAAGTATTATCGTCCCTAGTCTGTGTACTTGAGGACACTAATGCTATTGTTCAACCATTCGGAGAAGATACTAACTGTGTCATTGTAAATTCTCCAGAATGGCTCGAGGAGGCCGTGGTAACCACAATGATGAGGAACCGCCGCCACCACCCTCGATGGCTCAGGTCTTGATGGCCATTGAGGAAACCGCGGGCGCAATGAGCGGTTGCTTGAGCAGTTGGTGCAGCAGAATGCACAGAGGAATGGCTGCAACACTCTCACTGAGTTCCTGCGCTCGCAGCCACCCACCTTTGCTGATGCTAAGGAGCCACTGGAAGCTGATGATTGGCTTCGCGCCTTGGAGCGCAAGTTCTCCGCGCTGCATGTCCCAGTGGCCGAGCAAGTCAACTTCGCCACCTACCTCTGGTTGGTGCGGCTGGCTGTTGGTGGGAAGCCATGTGGCATTGTTTCCGGCCAACCATGTCTTCACTTGGGCAGATTTCCGCACTGCCTTCCGTGCGGCTTACATCCCTCAGCCGATCATGGATTTGAAGAGGAGGGAGTTCCTGGATTTGCAACAGGGACGTATGGACCTCCGCACTTATGGTTGTGAATTCAACCATCTCTCTCGTTACGCCCCAAGGGACGTGACCACTGATGCGACAAGCAAGAGCTGTTCCGCAAGGGTCTTGCGCCGCAGCTCCGCTATGAGTTACTGCCCTTCAAGTTCCAGACCTACCAGGAGCTGTTCAACCAGGCTCTTACTCTTGAGCAGGGAAGGAAGGAACTCGAGGCTTCCAAGAGGCCAGCACACGGGGACCACCAGAGTTCCTCGGGTTCTGAGAGCAAGAAGCGCAGGGTGTTTGTTCCCTACAGCGCTGTGCCGCGTGCTCCATTCATGCCGAGGGCCGCGGGATACAGGCCACCACCTCCGCGCCCCACTACTTCGACATTTGGGTCGAGCGGAAGTGGGTATCGTCCTCAGCTACCTGCTCCACCTGGACTCACTGCTACACCTGTGGCCAGGCTGGCCACTACTCCAGGGAGTGCCCCCAGAAGGCACCTATCGGGACACCTGCACGAGCCCCGCCACCCAGCTGGCAAGGCTGGACCTATTGTGCGTGGTCGCCTGAACCACGTCTCTGCTGAAGAAGCTGGAGGACCCCGGCGTCCTCATGGGTGAGTTACGAATCAACGGCAATTCAGCTACAGTTTTGTTTGACTCTGGAGCATCGCATTCATTCATATCTATAGCGTTTGCAAAAGACCACAACATACCGTTCGAGAAGATGAGCCATCCCTTGGTGATCTCCACACCTGGCTCCAAATGGCGAACCGATGGTGTTACTCCTGAGGTCCAGATTACTATAGGTTACTCGTCTTTCCTTTTGCTTTGGTAGCTCTGAGGTCAAGTGGCATTGATGTCATACTGGGCATGGACTGGTTAGTAAAATACCGGGCTAATCTCGACTGTGCTGCCAAGACCATTACCGTGACCACCTCTTCCGGCGACATTGTTGAGTATTGGTCTGCACTATCAAGACCTCCATCCTCATCATCCCCACTCAGAGATCCTCCTTTGCTTTATGGAAGGCGAATCCCCTCCTGAAATCCAGGACATACACGTGGTGTGTGACTTCCCGGATGTGTTCCCGGAAGAATTGCCTGGCATGCCTCCTGATCGAAGTGTGGAGTTTGTCATAGATCTGCTTCCCGGTACCGCTCCGATTTCCAAGAAGCCCTACCGTATGCCGGTGGAAGAGTTGGCTCTGTTGAAAGAGCAAATTGATCAGCTGTTAGCGAAGGATTTCATTCAGCCTAGCAGTTCACCTTGGGGTTGTCCGGTACTCTTTGTCAAAAGAGAGATTCTACCGTGCCTCGTCTAGTCTCTGACTATAGACCGTTGAATGCGGTGACAATCAAGAACAAGTATCCTATTCCCGATCAATGATCTGTTGGATCAGTTAGCTGGTGCAACGGTATTCTCCAAGATGGATCTGAGGTCAGGATACCATCAGATCAAGATCAGAAAGGAGGATATCCCAAAGACGGCATTTGTTACTCGCTATGGCTCATATGAGTATACCGTCATGTCCTTTGGTCTCACCAATGCTCCAGCTACTTTCATGAGGCTCATGAACTCCATCTTCATGGATTATCTCGACAAGTTTGTCGTCATTTACATCGATGACATCCTCGTTTATTCCAAAACCGATGAAGAGCATGCCGAACATCTTCGGTTGGTTCTGACACGACTTCGAGAACACCGCCTCTATGCCAAGTTCTCCAAGTGTGAGTTCTGGTTGGATAATCTTGTCTTCCTTGGTCATGTGATATCCGCTAATGGTGTGGCTGTCATTCCCGACAAGATTCAGTCCATTTTGGATTGGAAAACTCCAATGTCAGTCAAGGACATTCGTAGCTTTCTCGGATTGGCAGGTTACTACCGCCGATTCATCGAAGGTTTCTCCAAGATAGCCAAGGCCCTGACTGACCTTCTCAAGAAGGATAAAAGTTCGTATGGACGGACGAAGCTGAAGAGAGCTTCAAAACACTGAAAGCCAAACTCACGTCCGCTCCTGTGCTTGTCCTGCCGGACAAGCAAGGATTTCGTCGTCTTCTGTGACGCCTCTCTGCAAGGCTTGGGCTGTGTGCTAATGCAAGATGGCCATGTGGTGGCATATGCTTCTCGCCAACTTAAGCCGCATGAGCACAACTACCCAACTCATGATCTAGAACTTGCCGCGGTGGTCTATGCTTTGAAGCAATGGAGACCATACCTGTTTGGTAACCGTTGCGAGATTTTCTCGGATCACAAGAGTCTGAAGTACCTCTTCACCCAGCCGGATTTAAATCTCAGGCAAAGGCGTTGGTTGGAGTTAATCAAGGACTATGATGTGAGTCTGAACTATCAACCCGGCAAAGCAAACGTCGTGGCTGACGCGCTAAGTCGGAAGTCCTATTGCAACAATCTGATGATTGAAAAGGCCCAACCTGCCCTTCATGAAGAGTTCTCTCGTTTGAACTTAGAAATTGTTCCCTCTGGCTACCTTGCAAATCTGGAGATCAAATCTACTCTTGTAGACCAGATTAAGGATGCTCAAAGCGTGACAAGGGTATTCTAAAAATCAAGGAGAACATTGCTAGCGGGAAGGCCAAATGTTTTTCTGTCAATGAATCCGGAGTTGTTTATTTTGGTGACCGCTTGGTAGTGCCAAAGAAACGAAAATTGAGGGAGCTGATCCTCCAAGAAGCTCATGAATCTCCTCTCTCTATTCATCCCGGTAGTACCAAAATGTACCAAGACCTTCGACCACAATTCTGGTGGACTCGGATGAAACGGAAATTGCCAAGTATGTTGCTGAATGCGACACCTGTCGACGGGTAAAGGCTGAACATCAAAGGCCTGCCGGCACTCTTCGCCCTATTGCAGTCCCGAGTGGAAATGGGATGAAATCGGTATGGACTTCATCACCGGGTTTCCCGATCCTAAGGGCAACAATGCAATCTGGGTAATCATTGATCGACTGTCCAAGGTTGCTCACTTCCTACCAGTCCGTGATGATATACGGGCGAGTCAACTTGCTGACTTATATATGGCTCGTATTGTTCCATTGCATGGGGTCCCTCTGAGGATCATATCGGACCGTGGAAGTATCTTTGTATCCAATTTTGGCAGAGTTTCCAAACTGCTATGGGGTCCCGTCTCAACTTCAGTACCGCCTACCATCCTCAAACTGATGGTCAGACCGAAAGAGTGAACCAAGTTTTGGAAGACATGCTTCGGGCATGTGTAATCTCTTTTGGCAAGGGTTGGGAAAAGTATCTCCCTTTCGCGGAGTTCTCCTACAACAATAGCTATCAAGCTAGTCTGGGCATGGCTCCATTCGAGGTTCTATATGGAAGAAAATGCCGCACTCCGCTAAATTGGTCCGAGACCGGAGAGAGAGCACTCTTTGGTCCGGATGTGATCAATGAAGCTGAGGAGAAGGTTAGAATCATAAGAGAGAATCTGAAGATTGCTCAGTCTAGGCAGAAGAGCTACTATGATAAGCACCATCAGGAAATTCACTATGAAATTGGTGATAAAGCTTATCTCCGCGTCTCTCCCCTTCGTGGCGTTCGCCGCTTCGGTATCAAAGGGAAATTGGCCCCTCGCTACGTTGGCCCTTTCACCGTTCTGGCCAAGCGAGGAGATCTTTCTTATAAGTTGGAGTTACCGGTCATCTTCCCAAATGTACATGATGTGTTTCATGTCTCCCAACTTCGCCGGTGTTTTAAAGATCCTATCCATGGAGTCAATCATGAGGAGCTAGATCTCCAGGAAGATCTCACTTATCGCGAGCATCCTATCCGTGTCCTGGATGAAGCCGAAAGGAAGACCCGTAACAAGACTACCAAGTTCCTCAAAGTTCAATGGTCTCACCATTCCGAGGAGGAAGCAACTTGGGAAAGAGAGTCTAGTCTTCGTGAGGAGTATCCCGACTTCTTTCCGCAATCTTAGAATCTCGGGACGAGATTCCTGTAAGGGGGGTAGAATTGTAACAGCCCAAAGTTTGAGAACCTAAAAACCTGAGTAAAATTTTCGCTTTTGTGTTTCATTGCATCATGGCATCCATTTTGAGTTGCTAAATACCACACTAATTGGTTTGGCATCATTATAAACAAAATGCCAAACTTGCTACAACAAATCCCAAATTAATGAAAGCACTCAAACTTGCAAAACACAAATACTTTGACCTCTTATATTTGTCAAGGAAGTTCCAAGAGTTCAAAATAATATTATGCACTTGCTCGAAAAATACTAAAGGAGCAACATTATTGAAATTAGCAAAAATGCCATAATCCCACCCTATGAACAAATGTTGTCCAAACTATTTTATTTTGCAACCCCAATTTTTGTGGTCCTTCTACATGCTGTTGGGAGGCTACAAGAATTTTCTCATATTTTTCTAAAAAGTTTCAGTGCCTCAATAAAATCAGGGAAATGCTGCTGGATTTAAAAGAGACAGAAAAGGACCCAGTTGTAAATGAGAAAAGAAAGTCAGGTTTTTTTGCAAAATCTCCTTCTTCCTCCTGCAGCGACCGACGCCGAGCTCTGCTCGCGCCGCACCAGCTCGTCGCCGCGCCCTCCTCTGCTCGTCGTTGACCCCGCGAGGTGGAGAGGACCACCCCGTGGCAGCTCTCTCTCTCTCCCCCGTTATTTCTTCCCCGTTTCCTCTCCCTCTCGTTCCCTGCCATGGCGGAACCCTAGCCGCCGTAGTCGACCGCCGCTCCTCGCCGCTGTAGTCCACGCCGAGCACCGCCGTATGGGGCAAACGCTCCGCCTCATCGCCCTCCCCACGCTCGAGCAAGGAATCGACGCGGGACAGCTGGAATCGACCACGCCGTCCTCGTCTTCCCCGACTACGGCTGAGCACCGTTGAGCTCGGCGCCGCCGCTGTGGTCCACCTCTAGCCTCGCCGTTTCTTCGCACGTAACCGTGGTGAGCACGCCGTCCTCTGGGACCCCTCCGTTCCTCCCCTCGCCCTCTGTGTCGCACGTCGCCGTCGCAGTTGCCGCGCGAGCGCGCGCGCCGCCGCGCCGTAGTGTCCTCAATCGGATAATCCGATTCCTACACGATCGGATAGTCCGAGCAACCCCAGTACGAGTCTGTTTCACTCCTTAGCAGAAATCCAGTCCATCCCCGACGATCGGATTTTCCGAGTAGCCAAAAATCAGATTATCCGAATATCAGCAGTACGTAAAAATGCTTTCCTTCAGCGCATCGGATATTCCGAGTTCAAGCAAATCGGAAATTCCGAAATTGTCCAGTACCAAAAATTGTCCTGCTTCAATTACTTTTCTTTCTAATTTGGATAAATAATTGTACTGGGTTGAAAATAACTTATTAAAGGCACATATTTAAAAGAGGAAATTATAAATGTAATAACTTTTTATCGGGACATCATAGAAATGTGTTCGATATACCAAAATGTCCGGAAAATTGTGAACTAACCTTTAAAATAAATATCATGCATATTTGAGCACCATTAAAGGACTGCACTTGTTACAAGTTAGGAGAATCCTTAAGTTAAATATGGGGTGTTTGAAGTAATTATTCTCGCCGTACCCCATTTAAAATTGCTAGATAGCTTATAAAAAGTTCAGTACCTAAAATCGTCATGTCATCATGTTTGTGCATTGCACCTGTTGTTGTTCGTGGTATTTATTGGTTCCTTTCCGGTGTTATTTGTGCATCGGTAGATCAAGGAGTTGAAGTGCCACCACCGTATCGTGACGATCCCTATTACCAGCCATATCAGCAAGGCAAGCGTAATCCCCCCCTCTGAGCATGTCTTATCCTATTTTTCGTAAATATTTTCTCCACTATAATATTGCATGCGGTTCCAAATGTCAATTTGATTGGATTAGAGTATCCTATAGTTGCATTAAGTTTCCGATGCCATTACCTGTTTCCCTCCTATTATCCATAGGTTTGTATTGTTGGCCTGAGATACTTAACTATGCTGTGTTGATGCTTAGCCATGCTTAGTTAAATGTTATTTCGTCCGATGGATATTTCATGTTGGAAACAGATGTTGAAATGTTCGGATGATGGTGGAGAAATAGTGGTGACAGGTAATAAAATGTTTAAAGGTGGAGATGAGAGGCCACTGTGGTTGTGGTGCTTTGTCTCGTTCTCGCCGCCTAGGTGCGAGTTCTTTACCTATTGAACCAAGACTGAGCGTGCAACCATGCGTGAGGCCTATGCAATTGCAGGAACCCTTATTCGACTAAATAACTTGTGAGGGGCTAGCCAGGTTCCTCTAGTTCGAGCTTCCATTTGCGCGTGCGTGAAAATGGTGGTTGAGAATGGGATGAGGATTGTGGTGTTAGGAAAATGAGTGGCCGTGGGGCAGGGTGTTGGAGGCACTGAACCTGTCCTACCGCCACTGATGATCCTGGAAAGTCTCGAGCGAGGGAGAAGTCGTCACCGCTCCCACCCAGCCGGCTTTTCCCGGAAGAGAGCTAAGAGCTAGGCAATGGGCCGGACGGTACGCGTGGCAAACATTGTACACCCCTGCAGGGTTAAATCTTTTCGAAAAGCCGTGTCCACGGTTATGGACTACTTGGGAAAGGACGATAAGATCATAGAGAACTTGAACGGAATGATTAAAAACTGAGTACTAAAGGTACTACTCAAGAATGCAAGGTTAGCTTCGTCGAGGGTGATTCGGGGAGGTGCCTTAGTAGAACAGGTACAGTGGTAAATGGTGGTTGATGATGAGAGAGGTGATCAAAGAAAAGAGTTACTTCTTACCTCTTTTAAAATATTCTGATTAGTCGATGCCATGGAGTTATGTTTTCTATAAATAAAACCAGCTTTATGCAAAACAGCCATAAAACTTTGAGACCCTCATCGAGCTAAAGCTCTATATTTAATCTTGCGAGTTCGTCGAACTCAACGTTGTTTGCTTTGTTTCAGAGGAGGACTTCACCGACCTCGAAGGTGGGTTCTTTGTGGACGTCGACGAGTAGTCTGGGGTTCCCAGGTGGCAGCTTGGGACATCCCGGAACAGCTGGCGCTTGGATGTTTATCTGTAGGCCTCTTAGGCCATAATTTGGATCTTGTTGTTTAGAACAACTTATTTCGCTTCCGCATGTTGTACTGTTGGGTCTGTGACCTCTGGTTGTAATTTGCTATCTTTCTCTATTATAAGAGTTGAACTATAATGATTTGTGTCGTAGAGTCTTTGATGTGCCAGTTGTTCCACAAGTCTTGATCTCTCTATTATGCATTGATAGTTGCGCCTGTATTAAGTCATCAATCGGGGTGTTGCGTTGCCGATGATCAATTCCGAGCAACGCTTGCCAAAGGTTTTGGCCGGGGATTGGTAAACCCGTAACCTCCGGTTGTATCGCTTAACCGGTGACACACAACATCATTGTATAGCAGTCGGGTCGGGGCGCCACACATGCATGCACAAAAATCTAAAAAACCCGATGTCATCCCGCATTAAATGCGAAACACGAAAATTTAAAAAGTTTTGTATCCCGAACTGTTTATTCGATTTAAAATCTGTTTTCACCGTTGGACTAGTCGCGGCGAGATCTTCGAAAGTAGATCCCGTATCGATATGTTCCGATGAATTTTTTTTGTCCCAAAAGTTACCCACCTGGTAACATATAAGTTATCTAGTCTTGAATACGTAAGTTACCCACTATATTAACGATTAATTTTTGGGTTGAAATAAAATATTTTTTGTTCTTCTTCTAGATTTTACTAGTTTTCAAGTTATCACACCTAATTTTCATAAGTGAATATCACTTTGACATGATAAATTTATCGTGCATAAGTATTAGGATAATAACTGTCGATTTCACAGTGACAACTACACCATAAAAAAGATGGGCATTGTGTTTGTAACTATTATCTAGAGAACATGGTAACTATACGGAAATTCATTTTGGTGCCCGAGCTCAGATGCACCGGATATCATGTCCGTTCATTCGCACCGAGATATGTAGCAACAGGACTGGGCGGTAGGTTTTTACCGGAGTGAAAAACACAACAGTGGCCCACACATGTCCAGACATTAAATGGCCACATCCGCCCCTCAATGGCGACCTCGGGCCTCGCTTTCCCCTGCTCCGCCGCATCCGCTGCCCACCTCGCCGCTGTGAGCTCGGCCTTCGCCTTCACCACCTCTGCCTCTGCCATGGCGAGCCTGGCTTTCGCCTTAGCCAGCTCTACCCCCGTCACGACGAGCTCGGCCTTCGCCTTCGCCAGCTCCCGAGATGCACGTGGCGATGCAGAAGCTTCGGTTCGTGCTCGTGGACTACACCAAGAGAGCTGGAGAGTGGCGAGGCTGTGGGTGCTGACTGCTGACGAACGCCGAGCTGGTCGCCTCCGACTCCGAGAGTCCGAGTTCCAGTTTGTCCCCGGGTCCATGGCCACGGCGATGGACGTGCTGCCGGAGGTCGTGATCAGAGCAAGGCCAATGACCTCACGAGGCTGGGTCAGAGCAGGCATGGCGCGCGGCAGTGCTGCCTGACGTGGACGACGGCCGCGCGGCGTGGAGCATGCGCTCCAAGCTTGCCAAGTTCTGGAGCAGCGCCACGCCGCGCGCCGAGGACGCTAGGAAGGTGCTCGGCCGCGTCGACATCAGGACCTGCTGGGACTGGGCCGAGAAGGCTTTCCTGGAGGCTGAGCTGCTACACCGACGGCGGGAGCAGCCGTGAGCTGGCTAGGATGCACCTGCGAGGTCGCCGCCCCCTGCCGGATCCCCTCCCTCTACGGTCGTCGCCCCTACCCCCGCCACCGTACCCGGCTGCTAGCGCCATCCTCCACTCCATCCGTTGCCGCCAGCGCCGCCGTGCCCTCCATCCGCGGCCAGTCGCCGCCCCGGCAACTTCCACTGCGCGCATCCGTCAAGCTCCGCACCCGCGCGCCTCTCGGTGAGGACGCCGCCCGTGCTCATCCCGGCGAGGGAGCCGCCCCCGCGCGCCTCCGCCGAGCTCGGCCCTGCGCGCCCCGGCGACCTCCGTCGCCGCGCACCTCCCGGCGAGGACGCCGCGCCCGTGCTCATCCCGGCGAGGGAGCCGCCCCCGCGCGCATCCGTCGAGCTTGGCCCCGGCGCGCCCCGGCGACCTCCGTCGCCGCGCGCCTCCGGCGAGGACGCCGCCCACGTGCTCATCCCCGTGGCCTACCTATCGCAGGCTACTCTCCAACGGCCATGAAAAAGGCGTCCGCGGGACAAGAAAAATCGATGTTACACAGCCGTCTACTTTGACTAACGACCGGGCAAACAAGCGTCACATTGGGGCCTGCTGCACAGGCAGTACAGGACCACTACAAAAACTTACCGTGACTTGAGTCGTTTTACTGCGCCTGCCACCGCTGACAAGGACCTGAAGCACAAATCAGAAAGCAACATGGACGGTGCAGATAAAGGGAGCATATGTGCTCGGGTGTCAAAACGCTCCTCTCGTAACTATATCGATTTCGTGGTGGATAACTATATCATGAACACATATATCATGAACACAAGGATAACTCCATCAGTACTGGGTGGGTAAATTTATGAGTGATATGTTGGTAACTCTATAAGTACTGGGTGAGTAACTCCACCAATACTGGGTGGGTAACTCCATCGGTACTGGGTGGGTAATTTTATCAACACTATATCGGTAAATCCATCAGTACTAGGTTGATAACTCCATTAGTACTGGGTGGCTAATTTTATTAGTACTAGGTTGGTAACTTTATCAGTACATGGTGGGTAACTCAATCAGTACTCCATCAGTATTTAGTGTGTAACTATTACTGATAGAGTAGGGTAACTTATAAAAAACACATGGGTAACTGCATAACTAGATGGTGGGTAATCCGATCAGTACTGGGTGGGTAACTTTATCCATACTGGGTGGGTAACTCAAACAATACTGGGTGGATAACTTTATAAGTAGTCGTCACGTGGTACCACCGCAAACAGTGCCATGCCCCGACGCCGTCCACCTCGTCAAGATCTTGATTATATGCGACCAAAAAGGAGCTGGATAGGGACCGACGGGTCTAATCCATTGACAAAGCAGCAATCGTGAAAAAGAGAGCAATATGAACACCATTTCTTTGATAATTTACTACTTTGTACATATATTTTGCACGAAAAAAATGTCATGGTTTCATACATAATGCCGGAGACGAAAACGCAGACGGCGCCCCCTCCCCCTCCCCCCCCCCCCCCCCCCCCGACGGCTGCCTCGCGGTGAGCACGCGTGATGGTGCAGGAACGACGACGGTGACGCGTTAAGGACGGGAAGGGTGGTGCGGCATCGGTGGCGTGCTCTGGCGGCCGTAGGACGTGACACCTCCACCCGCGCTACGGCTCACGTGCGTCGGTGCGGCCCTCGTGGAGGACGACATCGCGGGGCAACGCGGAGGGCGTCGGCGCGGAGCTCGCAAGGAGGCCGGCGGCATGGGGCAGCGCAGATACGGAGGACGACAGCGTGGCCCTCGCAGGGAGGCCGATGGCGTGGGGCAGCGTGGACTCGGAGGACGTCGGCACAGGGAGGCCGATGGGCCTCGAATGCGGCAGTGTCGCCCGGCTAGGGAGGTTGAGCTTGTTGGGGAGGTCGCCGGTTGGACACCTCGCGTCGACCTCGCAGCAGGTGGAGAGACGGGCGGCGGCGGGTGGAGAGACGAGCGGCGGCGTGCGCGACGTGGTTCCGATCGAACGGCTCACAGAGCCGCGTCGATTTAAGCCAAACGGCAGGCGACTGGTTAATAGACTTATACCGTTAAAAAAGGCGAATGTATTTAAGCTGTCGTGTACAACATGGACACAAACATTCCCTATACCTTTTTTTTGCGAAACATTCCCTATACCTGGTGGCTATCTTAGGTACGCGTACTGTACTCATTTGCACGAGATCGCGTGAACGATTCCTTTAATTTTTCTCGCGCGAGATCGCCTGGGCTGAGCCATGCAGAGCACGTGGCCTGGCGTAGGGCCCTTTACCCACGTACGTACCCTGCGGGTAATAGGGTAAGAGTTTGAAAGAAAAAATACCCATGGGTATGTAAATGGGAAAATATCGTAGCCATCGGGCAGAGAGGGTACGGGTATGGGTTCGTATAATCCATACCCGTGTACCCATGTACCCTTCTAATTCTGTGACAAGTGGATCTCCCAATAATAATCTAATGTAACTACATGTTCTAAAAAAACCTAATGTACCTACTAAATTTTATGACTATGTGTTGTTATCTATCATTAAAATGTGTTGTTGTTTATGAGCAAGTGCTGTTGTTTACATGCGTTGCTTATGCGCAAGTATTGCTGTTTATAAGTACACGTGCTGTTGTTTTCAATGTGCTACTATTTATAAGTATGTGATGCGGTTTTAAATGTGTTGCTGATTAAACTTATATGATTATATGATGTTGTTTATGATTATTTTCTACTAAATCTGCTATGTTGTAAACGCGGGTATTTTTACCCGCGGGTACCCATTTACCCTGTCGGGTGAAGGGTATGGGAAAAAGTTGTACCCGCACAAGGGTACGGGTATGGGTGACGGGCAAGATTGAGGGGAAGGGTAAGGGTATGGGGTGGCTCAACCCTTACCCATACCCTGCGGGTGCCATCCCTAGCCTGGCGCTGTCACGCGTGCTCCCACCCGCTCGTTCGCGTATCGACGGTCCAGATTGCTGCGTCGAGTTATGACTCGTGTAAGGCGTCTGCTGTTTAGATATTCCAAAACGAAATTCATTTCAAAAAGTTGAAAATAGGGGGTAAAACATGAATTCAATAACATTTAATATCAGGTGACATGCCTATTCAAGATACTGAATCAGAGAGCAAATGTCCTCTTAGCAAGTGGCTTTACTACTTTGCCACGTTCAGACTTCATAATTTTGAGGTGTGTAGTTTGTGTTTTGTTTAGAATAAAAGGCCAACCCTGGCCACGCACAATAAAACTACTCTATCACCCATTCGCCAAGATTGTTCCATGCCTTGTCGAGCGGGCGCACCACGTGGCGGGTACTTAGCCTCCCATGTGTTCGCACCAAGATCGAGGGGCCATTTTTAGTGATTCTAAGTGGTCTTGTCTGATTTTGATAAAATTGTCACTTGGAGATGATTGGTGATGGATCTGACAAGTCACACATATCATGTATTTTGACCAAATTCGCGCCACGTTTCGGATCAAAATTTCCGACAAGGAGTTGGTGATGGAGTTGACAAGTCGGACACCTTTTCTGTTTTGCCCAAATAGGAATGGCGCAAATGGATCGAATTGTCACTTGAGACATGTACTTATTTGGAAGGGAAAAAAGAAGAAGCAAGTAACTTTGCTCACGTGCAACGCTGTCAAGTAGCTATACACGTTTTGTGAGAATCGTTCTCCCAAATAGAGAAAGCTAGTTCATCAACCTTTGTGATAAAGAGGAGAAAATGATCTAAGGAGTACATGGCATTGCAATCTATTTATTACTCCGCCTTATTTCAAATATATTTTTTTCTCAGCAATCCACAAGCATGTGAAATTTTACGTAATCTTAGTAGTGAAACGAAGTTAAATTTTTTGACTTGGTTAAACCAGGTTACTAAAGCGTAAGAATTTGCTGGAAAAAGATTGGAATGGGCGTCGTGGCCGTAGTAGTGGCGGGAAACGTGTGCAGGCCGTTAGTTAAGCCTACTGGCTACTCACTTCCTAGGTAGGCTGAGGCGTGAGGGGCAACATCTCCCATTTCGCTCGTGCTGTTAGTGGTGGGCCACCTACGAGGGAATCCGCCATTCCGCCTCAAGCCTCGCTGCCTTTCGAGTGCAGAGAATCTCTTAAGCTAACTAATGACACAATTAGCATGCTGTCATAACAAGCTAATGGCGCAGTTAGGAAGCTAAGCAGGTAACTACATCTCACAGCCGTAACTGAGAATTTCAGGGCTTTCCTGGTGCCTGAATAAAGGTTCTAAGTTGTGTTTTAGCAAGTGTCAGCATTCTCTGAAGAAACTTTTGTCAATGTGTTGGGTTGACCTCTTCATTTATTCCCAACCATTACAGTTTCTGAATCTGCACCAATACACACAAATTTTCCAACAAAAAAGAGAAAATAATAAAGAAACAAAAAAAGGTGGCTCCTAAAAGAACGGAGAAGAAGCCTTTTGGAAAGTGAGAAGGAATCAGTGAAGCTGTTGTGAAGTGGGGTTGATAGTATCTCTATCGCTGATACTTATTCCCTTCCCTTCTCCTCTGCTTGCCTCTCTTCTAATTTAAATCCCAGGGTCAGGGAAGCAAGGGCAGCTGGGAAACTGGAGACTGCAGAGTGTTTCAATTGCGTTTTCCCTTGGGCTGGCTAGCTTGGCCTCCATTCTTTTCTTACATCTCCCTCCACTCCATCTCTTGCTTCCCAGCTTAGCCCCTCCTCTCCCCTCCCGTTGCCTTAACCACAACCCCAAATCCACCCTTCAAAGCTTTCTTCCTCTGCCTCTCCTGGAGTGTTCTTGATAACTTCCCCAAGGTAAACATTTCTTCTACTGAATGCTTGGCCATTTTAAGCCATCGGGGCATGGAAATCTGAGAGCGCTCTTCCATCAAGCTACTCTGATTCTCTGTTCTTCGGTCTCTCCTCTTCTCTTTTTCTCTAGACCGGCGAGTTCTTGGGTTCGGCTCTCGGTTGTTTTAATTTGGTGGGTTCTCTTCAGCTTTGTTGTTGTGACGAACGTTATAGGAGTAGTATACTATGCGACAATCGCGTTCGTTGTTTTTCCCGTTGGGAAGTTCAGTGGTTTTTGGCCTGTTCTTGCCACGCTTTGATCCTAGCTGTTTCATAAGTTCAGAGAAAAAGTCCAGCCGTTTTAAATTATTAACAAACAAAAAAACTTGGCTCCATTGGCTTTCCCTCCACGTTCCTTGCGGTTATCCATCAATTACTCCTAGCCCGGTAGCACCCAAGCGGTTGGCGCCTGTGGATTCAATGTCAAACAAAAAAGCAGTTGCATCCTCGCATTGCGCATTGCACACACGCCCCACAGCAACTGCACCTGCTGCGCGCCATGGATGATCATCGACCTCGTGCTTGCAGGAGGATCCATGGCGGTGACCACCTCGCGCTGCTCGTGGACCGGCTGCTCACGGAGGCCACGCTGGAGGCGGCCATCGGGGCCAGGACGAAGCAGGCGGAGGCGGAGGCGATGGTCGGCTACTGCTGCGACGCCGCCGTCGCCGACCGTGGCGGCCCTCCGAGCAAGATGATGGAGTGCAGGATCTGCCAGGAGGAGGACTGGGACAGCGGCATGGAGGCACCCTGCGGCTGCCGCGGCAGCCTCAAGGTAATAAAAACACGACACCGTGATGATATCTTGTTCTGAACTTATGGATTTTGGCCGAAATTTGCGGCGATTTCGTAGTAAAAACAAATGAATTTTCCGTAGAAATCAGAGCTATGACCTGCATTTCAGATTCTGTGTTACAAATAAGTCGTAGCACCTCTGAAATCTGACTATCTGACCGTAAAAAGAATCTGACTATCTTGTTTCAAAATCTGAACTTATGAATTTTGTAGCAATTTTGCAGTGATTTCGTAGGAGAAGAGTTGAATTTCCCGTACAACTCACAAATATGACCTACGTTCCAGATTCGAGTGGACACAAAAGTTTGAATTTGAATTTTTCATTTTTAGTACGAGATGGACTAGTGTTTCTGAATTTTGTTCTGTGGCGTCTTAAATTTTGGTTTATGAATCTGTACAAGTGACTTAGTGAGTGTGGTTGACTTGCCATAAATAATCGTTGATGGTTTATAGTTGGGGTTAGATGTAGTAGGTTCTACTAATCTAAGTATCTAAAAGGTTCAGTTACAGATTTGAGGATGAAAATCAACTGTGTTTGCCTTAATATAGCTTGGCAGGCGGTGCCTAATGTTGGTCTTCCTTTTTGGATGGTGACTTATACTAATACAGTAACATGAAAAACCTTTTCCCTGAAAACAGAAAATAAAAATGTAGGTGTTCTGCTTTCCTCGAATTTAGAAGGAATGGAGTGGACCAATTTAGACCATCACACAATGCGTGAGATAACTACCTACATTATGTTCCCTGCAGAGTCAAATGCAGTTGAAACTTCAAAGGAACATTCTGGCTTTTATCCTTTTTATGATTCTTGTCGCGTCAAATGATCAATTATCATGATATGACTGAACTAGGAAGTACGTTATCTCGGTCGATTATACCCGTGAACTACATCAGAATATATTCTTATGTTTTTAGTACGAGATGGAATAGGTAATTGGTGTTACTGATTTTTACTTTGTGGGACTAATATTTTTCCCAGTTCTGTAATACCGTGTGGTTTGACTTTGCATGAGGAATTGTTGATATTTATGGTTGGGGTTTGATGTAGTAGGTTGTACTAATTCAGTATATGAAGATGCCAGTGACAAATTTGGGGATGCAATCAACCGTGTTTGCCTCAATGTAACTTGTAAGGCAATACCTAACGTTGGCCTTCCTTTTTGGATTGTGACATCTTGAAAAGAATTGAAAACTCATTTCCCAATAAGACAATAGTGTAAAATGGAAGCAGGTGTTATGTTTTCCTTAGAGTTAGAAGGAATGGAGGGGACCATTTTAGACCATCACACAACGCGTGAGACAGCTACCTAAATTATGTGCCACGCAGGATCAAATGTAGTTGAAACTTTGAAGAAACATTCTGGCCTTTTGTCTGTTTTGATGATTCTTGTCGTATCAGATGATCCATTATCATGTTATGATTGGACTTGAATAAGAAAATACAGTATTCCGGTTGAATATACCGGTGAAAATTCTTAGCTTCTCCATTTTTGCAGTACGCACACCGGAAATGCATCCAGAGATGGTGCAATGAGAAGGGCGACACCATCTGCGAAATATGCTTGCAGGTAAAAATAAAGTGCCTACACGCCCAATGTATTGATAAAAAACAGATAAAAACAGCTAGTGCGTAGCTTTAGTCATTAGGTGCTTATTGCTCTCTCTGTTTCTGCAGAAATTTAGGCCAGGTTACACTTCCCCACAGCAGCTGTTTCACTATGGAACTATACCAATGAACTTCAGGTATTCATCTCGCAAGCTTTCTTTGATGCAAATAAGGTTCCTGTGGTAAAACGTTTCTCTTGTGTTGATCGCTTCACAGGGGTAACTGGGAGATTGCTCAGCAGGATCTCCATGATTCTCAGGTCATAACAATGGTGCCCTCCGAGCGCGATTTCATGGACGACTATGAGGACTACCTGCCCGTGAGGACGAGGAGCAGCGCTCTGTGTTGCCGTACAATCGCCATAATTGTGAGTTTATTTAGACAAATTGTTTTTTAATTCATCATGGGGTTTCTAATAACCACCTGTGTCATCGTGATCAAACAGTTCATGGCCCTCCTTGTTCTTCGACACACTCTTCCTCTTGTGGTCGGCGGTGATGGGGAGTATTCATTCAGTATGTTTTCGGTAAGAGATATGGTCCACATTGTGTTAACCAGATCAAGGAGCACCAGCATTTCCGTTAGTGAATCCTGATCTGGTTTTTGTATTCGCTCAAACCTCTGATCTTGCATTTCTACATTTCATGGGAAACAAAAATAAAGCTTCTTGTGCTAAGGACCACGGGAATTCTGTTTCCAATCCTGGTCATGGTGAGAGCAGTGGCAACCTACCACCGCCGTCGTCGCCAATAGGTAATTCCATCACCGATTGACCAGCCATTGTTGGGTTTGGAACATGCTCTGGTGTAATGATCCTGATAACAGTTATCAACACTGAGATACCAGCATCACTTACACCATGCAGAGTTCCCCATTTATAGTAGATCCTACAATATCTTCTGATGCATAACTCCCGGTCTAGATCACTTGACAATGCAGGAAAACCAGGGCACCTTGACAGAAGAAATGCCGCAATATCCCAGGAAACAAAGGAATCAGGGGGGGGGGGGGGGGGGGGGGGGGGGGGGGGGGGATTAGACTATGTCTCCTGACTTAGCAGGAGGATAGGTCGAAGCACTCGCTTCTGTGTGCACAGCTAAGAATGGAGTGGCTATGTATATAACACAAGACTAACCCAGATGCTGTAACTTGTGAGCTTCGATGGCTCTCCCATGTACTGAAGATATTACCTGAAAATTACTCTCAAATGGAAGGATTACAGATTGGTATCTGAATCATGTGATCCCACATTCTGTTTCAAACTCATGGTTGATCTACAGGCATTTGATAGCCTTACTGATACGCGTGTGGATTATTGATCAGAGCATACAAATCTCTGTACATCTGACTCTACCATTTGCTTGATACGCTTTCAAAGAGTACAGCAACAAGACATCCAGCAATAGCAAAGCACCATACTAGTAGTGAATAACGTGTCTGACAAACGTATTCGACAAGGTAAATATTCACCGATAGAAGAACAGCTGTCCTGGGGTACACTGTTACTCACAGGTCTCATAAGTTAGGGAAAGGATACACATATATTTCATGTATGCAGGAAAGCAACGGTGGCAATGCAGGAGCTATCCACGTTCGGATAAGCTTGAACGTGGTCGAGGTACTTAAACACCACAGCATCACCGGCCAAGGCTCCTTCAGAAACTGTAGCGCCCAGCTTTCTTTGGTTGAAGTTCTCCACCTCCTGCACTAACTCATCCTTGGTTCTGCTGCACGATGTGGTAACCTGCACGTATGCACAAGTAACATCAGAGGATAATGCATTGACTTTTGCTTAGCCATCTTTCTCAAAGATAAAGGGGGGTTATTGCAGTTAAACAAGACAACAAATTCAACTGTGGACTACACTTTCAATGAGTTAGGAGAAACCAAGCTAACAACTGTAACGGGTATAAAGTAAATATAGATAACCGTGGACCGCCAGCACTGCGAGACTACAATTTTACTGTAAATGTACTTTCAATAAATGCAATATTTCAGATATTTAGATGGAAGTTACTGACCAGTATGCCACCAGGAGAAACCAAGCTAGCCACTGACTGCCAATACATCATTCTGAAATGCAGTATAGGAAATAAATTAACACATGGAAGCAATCAAGTGGTCCCATCCTTTCCTCAAAACAAATCCAAGCAATTTACTTCTATGAAGATTTATGATAACATCAGAGAGAAGGGTTAAGGTACGTATGAAATTCTACACATGCATTTACCTCTTTACAGGTCCATCAGGATGGAGGCCAATTGCATCCAGAGTTCCTTCATCCATCACAAGTTCAAATCTTCTCTCCAGTTTTGACTCCAGGACATCATCAACCTGCAATTGTGAAATGCTTCATAAATTCTGAAATGGTTCTTTCTTCATCTTTCATTTTTTTAGGCACAATGTTCGAAATCATATACCAAAGCACAAGAAAGCACGCAAGATGTGGACATGAAATATGATCATGTAATGTGGACGCCTAATGCTCCATTAGCCAACTCACCAAGAAATTAATGTGCTCAAACCCATCACGAATTGCAAGGTTTCGAGCAAGCTCAATAGCGGCTTCACTATAGTCGATGCCAGTTAGATCAGAAAACCTGTATATTTACTCGAGGCGTCAGTACTGACAAGAGGTATTAATAATACGATGACTAAATGATAGACTGAATGTATAAGGGATATTTCTTATATGCAAAAACTTTTAACATCATAGAGATGCCTTTCAAAATGAACATGAAACTGCCAGACGCCAGTATGATCTTCCTCAAAGCATAAAAGCATTGTTAGATGACTATCAGAGTATACCCTATACTGCTTCCAAGAGCTACTTAAGGATAACTCTATTACGTGAATTGAGAATCATACGATGATCCATATTTTATAACATGTCATGCACAAGCAAGATAAATCGAGAGGGACGACCTATCATCAACCGCCTCTGTTTGTGGCTATCGCAAATGCATCGAAATATCAGTATCTCATACTCTAAAATCATGGAAAGACAAAAAACATTGCCCCAATCATTCAGTCCATAAAATGCCCTTTGGATGTCTCACAAACATGTGAAACTAGAACCACCAGACAGTGAAACATCCAGAGGCATTTTTGGAATTCTCTAAAATCATATACTCTATTAATGTAAGCATACAAATCCAGGACCCAAGAGAACCAATTTATCTATCTCGCAGCTGCTAGTAAACATTATGAAATACAACTCATCGCTAACGTATTGAAGTTGACAACAATAACACCTTTCATGTTAAGATGAGGTTTGGGAAATGAAAAATGTCAAGTTAGTCAGTGTCTCGTTTCCACAGCATACCCTTGTTTTGCGAGTTGCTGCAGGAGCCGCCGCTTCCGGCCCCTATGTCAAGTACGCTGCAGCCGGGCAATTCCTTGCTGGAACACAAGTTTTTGGTCCAGCCTACGAGGACATCCATGAACTCGGTGCCAAACCTGCAAGAGATGCCACCCAAATTGTGATTAGCCGAAACCAATAGAAATTCTAACCAACCCCTTCCTAAACGAAACTAGCTGCAAGATAAGGCTGGTATGTCCAAATAGTGATCGTACAGAGGAATAGGGCAGCACTGTGAATTATAATTTTCATTAGTTCAATGAGCCGCACACAATTCTACTCCCTCCGTATCAAAATATAAGGAGGGGGTATCAGCCAAACCTCCAATAGAAAACAATAGTATTTGCTTCTATCAGGCCTGTCACTCCAATTGAATTCTCAAATTTTTTCCCACGAGAGAGTCAGGTCTCAGGTCCAACTGAATTGACATACATCATGTTTAACATTTCATAAGAGGCAGCCAAACAGCAGCCTAATCATGCTCCTTGCTGCGCTTATCATAATCCTAACAAATCTACCAACCTAAATTGTTCATGATTCTTTAATTCAGATTCAACATCAGGTGTGAAAGAATGGTCACTCCAACTTTTAGTCCCTGTTCCAAAAATCGGCCGATTAACCAGTTAACTGGCCGATTAATCCCTGCTCGGAATGTCACCGAGCAACCGATTAACTGATTTATCGGCCGATTCGCATATTAATCCTCTACTCGGGAGCTCACCAAGCAGTTACCATTCCGAGCAGGGATTGTGATGCACAACCTACCTATGTGCCTGAGCAGTAAGTTGAAGAATCTTACCAGTCATCGGCGTGGCTGCGTTCATGGTAATTAGCCAGGTCTTCCGCGTAGGCACCCTCCTGGTAATTCTGCAAGCCCAGCATGGGTGGCACGACATCGGGTACCTCCTGGTCAAAGCTGCTCAACATCAACAACAGGGCCAATTTCAATCCACACAGCAGACAAAGAATATTAAAAAAATCTTCCAATTTTTCGAGGGATCAGCGGACCAAATCACGCGCTTTTCCCCAAACAGAATGGAAGCAGATCACGGCGGCACGGCGCACGAAACGGGCGCGGGCGGATCGGCTGACCTGAAGTCGGAGGAGTGGTGGGCGCTGAGGGAGGAGGAGGAGCAGTTGGAGGGCGGCGCGGCGGAGGCGGAGGAGCCGGAGTTGTAGGAGGGGCAGGAGGCGAGGAGGACCTCGGCGGTGTCGGCGTAGCGCTGCTCGTCGTCGAGGGTGCTCCCGTAGTCGCTCTTGATGGACCACGAGTCGGCCGCCACCGAGCGGTCGTCGTCCGACGCCATCTCGCCGGGCGGGCCCCCTCCCCCTGCTCCCCCGCCGGCGACGGGTCCGCCCAGACCCCGGTGCCCAGCATCCGCGTCGGGAACATCTCCGGGTCCTCCGGCGGCCACCGTATCCCCGCCATGCCGCTCGCAGGTTCGCCGGAGGTGGAGGACGGCCGAACCCTAGCTCGCCGGTGCGGTGCGGCGCGGCGCGGCGCGTGTCGGTCCGGGAGGAGCTGTGCGTGCGCGTGTGTCTGGATTCGGGAGAGAGAGGGGCTTGGACCGCGAGTCGTTGGTGGGGAGGTTGGAGACGGTCCACTGAGACGTGGGCCCAGCGTTTTGGGGGCCCACATTGCAGTGACGTGCGGGTTAGAAACGATGTGGAGGTGGGTTTTCTTCGGGTCACGTGTGGGAGCTGAATGGAAGGCCGCTAATCGCTGGGGCTGGACCCGGTTTTTCACGGTAACGTCTGAAATGGACCGGGTTTGCCACGGGTCGTCTGGCACCTGTGGGCACGGTCGAAATTCCGCCTGCCCATAGGTGCCATTTCATGTCAGAGGGGGCTGATAACGCCGTTGCGAGGAGGAGTGAGAAGGGAGCACAAAGTTCTGTTATGTCCTTGTAGCCACCATCGGCCGAAACTGCCTGCCTTAGTCTGTCGAAACTTGCCCTCGGTCATCCCGTTGCACCGTTCTCGTCAAAGCTCAGCCTTACTCGGGCCACTGCTGCCTCTGCGGCCAATTCAATGTGAAAACCTATTGTATATACCCTAAACACTTACCACGTTCTCATCTCTATGACTCTATCTCCAGATGTAGTCGATAAGGAGATTTCGCACGTGAAGATCGGTGTATTTTAACCAAACCAATGAAGGCTATGTCAATGTTTCTCATCCCCTAGGATGCCAACCCTTGTTGTCGGGTCCATCCAGTGAAAGAAGACCCTTCAACCACGACGAAAACACCTTCACTAATGAGACGACTCGAGGACGATGTTGCCAGATCCAACCAGTGATATTTATGTTTTGATTATGTATTGTTCAAAGAAGATCCAACGAGTAGGTGGTGCCTCTAGTCACCCCATGGCATAGAAACACCGTAAATAGTATCTTCCGGGCATGCATCGCCCTGACCAAGATCCATGTGAAATGAATTTTAGTATTGTGGTCTATAATTATTTTTACTTCAAATAATATTTAACAGAAATTGATGGTCAAAGTTTCACCTCGAAGACTGAGATGATTTCATATACATATGACTTTCATTTGTGGCCGAAGAGAATAGAAGAATTTTGTCAACTATATAAGAAGGATTTTCGGATATTTAAACCGAGAGTGCAAAAGGTAAGCTAAAAGAACTGATAATGTATAGCTGGAATTTGATCACATCAGTGGACTTTCTGATTAATCAAATCTCTTTGCAAAAAAACCAAGTACATAGTGAATCATTCTCTGGAATATTATCCTTTTGGAGTATCTCGTTGTTTGGCTTCAAGGCAACATGGACTAGAATAAGGTAATGGCCAGTTGGGGCTTGCTTGATTTTGTTCTTTTTCATTGGCAAGTAGCAGCATGTACAGCTGAGGTCCAGTGCACAAAGATATCATTCTCCTGGAACTAGCACACAGCTCCCTAGCTCCAACCTGTGTGCCGTCTGTCTATCAATCATGGATCGTCAGAAAAATAATAAATATGGGCAAATATGATATCATTTTCACCATTTATTATGGAGCAAATTGCACAACATGCATATACAATCAACAGTTGCCATTTTGAAATGGAATACTCTCATGTTGAATATTTATGTGTCATCTCCATGATCTTCTTTATTGTATACTTGTGGATTATGAAAACAAAATGTCAATTTGACACAGGCCAACAGAATAGTGAACTGTACAGAAAGAAAAAAGAAAGTCAAAAAAAGAAGGAGCTAGAAGCTAAGTCATGTACACTCGAATGCCAGCTCAAGCTAGCTGCCTACCACTAAGCGCAGCACCAACCGATCGGGCCGCCGCGTCACGGCGCCTCGTCGATGGTGTCCAGAACAGGCTTCCACGACCGGTGCCGCCTCAGCCCTGGTGCGCCGGCGTCGATCGACTTGACGCCAGAAGCCGCCGCGGGGTGCCCGGCTTCATTCTCGCCGCCGTGATCGCCCTGGAGCTGCAGCAGTCCGACGACCGGAAAGACCCTGCTGTCGGTGTCATCGCTGCTATTCCTCGGCCTTGTGCCGCCGCTGTTTCCGCTCCGTCGTCTCGCGGCGGTGGTGCTGACCGCGATCCTCTTCCAGGCCGAGGACGCCGAGGTGGCGCCGTGGGAGGCGGCGGAGAGCGCGGCCATCTCGTCCTCCGTGAGCACGGAGTAGAGCATGTCGATGGGGAGCAGGAAGTATTCGCGGCGCGGCTGGAGGAGCTCGTCGGCCGCCACCCCCGGCACGCGGCACCCGACGGCGAGGCGGCACGCGTCGCACACGAACTTGCCCGGGTGGTCCAGCATCAGCTCGGACGCCCGCACGGGCGCGGCAGCCGCGTCACCCTCCCGTCCGCGTGGATCACCTTGCAGCTGGTCGACGTCGCCGGCGTGCCCGGCACGGGCGGCAGCGGTATGCACGACGGCTTGTTCCCCATGAGACACAGATGGTCGTCAGTGGGAGGGAGAAGGAGAGGGGGTGTGAGAGGGGTGCTGATCTGCGGATCAGGTGGTGAGAGAGAGAGAAGACGGGAGATCAATGGAGATGGTGTGTCTGGGTATATGGCTGCAGGTGGAGGAGGAGCTGGTTAATGGTTGGTGATGCATGGAAAAGGACAAGCAAATGATTAGTGTGTTGCAGGGGTTAGGAGCAGCTGCTAGCTAGCTCCACAGCTGGTTTACTTAATTAATCAATTTATTAATCAACCAGCAAATCGAAACGGCGATGTGGCAGCGAGACAAAGCATCATGGACAGAACAAAGAACAAAAACAAAGCTAACCAAAGAGGATTTGATCTGGTAGCCACGTACGTCGAGCTTAATTAGCAGATGACAGGCCATGGTTTTCGTCTTGGTAGGACGTCACTGTATCTGCAGGCTGCGCCGCTTAGAGTATGTGGACGGACGATCGACGATGCAGGTTTAACAAATTAAGTCCGGCACCAACGACCTCTTTGCTTGCTAGTCATTGCTGAGTTGTACACCACGAACAAATCAGAAGGTTCTGAGTTCAGATTACAAGGGAGATGTATCGGGTCAGGCTAATTAAGGGCATAGGAATTAAAAACACTTGTAGTGCCAAAATGTGGAGAGAATCATGTAGCTAAACCTGTCAATCTGCAGGTGTCAAGCATCGATCGATCAGCAACCGTGCTATGAACCTGCAGGCTTCGTGCTCCTCGCTGATCTTGTAAAGTTAATCGCAGTGGACCATGGAGAGGAGTACAGCAATATTATTATCTCCACCGTGGCGGGTGTTCGAGTTCAGAACCCAATTGAAAATGTCAATGAAAAATCTGAATATATAATACATGTTGGCTTTAGCACAGTTGTGTTTTCAATCCTGCTCCTCTAGGAAAAGTTAGTGGGTTCAGATAGATTAATACTGCAGGAGTTTGGGGGTTGTGGAGTGGAAACTTGGCCTGGCATCGGAGGGGCGCGAAAGCGACGGACCCAGCTTGGCATTCAACGTACTGAAAATCGGAGGACCTGGCATTTTGGTTTGCAACCATATATGTTCCACTACTGGAGTGAAAAAGGTGCGTACCCCTCCGCGTCGCCTCCTCTCTGGGCGACGGAGGGGCGAACCCCAGCCACCCGCCGCCGCCACCTCCCCCACCACCTTCCTCCCTCGCCGTCCCCCAAGGCTGCCGCCGGGAGAAGCCCGCGCGACGCCGGTGAAGGGGGCGGCGGGAAACTTCCGCTCGCGGAGCACTCCAGCAGCTCGAGGAGGCTGCTGCTTGCGGGTGCGCCGCCGCCTCACCACCCCCCGCGCTCCCTCTGGCCCCTGCGCCTGCCCACGGCGGCCCTCGGCGAGCTTGGCGCGGCCGTGCTGCTCGTCGGCGCGGCTATGGCGGCGTCCTGCTGCTCGGGCCCATCTGGGCCCAGATGGGCTTGGCGGGCCGCGGCGCCGTTCGTCGTCAGCTCTGGGAGGCTGCTGCTCCCGCTGCGCCCCGGTGGTCCGGCCGTCGATCCCGGCCCCGGGGGTGCGGTGCTCCTCGCCGTCGCACCGCTCTGCTGCTTCTCTAGCTGAGTTGGTTCGGGACGGGAGCAGGCTTCTTCGTCCGGCATGATGCCGTCGCCAGTGCGCTCCGTCCGGCCGTTCTCCCCCAACTATCCAAATCTCCGGTTCAGGTATGGCACGGTGGCGTCTTGATGCCAGCTCCTGGGGAAACCCACGCTCATGCTATGTGCCTGAGCAGACCACGGCGGCGCCTCCGGGTGTTGCTAACCTTGTTGGAGGCGTGGTGTAGGAGCTGTTGCATTGCTCGCAACACCGATGTGCAGGTGAGGTCCGAGTGAAAACTCTGCGACGACCACGCCCGTGGGCGTGGCTCCCTTCTTGAAGGCGTTGCAAGGACCCCCTGCTCTTCGCCTTTGAGCCTGATTGGCGTGTTGAGCTTGCTGTGTTGAGCTTGCTGTTCTTGGGGGTGTTTCCGGCGCGAGGCTTTTTGGCCTTGCCGTGCTGCCATATGGTGCTCTTGGCGTGCTTGGTGGCTGTGCAAGCTTGGCAATTGTCCGATGGGGATGGTAGCGGCATTGTCGCGAGCTTCGTGTTGTTGGTGCGGTCTCGGCTGATCGGCCCCCTTCGGCGGCGAGGTCGCCTCCCCACGTGGCGCTGGTGCTAGGCCAGAGTGCTTGGGGCTGCCCCTTTGGCTGAGGTCGGGGTCAAGGTTCGTGGGGCCGGTGCTAGGCTGGTCTTACTCGTTGGTCCCCGTTCGCTCCTGGTTCGCCATCTTGTGGGGTAGTCGCCATGCAAGCAAGTGGTGCTGCTGCAATCTGCAATGTCTCGGGACCGTGATGCCCTTCGACGGCGTCGGACGCACTCCTCAAAGCACTGTCCTGCTCGTCTTCCTGGTGGTGGTCGTCATGCGAGCACGCCTGTTAGTGCTTCTCAAGTGCACCTGTACCCCTCTCCCGCCCCCTTTGTGTGTGTGTTGGTGTGCGTTTTTTGTTTTGTCTTCTCTTCGTTCCTCCCTGTAAAATTCTGGTTCGCTTGAACCCATTAAACAGAAAATGAATACAATTCAGGTGGAGGGTCTTCTCCCTCCCCCGGTGACCATTCGAAAAAAAAAAATGTTCCACAATCTCTGCCTACCTTTGTGCTTGTGATAGACAGCAATCAACCAATAGTGCATTTTCTTGTTCGGCAATGCAACAATGTTAATATATTTTTTCACTATTCAGCCACGTACATCTCCGCAAGTTCTGTCTCAATCCCCCGCTTTTGCAGTTTACACATAACTTTTATTTTAGATCAAAGGCGGTCGATCTGTGCTGTCCGATACGATTGCAAATAATGTCTACGTACATAAGTTACATAGCCTAATAACATCCGGTACATCGTCTACTTCGTCGACGAAGTCCTATCTAACTCCAAAACGAGATAGCTTCAAGCTCAGAAAATCATCTACGGCGTCTTCCTCACAGCTCAGAAGTTGGTGCACTACTTTCAAACGCACCAAGTCACGGTGGTAAGTCGCTTCCCGTTCACGGAGATCTTCAACAAAGGAAATCGAGCTAATGTCGTACGAAATCATCTACATGCCACACAAAGTCCATCAAAATTGTAGGCGTTTATGGGCTTTGTGCCCGAATGCACGGAGGCCCAGTTGTCCTCGCCCCCCGAGCATGAACCAGTATTGGATCCCCCACTTCGACGGCTCGCTGATGATCACATGCACGGGGGCTGTCAAAGTCCTTGAAGATATCCGGATTGAGAACAAATTTCAGCGTGTTTTCCCTATCCATTTCCTTTATTAACACCTGAACATGAAAAAATGTGGATGCATCACTTTTTGATAAAGGCCAACTGCCTCGAAGAAACCAACTTCGGGAACAAGGGAGCCACACGTGTTTCCATCATCTTGGAGAATATCTTGGAGAAGCCATGGATGATGCCTATTGGCCATTTAATTAAAGATCGTTCCCATGTGAAACAAAAAATGTTCGTCTTGTTTAGGAGATCAAAATTAGCCCTCCCGACCTCCTCTGTTAGGGCAACCATTGAGTCACTGAGGCACCGACGTCGTTGATTTACTCCTAGCAAGTACGAAAGAACATGCCAATGTGTCCACAGTCTCTAGGCATACCCCGTGGCAGCCCAATTCAATGTGGTCGGCTTGGCCAGGGCCGAGCCCGACAGCCAAGCGAACCCGCAAAAGCTTCCTGTATTTCCGTATGCATAACCGCCAACCCCTTCGGCATCAACATCAGCTGGATGAAGTTCTTTCACCATCTCTCATTGGCTGGGAGGTGAAACAGAGAAGTGTTGGCGTGTCTCACCTAGATTTCTGGCCTATGGCTCAACTGTAGAAAAGTTTCACTCTTTGGGGATTAAAACCAGTAGACTAAAAATTATGATGAATTGTTTTTCTTCAAGGGCCAAAATTAGAATTCGATAGGATAAGCAATCCTTATTTGGGCCTAGAGATTTATCCGAACGAAGGCCCAAGCAAGCATACAATTTACACAAACCACCCCTAAGTTCACCCTAGCTCCGCATTTCCACCAAAGAAACACCGACTCTGGAAAGAAAACAAGGAGAGACACGACGTGATCCCAGCCGCCCGTTCGAGCATCAGACGGTCCACGAACGCCAAAGCCCCGCGAAACGGGGGCAACAAGTTTCTCAAAGACCCCCGCATCTTTATTTCTCTCTCCACCACCCATCGGGTCTCCTACCCCAAACCCTTGCCTCCTCCCCGCCGCCGCCACCTCCACTCCGTCCCCCGCCTCCAGATCCTCACCCTCCGCTCCCGCCGCCCTCCGCCCCCCGTCTCCGGCGATCTACAGGTACAGCCGCGCCCTTGACTTCCCCTCCCCATCTTCGCCTCATAGCCCCCTATCCCTTCCGGTAGCGGTGCTCTGGCACCTTCGGCAAATTTTCTAGGGTTTCGCCGATCGAACCGGCCTGTTTCCTCGGGCGTTTGTTGTTCGATGCGCGTTTCGCTGTTGCTATGTCGTGAATCCGCGAGCTAACCCTTGGTTTTTGTGTTGTTCGTGGCTGGGATGCAGGAGTAGGTCGCCGCCGGAGAGCCCCACCTCGACCATGTCGACATTCGCGAAGCCTGAGAACGCTCTCAAGAGAGCGGAGGGTGAGTCTCTGAGACCCCACCCCTGCATTTGCCATCTCGATATTTTACCTTCTCATTTAGAATTGCTGTTTCGGTGGTGTTGCCTGCTGCGAGTAGGGTTTGTTGGGAACTCGGGTCGACGATGTGATGTACTGTTCCGT
This sequence comes from Poa pratensis, assembly GCA_947311845.1. NCBI lineage: Eukaryota > Viridiplantae > Streptophyta > Magnoliopsida > Poales > Poaceae > Poa > Poa pratensis. The sequence goes on from CAMZMU010000035.1 coordinate 5,825,943, forward strand.
CTGTTCGGTTCATTTGTTAGAACTGACCCGTGATATTCGTTAGTTCAATGTCTCCTGGTCACGGAATTTATTGTGTATTTGTGGGCGGTACGTTTGAAACGTTGAGTTATTCGGAACCATTGAGCCCCTAACTTCATATATAGCACACATGATAGACTCATATATAACTTATGTACCATCTCGATTTTGTGCCCTATTGCGTATCTGACCTGCAAAATATTCCTAAGCCAAGTTAAGCTGTCGATGCTAAAGTTGCTTCGTGTTATGTTTTCCTTGTCTAACTTGTTATACCTTTTTCCTCTAGTGCCACATGACTTGGGGGAAATTACTCTGTCCTGTTTTAAAACCTGTGCATTTAAACATAGTCATCAGTAGTTCTCTTATTGTCTTTCTCTTCATATGCATATTTTTTCACAATTTTTCATGTTTCACTAAATATATTCACACTGTTTATCACCTTTGATTTACTCCAGAGTTGATAAATGTTGGACAAAAGCAGGCAGCGCTGCAGGCGCTGCATGATCTCATTACGTCAAAGAGATACAGGTCCTGGCAGAAGCCTCTAGAGAAGATCATGATGAAGTATGTGGAGCTCTGCGTAGACCTAAGGAAAGGCAGATTTGCCAAAGATGGACTTATTCAGTACAGAATTGTCTGCCAGCAAGTCAACGTGTCATCTTTGGAGGAGGTCATCAAACATTTTATGCAGCTCTCCAATGAGAAAGCTGAGGAAGCCAAAGCTCAGGCAGAAGCACTGGAAGATGCTCTGGACGTTGAAGATCTGGAAGCAGAGCGTCCAGAGGACTTGATGCTCAGCTATGTTAGTGGGGAGAAAGGGAAGGACCGATCAGACAGAGAGTTTGTCACTCCGTGGTTCAAGTTCCTTTGGGAGACATACAGGACGGTGCTCGAAATACTGAGGAATAATTCCAAGCTTGAAACACTATATGCTGTAAGCTATTTTACTGCTTTTGATGTAGTCATTCTTCCTGTCAATTTCAGAAACTTCTCTGTTATTTTTGCGTCATACATGTCAGAAACTTCTCTCTGTTACTTTGCTGCAGTTGCTTCAAGTATCTCTCCAAAATGCATTGTTGTTGTTGGTTTAACCAGTGTACATTATGTGTGTTCTTCTTTTGAAATGAACCATTTAGTCCCTTCTGCATATACTAAAACCAATGCCTTTTGTATTATTTCCCTTCTCTTTCTTTAGAAATACAGTACCGACTTGATTGCATGAACATATTATCCTTAACTAAATTCTTTCTACTACCTAATGCTTCTGGTTCTTTTGCACTTTCCCTATATTTCAGAAGCAACTATTTGGTTCGTTTTTGCACATATCTAGCCAATGCATCGTGTTGCTACCTGTTATTTACCTTATATTTGTTCTAAAACATACCTGTACAACTGGAGTCCCTGAAAGTAGTATTATGTACTAAATGCTTTTCACTAGCTAATCTGATTTTCTTTTTAAACCTTTCAATATGCAGATGACCGCACACAAGGCTTTTCAATTTTGTAAGCAGTACAAAAGATCCACCGAGTTCCGTAGGTTGTGTGAGATCATTAGAAACCATCTCGCAAATTTGAACAAATACCGTGACCAGCGAGATCGTCCTGATCTGACTGCTCCTGAAAGCTGTAAGCTGTACCTTGATACTAGGGTTGAACAACTGAAAATAGCTACAGATCTTTCTCTATGGCAGGTCTGTTCCGTAACTTGTCTAATATTCTTAATGCTAAAGAAATTGAAGTCACCAACCAACTCTTCTTCTTTCAGGAAGCCTTCCGATCTGTGGAGGATATCCATGGCTTGATGAGCTTGGTTAAGAGAACTCCAAAACCATCTGTTCTGGTCATATATTATGCCAAACTAACTGAAATATTCTGGATATCTGAGAGTCATTTATATCATGCCTATGCATGGTTGAAGCTTTTCAACTTGCAGAAGAGCTACAACAAGAACTTAAACCAGAAGGATCTGCAATTACTAGCATCTTCTGTGTTGCTTGCTGCACTTTCTGTGACACCATATGACCATAAATATGGCGCATCTCATCTTGAGCTTGAAAATGAGAAAGAACGTGGCTTGCGTATGGCCAACCTTGTCAATTTCTCCCTTGACAACAAGCGTGAGAACAGAGAAATGGTTAGCTACAAACTTTTCCGTGTGAAAATATTTTTCCATAATATAATTATTCGTTTTCTGATAAATAAATGTCCTGTTCTTTTTCAGGCTTCAAGAGCATCTCTTCTTTCTGAGTTGGTATGTTGAGAATCCATTTTTGCATGCTGTTACATGTTTTGTGTGTTATCACATTTATCAAGTCTTTTCTTAGCCTTCTCCGTGACATGTCTTGTCTTCGCCCTATCGAGGCATCTAGAAAACAAGCTGCTATCATGGTTGCACCTTGTACATTTTACCAAGCATTCATGTCAAATAATCTCCTCTTATGCTGTCCTTTTTGTAAGCGCTTACGTGATCTCATTTTATGCATGTCAGCCAGATTAATTTATAACCACATAGTAAGGTTGCCACAGCATCAATGCCTCATGCTAAGAGATAAGCACATATCTTCCCTACTAGGCAAGAAACTTTTCTCTTTAGTGATCACTCCTCCAGCATCTGGCAAATGCCCTAACACGCGTTCTGTTACTTTAGATAGTTGGTAGCTCTGAAATATGCAATATATCTGGAACAGGGCATCTCTCAAGGAATCCATGATGCCCTGCAGTGCTTTGTGTTGATTGTATTGGCTTGCATCTCTTATGTTGCATTTTTCTTAAATACAGAATTCCTTATTTTTTCTTGTTGCGTCGTCACATACTTATGTTCTGTTTTTATAGGTTTAGACCTCATTGCTGGCCCATCTCTCTCTCTCTCTCTCTCTCTGACACACATATTCTGACTATGATATGAAAATAGGCTGCCAAAGGGGTGATTTCCTGTGCTTCCCAAGAAGTGAGAGATCTATACAACCTTATGGAGCATGAGTTTCTTCCTCTGGATCTCGCATCAAAAGTACAGCCGCTACTTTCCAAGATTTCTACGATTGGAGGAAAGCTTTCAGCAGCTTCTTCAGTTCCAGAAATTCAGTTATCAAAGTACCAATCTGCATTGGAGAAGCTTACGGCACTGAGGGTGCTGCAGCAGGTCCTATTCTATGGCCCATGAATGATTATATGTACTCATGCCTTTTCAATCATACATTACATTACTATTTGTGAAACATGTTGGTCAGCTCTAGTTTTAAACATTTCAGGCATCTCAGATTTTCCAGTCCATGAAAATTGACATGCTCTCTAGAATGATCCCATTCTTTGACTTCAATGTTGTGGAGAAGATTGCTGTGGATGCTGTGAAGCACAATTTTGTTGCTATGAAAGTTAACCATTTGTCTGGAGCTGTTCATTTTGGCAACATGGTATGTGGCTTGACTCTGCACATCGCTACTTTCTTTAGGCCTCTCAATTTCTGTATCGAATGCTTTATTTGTTCGCTGCTTTTTGTTTGCCATAAGGATCAAATGTTGCCTGATCTGTGTTTTTTATGTTTTTTGTATTGCGTACCTCTCATATTCCTTAGCCAAAGAGGTTTGCCTCCTTCTTTTGAGTGTTTTCTAGGAACAAATTGGTCATAGTGAATGGTTTCTTTTTATAGATTGTGTTGTAAATTACAAATATCTGCAGCATTGCATGATTAGTCTCCGAGAGGAAGCAATGATGTGTCTGGCTACAGTATGTTTGCATCAATAATGCAACGTTTTCTTAATCGTTGCTTCCACTCATTTTAGCAACTGCATATGTGGCAAATTCACATTTCTATCGATTTAGGATGTTTTTCTGTTCAATTTCATCAGATATGCTTGAAAATTAACCTGCTAGACAAGTGTTTATTTTCTATTTCCATCTTATATGTACAAGGCACTCCAGATAAGTAAACAACATCTATCCTGTAGTCTATTTGATGTTATTCGTACTTATTTCTTTTTTGCAGGACATAGAATCTGATGGGCTTAGTAGTCACCTCAGCATCCTTGCTGATTCCCTAAACAAAGCAAGGTGTCTTATTTTTCCACCTGTGCATAAGCCATCCAAGCTTGGTGAAAACTTGACTACTCTTTCTGGAGTGGTGGAGAAAGAACATAGAAGGCTACTTGCGAGGAAATCAATTATCGAAAAACGCAAAGAAGACCATGAGCGCCAGATATTGGAGAAGGTTACCTATTTGCTTAGGCGATCTCGTTGTTTTCCATGGAGTCTTTGTTTATTGTTCATATTTTTGTTATTTTAGGAAAAGGAAGAGGAGACAAAGAAATTGAGTATTCAGAAGAAATCTGCAGAAGAAGAAAGGGAGAGGCTTTTGAAGGAACAGAGACTTAGGGAGCAGCAGAGAATACGTCGAGAAATAGAGGAAAAAGAGAAGAAGGAAGCTCAGTCAATGATAGATGAGAATATAAATAAACATCATAAGAAAGGGAAAAAGCACGTCGTTGATGGGGTAAGTTACAGTTATGATTTTTTTTGAATAATTGACGCTCCATCCTAACTTGCTATATCTGCTCTGTTTTGGGTGTATTTCCTTGGATATGTCTAGTGATTAAATCTGGATGCACTTTTACTTAATATAATTTTGAGTGATCTGTCTCTGGACAGATGGTAAAGCTGATGCTGTAGAAGGTTGGCAGGTTATGTCGATAAAGAGCAGGATCATGTTTAGTTGGATATTTTGTTTCTTGTGGATCTTTAAACAAACCTTTAACGCACTAACTCTTAAATAGTTTTGTGAACTTAGGTAAATTACTGCCACTATCAATTTGTATTCAGTAGAGTATACACACATGTACTAGTTGTCTTCACTTGGTAATGCTCCTTAATAAAATCTAATCTCTAGATTTTTGGCTTCTATGAGCGGTCGTTTTAATACATTTAATGTTCAAACGGCAGGAGTTAACAAAACAAGGCGCCATGGAGCGGGTAATGCAAGAACAACTAAGACAGCGTCAGGAGATGGAGAGAAAGCTGCTGGTGCTTGCCAAAAAAATGGATCACTTGGAGAGGGCAAAACGGCAGGAGGAAGCACCATTGATAGAGGAAGCTTTCCAGAAACGTCTCGAGGAAGAGAAGATCCTTCATGAGCAAGAGCAGCTGGTTTGTGTTTACTTTCATTTTGTTGCTTACAAGGTGCAAATGCTGATAGTTGTTACATGCTCTTATTCGTTATTAATTTCCAACTTTTCAACTTGGCAGAGAGAGATTGAGCTTAGCAAGCAACACCACGCGGGTGACTTGCAGGAGAAAAATAGGCTTTCTCGACTGTTGGAGCATAAGGTATGCATGCTACTTGCAACTGCATTCAACTTATGTAGTGCTGTTGATTGTGTCCATCTGGAACACTATGATCTATTTCATCATGTTTTTCTTGTAATAAGCTTTTCCAAGTTTATAATATAGTTGATTTCTCCACTGAGGTAATCTTGAGGATTGGTTAGTGATTCAACTTTCTGCCCGTACTTAAATAGTATGGACAAATTAAGTGGCTATGGCATTCTATTCAAGTATTTAGTAGTACAAGGGTCTGCGTTTTGTGTTCTTTTTGTTTTATTTGGATGATATAATTGCTGGTCTACTGTTTGTTGGATTACTACCGCATAGAAAGATCCAAATTTGTCACGTATACTAGAATGTACAGTATTAGTTTTTCGTTTTTGGCCTCATGAGTATTGCCAACTTAAGATTTTTTCAGCATGTAAATGTTTTCCTTCACCTTTAATCTTTGCTGTTTCAGAATGCTTTCCAGGAAAGAATTGTGCAACGTCGTGAATCCGAGTTTAGTAGCCTAAGGAAAGAGAGGGATGAAAGGATCGATCAGTTAATATCTTCAAGAAAGCGTGAAAGGGAAACTGTACGGAAATTGATGTATTATCTGAACCTGGAGGAACAGCGGATCCAAAGGCAGCGTGAGGAAGAGGAGGCTAGAAAACGTGAAAGTAAGTGTATTCTTGAACTGTTTGCTCTACTTGCCGAGAGCGGTATTAGAACTATATTATTTTTGTTGTTGGTAACTTGAATACTTGACATTGGCAACTCAATAATTGTTCTAGCGACTTCCTCGATTTCCCAACTTATATTACTTCAGACTAGTTCTTGTTTTAGCAGGACAAGATAGAATGCTCCATGTTAATCTATTCTGACTATACTCTAAAATGTTTGTGCTACTTTGAGTTATCCCATGATTGATGTTCCTGCTCCTTTGAATTATCATTGTTAACTTAGATGATCGACTGCATTTACAGTATTTGATTTCTTGTACTTGCACAGCGTATAACTTAACATAAGTTTCACTAGTCGCTGCTTTGTTGCTAATTTGCTATTCTGCAATGTTGTCATCTGGAAGCAAGGAAAACATGTTGTACCTGATCAAATATTGTTTGTTTGATTTGCAGATGAAGAGAGGAGGAAGAAGGAGGAAGCAGAGAGGAAAGCCAAGCTTGACGCCATTGCAGCTAAGCAGGCGCAGAGGGAAAGGGAGATGGAAGAGAAGGCGCAGAGGGAAAGGGAGGCTCTATTGAGAGGAGCGGAAAGGGAGCCTGTGCGCGCACATGATGCTGCTCCTGCTGTTGCACCTCCAGCTCCTGAACCAGCAGCTGCAGCTCCAGCTGCTGCCGCAGCGGCTGCTGCCCCTGCTGCTGCACCTAGCAAGTATGTCCCCAATTCCGCGCCAGCCAGAGGCCAGCAGCCGCACCTGAAGCAGACCGGTGGGGCTCTCGCCCTGATGCGCGCCCCCTACGCCAGGAAGCTCCTCCTGCCCGCCAGGAGGCACCCTCTTCCCGCCTTCCTGCACGCCAAGATGCGCCTCCCGCCCGCCCCCAGGATGGTGCTCCGGCTGCTCCTTCAACTGACCGCTGGCGTCCTGGGGGAGCTAGGCCCACTGCAAATTCTTCATCCACTTCGTCTGCTGCCCCTTGGAGGCGGAGCTGAAGCTGCCTGCACTCAAATGTGCTCAGCCAGGCAGGTTGAAATTTTTGCCGTTCGCACACAATGTCTGCCTCTGATATCTGCAAGCATGGTTACTTGAATTTGTTTGTTGCGTATCAAAATTTCCTCAATTTTCGAAGCAAGTACTTGTTAGGCACCTATTGTTTGGAATTCATGTTTGATCTTTTGAGAGTTGAAGTACTCCATATATAAGGTGTTCCTATTTGTTATGGTACTTCAAATCATGCTGTTAGTATTACCCCTAATATTTGTTTAGTACTACGAAGCTTTGTTTGCTGAAGATAACATAATTTGCTCTTCACCTGTCTTCTACGAATCTTGATAGTCTAGACAGCCAATTCTGATACACCTTCTGCAATCTAGCGTAAAAAAACCTGCCTCCAGATTGCATCACGGAGATGTATGGTCGTAACTCTTTAAAGAAGGATGAATGCCTGAATGGTCGCCTGTTCCCTCACTTCCCGTCTGTCGGGTGAGTCAGCTCATGATCGGTTAGCTGATGCTTGCAAGATATTTGTTTTGTTCTGTTATCTGTTTGCTGGATTTGTTTTTCTTACTAACCGAAAAAACAAAGAGCTCGAGTGGAGTGGCACTAGCATCTTTTGTTGATCGGTGGCGTGAGGGAGGCCATGGTATCCCAGCCTCCCTGGTTCCGGCACCGTACTTTGTGCTAGAATTTTCACCTTTTGCACCATAGAAACAACACACTGTAGTCACGAAAACGAGCCAGTCAAAAGTACAAGGTCCGGTGTCATTTTTATGAATTTCTGGAGCGATAATAACTATTCAGAAGCTACCGAGGTTGTGCTATATTATCCATGTTGGAGATGTTTTCCGATGTACTCAGGGGAGCAGGCGAAGTTTTCTACCCGCATAATCAATTGTCATGGAGCTCTCGCTCTCCAGTTTGTGAGGTAGAAATTGAACAAGAGGAAACGACAGTACAAACAAATCATCAGACGAATTTGCTCTACACACCAACCGATCACGGAGATCTTCTCTGCTTCTTCATCCAACTCTAGCTCGCATGGTTCATGGCGGTCCCTGTCTTTGCATGTCCGACACTGGCAACACTGGCGCGTGCCTTTGTCCCCGACGCGCTTCGAGTCTGGCAAGCTCGGCAAGGCGTGCCGCCTACCTCGACTACCCAACTCCAGTAACGTCTACCTCAACTACCACAGCAACGACAACATCGACCACGACTAGCGCCCACAACTCGTCGCTACATCGACATTGGCATTAAGGGCTATCACCTCGGTGCCCTCTCCAATTCACGACTTCGGCTTGTGCTCCAGACCGTCTCGAGCGGACGGTCTGGAGCACAAGCCGAAGTCGCGAATTGGAGAGGATTGTAATCCAAGTCTATCTCTACTAGTTTTCGTAGTATCCAAGTATTGTACCGTTTATATACATCCCACCGTGGCTTAATATTCAATCAAGCAATACAATCAATATTCCACAATCTTTTTTTTATATATATAAGTAGTGTATACAAAACAACATTAAAAAGTTGCATGCAATACATACAATGATTTATTGTGAAAGAACCTATCATTATTCCTAGTTTCTGCACACATAAGTACATTTGAAAATTATAATCATTATCAGTATAATTTAGCATTCAGAACAACATAATGATTGTTCTAGCTGACTAATTCCAAAAATTAAAGAAAAAAGTGATATCATTCATACTACATGAAACTTTTGCTCAAATTTTAGATGATCTCTTTCTCTATGAAGAATGAAACAGTTTCTGATCTCAACCTCCGAATGTTTTTTTTTTTGAAGACACAGCCATTGTATTCATACCACAGAGAGAAGTACAGGAAAACAGAGGTACAAATACAATACAGGACTACCAGCACCTTCACGCCGCCGACGCCGTCGCCGGAGGGGAAGACGCCAGGCCGCCCACAACCCAAGACAGGGAGCACCTCCACATAAGAAGAAGACCGCATATGCCGTCCGCCGTCAGACGCCGGAACTGAGCACGATGAACGATAACGGCCATGGCGCTTCCCGCCTCCGATCCGGCAGCAGACGCCGAAGAACCTGCTGAGCCGCACCGCCGCCACGAACCTCCAACCAGGCCTGCACACAAAGTAGCACTCCCACTTCCCCCCTCGCCGCCACGGCCGGCCAGGGAAGCCGGAGACACACCGGCAGCACCAGCTCCAGAACAACCCCCAGAACTCCACGGAGAGGACGGAGCACACCTCACCGCCGCGAAGATGGAGACAGGGGACACAAGGGCCAAAGGCAGGGCGTCACCTTCGCCGCGACGACCACGCCCAAGCCACAAAGACCCGCCAGATCCGTAGATCGACGAGCACGAACCACCATCCACCCGCCGTCGCCGGCCAGGGAGAAGAAGGAAGGCGGACTTATTCATCCTCACCGACGCCAATCTCTTCTCCAGATCGACGCCGCAGGAACCTACTACTCCCACGAGCTCCTCGAGGACGCCGACGACGTCGACGAGACGGGGCTGGAGCTGGAGAGACCTTATTGAAGACGCCGGCGCCGCCACCAACAAAACGCCGCCGCCACAAACCCTATGCCTACTATTCACACGCCTAACCAGGAGATCCGTGGTTCCCCCACCCTCCCGCCGCCGGAGCGACGAGCGGAGGGGAGGGGAACCACCGACTCCGGCGGCGGAGAACGAGGAACCGGAGGTCGCCTCCCTTATCGCCTGTCTCTACTGTAGAGATAAGGAGGGGTGCACGAGCGGGCGTTTTCAACCTCCGAATGTTCTTTTACCACGCAAACTATTGATATTCTAGGCATCTATAAATCATCATGTTTTGTTGTGATTTTGTACAGTATTGCAGGTTTAATACTACACTTATCATGGCTTACATTATTCCGCAACTTCCATATCGCCCAGATCACCTTAATGATCTTCGCGCAATCCACGTCCGCAATAAGAGAGTTACATAGAATATGTTTATTCCAAGTATCGGGATGCAGTTCTGCTAGTTTCTTTTTTTTTGCGAAAAGAACCCTGGCATTAAAAGAAACACCGAACGGTACAAAACATCTCAACAAAAAACGAAATTACAACGTGATCCTTGAGATGCCCTTCGTCTTCAATCTCCAGACCGTGTCGACGGCGCGCCGCCGCTGCCGCTCCTCCCAGAGCCTCCTCACATGATAGTTCTGCTAGTTTCTTAACCAACTCCTTTGCTTCCAACCAAAAGCACTTGGCAAGTTGGCATGTGAGAATTAATTAGAGCATGCTTCATATCTTCATTTTTGTAGGGCCGCTAACTAGCTAAGTGAGAACATGCGTGCGTCGGTGCGTGTCGAAACTTGATCAAAAGAACAGGAACAAAAGACATACTTTCTCGTCTCCTTATTTTTTGTCTCTCGATCTCATCTTTCTACCAGTTCAGCAACCATGCACTGTATCTATATCGATGCTTTACGGCTCCATTCATCACCGGTGACTACTTAACTGGCCACGATCCCTACGGCTTTATTCTCAAAGTCATATCCATGTCTAATTCCCATTTTATTCTTCCTCTCAGTTATAGTTTACTTGGTGCATATTAATTACTTCCCCTGCTTGCGTTCTCACGTGTCGATCTTCTCAGTGATCGCCACTTATTCTGTGGAGTAACCCTCGGCCCGCAGCACCAGCTGAACCACAACTGTACTACGATCTTCTGGGAGATGGAATAAATGATACGGAGTAGATGAGAACAATATAGCTCATCGACCATGCATCGATGCTCTACGCCTCCATTCATCACCGGTCACTAAGTACTTAACTGGTCACCATCACCACGACTTTATAGTTTATTCCCTTTTTCCAGAAGGCATCTCCATGTCCCATTCCCATGTTATTCTTCCTCTCAGTCATACTTTACTTGGTGCATATATATTAGTTCTCCGGCTTGCCTACTCACGGCCTGATCTTCTCGGTGATCGCCACTGATACTAAGCAGTAACCCTCGGCCCGCAGCACCGACCTGAACCGCAACTAGAGCTTCTTTCTGGGTGAATGTGGGGGAGACTGACCGTCCCCGGCCGCAGGGGCGGGAAGCCGGCCTCCGTGTGTCCGGCCCCCCAGACGGCGGGGAACCTCGGCGAGCCCATCGTCGACAGGGATGTCGTCCCCTCCTCGCTCGTCGAGATCGCCCCCATCCTCCACGTCGCCGACGAGGTCGAGGCCAGCAACCCGCGCGTCGCCTACCTCTGTACGTATGCCTTCTTCAACTATCTATCTATCTATCTTTCTATCACTTCCCTTCCCTTCTCTAGCTGCACTACGGAGGGAGTAGATTACTAGGGTTTCTTCTGTTGCATGCTTGACCCAATGAAAGAATCAATGGGTGTCCAGGTCGCTTCTACGCCTTGGAGAAGGCTCACTATCTCGACCCGACGTCCACTGGACGGGGTGTGCGTCTTTTCAAGACTCTGCTCCTGCAGAGGGTCGAGAGGGTATGTCTACTGTCCAGTACTGCAACTGCCATGTTAAAATGGAGACTGTAGCACTTTGACCTTCTTAGCTACCTGTTTCGTTAGGAAGAGGCCTCCACGCTCAATGGAAGGGCGGAAAAGACCGATGAGCGGGAGATGCAGAGCTTCTACAAGAACTACTACGAGAAGCATATCCGAAATGCCGCTGCTGCTGATCATGCTGACCGGTGACTTAGCAAAGCATTTTTCCCCCTTCTTTTCGTGTTGTCTGTCCACATGCGTAACTAATTGCTCAATCCGCTTGTCTAATTCCTCAGTGCTCAGCTCACGAAGGCTTACCAAACCGCAGCCGTCTTGTTTGCGGTCCTGGAGGGTAAGCTCCAGAAACAGAGCCTTTTGTTATCTGAGTTTAGGGTTATAGCTTGTTCGACATCGCATGCGGCATTCCTTTACTTTTGTCACGATGCAGTCGTTATGTTTCGTAAACTGTAACGTCCTAATTAATATTTTCCCAATTTTAGAATTTTTAAATAAATTAGTTATTGCATAATTATTGTTTTCCTTGTTTTGACATGACTGAGTTTCTTAGGGAATTTAAAACTTCTCCGAGTTGAGTTAAAATTTGCGCAGCCGTTCAACAATATTGAAAAGGAGTGGATTAATGTGACTATCCACAAATAAAAGTAATGGTTTGGAAAATATTCAAATTCGCATTTGCATGCTTGTAATTTGCATTGACTTTAAGGAATACTAAAAAGATTTTCAAATTCAAATAGAATCAAAGAGAGAAGATAATTTAATTTCTTCAAAATTTGGATGGGAAATAATTTAAATCTATTATTTAAATCATATTTGGCATTTTCGAAAATTGTTGGAATATTAAACTCTAAAAACTCTTTTGGGGAATTTAAGAAATATCCATAAGTAGGGCTATAAAATAGAAATAATCTCAAAACTTAATTTTGATCTTGAAACCAAGATAGTAGAATCTATTTGGATATTTGAATTTATTATTTTTTCTTGTAATTTTATGTATTTACTCACTGCATGTTATTTCATGGCCCCACCTTCTCAGCGATGACCACCAATCGACCCTATGAAGTACCACTGCAACACCAACCTGAACTGCAGCTAGAGATTCCTTCCCGGCGGATGGGCGGGAGACTGGCGGGCCTATGTGGCAGGGGCTGGGAGCCGGCCACTGCGTCGGCGGGTCCCCAGATGGCAGGGAACCTCGACGAGTTCATCATTGATAGGGAGTTCGCCCCCATCCTCCGCGTCGCCGACGAGGTCGAGCAAAGCAACACGCGCGTTGCCTTCCTCTGTACGTATGCCCTCCTACTATCTATCTATCTATCTATCTACCTTTTAGAATAACATCTATCTATTTATTTATCTATCTATTACCAAGGCAAGCTCTTAGTACTACCTATTCTTTCTAAACCGGCACATATAGAAGAAAATAATTGGCCAGTTTATAAGGGCTCTTATTAGTACAACTGCTTACCACCAGGAACTCTTCTGTTACCTCACGCAATGAATGGATGCATGTCCAGGTCGCTTACACGCCTTCGAGAAGGCCCACCGCCTTGATCCGATGTCCACCAGACAAGGTGTCCTTGTGTTCAAGACCACGCTCCTGCAGATGATCAAGAGGGTATGTATGCATGACCACGCAATGCCATGTTAAACGGTACTATATGTTTGACCTTGTTACTTAGCTACCTCTCTTCCGCTAGGAAAACGACCCCACGCTCAAGGGAAGGGCGAAGCGGAGCGATCTGCGGGAGATGCAGAGCTTCTACGAGAACTACTACACGCAGCACATCCAAAATGCCACTTCTCATAATGCTGACCGGTGACTAATTGCTTAATTCGTTTTTTCTTTCCGTATGTCTGTCTGTCCACATGCCTTGCTGCTGACTAATTTGCTTATTCGCTTGTCCGACTGCTCAGTGCTCAGCTCACCAAGGCGTACCAAACCGCAGCGGTCTTGTTTGAGGTCATGACGGGTAAGCTCCAGAAACAAACGAGCCTTGTTTTGAGTTTAGGGTTCTAGCTTGTTCGGCATCGCATGCGGCATTCTCTTTCTTTTGTCACGATGCAATTGTTATATTTCCTAAGCTGCTGTAACGTCCCAATATTTTGTGGGCGCCGCAAGCAGCATTCTCTTAATGTGACTATCCAAAAACCTAAGCAATGGTTATTCAGTTTGGTGTTTGCATGCTTCTAATTTGCATTTTCCCGACTTTCAGGAATACTAAAAACAATTTCCAATTCAAATAAAATCAGCATAGAGAACATAATGTAACTTCTTCAAAATTTGGGTGGGAAATAATTTATATAGTATTTACATTATTTTTCCATTTTAAAATATTTTTTGGAATATTTAACCCCTAAAGTAGGAACACGTTTTCACATAGTGTTTGAAAACAAAATCTGCTTTCCGCCAAAATATACATAGCCTTCCCTTGCGAGCCTTTATGCATGCTGAGATTGGCTAAATGTCACCTGTAACGTGTCATGTGCAGAGATTGAATTGAAGGTTGGTGCTTACTAGGGACGTGATTCTACACTGAACTAGCTCGTGGCATGGATGGAACTCCAAGTTATTTTATTTCATTTTTCCATTGAAATTTGAGCTAGCCCTTGGCTATGCAAGTTGTAATAATTATACTTAATGACTTGTGTTTTACATGATATATTTCCATCGTACTATATGTGTGCTTTCTGGTGAATGCCTCGGTCCCTTTTAAGGCTTTAGAGCATATCTTCTTTCCGAGTTGGTATGTCGTGAATCTTTTCAATGTTGTTTTATTATTGTGTGCTGCCAAACTTTTGAATGTCTTGTTTGTTATTACATCATCAAGTCTTTTTTTAATCTGGATTTTCTTTGGACATACCAGTCTTGGACCTTTAGGGGCATCTATACCACAAGATGCTACCATGGGTGGTGTCTTTTATATGAATAGGCTGACAAAGGGGTGATTTCCTATGCTTCCCAAGAAGTGAAAGATCTATGCAACCTTCTGAAGAATGAGTTCCTTCCTCTGGATCTCGCATCAAAATAAAGCCGCTGCTTTCCAAGATTTCCACGATCGGAAGAAAGATTTCAGCGGCCTCTCCAGTTATCGAAGTACCAATCTTGACACAATTGATGTTGCTGCGTTGGTTCATGAGCTGGCGGTGTAACAGCGGGAGCAACAACAGTAGGTGCACGCACGGTGTCGGCTCCTCTCCAGGGAGTCTCCCTTTCCCTCTGCTCCTTCTCTTCCATCACCTCCCGCTCCTGCTGCTACTAAAAAAAGAGTTAATAGCATAAACTACCACGTTACATGAAAAAATCATCAAATGGTAACACTTTGCGATATCCACACAGTGGAATGAGGATTTGAGCTCCGGCGCAGTAGTTTGTCGGGAACACGGGCTGTATGACGTGCACGACCGTCACCATGCTGAAAACATTGCTATGCTCGCACGGGGAAATGGGGAGTCGGCCTTTCCATGGCCTGCTTCTTACCTCCATCCTCCCTGCTAAGCTGCGTAGCTCTTCCCTTGGTGGATGTGCATGCCGCTGTCTTGACGTCGACACGGACACCGAGCGCGAGGCGACGACGATGTTCTTTTAGATGGGTGCGCCGTTCCCCCCCCCCCCCCCCCCCGTGCCCCCACCCCACACACATAGGCCACCCTGCAGCGAGGAATTGGATCTGGCGAGCTCATACCGGTCGTAGACCGACAATCAGAAGACCGCATAAACCACGGGGGGTTCGACTGCCATTTGGGGTGGGCCGTTGGATCGTGCCCCTTATTCGCTCAGACAAACTCGGACAGTCCGCGCCGATTTGGGGCGCACCGTTGGAGTTGACCTTATGTTGGTTTAACTGTGGTTCTGTCTCGCTGTCGAGCACACCGCCGACGACCACGATGGAGGAAAGGACGCGTCCGCAGTGGTTGGGTGTGGGGTTGGCCAGATGACGTAATGGTGTCGGGTGACATGGAAAGGGACAACCTCCTTTTTTTTGTGGACATTTTGACGTTTTAAATACGACTGGAAGTGGGACCTACTCCATGCCATCTAATTTTATGAGTCCCAGTATTACTTCGAGCTCAATACTATTTTCCCAGTTTTGCAATGTTAAAGTAAATGAATTTAAATCAATACTATTCGCCTTGTTTTGACATGATTGAATTTTTTCGAATTTAAAACTTTTCCAGACTTGAGTTAAAAATTTCCTAACCTTGTTCAACATCATAAAAAAAAGGAACGGATTAATATGACTATACAAAAATAAAAGATGGACGGGAAAATATGCCATTTGGTGTTTTCAAAAAAGAATTCTTATATGTGACTATTTTCATATATCAATCCCAATAGACACCATGTTTATCACCGTAGCCACGTGTTTCCTTTGTCGCCTAGGTATATTATGTTGTTTTATATCGCTACACCATTTGCTGTGATAAAAACAGAATCGATGGGGTTCAGATCCTCGTCAAGCAGTGGTGCTCAGGTATAAGCACTTACCTGTCCTACGAGGAAAGAAAACATCTTTGCTTTGCTAATCACACCTCCAGCACCGATAATGCCCTAATATGTGTTCTATCACTTAGGATATTATGGTACCTCTGAAATAAGTATACACAGAACATGTCATCTCTTTAAGGCATCCACGACGCCCTGCCGTGTTTGTATGAATTCGAGGGAAATCAGTTTTGACTAGTGGGTGTACACCCACTATTGAAAAATGTATTTAAAAATGTCAAAACAAAATGAAAAATACTAGTCAAACCGATAGTAAAATTAGTCACAACATACGAAGCGGCCTTGTATATATAAAGCGGGTGGAGTTTTTCAAGTAAGACCCAAACACTATGCTGAGCACTGGCTATATATTGTTCTCACCATTCAATGCTACACTAGCACTACCGGTCACAAATATACATGAGTTATAGGATTTGATGTTCCGATACTATTTAAATTTAACCACGATCTCTTCAAATCCAAACTTCTCATTCCATATTGTTAATTTGACATTAGAACAAAAATTCATCTTAAATAATAGACAATGATTTAGATGGAAATAATGGATAGATGTTTATCGTACCTGCTAGCTAGGTGAGTGCGTGCGCGCGTATACGTGTCGAAACCTAATCGAGAAAGAAAAGAAACAAAAAATACATACTTTCTCCTGTCCTCCTTTTTCCCCACTCAGCTCAGCAACCATGCATGGATGCTCTACGCCTCCATTCATCACCGGTCACTAAGTACTTAACTGGCCAGGATCACTATGGCTTTATTCTATTTTCTGGTACCATCAGAGGTTCCCACCAGCCCAACCCGCATTTTGATTTGGTCAACCGTGGACAAGATATGATAGAAGAAGATGTTCGCTATCGGCCATACACAACTGAGGGAAGACAAGAGATTGCTTTTGGCGAGAGGCCATGTCAAAATCACGCCTGAGACTACAAACCATGGGTCTAAGAAAACATCAGGCGTGGCCATGCCGAGCCGGGGAGGCGATAGTGACCTATCGCCCAGGTGTGGCAGGATAGGTAGGCCATGGTTGGTATGTTGGTTAAATAAAGAAATATAAATATATTTTGAAATGTGAAAAGAACAAAAACTTGGTAAGACAAAGTGTGTGGTTAATACTTGGCTACTACTAATAACAAATATAGCAACAAAAGTAATAAAAGGGAGTTTAGAACAAGACAAAACGTTTAAGGCATGTTTGGTTCGCAGGATTCTGAAAACATAATAATAAGAAAATACTAGTCAAACAGATAGTAAACTAGTCACAACATACGAAATGACCTTGTATATAAAGCGTGTGGAGTTTTTCAAGTAAGACCCAAACACTATGTTGAGCACTGGCTATGTTGTTCTCACCATTCTGTGCTACCCTAGCATTACCGGTCACAAATATACATGCGTTATAGGATTTGATGTTCCGATATTCTCTAACCACCGATCTCTTCAAATTCAAACCTCACATTTCAAATTGTTAATGTGAGGTTAGAAGAAAAAATCATCTGAAGTAATGGATACTTTTTTTCTTTCGAGATGGAAATAATGGATAGATGATTATCGTCCCTGCTAGCTAGGTGAGAACAATATATAGCTCATCACCTTAACGATCTTTGCGCAGTCGAAGTCCGCAATAAGAGAGTTACAGAGAATATCTTTACTCCAAGTATCCGGATGCAGTTCTGGTAGTTTCTGATTTAACCAACTCCTTTGCTTCTAACCAAAAGCACTTGGCAAGTTGGCATGTGAGCATTTAATCAGAGCATGGTTCATATCTTCATTTTTGTAGGGCGTAGGCCGCTAGCTAGCTAAGTGAGAACGTGCGTGCGTGTCGAAACTTGATCAAAAGAACAGAAACAAAAGACATACTTTCTCCTCTCCTTATTTTTTGTCTCTCGATCTCATCTTTCTACCAGTTCAGCAACCATGCACTGTATCGATGCTTTACGGCTCCATTCATCACCGGTAACTACTTAACTGGCCTCGATCACTACGGCTTTATTCTCAAGGTCATCTCCATCGTCCCTGCTAAGCTACGTGAGAACAATATAGCTCATCAACCATGCATCGATGCTCTACGCCTCCATTCATCACCATCACCACGACTTTATTCTCTTTTGCCCCGAAGGCATCTCCTTGTCCTGATGTCCCAATCCCATGTTATTCTTCCTCCCAGTGATACTTTACTTGGTGCATATATATTACTTCTCCGGCTTGCGTTCTCACGGCCTGATCTTCTCAGTGATCGCCACTGATACTAAGAAGTAACCCTCGGCCCGTAGCACCGACCTGAACCGCAACTAGAGCTTCCTTCTGGGAAGATGTGGGGGAGGCTGACGGTCCCGGCCGCAGGGGCGGGAAGCCGGCCTCCGTGTGGCCGGCCCCCCAGATGACAGGGAACCTTGACGAGTCCATCGTTCCCTCCTCGCTCGTCGATCTCGTCGTCTCCTCGCTCGTCGAGATCACCCCCATCCTCCGCGTCGCCGACGAGGTCGAGGCCAGCAACCCACGCGTCGCCTACCTCTGTACGTATGCCTTCTTCTACTATCTATCTATCCTTCTATCACTTCCCTTCTCTAGCTGCACTACAGATGGCAGGGATTCTTCTCTTGCTTGACCCAATGAAAGAATGAATGTGTGTCCAGGCCGCTTCTACGCCTTCGTGAAGGTCCACCACCTCGACCCGACGTCCACCGGACGGGGTGTCCGTCAGTTCAAGACTCTGCTCCTGCAGAGGGTCGAGAGGGTATGTCTAGTACTGCAAGTGCCATGTTAAAATGGAGACTGTAGTATATGTTTGACCTTCTTAGCTACCTGTTTCGTTAGGAAGAAGATACCACGCTTCAGGGAAGGGCGGAAAAGAGCGATGCGCGGGAGACGAAGAGCTTCTACAAGAACTACTACGAGAAGCACATCCGAAATGCCGCTGCTGATGACAATGCTGACCGGTGAGTGAGCACAGCGTTTTTCTTCTTCTTTCCGTGTGTCTGTCTTTCAACATGCTGTGCTGCTGACTACTTGCTTAATCCGCTTGTCTAATTGCTCAGTGCTCAGCTCACGAAGGCGTACCAAACCGCAGCCATCTTGTTTAAAGTCCTGATGAGTAAGCTCGAGAAACAAACTAGCCTTTTTTTTCTTCTGATCGAGTTTAGGGTTCTACCTTGTTCGGCATGGCATGCGGCATTCCCTTACCTTTGTCACGATCCAGTCATTATGTTTCCTAAACTGTAACGCGATCGTCCCAATTAATTTCTTCCCAAGTTTAGAATGATTAAATAAATTAGTTATTGAATAATTATTGTTTGCCTTTTTTGACATGATTGAGTTTCCCGGGGAATTTTAAGCTTTTCCGGACTCGACGTAACATTGTTCAACAATATTGAAAATGAGTGGATTAATGTGACTATCCACAAATTAAAGAAATGGTTGGGAAGATATTCAATTTGGTGTTTTGTATGCTTGTAATTTGCATTTCTCGACTTTCAGGAATACTAAAAACAATTTCCAATTCAAATAGAATCAATAGAGAGAAGATATTCTACCTTCTTCAAAATTTGGAGTGGGAAATAATTTAAATTTTTGGAATATTTAAACTCTAAAGACTCATTTGGGGAATTGAAGAAATATCCATAATTAAGTAGGGCTATAAAATATAAATAATTTCAAAACTTACTTTCGATATAGAAACCAAGATAGTAGAATCTATTTCGGTATTTTAATTTATTAAGTTTTCTACTAGGAAATTTTCGATATATACTTACTGCATATTACTTGCCCGACCTTCTCAGTGACCACGAGTCCTCAATTCTATGAAACACTCGGCCCGCAGCACCGACCTGAACCACAGCTAGAGATTCCTTCCAGGCGGATGGGAGGGAGGCTGACGCGCCTGTGTGGCAGGGGCTGGGAGCCGGCCTCCGCGTCGCCGGGTCCCAAGACGGCAGCGAACCTCGGCGAGTCCATCATCGACATGGAGTTCGCCCCCATCCTCCGCGTCGCCGACGAGGTCGAGCAAAGCAATCCGCGCCTCGCCTTCATCTGTACGTATATGCCTTCCCGTACTATCTATCTATCTATCTATCACTTCTGCTGCTTACCACTATAACTCTTCTGTTGCCTCACCCCAAAGAATGGATGCATGTCCAGGTCGCTTACACGCCTTTGAGAAGGCCCACCGCCTCGACCCGATGTCCACCGGACAGGGCGTCCTTGTGTTCAAGACCGCGCTCCGGCAGAGGCTCGAGAGGGTATGTATCCATGGCCATGCAGATGCAGTGCCATGGAGACTGTACGTAAATGTTTCACCTTGTTAATTTGCTTACCTCTCTTCCGCTAGGAAAACGACGCCATGCTCAAGGGAAGGGCGACGCAGAGCGATGTGCGGGAGATGCAGAGCTTCTACGAGAACTACTTCAAGAAGCACATCCGAAATGCCGCTTCTGATAATGCTGATGACCGGTGACTAATTAATTCGTTTTTACTTCTTTCCGTTCTGTCCACATGCTTTGCTGCTGACTAATTGCTTAATTCGGTTGTCCGACTGCTCAGTGCTCAGCTCACCAAGGCGTACCAAACCGCAGCAGTATTGTTTGAGGTCATGACGGGTAAGCTCCAGAAACAAACGAGACTTGTTTTGAGTCTAGGGTTCTAGCTTGTTCGGCATCGCATGCGGCATTCTCTTTCTTTTGTCACGATGCAATTGTTATATTTCCTAAGCTGCTGTAACGTCCCAATATTTTGTGGGCGTGGCATGCATCATTCTCTTAATGTGATTATCCAAAACCAAGGCAATGGTTATTCAGTTTGGTGTTTGCATGCTTCTAATTTGCATTTTCCGACTCTCAGGAATATACTAAAAAAATTGCAATTCAAATAAAATTAGCAGCGTGTCATCAGTGGATGGCGTGAGATTTTGCAGATTGGCCCACTGCAAAACTTTACTCCAAATGATGTTACTAATTGCGCAGCCGATAAACAAATGTTGAGCATCTTCCTCTGTCGAATTACAGAAGGAGCATTTGTCGTTGTGCGGTAATCCTCTTCTTGCCAAACGATCTGCAGTCCATACTCTGCTGCGAATGAACAACCAAGCTGCAATCTTGCAACGCAAGGGGGCCCAAGTGCCCCATATTGCCGAGGCCAAAGCATTGGATGTTTTCGTCGCATGATGAGCTTGGTATACTGATTTTGTAGTAAACTTTCCTTTGGCCTCCCACGACCAAGTCCATTTGTCTTCCTCTTGGGGTAGGAGTTGAACCGAGTTAGACTCTTCCCAAATTGCCAGAACCTGTAGAAACAAATCAATGGTAATCGGCTTCTTGATATCATCAATCCATGTTCCGTGGGCTAGAGCTTGGGCCACTGTCCTCCGTGCTCTAGTTTCAGAATTTATGATTGCAAATATTCCTGGTGCAAAATCTTCTATTGTTTTTCCATTTAACCAGCGGTCAGTCCAAAAGTAAGTTCTTTCCCCGTTTCCGATTTGCACTCTCGCCGCAGCATTGAAGATGCTTCTCGTTTGAGCATCTGTAGGACTGACGAGAGCCACCCATGCCTTTTTTTCTTCAGCTCTAAGCGACCAAGCCCATCGAGTGTTGAAAGCATTATTCATTATCTGAAGGTCTAGAATACCAAGGCCTCCATTGGATTTTGGTTGGCATACTGATTTCCAGTTTACCAACATTTACCTCCTTGGACGACCTCTGTGCCATTCCATAAGAAGGCTCGTCGTATCTTGTCGATAGCCTTGAAGACCCAAGGAGGAGGGTCTAAGGATAGGAGGTGAAAGATAGCCATGGCACTCAGAACCGACTGGATTAAAATGAGTCTGCCTCCTTGTGTCAACATATGCGTTTTCCATGTAGCCAGCCTGCTTCTAATTTTGTCTAACAAAATTTGGAAATCTTCCTTCCTTGCCTTTTTTATATGAAGTGGTAGCCCTAGGTATGTAATAGGTAGTGCGGCGACCTCACAATTTAAAACCCCGCTGACTTCTTGGAGAGTGTTGTCATCACAAAACAGAGCCGAGACAGAGCTCTTATTCATGTTGCATTTCAACCCTGAAGCTTGCCCAAAAATATCAAGTATCCTTTTGACAGCCGTTGCCTCACTCTTGGAAGCTTTGATGAAAAGGATCACATCATCAGCATATACCGAAAGGCGTTGTGGGACTGCTTGTGGCGCTTGGAACATATTTAGGGCACCAACTTCATCAGCTTTTTCAAACAATAAGCATAGGGCATCCATGACCAGTATGAAAAGCATGGGGGACAGGGCATCGCCTTGTCTTAAGCCTCGTGCGTGCCAAATGCGCTGCCCGGGAATTCCATTCAAAAGGATGCTGGATGTTGATGTAGACAAAAGCATGGCGATCCACGACCGCCATTTATTCCCGAAACCCTTTTTGGCAAGGACCTCTAAGAGAAACTGCCATGCAACCGTGTCGAAGGCTTTGGCTATGTCTAGCTTAAGCAGAATGCTTGGGCATTTTTTCTTTTTCAGAAATTTGGCAGATTCCCTGACAAGCTTGAAATTATCGTGTACAGAACGACCTTTCATGAAAGCTCCCTGGTTAGAGCCAACAAGCTGCGGGAGAACTTTGGTTAAACGGTTGGCGAGGACTTTGGATATTATTTTGGTGAGGCTGTGAATCAAACTAATTGGCCTGAAATCTGCCGGTTCGCAAGCTCCTGGTTTTTTGGGTAGGAGAACCATGTATGCACTGTTTATTTTCTCAAGATTGCGACCATCAAGATTATGGAAAGCTTTGAATGCCGCCAACAAGTCTTCTTTAATAATGTTCCAGCAGTTTTGATAAAAGGATATGATGTATCCGTCTGGTCCCGGGGCTTTCTCGTTCGGCATGTCCTTTATGGCTTCCCAAATCTCAGTTTCGGTAAAGGTTTCTTCGAGGGCATGCAGATCATGGTTTTTCATCCCGATGTAGTCCAGGTCAATGCTTGTGTCTCGGACGGAAGGTTTACCAAAGCGATCTCGGTAATGCTCCTCAAGTAGGTTCTCGATGCCCTCGTGTGACACGACCCACTGATCTCCATTTTTTAGAGAACCAATGAAATTTTTTCTCCTCCTGTGACTTGCGTGCTGATGGAAATAACTTGTGTTCGCATCTCCTTCAGCGAGCCAAGTGATTCTGGACCTCTGTCTTGCCATCGATCTTTCAACTGTGCATAAACCCAACAATTTCTTTTTGAGCTCTCTACGAAACCATCTTTCTTGGAAAGATATTGTTCTGATCTCTTCTGCCTGATCTAGCAGCGCAATAAGAGTATTTGCCCACACGATCTGCTGTTTTATTTCACCGAAAACTTTGGCGTTCCAACTTTGCAAGGCCCTTGCGGTTCTTTGAAGTTTGAGGCTGAAATTTGTGATGGGATTTGAGTTTTCAGGACCTTCATTATTTTGCCACGCTTGTTGTACGACCTGGGAAAAACCTTCCTTCTTGATCCAGTGAGCTTCAAATCTGAATCGCGTACATTTGTATGTGTTCGAGACGGTGGTTAGGACCAAGGGACAGTGGTCTGAAATCGAAGAGGAAATGCCCTGCAAAAAACAGCCTGGGTACATCGAGTTCCATTCCACTGACCCGAGTACACGATCGATCCTAGTGAGAGTTGAGTTGTGCTGATCATTGGTCCATGTAAAAGCGCGACCATTGAGTGCAATATCAATTAGGGAGAGATCGTCCACCATTCTCCTAAATTTACCCATCATTCTTCGGTTTAAATTCCTGTTGTTTTTGTCTTGAGCATCAAGGATTAGATTGTAGTCTCCCATGACAGCCCAGGCTCCCTGGCAAGTTGTCCTTGTGTTTCTAATTTCATCTAAGAACCGAATTTTATCTTGCTCGTCCTGTGGACCATAAACCGATGTGATCCAGAAGTAAGATGAGGGTGTGAGGGAGAAACGCACTGAAGCAGTGTATTCCCCGATGAAACCCGAATCTCCAGTAATTTTAGAGCTGTCCCAGGCAATTAAAATGCCACCCCGTGTACCAATGGCAGGAAGATAAAAATAACCATCATAAGCTGGACCGAGGCATTGCATCACGAGATACGGGGAAAAAGTTTCAATCTAAGTTTCCTGAAGGCATACAATTGTGGCTTTGGAAGAAACGACCAAGTTTCTGACCGCATCCCGTCTAGTTCGCGCGTTTAGACCTCTAACGTTCCAACAAAGGAAAATGATAGATGCAATATCCATGACAAACTAAGGAGGACGACCTGTAACGACCACAGTACAACTGAACCTCTAAGAGGCTCGCACGACCGGTGAGGCTGCATCTAGTTCGCATGCTTCTGGCACTATTATCTTGAACAATTCTGCCAGTTTGACGATTTCCTCCTGCGATAGCTCTTTTTCAGTTATCTCTTTCAGTTTGGCCATGGCCTCCTTCCACTTCAAATTTTCTTTAGTTTTCATGCCAGCCTTTTTGGCCAGGACGATCTGCGCCTTCTGTTCGGCAGATAGTCCATTTAGCGACTGTTGGGCAATTCGTTTGCTTTTCCTGTTCGGTGTTGCTTCAGTTTGGCTGTTCCTGCCTCTCCTCCTAGACTGTATTTCCGGCATGGGTAGGATAGGTGGATGTATCTCTTTCAGAGCTCTCCTAGAAAAAGCACCTAGTGCTTGCGAGTTTGCCGGTGAGACTTGCCCTCTCTGGACTGGGGAGCATTGACGCTGCATGGATGTGATAGATCTCGAGCAAGGGCTCTTGCCAGCGTTAACCTCATCCGAGTTGTTTCCTTCCTGACGCTCCTTTTCAGCATTTGTCTGAAGATTACGAAGCATTGGAGAAGCGACCAAATGGGTTTCCGGAACTGTGGATAGTCCACTAAGGAGGATTTGTTTGTCTGTTAGGTTGTGAGCCTCTGATTGGGCTTCTTGTGTCTCCGGGACACAAAATTGTTCATCTGTGCAGACCAAGAGTCTTGATGTGCTTTCCGCGACTTGTTGGGCTTTTGGTGACGAGGTGTTTTGGCCCGCTGCTCTTCAATAAGGGCCAGATCAGTGGCCGTTAAACCAAGAGAAGGGAACGACCTGTGCTTTTCAAAAGTAGGATCCGCCTCTTGCGCTCCTGCCTTAAATAGGAGGACCTCGGGAACTCGCGATAGCCTTGATGGACGGCTCCCTGTCTTCCGCTCCGCACGCCCATCTTGGGCTAAGAGAAGTAGATCTCCATCGTATCTTCTGGCATAATTGTGCAGATTTGAGCTGTGTGCTTGTGACCTTTCTCCATCAATAGTACCCATTCTAACTGAAAATGGGAACCTTCTAGGTCCGTGGTCTGACTCAGGAGAGCTGGGAATCCCATCGCAGCTGAAAACGTCGCTGCTATTTCGATGGGTTATCGTGAGGCGAGTAATCCTCCACGGAGTGTAAATGAATGATTACCTTGTATTGCAAAGTGTCTATGCGGGTGGATCTTCTTCCTCTTCTGAGTGCGGTTGCAGCTAGGGCGGGGTCTGGAACGCGACCATCATGCTGAATATCCGGTTCAGAAAAACGGGCTAGCCTGAACTTGGGGATTTTGTAAGGGTTCTCTGTCCAGGCTATGACCTTGAAAGCTCGTAGGTCCTCTCTGTTAGCTGAGTCAGGATGGATGGATTCAATCCAACACGAGGAAGATAGAATTTCCGCAGCGTTTTCCCATGTCCAAGCATGATCTGGGATCCCCACTAAACTGATCGTGCATTTGTAGAACAAGGCCTTAGCATCAGCCTGTAGATGTCTGTTCCATGGCTTGATCATAAGGTGATGTCTAGGAGTTCTGATATCTCCCCCCGCAGTAGCTCTGTTCCTGTAACTGTACGAACCGAACAGAACCAAGAAGTCCGTCGGGTAGTGCCGAAACACTGAAATCGCTTCAGCAGGGATGTTCTTTTCTGTGGCAAATAACTGACGGACTGTCTCTCTAGATGTGGGTGGACGATTGCCTCCAACTTGAACGACCACTGCCCTTTGCAAACTGTTTTCTATCTGTTGCATTTCCGGTGAGAACGACAAGTAACATACATCTCCGTCCGGCCTCATCTGTGGATCTCCCGGAGGGAACTCGTGTTCCAAATCATAGATACCTCCTCTCCTAACTGCGGCATTTCTACGAGAGCTGTACTGACCGGTTGGTAAATCATTTGTTACATTACCCACATGAATAGGACGATCAGAACTGCGATGCGGCGCTCTCCTGGGCGGCGGTGGCAGTGCGCCCTCGCCATAGTTGCGGGAGCTGGACTGCCTTGCCAGAGGGTTTGGCTGAAAGCGATGATCAACACCTTGGGCAGTAAAACGCTGATCCTGAGCGCGACCGCGATGGGGAACAGGGGAGGATCGAGTACCCTCGCCCAACGACCTGTTTCTGGAGGTTGCAGCCTCACTGTTGTGCCTGTGTTCAGAGATTGGCCGCCCGTCTTGATGAGGATTATGAAAGACTCGGTAGTAGTCTAGGTTTAGGGGTAAAACGCACAGCACCTGTTAGGGCCGGCGGCTATGTATTATATAGTGTAGAGTTACAATACAAGGAGAGATACGGTCGGTTTATACAATACCAGACTGTATATACATACACATCAAACTCTAACATACAGTTTATCACCCTCCCTCAATCTCAACAGGGCCATGCAAGTTGAGATTGCGTTTACAAGCAGTGAATAATGGTAGCGGAAGGGGCTTGGTGAAAATATCAGCTAACTGATCCTTGGAAGAAATGAACCGTATCTGGAGCAACTTCTGAGCCACTCGTTCACGAACAAAGTGGAAATCAACCTCAATATGTTTTGTACGAGCATGAAAAACTGGGTTGGAAGAAAGAAACGTTGCTCCAATATTGTCACACCATAGTATAGGTGGACAACCCTGAGAAACTCCAAGTTCACCAAGAAGAGCTTGTATCCATATAAGTTCAGCGGTGGCATTGGCTAGTGCTTTATATTCAGACTCTGTACTGGAGCGAGAAACTGTAGCCTGCTTTCTAGCACTCCAAGCAACTAGATTACCACCGTAGAAGATGGCAAAACCCCCCGTAGATCGCCTGTCATCTGGATTGCCAGCCCAATCCGCATCCGAAAAAGCAGACAAAAGATCGGACGGAGTGGTAGCGGGCTTAAGCAATAAACCATGAGATAGCGTGGCCTGGACATAACGCAGGATGCGTTTGACCGCAGACCAATGAGTACACCGAGGGGCATGAAGGTATTGACACACCTTATTCACCGCAAACGACAAATCCGGACGTGTCATAGTAAGATACTGTAGACCGCCAACAATGCTGCGATAGCGAGTAGAATCCTCAAGGGATAGAAGAGTACCAGCAGTGGCAGAGAGCTTGTCCGAAGAAGCCATAGGTGTAGACACGGGAGTGCACTTGAGCATGCGAGCTCGCTGTAACAACTCAGACGCATACTTGCGTTGGCTCATAAGAAGACCACCACGACCCTGTGTATGTACCTCAATACCAAGAAAGTAATGTAGAGGGCCAAGATCCTTAAGAGCAAACGAGGCACTCAACTGATGAACAAGGCGATCTGCAGCAGTAGGAGAGGAAGTCACCACAATAATATCATCCACGTAGACAAGCAGGTACAGTGTGACATCCTGACGGTGCAAGATGAACAAGGAAGTATCAGCTGTAGATGCAGTAAATCCAAGATCAGCAAGAACAGAGCTCAGTCGAGCATGCCAGGCACGAGGAGCTTGTTTTAACCCATAGAGAGCTTTGTCAAGACGACACAAGAATCCAGCATAGGAAGGATCCTCAAAACCGGGAGGTTGCCGCATGAAAACCTCCTCCTCGAGTACTCCATGGAGGAAGGCATTCTGTATGTCCAACTGACGAAGATGCCACCCCTTGGTAAGAGCCATAGACAGCAGCAATCGAATTGTAGTGGGTTTAACAACCGGACTGAAGGTATCCTCGTAGTCAAGACCATAACGTTGCTTAAACCCTTTGGCAACAAGACGTGCTTTGTATCGTTCAATAGATCCATCAGCCTTCTTTTTAATTTTGAAGACCCACTTGCAATCAATAATATTGATACCAGAACGAGGAGGAACTAGACGCCACGTCTTGTTGTGCTGAAGTGCGGCAAATTCAGTTTCCATTGCAGTACGCCAGTGTGGTGATGAGAGAGCTGCTCGGTAATCACAAGGTTCAGTATGCAGAAGAGTAGGATCGGAACCAGTACGAGTTGCACTCCAGGCAACTGTTCCATCTTTACGTTGTAGAGGTTGTCGTATGCCTCGCTGGAGTCTGGTAGTAACCCCAGGTCGATCTTGTATAGGAACTGCAACAGGAACCGGTCCAGGAGTTGGCCCAGTAGGGGACACAGGCGAGGAGAGCCTATCCGTCGCTGAAGAGGCAGTCCCAGGCGAAGAGGCCACTGGAGAGGACGGTGCGGACGAAGACGGGCCAGTGCGCGTTGGAGTAACTGGGCCATCATGCGGCCCAGCATGGCTAGCAGGCATGCCATGCATGCGATTGACGTGCACATCTGCTGTACGATCAAGGTGATCGTCTTGCTCCACAACAGAGGGATCAGCGGGAGACGAAGATGGCTCAGCGTCCAGTAATTCAAGACGAGCTCCACGGCCAGACCCTGCACCATGGTTAGTCAAAAGTAACGGAGTATATGCGACATCAACAAATTGGTCAGAATGCAATAGAGGTGTGGATGATGATGACGGTTGTGTGGGAGTAAGCGACAGTTGAGAGAATGGAAAAACTGTCTCGTCAAACACAACGTCACGAGAAATGTAGACTCGATTGGTAGGTATGTGAAGGCATTTGTATCCTTTATGAAGAGAGCTGTATCCTAAGAAAACACATTGTTTGGAGCGAAACTCGAGTTTGCGATTAGTGTAGGGTCGTAAATGTGGCCAACAGGCACAACCAAACACCTTGAAAAAGGTGTAGTCAGGAGTTTCACCTAAGAGACGCTCAAGAGGTGTTTGCATATTAATGACACGACTAGGAAGCCGATTAATAAGAAAACAAGCGGTAGAAAAAGCATCACTCAAAAAACGGAAGGGAACTGACGCATGCGCTAGTAGGGTTAGGCCAGTCTCGACAATATGACGATGTTTACGTTCAGCAGTACCATTTTGTTGATGAGTGTGAGGGCAGGATACACGATGTGAAATCCCAATGTCAGAAAAAAAATTGTTCAACCTATGATACTCGCCACCCCAATCACTTTGAACATGTATAATTTTCTTATTTAGGAGACGTTCAACATGTTGAAACTGAAGAAAAATTTGGAACACATCAGACTTATGCTTAAGAAGATAAAGCCATGTAAAACGACTGTAATCATCAATAAAACTGACATAATACTGGTGTCCACTAACAGAAGTTTGGGCACGACCCCATACATCAGAATATATAATCTCAAGAGGTGCAGTGGTGACACGAGTTGACAAAGAAAAAGGTAACTGATGACTCTTGCCTTGCTGACAGGCATCACAAACTACAACTTTATTAACTGAAATTGATGGAAGCTCATGACGATGTAAAATATGCTGGACGACTGGAGTGGCTGGATGACCTAAACGAGAATGCCACTGATCACGTGACACCTTGACACTGCTGAAAACTTGCTTCACGGAAGACACATCAAGATTATAGAGACCTTCAAGACATCCCCCTCTAAGAAGAACCTCCCTCGTATCCCGGTCCTTAATAAGAAAATACCAGGGGTGAAATTCGAAGAAAACATTATTATCATGAGTAAATTTTTTCACCGAGAGAAGATTACGAGTAACAGAAGGAACGTGAAGAATATTTTTGAGGTGTAAATTGTGTGTAGATGTAGGAATTGTAGATTGACCAACATGTGTAATGCGCATACCTGATCCATTAGCCGATTTGACTTGATCTTTGCCGTGATATTGTTCCCTCATAGTAATGTTGTTGAGGTCATTGGTGAGGTGGTCTGTAGCGCCAGTATCTGCATACCACCTGGGATCAATCGGATAGGATGATGTAGTGCCACTGGTTGTAGCGGAGAAGGCAGCGATTTGGCGTTCCATATTGCGGCCATCATTGCCAGCTCCAAGGAATTTACGGTCATATCGCTTGAAGCAACAGGAGGCTACGTGGCCAACTTTAGTACAAATTTGACATATGGGGCGGTTACCTCCTGAACCTGTACCTCCATAGTTTCCTGCCGGGCGACCTGAACCACCTGAACCTGAACCTCGAGTATTGTTGGATGGAGTAGGGCTTGAGTAGTTGTGCTGCTGTTCTGGACGGTACTGAGGCTGAGACGGCGACCGGCCACCACCACCACCAGGACGGGCACTGTAATTGGCCATCATCTGTGCACTTGCGTTCAGTTCGGCACGGCGTGCTTCAACTCGCTGCTCAGTTGCCAGGAGCTGAGCATAAACATCACGAACCGGCATGGGATCAGCAAGCGCTCTGGCAGAAACAAGCTGAACTAATGAATCATAATCACTGTTGAGGCCTTGGCACAAATATCCAGTGAACTCCTCCGGGCGCAAAGGCTGTCCGATGGAGGCAAGAGTGTCGGCCATAGCTTTGACTTTGTTGAAGAAAACAGCCGCCGAGGTGTCCAGTTTCCTTGTGCCATTGAGCTCGCCACGGATGTGCATGGCGCGCGCCGTAGACTGTGAGGCAAAGCTGCCAGCTAGGGTTTCCCAAGCTTCGCGAGACATGCTGACCATCGTCATCATCCCGAGGACAGCTTCGGAGAGGGAGCACACGATGGCGGTGAGGATGGCCTGGTCCTGCTGGTGCCAGGCGGAGTATTTGGGATTGGGAACGGCAGCGCCGCCGGCTTCCTTGGCCGGAGTAGTGGCCGACGGGCATGGTAGGGAGCCGTCGACGAACCCGAACAGTAGGTTGCTCCGTAAGATTGGAACAACTTGGGTACGCCAGTAGAGGTAATTCTCGCTGGTAAGTGTGATCTTAATCTGGTTCGTCAGATTGATCGGAGAATCTGGGATCACGGAGACCATGGCGCCGGCAGACATGACGCGGCGGTAATGGAGGTCTGCGTAGAGACTGCTGAGGATGACTGCGAGAAGAGCGACGGTGAGGTGGCCATTGTTGCGGAAGCGAAGAAGGATCGGAGCGGCGGCGCGAGATCGATCGATCTGAACTAGGGCGCCGTGTGCTCTGATACCATGAAAGACTCGGTAGTAGTCTAGGTTTAGGGGTAAAACGCACAGCACCTGTTAGGGACGGCGGCTATGTATTATATAGTGTAGAGTTACAATACAAGGAGAGATACGGTCGGTTTATACAATACCAGACTGTATATACATACACATCAAACTCTAACATACAGTTTATCAGATTAAACTGTCCTGAGCCAACGACCTGTGCAAACGACCTAGGAACTGGATTCCTGCTTGACTCAGCTTCATGTTGAATCTGGCTGCGCGCTCTATCTGCCACGACCCATATTTTCTTGCTGGGAGCTTTGATCCCTGCAGCTGGACCCAAAGTGCGTCTTCTATCCTCCTCTAGGTCAGAGGGATACCTGGTCTTCTGTCGCGCAGAAGGGCGGTTGTCCGCCATGGATGGACTTCTCGGCCTCTTGCTTGTGCACTCGTTCAGGCGATGGCCCGAGAGCCCGCACCCGAAGTAAACATCTAGTATTAACTGATAAAATATGACAGCGACCTAGCACACCATTAACATAATCAGATCAGAGAGGTTTAGAGATCACTACAAGATCCAACACTTGTAGCCATCGTTGCCTGCGTGATGCAGGCCGTAGTGGAAGTACGTAGAGGAAGTAGTTGTAGCAGATGTTGAAGAAGATCTTGCGAACATCCGGATGCCCTCCGGCCTCCAGTGGCACTGCCCCGGAACGGCTTGCCGAGATTCCATCTCTTCCCGTTGCTGTGCGCAGGCCACGATCGGAGTGGACTAGAAATTTAGGGGAGCAGCTGAACCGGAAACTAACCAGGGTAGAATAACAAGTCGCCAGACTCCCCTCTTATAATGTGCGCACACGACAGGGGAGCCAGAACCATGAGTTGGTTATGGTGCCCCCGATCAGGGCGGTTTGTTACGTACGAAGAGGTCCGGAACGTTGGTTCGTGGGCCTCTTCTTATCTTTCTTTCATAACATTATTTGACTTTGTCATTATCTGTTAAAACTGACAGATCTAAAACCAACAAGTCTTAGTCCCGTGACGATTCAACCCGCTCCTTTTTCCTGTGTATGCTCGCCATTGGAGATGCCCAACACCCAGCCTCCTACCTCCAACGACAAACCAGTCCTCCTCCTCATGGCAGGACGTGCGGGCAGGCACCCGAACCAACGGTGGTCTCGCTGATTCGGGTCGCGGTCCTCCGGCTGACGGAGTTGCCCACATTAACCTTGCGATCGAGCTTAGGGTAGCGATATCCACACAGTGGAATGAGGATTTGAGCTCCGGTGCAGTAGTTTGTTGGGAACACGGGCTGTATGACGTGCATGACAGTCACCACGCTGAAAACATTGCATGCTCGCACGGGAAAATGGGGACTCGGCCTTTCCTTGGCCTCCTTCTTGCCCCCATCCTCCCTGCTAAGCTGCGTCGCTTTCCCCTTGGTGGATTTGCACGTCGCTGTCTTGACGTCGACACGGACGCCGAACGCGCACCAAGGTTTAACGAGGCCACCCTGCTGCGACGAATTGGATCTCGTGAGCTCGTACCGGTCATAGACCAACGATCAGAGGACCGCAGACACCATGGGGTTCGACTGCCATCCCAAGAAGTCACGCAGTGATGAGGTGAGGTTATGTTGGTTATACTGTGGTTCTGTCTCGCCGTCGAGCACGATGGAGGAAAGGACGCGTCCGCAGTGGTTGGACGGTGGGGTTGACCAGATGAGGTGGTGCTGTCGGGGACAAGGAGTCGACCTCCTTTTTTATTGGATATTTAGACGTTTTAAATATGACTGACAAGTGGGACCTAGTCCCGTGCCATCAAATTTTGCGGGTCCCAATGTTAATTCGAGCTCAATACTATTTTCCTAATTTTTCAATGTTAAAATGAATGAATTTATATCAATACTATTCGCCTTGTTTCGACATGATTGGATTTTCTCGGGAATTTAAAACTTTTCCGGACTTGAGTTAAAAATTTCCTAACCTTGTTCAACAGCATAAAAGGAGTGGATTAATATGACTCTACAAAAATAAAAGAAATGGACGGGAAAATATTCCATTTGGTGTTTTCAAGATTGTAATTTACATTTTTGGATTTTCGGGAATATTAAAATTAATTTCCAATTCAAATTAATCGATAGAGAGAAGGTAATACAATCCTCAAAATATGGACCGGAAATAATTTATCTAATATTTCTATTTTTTTGTTGTTTTAAATAATTTTTTATACTTAAACCCTTAAGACTATTTGGTATATCAATCCCAATAGACACCAAGTATATTACCCTAGCTAGCCGCGTGTTTCCTATGTCGCTTATATCGTTACACCATTGCTGTGATAAAAACAGAATCGATGGGGGTTCAGATCCTCCTCAAGCAGTGGTGCTAATATAAGAACTTACCTGTCCTACAAGGCAAGAAAACATCTTTGCTTTGCTAATCACACCTCCAGCACCGATAATGCCCTAATATGTGTTCTATCACTTAGGATATTATGGTAGCTCTGAAATAAGTATACACAGAACATGGCATCTCTTTAAGGCATCCACACGCCCTGCCATGTTTGTATGAATTCGAGGGAAATCAGTTTTGACTAGTAGGTGTACTGTACATACACCCACTATCGAAAAAATGTATTTTAAAATGTCAAAAAAATTAAACAAAATTTTATGTGTACATACGGACATTCATGTCAGTACAAAAAGTTTCAGAAAAAAAGAACATTTTTTGTGGTGCAACAAAATAACTTTTCATGAGACATTTTTTTGTCTTTTTTATGCAGATCAAGAAAAATGTTATTTTCTGACGAAACTTTTTTTGCGGACATAGAATGTGCATATGTTAAACCGAAATTTTTGTTTAGAATTTTTGTATAGTTCGAAATGCATTTAAAATACATTTTCATAACGGGGTGTATCTAGTCATATGAGTCAAAACATCGTGTTGCTTATTTTTTTTTTGAACTTAATATACTGCATGTATTCATCAGCATACAACAAGGAATACAACACGCAGTACATGGCAAGTGGGTCCCAAGCCCCAGCACAACAGCAGAAAAGACCACAGAAAAAAGGAAATTACAGCTTGGTCCCCGAGATCCTCTGCTGAACCCGCCGCCGATCTGCCACCTCTACTCCGCCGCCGAAGACGCCGGAGAAGAAGCCGACCACCGCCGAACCTGGAACGAGGCGTAGCTCCACTCATGTAGGCGGCCTCAAGATCCACCCGAAGCACAGCGACGAGATTTGACTCCTTGAACGAGCACGGCCAAACCACCACCTCCTCCAAACCACCACACAAACTCCGGCCACCCTGCGCCGGAGACCAACAGACACCACCGTAGTCTCCCGAACTTACCTCGCAATCCCACGTCGCCGCAGGAGAAGATGACGACGCCGCGACAGCTGGGACGGAGGACAGGAACCCAAGAACAGCACTCGCCGGCGCCGCCGCGACGAGCATGAAGGGTACACACCAACACGACGGATCGAAAGATCCGCGAGACAGAACACCATACATACAACACCAACCATCCGCATTCGCCGGCGAGCTAGAGAGAGGAAGGAAGGTGGATTTATTCCTCCACAGTGCCATCGATCTCCTCTCCAGATCGACGCGAGAGGCCCTAAAACTAGCCCTAAGCTAGACCTATCTACTCGCCGGAACGAGATCCGGAGCTTCCCCCCGCCTCACAACGCCGCGACGGCGCCGGAGGCGGAGGGAAGCAGAGGAATCGCCGCCGAAGCTTCGGTCGCCTTCTTTTCGCCTCTCTGCGAACTGAGCCCGGCCCTATCCCTTCCTCTCTCTATGTAAATTGTGTTGCTTATATTTTTTTTCTTGTGTCGTCACTACTTGCATTTTGATTTTGTATATTCTCTCTGTGGATCTCGCATGAAAGTACAGCCGCTGCTTTCCAAGACTTTCTCGATTGGAAGTTTAAGAAAAAGATTTCCCCGATTGGACGAAAGCTTCCAGCGGCTTCTTCAGTTCCTGAAATTTAGTTATCGAAGTACCAATCTTCATTGGACACCACATTCTAGCTGATAAAAAATGTTGTTTGATTTGCAGATAGAGAGAGGAGAAAGAGGGAGGAAGCAGAGAGGATAGCCAATCTTGACGCAATTGCAGCTAAGCAGGCGTAGATGACTAGAGGGAAAGGGAGAGATGCATGGAAGAGAAAGCACAGTTAGAAAGAGAGGCTCTCTTGAGAGGAGCGGACCCCGTGCGAGCACCTGATGCTGCTGCTGTCTGCTGCATTCCGTGTTGCTATAGATCAATCACAGGATTCGCGCGTGGTCTGTCTTCTCCCACAAATCTTGAATAGTCCAGCTAAATATCTAACATATATACCCTCTGCAATGTACCTGCTGCCGGCCAGTATCAAAGACATGTCATCTTAGAAGTGATGTATGGTCGGCTGTTCTTTCATTTCCCCTCTGTCGTGTGTGAGATATGATAGCTCATGCATGATCCTGTAGCCGATGCTTGCACGATATTTGTTGTGTTTTGTAGTCTATCTGCTGAATTAACGACGTAGCCACAACTCCTAACTAACAACAACGTCATTCCATTTCATCAACATATATACAACTGATGAATATCTCATGGTGCACATAGGAGAAGAAAGAAAGAATCACATGATCTAGATACAACGAGGCCATGGTCGAAAAGAGAACATCTACTCTCTAGCTAGCTTGGAAGGAAACTGATGGAATCGATGAGTTGGACGAGGAGCACCACATGAGAAGACATACTTTCTCCTCTTCTCCTTTTCTCACATCCTTTCTACCAGCTCGCCACCCATGCATGCACCGATGCTTTACGCCTCCACTCATCACCGGCCACTTCTTAACTGGTTTTATATAGACACGATTACCACGACTTTATTCCCTTTGCCCAAAAGCCATCTCCACATTCGTTTTTTTTTAAACCTATGGCGGGAGCTCCCGCATTGCATTATAGAAGAGAGAATTGATCCAATTAATCAGAGAAATCGGACCCAAAAACCATACAAAACGCGGTTAAAAAACCGCACACTCTAACTCATGGAACATCGTCTGTGCCTGAAACAAGAGAGACTAAACCCAAGCTAACAAGGCACACCTCATATCCAACTAACAGACACTCTCCAAACAAACACAAACTCTCACAGCTAGAGATGCACCGGTGTGCACCCTCTATAAAGAAGAGATCAACCATTACTCACAACTAAATCTCGAAAAGCCTCCATTACCTGCGGTGTGCGCTGCTTCTTGTACATCTGCAAATAAGATTCCATTTTCTCCTCTATGGCTTCTTCGGTGACTCTCTCTTTGCTCTTGAGTTTTGGGATTTCCCCAAAAGCCTCCGCCCGCCTAAACTTGGCGCGCTTGGCTGCTGGGATGTCACAATCTTTGTTTTTCTTGTCCAACCGGATGCTTCGCCGCTCGGCCAAAGAGGGAGCATCCACCCGAAGCTGCTTGTCCTTGGGCATGTCGGCAATCTCTCGACAGAGCTCCACCATCAAGAAAGGCAAGGTCTTCTCCTGTGGCTCGAAAGTATCATACTGAGCCATCACCTTGGCGATCTTCTCTCCAGGCTAGGGGCATCAGAACCCCTCAACTCCTTCAATGCCAAAGGCATCACCACTCGAAGATCCTTCATCGGGGTCCCTGCACCACCGGGCGAGACATGCTCCGAAGCAGCAATAGGCGTGGGGGTGGATTCCAGGGCAAGCGCCGACGCTGAAGAGGTCACACCCCTGGGAGAGTAGCAACCAAAGCGGTCGACCCCGACATCTGCGTTGCCCCCAGTACCCAGAGATGGTATTGGCTCCACCTGCACCCCAGCCAACGGCAGGGACAGCCTCTCGAGAGCAGCCTCAGCCCGCTCCAGCAATCCCCCAACGCGCTCCATC